>CM014737.1:55534367-56734367 GCA_004329165.1 Spatholobus suberectus | reverse complement strand
AATGTCTCAAAAAAATTGATGCCTAAACATGAGTACAGACTTGGGTCTTGTCTTGGTATGACTTCATTGTGAATAATGATTTTTGGGTGATAAAATATCCACAATGACTCTCTGAAAAATTTCTTGTCTGGAACATTGAGAGCCAAGAGAATCTCCCTCAGCTCAGTTCTGTGTTCCCTTTGATTTGACAGGGTGTTATGATTACTCATGGGCACATTGTAGCCACAACAGCAGCTGTTATGACAGTTATTCCAAATCTAGGAAGCAAGGATGTGTACATGGCATACTTGCCCCTTGCTCATGTTTTTGAAATGGCAGCAGAGGTAATTTCTTCTTCGCCTTCTAACTGTCAAAGTAGTTGATGATATTATCTCTAATCTCTAACTTACTGTGGTTGTCCAGTCTGTTATGCTGGCTGTAGGTTGTGCCATCGGTTACAGCTCTATTCTGACTTTGACCGACACATCCAGTAAAATCAAGAAAGGAACCAAGGGAGATGCTAATGTGTTAAAGCCCACACTTTTTGCAGCTGTACCAGCTATTATTGACCGTATTCGAGATGGAGTTTTAAAAAAGGTGTGAATCGAACTAACATTATATATATAGTAAACTGAAAAAAAATAAAAAATTGTGACTGCTAACTCCAAAATGGTATAGTGCTTCACATATTCGTTAACTCAACCTTAGTTCATGGATGGTTTGTGGTCAAATGCCATAGCTAACAACTCTTGTTTAGCCTTATACATCAGCAAAGAGGAAGAACACAGTCATTTGTTGCAGCTAGGTTGAATATTGATTTTGCCATCCAACCATTTGAATAGATGGTTTAACAACACCAAATGAATGTACTCTTCCTTTTATCTCATCATACAAAGATAAAAAAGGATAGAAATAGAATTTGACTACAAACACATGCGAGCTAGTGACTAAATTAATGAATCTATTAGGTTTGACAATATCTGGGATTTAATTGTAGTTTTTAATATAAATTTAGGAAAATTTTGGTTGTTATTGTAATAGAGGTCTGTACAAGGTAGAGGGAGGAGTAACAACATAGCTTTATCCCACTTGGTAAGGCCTGCTACATGGATCATACAGTGCTATTGGCTCTATAAAAGCAAAGTTCTAATACATCCATTTAGAGTGAATTCTTTTCTCCTAAAGTTGTCTTCGATTTTCCTGTAACTCTTTTAGTTCGACAATGTTATAGGATGAAAGGGCTTTTGCTTGGAAGAATAAAAGGAAGACAAAGTAGTTAATTTAGACAGATAGAACAATTAGTTGGATAAATAAATAGTGAGAATAAAGGGCAGGGATATCATTTTATGGACTCATTTTTAGAAAATTGACCAAGAGCTTTGTAGTGAAAAGGAAAACCCTTTGTCAAGGGAGAATCCTTGGAGGTGACATCTTTCTACTTGTTCTATTCATTTATAGTCAACAACAACAACAAAGCTTTATCCCACTAGGTGAGGGAAGCATACCTTTGTTACCACTACACTAGACTAGCTAATTCATTTATAGTCGAGCAATAAAATAATTCTTTTCTCTTTCATATTTCCATCATGGGTTCGTCAGAGAAGAATTTCAATTTGACACTTTGCTTTGTATTGTAGCCGCTATTGAGCTTCTCCTTGCATGAGCAAACTACCTTAAAACTAGTTCATGTTATCTTTTGCTCGATAATGCTAATACTACCCAAACTCTTCCTATATACATTCATCAACAATCTTACCTTTTTTCTTGTGTGTCTACTCTTCCACATCAATACTTTAATCTCCACCATATTTAATTTTTACTTGTATCATAACTTTATTGTTCTATCATTTACTTGCATTGTGCGTTGCTGGTGATATTGATATCAGCTAGAATTCTCAATTTTGATAGACACTTTCCAGTCACCAATTGCAAAAGCTTATATTTTTTCTTTGTCACTTTCCCTTGCTATTGAATGCTCTAAATTAGTGACTAAATAGTTATTTATCTTCCTTACTCTTTTCTATATTATGCGTAGGTTGAGGAAAAAGGGGGGCTTGTGAAGAATCTTTTCCATTTGGCATACCAGCGCAGACTGACTGCTGTAAAAGGAAGCTGGCTTGGAGCTTGGGGATTAGAGAAGTTGGTGTGGGATACCATTGTCTTCAAAAAAATTCGTGCTGCACTTGGGGGCCACCTCCGTTATATGCTTTGTGGTGCAGCCCCTTTATCTAGAGATTCACAATACTTTATCAATATCTGCGTGGGGTAACGATTCCTATCTTAATACTACATATTCTTGGAACTAACTTGTCATTTGTATGCATGTGTGTTCACATACCCGTGTATGTGATGGGGTCATGGATCTAGGTGGTCGAAAAAGTTATCTGCTATGCATAGTTTGTATATTAGATTTATTTTAATGTGAATTTCTATATAATAGTAAGTGTAAGATACAACAATAATAAAAGCCTTATCTAATTGATGGGGTCGGTTACATGGATCGCATGAGGCCATTGGGGTTGGTTAACGACTCAATACCCCACACAAGTGAGAATTAGGGAGAACTCTATTAATAGGTCATGAGCCAATTACACAAGTGAACTTGACAGTATATTCAACTCAAAATTTTAAGGGCCCGTTTGGGGTGGTTTTTGGTTGAGTTTTAAAATTTTCAAAAACTACAACCAGTTTTTAGTTTTTAAAAATTAGTTTTTGTTTTTGTTTCTAATTTTTGGTTTCAAAATAAACTCACTTTAAAATTTCTTATTCTGTTAAAATTAGTTTAAAGATATGTTTGTGTGGTGACAACGGTGGTGGTGGTGACGACAACAATGATGGTGGTGGCGATGGTAATGTTGATGGTGACGGTTGTAGTGGTGTTGACGATGACGGTTGTGGTGGTACCGACGATGACAGTTGTGGCAGTGCTAACGACAACGGTTGTGGCGGTACCGATGGGGTGGTGGTGGCGGAGTCGGTGGTGGTGGTGACGGTGCTTGTGGTGGCGCTGGCGTTGGTGGTCGTGGTCGTGGAAGTGATGATGGTAGTGGTGATGAAGCTTGTGGTGGTGGAGGCAATGCCGGTGGTCATGGTCGTGGTAGTGGTGGCGGTAGTAATGGTGGTGCCAGTGGTCATAGTGGCGGTGGTGGTGACAGTAGTTGTAGTGATGGCGGCAGCAATAGTGGCGGCGACGGCAGTGGTGGTGACAATGGCGGTGGTTGTGGTGGCGGCGAGAAAGGCTATTGTTAAATATAGTGATGTGTATTTTTTTAAAAATCTAAAAACCAAATTCACAAATCCTTTTTTCTTTGTTTTGAAAATGAATGTAAGAGAGTTTTGAAATTGAATTAAAAACCATTTCAACTCTATTTTAGCCAAACGCGTTTTGTTTTGAAAACCAAAAATTCACAACCACTCCAAACGAGCCTAAGGCACAACATATTCATCTCTATCCAATGTGAGACTTCTTACTCACAATTACACACTAACACTGGTTTGTAACCTCAAGCATAATGCTTTTCAACTTATTTATAATATAGAACGTGTTTTTTTTTTAAATAACAACAAATGTAAATGTTATTGAAATAATAACAAAAATAGTTATCAGGTGATAATGTTGAAAAGATGTTATAGAAGATGAAAAATAATAAATAAAAAAAGTGATAATGCCAATGAAAATTGTTGAGGTGAGTTGAGAAAAGATCATGGTTCCTCCAAAATTAATGGCATGACTACAAGTAAATTAAGACAATTGATTACCCAACATAAACTTATATAATTACAATGATTATCAATTAACATTATTAATTTACATTTATTTATAAGGTTAAGAGTTGTTAGAAAGAAAACTAAAAAGACACTAAAAATTGTAAAAAATACTTTTGTTGCTAAACAATAGAAGTTCAAGAAGCTAAGTGGTATCTCAAAAGCTCGTATCTCAAGTTTCATATATCATGAATAGAAATAGATTTTTGTTCATGTTTTGTGGTGATATTGTCAAGATTGAACATCGGCAAAGAATATAGCCAAAGTAATTCCATATTAGTTTTGTGCAATCCACCCCCTTGTTGTCTTCTAGCTTTTTTATGTTGAGTGAGGCCTAGTCCATAACCAGTATGGTATCAGGCCTATCCACTCTTGATGTTAGATCATTTGCAGATGTCTAAACTTGCAAACTTCATGCTCTAAATGTTTAGTCTTGGGCGTGAGACAGATGTGTTAAGATCTCACATTTGTTAAGAATATGGCCAAAACGGTCATTATATGACTTGGACAATTCTTCCCTTTTGAGCAAACCTTTGTGGTTGAGGTAGGCCTATTCCATTTCTAATAGATATACTTATTTATAGCAAAGACCAACAGGCTCACTTGGTGCATTTAAGCTTCATTTTTCAACTATTTCTGGTCCATTTCTGTTGAAGTTACTATTACTATTTATGATTTATACCACCTTGTGTCCAACTGGAGTTGACATTCTCTATATTTACATATTTACCTGTCAACAGGGCTGCTATTGGGCAAGCATATGGCTTGACTGAAACATTTGCAGGGGCTTCCTTCTCTGAATGGTACGACCACAAGGTGGGGCGTGTTGGTCCACCTCTTCCTTGTTGCTACATTAAGGTATGTCATATATTCCATTAACAAAAATTCAGTGTGATGAACTTCCAACCTTACGTATTCATAAAAATTGTATTGATTTATGTAACGGTCATTAATTATTACAATTTCCTGCTTGTGCATAATAAAATTTATTGGATGTAAAAAGTTAGTAAGAAGTTAAAACAACATCTAATCTAATCTAAGAAATAACAAATTACGTATCTCTTAAGTTATAGTAGTAGTATATGTTGCAGTTAGTGCCACTTAAGAGCCGTAAATGGGAGGAATTTGATTTCTTTATTAATGTGGTTGTATAGCTTGTTTCTTGGGAAGAAGGAGGGTATCTGACATCAGACAAACCAATGCCACGCGGAGAGATTGTAGTTGGGGGATTCAGTGTGACCGCTGGTTATTTTAAGAATCAAGAAAAAACTAAGGAAGTGTTCAAGGTAATTTTCAAACTTTCATTTATATGCCTACTATTATCTTTCCTTTTTAATTTTCTTCACTAGCTCTAAAATCTAACTTTGCTGATGTATGGCACGCGGGTCATTTTTTAACTTAGTACAGGTTGATGAGCATGGTATGCGTTGGTTTTATACTGGTGATATTGGGCAATTCCATCCCGATGGGTGTCTCGAAATCATAGATAGGAAGAAGGATATTGTCAAACTTCAGCATGGAGAATATGTCTCTCTTGGAAAGGTTACTCAAATTATACCATTTCATTTTGGAATCTGGATGAAGTACCGACACAAAATTTATAGTAAAGTTTTCAATTATTCCTATATTGTGCTTTCATTTTTCTTTTTTTCTCTTAATTGCAGGTTGAGGCAGCACTATCATCATGTGATTATGTGGATAATATAATGGTTTATGCAGACCCCTTTTACAATTACTGTGTGGCTCTAGTTGTTGGTTCATATCAATCCCTGGAGAAGTGGGCCCAACAAGCTGGTATTGAGCACAAAGATTTTCCTGATCTGTGTAACAAACCTGAAACTATCACTGAGGTCCAGCAGTCTATTTCTAAGGTTAGCTAATTTGTGGATGCTTCCTTGTTTGCTAGCATATATCCAAGATATAATCTATAGATTGTCCAGTTATAATTTATCAATTATCAAAATATACGTAACAGTAATTATGATGAGGTAACACTAGTTGCAAGCTACGGTACTCTTGATACGAATAGGGAGATGTTAGTTTCCTCTTCCTTCATTTATTAGGCTGTTTAAATATTTAAGGGAAAAATGAATCCTCATACTAAAGGAAGATTGTTTATGACAATATCATATAAAGAAGATATCAAGCAAGATTGAAAACAATGTTGGAGTCAACATACCAAAAACCCATAATCTATACTTCTATACTAATAATAAAAGGGATACTCATCTTTGGCGTACACATTTTTTAGACTGTTTTATCCTTTTAACTGATTCTGAAAACTATCCCTCAATTACAATAGTTATTATAAAAGATAACTCTTCAATCATGGTAGTTATTTACATCCCTTAACCATTTTTTATTTTTAATTTAAAAAACTCAACTACATATATTAAACTAAATCTAACCCTAAAAAATAAAAAATATAGAAAGACAAGGCACGGAGTGCCTGTTTTTCAACTAGTTTATTTATAATGAAAATTGAAGATTATATCATGCCACTGCAGTGTTAGAAGAGATATATAATAAACCATTCATGAGCCTCCACTTAACTACATCAGATTTTCAGAAAGTTGGTCTTTGACATGGTATCAAAGCCTCAATCAATTGGTCTGGAGGTTGATCCTCGCTGCCTCCATTCTTCTAAACGAAATTGGTTTTTAGTTAAAAATAGAAGGGGCCTCTGGTCCATGCTCAAGTCTGAATGCTCATGTGAGAGAGCATGTTAGAGGTATGAATTCATGTTTGGTAAGTTAGTCTTCGTCTCATGGTTTTGGTATCTTGGATCCATTTTACTAAGTAATGAGGATTTTGATACGGATGGTGCACATTGCACACAAAATTCAAGTTGGGAGGATGAAATGGAGGGTTGCTTGAGGCATAAGATATAGTTGCAAGTACCCTCAAATTCAAAGGAAGATTCTACCATAAGACCAACGAATCTTTTTGATATTGAATGTTGGGTAATGAAGTGTTAAACAAGAACGAAAATTACAGTGGAATAAGAACGTTGAGGTGGATAAGTGGATAGAAATACAAGAATAGATAATATTATGAATGAATATATTTGGAATAAAATTGAGTAGATGTATTGAGGAAAAAATGAGAGAAACTTGTTTTGGTCGTTAGCTCATGTGCAAAAAAGACTACAAAGACTACTAAAAAAAGTCAATCAAATGGAAGGTAGTCTAATTTAAAGGGGGTAGAGGAAGATCCAAGAAAACTTTTAAAGAAACCATTAAACATTAACTTAATCTGAGTTCTCTAAATGAATTAATTAAGAAGATTATTTTTCATAGAGCCAAAAAGGAATAAACCATCAATTTCATCCCTAAAGTACTATTTTCTCCTAAATAATCCTTAAAGTAAAAATATATATATATAAATAATTCCTCAAGTATTAAAAATCATAGTATTAAATAGTCCTTAAAGTATTGAAAAATTCATCAAGTTAGTTCTTGAATTTTAGTAAAATATATCAATGTAGGAACTAAATTGATGAATATTCAATACTTTAGAAACTATTTATTTAATTTCATTATTTTAAGAATTGCTTAGGGGAAAGGGTAATACTAAAGGGACTAATTGATGGTTTATTCAACCAAAAAGGCATCGACTAGTACATATAGGTAACCCCACTTAATGGTATGATTATACTTCCAATAACAATATACATATGGTTTAGCTCTGCCTATGGGTCCTTTTTTTACTACTATCTTTATTTCTTTTTAAGTGTCTTTTACGATTTTTATACACTAACTAATAAATGTAATAAATATTTTTTCTTTTCATTAAATATTTTTAAGTTTCCTATTGTAATATTTTTTCATTTTTACTCTATAACAAATGCATAAATGTGTAAATTAATTAAAAATTAAGTAGAAAGTAAGGATAAAATTGTTAAAAATAAAATAATTAATGTTATCTTGTACTTTGAAAACGACAAATAAATAGCAATAATTTTTAAAAAAAATCACCAATTAAAAAGAAACAAAAGTATTATCTTTTGAAAATGACTTTGAACGAGAAGCAAAATTTAACGAATGAACACAAAAAAGTGGGACCATCATGTTTTTCATTAACATTAAATAACCGCGTATTATAATATAATTTGTTGGCCAAATTTAAAATCTATATGTTATGAACCAACTATCCAAAAGCTAATTAAGTTGTTAGGTTTTATGTTATATCTCTAACTTATCTCTCCATGCAAGAGTCCTTTGGCCTTTAAGCGTGGAAAATGCACAAATACACCTACCCTATACTGAAATTCAACTTTTAATTTAGAGAAATACTAACAACACATTCTAACACACTCTTTTGAACACATTTTTTCTTATTGCTTGAAATTTTTTGAAAATTACAAAAAATTGTAGATCTCACATATTATTTAATGACTCTCTCGCATGATTTTGTAATGTTTAACAAATTTCAATCCATAATAGAGTATATTTTACGAGGAACAGAGAGTGTGTTGCTAGCACTCCTCTTTAATTTATTAGAAAAATGAGGGTGACAAGTATCAAACTTTAGACCACTAGTTCATAAGACTTTGAAACCATGTCTTGAACCAACTATTCTGAGAGACGTTTAAGCTATTAAGTGAAGAAACGTGAATGATTTTATATTATATCTCTTTAACACTATAGAATTATTGATGAAATATGTGCACTTAAATGTGTTTGATATTTGTATTGCCTCACGTCTATGTTAAGGAAATTTCGACTTGGGGTTTGTGATCTTCTGGTTGACCTATCATTGTTGTGACTTGGCATTATTTCCAATTGAAGTGAAGCTTGACGAATAAACTCTGTAGAAATGATTTTTAGATCTGCCAAACTATACATAGTTTTATTTATGATGTAACAAGGTAGTTATAAGTTAATTAGCATTGTGTGTTACATGGTTAATGGCTACTCCTTTATTTATTTCAGGTTGCAAAAGCTACAAAGTTGGTGAAATCTGAAATTCCTGCAAAGATTAAGTTGCTGTCGGATCCATGGACACCTGAATCTGGATTAGTCACTGGTGCTCTCAAGATAAAGAGAGAACAGCTGAAAGCCAAATTCAAAGATGATGTTCAGAAGCTATATGCATGAAGTATTTAACCTTTTGTCAATGTATTGTTAGTGTAAGTTATGTAATTTGTTTTTTAAATATTTGAAAGTAATATATCTAAACTTGATGTGTGTTCATTGTATGTAATATATAACTTATACAACATAACAAAGACATACTCCACATAGTACTACTTTCGTTCCTTTTTAACTGTCTTTTAAGGTTTTTATACACAAACCAAGAAATGCAATAAATTTTCTTGTTTTCCATAAAATAATTTTGAAGTTTTCTATTGTACTCTTACTCATTTCTACTCCATAATAAATGCACACTAGTTGTAACTATATAAATTAATTAAAAATTAGGTGAGAAGTAAGGGTATAATTGACAAAGAAGTAATTAATGTTATCTTGAACTTTGAAAATGACAAATAAATAAAAACAAAAAAATTCTAAAAAATCGACAAATAAAAAGAAACAGAGAGAGTACTTGCCTATGAACATGAATTCTATACATGAAGGAAAACATGTTCCATTAGAGGTTGTACACATGCATGCCAAATAATGGGTAGCAATGGATTGATATTTATGAGCAATCATTTTACTTGATAAATAAGTCATGCTAAGTGATAATTAGATATTCTTTATTTTGACCAAGTGGTATTCTATCTATGAAGCATGAGTAGCATAGTGTGTTTGGCAAGGCAAATAAGCTAGCTTCTACTTTATTTGATTAGCTTAAAAGCTTATTGCATCAAAATAAAACTATTTCGTAAAAGAGTTTATTTCACTAGCTGTAACCTTTTTTTTTAAATGCTTCTTAATATAACATTTGAACTTATAAATTATAGTATTCTATATATGAAACATGAGTAGGATAAAGTATGTTTGACAAGGCAAATGAGGTAGCTTCAAACTTATTTGACTAATTTAAAACCTTGTTTAACTAAAATAGAATTGTTTGGTAAAAGAGCTAATTTCATTAGATTGTAAAATAGAACTATTTGGTAAAATGCTACTTTTTTTGTTCTCATTTTAATCCTAGTTATCTTATTAGAATTCTTCCTTTATCTTTCTTATATTCAAAAACTCTTAACATTCTCTCACTCTCATCTCTTTCTCCCTTTCAACAAATATCATTTTTTTATAACATAAAATTATTAAAATTATATTAGAAATTTATTTATATTATCTCATTTCATTTAATAAAAATATTTAAAATGAGAATACAGTTTAAAAATTATTATCCTAATTTTTTAGAAGATAATTTATTTAAAATAAATTAAAATATGAAAAGTTATAGTTATTTGAAATATATACTTATCAATTTTTAAATTAGAGCCAAGTAATTCAATATGACTCTTTATGTCCTTTTACACTTGTCAACTATTTCAACCGTTACTTTTGCCGAGCATTCAATTAATTAGCTTACCAATTTCTAGCTTTCACTTCAGTGAAGTAATGTTTCTCAGTCGAAGAAGCATCTTGGCTGAATAATATTCTTTATTAACGAAAGAAGTCGCCATCAAAAGACAAAGGATTGTCGTTTTTTCTAACCGAGGTATGTGCATACATAAGTCAAGTTAGCCCCTCAATTATTTTGGACACCCTTAGCCTTGAGTGTTAGAATAATCGAAGTAGCCAATCACGGAGGATTAGCTCAAGAGTGAGAGCTAAGCAAATGAATCCCTCTTTATACAGCCTCCATCAGGCACAGGATGTTACATAAATGAGAAGTAATAAATGTAGAGGAATAAAATGACCAATTGATAGGAACATTTAAGTGCTGACATTAATTAAGCACAAAAAATGCAAGAAGATATGAAACATGTGAAAAGGACAAAGTATAATTTGGGCAATTACAAACATGTACTTCGTCTGAACTCAAATATGAATAAAATTAACTAATTTTTGTACTTATTAAGAAAGTTAGTTAATATTATTTAATTTTATTAATTATATTTAAAAAATAAACTTTTTTTTAAAATGTCTTTCATTAAAATTTGATATGAAAAATAAAAAAAATTATTGAAAATAGAATCTCAATTAATTGGAAGGTATTTTTGATATTGTAAGATAAAAGCAGTTAAAATTTGTTTATATTTAAATTCACTAAACTTTTTTTTTTTGGTTGCTTATAATTAAATTTAGAGGGAGTAACTTGATATGACTCGTTTACAATTTTCCTTACTAACAAAGCATGCCACACGAATTTGATGGTTCACTATTTATTATAAATTTAATACTCGTAAACTGTAGGAGTTATTGAACTTTTTTTTAGGCTTAATTACACTTTGTGTCACCTAAGTTTTATTATTTTGCGAATTTTGTCATTATATATTTTTTTTTTGCATTTTTCCATCTTATTTTTTTAATATTGCGAATTTTGCCTAACTGTCAACTATTTGTTAAATGGCAAACAAAATGATGACATGTCACTAATAAGTTGGCATTAAACATGTGCGCCAACTTTTTTTTTTAAAATAAAAATTGTTTGGAAAAAAAATTCCTAACATAGACCAGGTACTTTTTTAAAAAAAAAAAAAGTTGACATAGATATTTAATATCAACTCATCACTAATACATCATTATTTTATTTGTCATTTAACGGACAGTTGACGATTGAACAAAATTCACAAAATTACAAAAATAAAATGATAAAACACGAGAAAAAAAATGTGACAGCAAAATCTACAAAATAATAAAAGTTGGATGGTACAAAAAGCAATTAACTTTTTATTATTATTATTATGAAAATTGAACTAGTTGTTATTTCAGCGGCGTAAACATGAAATTTAAAATTACTGTAATGTCCATTAATGAGCGCTTTCTTCATTCCCGTGTTCTCGAACAGTCTTCCAAAGCTAGCTAATCCAACATACGAAGCCACCTTATTTTCAGGGACAAAATAAATTCATAAATCGTAGATGCGTATACTTTTACTTATTCTGCTTTTTACAATTTTTAATTATTGTTTAAGGATTTTATAAACAAATTAAAAAATAAAATAAATTTTTTATTTTCTATAAAAAAGTTTTAAAATATTTTATTGTATTTTTTTATTTTTACTCTATAATAAATATATATTAATTGTAAATTTGTAGATTAATTAAAAATTAAGTGAAAAATTAAAGTATAATTAATAAAAAAATAATTAATATCATCTTAAATTTTGAAAATAATAAATAAATAAAAACAAAAAATATTTAAAAAACCAACAAATAAAAAGCAACAATCTTAATTTTATACTGTATTTTAACTTCGTCACGCTACATGTGTCGTGGCTTCTTACAGCGTATATTGTGATGCGATGCGAACAATGAATCCTATACACGGTGGTGCTATGCTGTGTTAAGCAATGCTTGGAATAAAAGAATGACTTTACTAAAATAGAGAGAGAGAGACACACACACACACACACACACACGCAAACTGAGAATCAGCATTTCATCGTACCCACAAAGGTATTTTTCGATGAGCATCATCTTGTTGTTCTTTTCTCTTTTTTTGTCAAATTTTTATGGGGGTGTTGAATTCTGGTTTGTGGTGTAATTACTTATGAAATTGTTTCGGTTTGAAGGTAGTGATACTTTGCGTTGAATTTCTTGTGGGGTTGATGTTGGTGGTTGTTCTATGCACGTTGTAGCTGATGCTGGACTTGTTTAGATCTTGCTTTTCCTTTTTTATGGTATAATTGTTGATTTTCTGTGCTTCTTCTTCTTCTGGGTTTTGATCCTTTTTTTTTTTATACCTCTTGATTTTTATTTTTATTTTTGTAATCTCAAAATTTTGGTTAATTTCGTATTTCTAATTGATTTTTATTTTTTTTTATCGATGAAGTAAATTATAGAGTTACATTTTTTTTGTGGTAATATTTTATTTAATTTTTGGCATAAGACCAGCAAGGTGAGATTGTAACCGATTATCTATTTGTTTTGTCTACTTATATGATATTATAGAATGAACATCATCATGGTGAAAAGCCATTAAAAACTCAATTCTGCTTAAGAAAGAAAGAAATAAAGTATTCAGTTTTATGCTCATGGATGATAGAAAATCGATTAAAAAATTATTCCAAAATATGATGTTGAATTCATTCTTAAATCAATGAATGATGCTGCCTATGTGGTATAACATAATTTACATCCGGTTTTCCTGATTTTTTTTCCCTCTTGTGAAAATATGTATGCCATCTGATCTTTACTATTTGAATATCTAGACAGTTTTAGGGTTTTGAATAAGCTTTATTGATAGGCTGGCAGTACTAATGTATTATAGATTTTTCAGTGATTCAAGTCAAGAAGTGCCTTACATATCCAAGTAGTGTTTTCCCTATATCCATGCACAAACTTCATATCACACTTTATTTTATTCAGTTTGTGCTAATTTATACTCTTGTTTGTTGTTTTCTTTTTTGATATTTAGCTGAGGAGAGGAGGGTTTCTTATCCTCCCTTTTCTCTATAAAATGTTTTCTCTGTCTTGAATTTCTTCATTTATCAAATAAAGAAATTGAGTCCATGCTTTCTTTCACCTTTTTCAGGTAATCAAGATTGTGTTTTGCTTAAGAGGGACCACTATATCTCGCCAAACATAAAAGATGGTTGATCCAAAGGGTAGTTCCTCGTGGTTAAGAAGTCTAAATATCAGTGACATATTTGTCTGGAAAGAGCATGGAGAATATGGAGCTCTGGCAGCTATAGTCATAAGCATCCTTGTTCCTGTCTTGTTTTCAGCTTTGTTCTTTGGAAAGAAAAAAGGAAAAATAAGAGGTGTGCCAGTGGTAGTTGGTGGTGAGGCAGGTTATGCAGTACGTAATGCTAGAAAAACTGAGTTGGTTGAAGTTCCTTGGAAAGGAGCCCCAACCATGGCTCATCTATTTGAGCAATCCTGTAATAAAAATACCCACAATCGATTTCTTGGAACAAGAAAACTAATACAAAGGGAGTTTGTTACATCTAGTGATGGCAAGAGGTTTGAGAAACTTCATTTAGGAGACTATGAATGGGAAACCTATGGAGAGGTATTTGCTCATGTGTCCAATTTTGCATCTGGTCTTCTTAAGTTAGGCCATAATATAGATAGTCGTGTTGCCATTTTCTCTGATACCAGGGCTGAGTGGCTCATTGCCCTTCAGGTAAATTTGCTAGCTTTATTTCACTAGTCATTCCATTACCTTTTGGCTTAACTGTTCTGCATTCACAAATTTTAATATAAATCTTGCTAAACTTCAGGGTTGCTTTAGGCAGAATGTAACAGTTGTTACTATTTATGCTTCTCTAGGTGAGGATGCCCTGATCCACTCACTAAATGAGGTAGGAAATTATTATCTCTTGCATAATTTTAGAGAATAGATGAAAATAGTTAATGATTGCAGTAACTAAGAGTGATGGACATGTTCTCACTTGACGCTTTGGAATATGAACAGACTGAAGTATCTACTCTGATCTGTGACTCCAAACAGTTGAAGAAGTTGGATGCAATAAGATCAAGACTAACATCTATACAAAATATTATTTATTTTGAAGATGATAACAAAGAAGATGCTTTCTCAGGAAGTTCAAGCAGTTGGACAATTGCATCTTTTAGTGAAGTTGAGAAACTTGGGAAAGAAAGTCCTGTTGAGCCAAGCCTGCCTTCTAAAAATGCTATTGCAGTTATCATGTACACAAGCGGCAGTACAGGTCTGCCAAAGGTTTGTTTCTTCTTCAAGTTTTGTTGCAGGTGTCATTCCTTCTGTGTCTGTGTATCTTTAATCTCTTATTCATACTTGTGATTTGCTGCATGCTTGCAAAATGTTTTGTCCGAACTCCAGAATCATGGTTATTAAATGTCTCAACAACCTAATGCCTATTAAATAATGTAGTTCATAAACATGAGTAGTTGAGTACTGACTTTGGTCTTGGTATGACTTTATTGTCAACATGTTTTTAGGTGGTAAATTATAACCATATTAAGTCATTCTGTAAATATGATGAAAATTTTCTAGTCTGCTAACATTGAGAACTAAGGATCTCCAACAGCTCAGTTATGTGTTTACCTTTGATTTGATTGAGTGTTAACTTTTTTGTAATCATTTAGGGTGTCATGATTACTCATGGGAACATTGTAGCCACTACAGCAGCTGTTATGACAGTGATTCCAAATCTAGGTAGCAAGGATGTGTACCTGGCATACTTGCCCCTTGCTCATGTTTTTGAAATGGCAGCAGAGGTGATTTCTTCTTAGCCTCGTAATTGTCAAAGCAATTGATGATATTATCTCTAATTTACTGTGGTTGTCCAGTCTGTTATGCTGGCTGCAGGTTGTGCAATTGGTTATGGATCTACTCTGACTTTGACTGACACGTCTAATAAAATAAAGAAAGGAACCAAGGGAGATGCTACTGTGTTAAAGCCCACGCTTTTGACAGCAGTACCAGCTATTCTTGATCGGATTCGAGATGGAGTTGTAAAAAAGGTGTGAATCAAACCAATGCTCTACATGGGCACTCTCACATACACATATTGTTACTTAATCTCCATCCTTTCTATTTCGTGTTTGTTGAAAATCAGAATCATATATTCTGTATTTATTATATAATGGTTTATAGGCAACTCATATTTAGTTTATAGGAAACCCATATCTAATTTAGAGGAACAAAATCTCCTTTAATTATATGCATTTATTGTAATAAGCCTATATAAACCTAGCTCTGTGGTGTAATTAAAACACACGAATTCACTCAATATATTCTCTCATTTTCTCCTTAGCTACACAGATGTCTCCTTTGTTATGAAAACCTACACAAAGTTCCCTTAAATTTACAAAATAAATAAGTTAAAAAAAAGAAGAAGAAAAAACTCGACAACTGATTCTAGAATGCCATGGGGCTTTAGTATTTATTACCTCAACCTTAGCTCATGGATGCACTACTGCTCTTGTTTAGCTGTATACATTAAGCAAAGACGAAGAACACATTCATTTGGTGTAGCTAGGTTGAATATTAATTTTGGGGTCCAACCATTTGAATTGATGATTTAGCTTCACCAAATGAGTGTGCTCTTCCTTTTTTCTCAACTTAAAAGGCTAAAAAAGGATAGAAATGGAATTTGACCTTAGAACACCCATGACTGTGAGCTAGTGGCTAAACTCATGAATTTGTTAGGCTTGTATCTGGAATTTAATTATATTTTTTAAGATAAATATAGGAGAGTTTTGTTTATGTTTTCATAATAGAGGTCTGTATGGGCGGAGAGGGGAGTAACCACAACATAGTCTTTTTCCATTTGTTAAAGATCTGATTTGATTCACTATAAATAGAGTAACTAGGAAATTGTTAAAGATCTAATTTTTTTGACTGTAAATAGGGTAACTATTGTATAGCTGATTCTTAAGGATCTTGATTCCGTTTCCTTATTTTTGTAATTCTATGATTATAAATAAATCTGCTAGTGTGTGGGTTAAACACACAGTTTTTGTAACATAACTGATATCAAGAGTTTAGGTTCCTTTTTCCTCTTCGCCGCAGCGTCCCCCCCTTGTTTGGTTCGCGTGAACAGTACGGCGAACAGTTGCGGAGCTTCGTTGGCCACTGCCGCGCCCTCCTTTCTCCGGCGCAACCACCCCATCGGCGTCGCCACCCTCCGGCGACCACTGCGTCGCCGTTCGCCGCCCACATGCGCCTCCACTCTCCGCGCGCGTGTGTCTTGCGCGCCCTTCCCATATCGGCACATGACGCTTTTCTGGCGACACCCACTAGCCGGCGACCCCCCCCCCCCCCCCCCCCCCCCACACACACCTTCCCCTACCTCTAGCGCCTTTGTCTGGCCCTGTTTGGCTCCCTTTTTCATGGCTTCTCCTAGTTCCTCTTCCGCTTCTGTCTCTGCAGTGACTTTTACCACTATTCCGCTGATCCCTTGCGAAAAATTAATTGGAACAGCCAATTATAGCACTTGGGCTGCCGCTGTCCAGCTGTGGTTCCATGATCAAGGCTGTGCCGACCACTTGACTACTAAAGCCATAGATATTCCCGAAAAGGATCGCGCTCGTTGGCAACAGATTGATGCCTTTTTATGCAATGTCCTTTGGTTCTCTATTGCTCCCAACCTTCAACCTCAATACTAGGCATTCCCCACCTGTTATGAGGTTTGGACCAAAGCCAAGAAAGTCTACTCCAATGATGTCCATTGCCTCTACAGTGTGGTGACTGCTATGATATCCACCAACTTGAGAATATGGACATGCAGACGTATCTTGGTAAGCTTGATCATTTGATTGCTGATTTTAATAATCTAATGCACTTCACTATTGATGCAGAGACTTTTTTACGGCAGTGTAATCAGTTCTTCATGGTTCTTGCCCTCGCTGGTCTCCCACTTGATCTTGACTCAGTGCGTAACCAAATCCTCTCCGACCCTACTGTTCTTACGTATGACATGATTAGTAAACAACTGTTGTGTCTCTCCACTCCGCATGCTTTTGGGCATCCATCTGCCCCCTTTGCTGATTCCTCCGCCCTTGTTTCCCACTCTTCTCACCATGGTAGACACAACAGGGGTCGTGGTGGCAAAAGTCATCCTCGTTGCACTTATTGTCACCGCTTTGGCCACATTGAAGCAGACTATCGCAGCAAAGTCCGGAACAATTGAAATCAGCTAATGTGGCTCAAGCTGCTAGACCTGCTCCACCTGCAGGGTGTTACTATTTCTACCGTTGAGTATCATGATTTTCTCCAGCTTCGGGCAACCCAGCAACCTGTCTCGCCTGTTACTGTCATGGCTCAGTCTGGTAATCCTGTTGCCTTTGTCTCTCAATCCTCCTCCCTTGGCCCATGGATCCTTGACTCTGGTGCCTTAGATCAAATGACTGGTAACCAATCTCTTTTATCTCAGTTGTCTTTTTCAAACACCTTGTTGTCTGTTACTCTCGCAGATGGCTCTCACATTAAAATTCGTGGCATTGGTTAAACCTACCCACTTCCTACTCTTTCTTTAAATTCCGTTCTATTTGTTCCTAGTTGCCCTTTCAATTTAATTTCAACTAGCAAGCTCACCCGCCCACTTGATTTCTCTGTCCTGTTTGTTAATAATTCTGTCTTTGGTCAGGATCGACATACCGGACAGACGATTGGAACAGGACATGAGTCTAGGGGATTGTATCAACTCTCACCACCAGTTGCTTGTGTCTCCACAACCTCTCCAGAACTTGCTCATCAGCGTCTCGGTCATCCTAGTTTGGAAAAATTACGTCTTTTGGTTCCTACTCTCTCTTTCTTGAAGTTCTTAGAGTGTGAGTCATGTCAGTTACAAAAACATGTTCGTCATTCTTATAGTCCTCATGTCAATAAAAGTGTTGCGTCACCTTTTTACTTTGGTTCACTCTAATATTTGAGGTCCTAATCGAGTTTGTTCAACTTTAGGATATTATTATTTTGTCACATTTATTGATGATTTTTCCCGTTATACTTGGGCTTTTTTGATAAAATATCGTTCTGATGTTTTTCATGTATTTCAAGGATTCTCGCATGAAATTCAAAATCAATTTGGGACATCCATTAAAATTTTACGCACTAATAATGCCAAAGAATATTTGTCTTCCCAGTTTCAGTCCTTTCTAACCTTGCAAGGAATTATTCATCAAACGTCCTGTGCCCACACCACAACAAAATGGTGTTGTTGAACGGAAAAATTGTCACTTAGTTGACACCGCTCGTATCCTCCTCCTTCACTATCATGTTCCTCTCCGCTTTTAGGGCGATGCACTTCTTATCGCCTATTATTTGATCAACTGCATGCCTTCGTCTGTCCTCAACAATCAGACTCTGTACTCCATTTTGTACCCTAAACAGGACCTCTACCCTGTTCCTCCCTGTGTCTTCGGCTGCACCTGTTTTGTCCATGATCTCACTCTAGGTAAACATAAACTCTCTGCTAAGTTCCTTAAATGCGTCTTTCTGGGTTACTCTCGTCTCTAGAAAGGATATCGTTGTTTCTGTCCTCAATTTCAACGATATCTTGTTTCTGCTGATGTCACTTTCTTTGAGTCTACTCCATTCTTCTCTATACCCACCACCAGCGCTACTCCTCTAGATGCTCCACCTGTTCCAACCCTGGCCGTTATCTCTACTCCACCACCACTGATTACCTATCAGCGCCGCCCACGACTTCCCCCGGCAATCCCACCTATTAATCTGCCAGCATCATCTCTTACTCCAAATGCCCCTCCACCAACGTCTCCTGCACATGAGCTTCCTATTGTCCTGCATAAAGGTATTCGGTCCTCTCGCAATCCTCACCCATTACATGCTTGTACTCTTCATTATAACCGCTTATTTCCTTCCTATTTCTCTTTTATCTCTTCTTTGGATTCTATGTCTATTCCTAAGTCTACAGGAGAAGCCATGACTGATCCCCGTTGGCAGCAGGTGATGTTGGACGAAATGGCTGCTTTGGAAGCAAGTGGAACATGGGAGCTTGTTCCCTTGCCTCCCGACAAAACTACTGTTGGTTGTCACTGGGTTTATACAGTGAAGGTTGGACCAGATGGCACTATTGATCGGTTCAAAACTCGCTTGGTGGCTAAGGGCTATACTCAAATCTTTGGCCTTGACTATGGGGACACCTTTTCCCCTGTGGCCACGATCACTTTTGTTCGACTGTTCATTGCTATGGTTTCCATTTGCCATTGGCCGCTTCACCAGTTGGATATTAAAAATGCCTTCTTGCATGCTGAGTTGCAGGAAGAGGTTTACATGGATGAGCCTCCTGGTTTTACTGTTTCTAGTAGATCTCACCTTGTTTCTCGCCTTCGCCGTTCTCTCTATAGCCTGAAGCAGTCTCCTCATAGTTGGTTTGGCCGGTTTAGCTTTGCCCTACTTCAGTTTGGCATGACTTGCTGTGAGGCAGACCACTCTATTTTTTCCCTTCACTCTCTATCTGGCTTGTGCATTTATTTGGTGGTCTATGTTGATGACATTGTCATTACTAATGATGACTCTGACGGTATCTGCCGACTCAAATCTCACCTTCAGCATTAGTTTCAGACAAAGGATCTGGGTCTGCTCAAATATTTTTTAGGCATTGAGGTTGTTCAATCCACTTTTGGCATTGCCATTTCCTAGAGGAAATATGCTCTGGATATTCTCACCGAGACTGGTATGCTTGACTATCGCCCTAGTGACACTCCTATGGACCCCAACGCCAAGCTTCTTCCGGTTCAAAGGGAGCCACTTGAAGACCTGGGAAGATATCGCAGACTTGTTGGTAGACTCAACTACCTCACTATCACTAGGCCAGACATCACATTTGCAGTGAATGTGGTAAGTCAATTCCTCAACACTCCTTGTGATGGTCATTAGGATGCTGTCATGTGCATCCTTAGATATATCAAGAATGCACCAAGCCGCGGACTCTTATATGAAGACAAAGGCAGTACCAAAATTGTCTATTACTATGATACCAATTGGGCAAGATCTCTATCAGACAGGAGGTCTACCTCTGGCTATTGTGTTCTCATTGGAGGGAATTTATTTTCATGGAGAAGCAAGAAGCAGAATACCGTTGCTAGATCCATCACCAAAGCTGAATACCAAGTCATGGCAATAGTTGCATGCGAAATTACATGGCTTAGGCAACTTCTTCAACAGTTACAGTTTGGAGATACTCAGGACACTAAGCTTATCTGTGACAATCAAGCTGCTCTCCACGTTGCATCTAATCCAGTCTTCCATGAACAGACTAAACACATAGAGATAGATTGTCATTTTGTAAGAGAGAAAGTACTCTCAAGAGAAATTACCGCTGATTTTGTCAACTCCAGTGACCAACTAGCAAATATTTTTACTAAATCTCTCAAGAGGTCCTGCGTTGATTATATTTGTAACAAGTTTGGCGCATATGACATATATGCTCCAGCTTGAAAGGGAGTATTAAAAATCTGATATGATTCACTGTAAATAGAGTAACTAGGAAACTGTTAAAGATCTGATTTCATTCACTATAAATAGGGCAACTATTGTATAGCTGATTCTTAGGGGTCTTGATTCCGTTTCCTTATTTTTGTAATTCTATGATTATAAATAAATCTGCTAGTGTGTGGGTTAAACACACACAGTTTCTATAACATGACACCATTAAATAAGGCCCGCTACATGAATCAAATAATGCTATTGGTTCTGTTAAACCTAAGTTTTCACTAAATTCATTTAGAGTAAACTCTTTCCTAATGGTTTCTCTTTTAAGTTTTTTTTTATCTTCCTCTGGTCTTTTGATTCAATGTTGTTAGGACAAAAAGAGTAGTTGCTTGGAAGAATAAAAGGAAGGCAGAGTAGTTAATTTAGACAAGTAGAACATTCATGGACTTGTATTTTAAGAGAACTGAGCAAGTGCTCAGTTTTGAAAGGGGAAACCCTTTATGAAGGGGAGACCTTTGAAGGAGAGATCTTTCCCTTTATTCTGTTCATTTTCAGTCAAGCAGTTAAATCATTCTCCTCTTTTTCTATTTCCAATTTGATCCAATTTTTTGTATTGTGGCTACTGTTTGTCTTGACCTCACATGAGCAAACTACCTTAAACTAGTTTCTTTTATCTTTTCCTCAATAGTGCTTGTACAGTTTTACTACTCCAATTCTTCCTATATACACTGATAATCTTTTCTTATAGTATCTATTCATTCACATCAACATTTTCATCTCTGTTTAGTTTTTATTCTTATTGAAACTTTATTGTTCAGCATTTACTACCGTAGTGCATTGCTGGTTTTATACAGATATCTGGTAGAATTTTCCATTTTGATGGCCACTTTCCAATCCCAAATTGCAGAAACTTATTTTTTTTCTTTTATACTTTTCCCTGGTATTCAATGCTTTAAATTAAACTAGTTGCTAAATAGTTATTTCTCTTCCTTGCCATTTTCGATACTGTATGTAGGTTGAGCAAAAAGGGGGCCTTGTGAAGAATCTTTTCCACTTTGCATACAAGCGCCAACTGGCTGCTGTAAAAGGAAGCTGGCTAGGAGCGTGGGGATTGGAGAAGTTGGTGTGGGATACCATTGTCTTTAAACAAATTCGTATAGCACTTGGAGGCCAGCTCCGGTTTATGCTTTGTGGGGGAGCTCCTTTATCTGGAGATTCACAACACTTCATCAACATCTGCATGGGGTAATGATTCCCATCGTTATACTACATAATACTTGGTTGGAACTAACTTGTATTTGAATATATATATATATGGGTGGGTGGGTGGGTAAAGCTATGTATAGTTTGCATATTAGATTCATTTCAACATGAATTTCTATCTAATAGCAAATGTATCTATTGTATTGTCTACTTGTATGATATTATAGAATGAACACCATCATGGTGAAAAGTTATTATGAACTAAATTCTCCTGAAAGGGGAAAAAAGACATACTGTCAAGTATTCAGTTTTATGCTCTTTGATGATAGAATATCAATTCTCTAATACCATGTGATGAGCTAACTATTCCAATAGCTTAAGCTTTTGGGTCAAAGAACATGAGTAATTTTATGTTGAGAAAAAGCTTTAGTTTGGTTCTCCAAAATTACATGTGTTACCGCATCATCCCTTCGAAAATTTTAATCACCAAATTAGTTCTTCAAAGATTCTTTTTGTCACCACCTTCATTCTCCATAGATTGTCATTAAATTAGTTCCTCGAAGATTTAATTTGTCACCAAACTAATCTTCGAAGATTGTTTTTGTCACTAATTTAATCCTCTATAAAAACCTATATGGTGATGTTTTAAATCTTTGAGGGACTAAATTGGTGATAGATTTGAGCAACTAATTTGAGGGGGAGTGTTATCTATAAAATATCTCATAATATCATTACTGTATCTTACAATACTTGAGAGTATCTTAGATGATTTTTAATAGGGCTTTCCATATTTTATTATATTTCCTGATTTGTTTTCTTATTTAATTATGACTATGATAGAACAAAAATGATAAATTGATAGGAATTTTATTGATTCACGCAAAAATACAGGAAGTGTCTCACTGTCCCAGAGTTGATAAATTTCATTTACACCTTGTATTATCCAACTAGAATTGAAGTTCTCTATGTTTACTTATTTACTTGTCGATAGGGCTCCTATTGGGCAAGGATATGGCTTGACTGAAACATTTGCTGGGGCTGCCTTCTCAGAGTGGGATGACTATAGTGTGGGACGTGTTGGTCCACCTCTTCCTTGTTGCTACATTAAGGTTTGTCATTTGTCATATATCCTATCAAGAAAAAATCAGTGTGTGGTGAACTTCCAACCACTACTTATTCATAGATATTGCATTGAATTCTGGTAATGGCCATTAATTATTGTAGCTTCATGATGGTGTGTAATAAAACTTATTGGACATCAAGATGGTACGAAGTTAGTAACATCTGAGAAATAACAAATTCATATCTCTTAATCTGTATTAGAATTTGCAGTTGGTGCTACTTAGGAGGCTTATATGGAGGGAATTTGATTTCTTTATTAATGTGGCTGTATAGCTTGTTTCTTGGGAAGAAGGAGGGTATCTGACATCAGATAAACCAATGCCAAGGGGAGAGATTGTAGTTGGAGGATTTAGTGTGACAGCTGGTTACTTTAAGAATCAAGAAAAAACTAAAGAAGTCTTCAAGGTAATTTCCAAACTTACAGTTGTATGCATGTCATTTTTCCTTTTTAATTCCTTTAACTGCTCTTAAATCTGTTTTTGCATATCACGAAGCCACACATTACATTTTGTTTTTTAACTTACTACAGGTTGATGAGAAAGGTATGCACTGGTTTTATACTGGCGATATTGGGCAATTCCATTCTGATGGATGTCTTGAAATTATAGATAGGAAGAAAGACATTGTCAAACTTCAACATGGAGAATATATATCTCTTGGAAAGGTAACTCAAACTATTCTTTTGTTTGTTCTGGAATCTGGATGAAGTACTGACACAAGATCCACAGTAAAATTTTCTGAGCCTTACATTATGTTTTCATGATACTTAATTGCAGGTTGAGGCAGCACTATCATCATGTGATTATGTGGATAATATAATGGTTTATGCAGACCCTTTTCACAATTACTGTGTGGCTCTAGTTGTTGCTTCACAGCAGTCCCTGGAGAAGTGGGCCCAACAAGCTGGTATAGATTACAAGGATTTTCCTGATCTGTGTAACAAACCTGAAACTGTCACTGAGGTTCTGCAGTCTATTTCCAAGGTTAGTGTTAGATGCCTATAACTATCTGTTTGTTGTTAATATCTGTTAGTGAGCGTTCCCCAACTGCTGGGGTGCTTATCATTGCTATCAGAGCTGGTTGTCAGTGTTTCAAAGAAGGTTACCTACAGAGGGGCTGACCAAAAAGGTTGAGTGAAGCACCGTATAAGACAATATCTGCTAAAGCTAAGATTAACCAAGATTAAAAACAATGTTAGGGTGAACATAAACCAAAGCTAAGATAAACCAGGATTAAAAACAATGTTGGAGTGAACATATCAAAAATCATCATTTATATAATGAAAATTGGAGATCATATCATTCCACAAGTTGCAGTGTTAAGAGATATTAAGATGAGCATCCACATAGAAGCTTATCATCCACCTGAAAGTATATACTTCTACAAAAATTGGTCCTTGACATGGTTTCAAAGCCTCTATGATCAATTGGTTAGGAATTTGATCCTTGCCACCTCCATTCTTCCAACTGAAGTTGAATTTTAGTTTTAGGTAGAGGGGGTGACCTATGTTTGTTCCATGCTAAAATGATCTTGAATGAGAGAATGTTAGATATATGAATTCATTAGCTTCCCGTAATAGCTTGAATTTTTAGTAAAGTTAGTCTTTGGCTCATGGTTTAGGTCTCTTGTATTCATTTTACAAAGTAATGGGGAGATTGATAGGGATGGAACGCAATGCAAATAGAATTCAAGTTGGGTGGTTGAAAAGGAGAAATGCTTTAGCCTTTAGGTGTAACATATTATTGCAAGTACATTTAAACTCCATGGAAGATTCTACCATAAGACCAACAAAGCTCTATGATGTTAAATGTTAGGTAGCAAAGTGTCAAGAACAGCAAAAAATAAATGTAGTGGAGATAAGAATGTTGAGGTGGATAAGCGGATAGACATACAAGAATAGATAATATTAGAATGAATATATTTGGGAGAAAATAGACGTAGAACGTATTGAGGAGAATAGGAGAGAAACTCATCTTGGTCATTAGCTCAAGGGGAGAAGACTAATAGAGACTAGTTTAAAAAAGGTGGATCAAATGGAAAATAATCTGATTTAAAGGGGTAGAGGAACAACCTAGAAAACTTCAACAGAAACCACTAAACATGACTTTACTTTTAATTCTCTAAATGATTTAATTGAGAAGTTTGTTTCTCATAGAGTCAAAAGGCTTCAACTGATTCAGGTAATCAACCCCACTTGATGGGAAAATTCTAGTTCCATATCATGCATATTGTTTGGCTTTGGATCAATCTATTTACTATTCTTTTGGGAAGGATTTTGAAGGACAAGCAAAATTTAATGAATGAACACAAAAAATAGTGAAACCACCACTCTTTTCATTAACATTAAATAACCACATTTTATGATAGGATAACTAGTTGTTCACATTCAAAATGTATAGAATTATTGATGAAATATATGCACGCACTTAAATCTTTTTGGTACTTGCAATGCCTTGCATTTATGTGAAGGAAGTATCACAGCTGTGACAAGGTATCGTTTGTGCTTGGAAGGATAAACTTCATAGAAATGATTTTTTAGATCCACCAAACCTGTATAGCGAGTTTTAGTTATGATGTAACAACGTAGTTATAAGTCGATAACCATCATACGTGCTGCATGGTTAATGGCTCATTTCCTTTATTCATTTCAGGTTGCAAAATCTGCAAAGCTGGAGAAATCTGAAATTCCTGCAAAGATCAAGTTGCTGCCGGATCCATGGACTCCTGAATCTGGATTAGTCACCGCTGCTCTCAAGATAAAGAGAGAGCAGCTGAAAGCCAAATTCAAAGAAGATCTTCAGAAGTTGTATGCATGAAATGAAGTATCTAACCTCTTAAATTTCTGGTTGGTGTATGTTCAATGTATGTAATATGTAATATGTTTCTTTTTATGCAATAATATTTTACCTTTAGAAGGAAAAGTGTAATATGTAACTCATCTGACATAATAAAAATATACTCCACATAACACTTGGATGTGAACTAACCAAGTAATGGCTAGCAATAGATAGTGATTTATGAGTAGTAACTTCACTTGAAAATACTTATCCATAACCAAGTAATAGTGATTTATGAGCAATAAAAACATGTTTATAATGTTTGTATGGTTCGTAGATTTAGCTTTTGTTGATAAAATCTATGGGTTAGTGTCGAGTTCGACGCCACCAGGCTGAGTTAGGATATGCATGTGACACAAATTAAACAAAATATATATTTTTACGACTAAATTCTAATACTAAACGAACGAATACTCCTAATACTTAGGTGTGCTATATTTAACTATGCAACTAGATAAAAGTGTAATAATTTTGGATAATTTAATTAATTATAAGGTAAATCTATTTAGAAAAATTGTTAATACTCTCACTAGGTAAGGGTAGCTATGTGGATCAGATAATGTCATTGGATTCGGTTGAAAATCAAAATTTATTATTTAGAAAAATTATCAATAAGCAGAAGTAATTATATCTTTAATTATTTTAATAATTCACTTATGCAAAATATGGCCGACAAGCGATGAAAGTTACGAAAACATATCTATACAAGGTTTGACAACTACAATATCCATCCAGTGATGTTCATCTAGTTAGTGATAAATAGTTTGTGATAGTGAGGTTCATCTAGTTAGTGATCAAATTTTTTGTAATGGTGTTTATGAAAGATATTCAGTCGTTGCAACCACTTGTTCATTGATTAAGTCAATGTATTAATCAGTTAAAAACATTAAAAACATGTTTTTAAGCAATCAAGAACAATTTAATCAATTATAGAATGATTTAATTGATTAAAAATGCTGGTGCAAAAAGCAACCACCTGTTATTTAATTGAAGAAATTACACGATCTTTTGTTTTTCAACCGTTACTTCAAAATTACTCCTATTGAACGAGTATGTCATTTCTTCAAGAATTTTATTTCCGAAATATATTAAATACTTGCGGAAATTTAATTTGGGTTTAGAATCAATTTTTCGGAAGAGTATTAAATACATTCCAAAATTTAAGTTCTAAGTTTTTAAACACTTTCCGAACTTTAATTTCGAAATGTATCCAATACTGTTCTAGATATAATTTCGAAAGCAATTTACATATCACTCCTAGAAATTTAATTTTGGAAGTATTTATATATTCTGAAATCAAAGTTTCGAAAGAGTGTTTAACTACTCTTATTAAATATTTTCCGGAATTAAATTTATAGAAATGACTTGTAAATCACTTCCAAGGTTAGACAAGGGTAATTTTGAAACTTACAATTAAAAAAAAAAAAAAAAAAAAGGGTGACCGAATTAGTAAAAAAAGGTGGCGCGAAATATAACTCCCTAAATAGAAACGACAGGCCCAAAATAAAGAGGACTGTAAAACCTTTGAATGCAATAACCAGATTGCAAAGCTTCTATCCTTCTACTGTTGCTGAAAAAAACACTTCGGAGGACCTTAAAGTGGTATTTTTCCTAGAGTTACTTGAGCACCAAGTAAGACTAAGATTGGCCAAAGAATGTCACAGAAGAAATAATGCTCTTTCTTAGAAACTGGATCTCATGATTCTCATCTAATAATAAAAATGCGGGTAAATGTGAAACTTCTCTCCATGAAATTATTACATACTGCAGCAGTAGAAAAGAAGTTTCCATCTCCCCAGATGATGCATAAGCTGATGGATCTCAATATTTTTATGGACTAGCGAGTAGGGTGGTAAGCTGCTCTCACCATGCTGTGGACTCTGTCCTGTAGAATGAAATTGTCTTTCTGAACCAAACTTGAAATCAAATTCAATTTTGTTGCATAGAAAATGTGTATTTGTATTGAATGCACTTGGCTGTCATCACATGAAATTTTACTCTGGCTCAACAGGAATTTGTGAAATGGCCACTGTTGATAATGATGGCCGCAGGAGAAGGTATAAACCAGGCCCTAAAAATGGTATCAATGATATGGGAAGAAGCCAAGAACCTTTGTCAAACCTGCATATTGGATTAGCATTAAAATATATGCTAGATTGTCTTTTATAATATATAACTAGGACTAGAATCTGTATGTAAACATTGAAAGAAAAACTTGTATGGCAAGGAACGTACCATTTTCGAGCGGTCATGTCATTGTAAACCCAGAACGGTGCAAATGCGGAAAATATAATAAAATCAATGGACATAATATGGATCTGCAACATGAAAACCTGATTTTAGCACCTAAAGAGTATTGCACATTTCCTATTTTATGAAGAATGAATAAATATAAATTATGAAAACGAGTGTAAGAACCTGTATTCTAATTGAGCCATAAATTTGGCCTAGTTACTAGGTTCCAGCAGACCAGCAATTGTTGATTTTATATTAGCAAAGATCAGCATGGAAAGATTGGAAAAATCTATGGCACTGCTAAAGCTTATATAATGAATACAATGAATAGTCATGCCAACTTCTTGAAATGCTGAGTATGAACTTACAAATTTGCTTTCCCTGAAATACTGGTAAAATTCTTTCCATAAATCTTGTCCAGCTAAACCAGCATAAGTTATGATGGCTACCCCTGCAGCAAGTGATATCTGATGTGAAAGTAAGGTAAGTTACATACTCCAATAAAATAAAATAGAAAATAAAAATGAAGAGTCTAGTGTGATTATGCTACACAATAGTCAATAGGGCTCTTCCCATGAGATTTTTCATAATAAGGGAATGCTGACAGCATGCCCAGGAAGGGAAGTCTTTCAATAAGGATTAATACATGCTAAAGGAAATCTCTTAGATTCAGGGGCTTTTAAAAACTATTCTAAACAATCATGGTTGGTTCAGCTTCACTATGAATTTGATTTGTTGTATTCATAGCTTCATATACTGCTTTTGTTGATTGACTACGTTCAAGAATAAAAATAATGTGAAGAGGAAACATAAAATATCAAAAAAGATTGATTCCATCTAATATTAAGGCTAAAAAATCGTTTTATATGAATATCTTCCCAATATTTGTAGTTTGCTTTTACTACGCACTATACTACATAATATAGAACTATTAAATGTGAGATTTGCAGGTAGTGTGAGTGTGTTTGTTTGACATACAATTACAATGTTATTATACAGAACACTATAAATGCAACCTTTGCCATGGCATTTGTTAATCATTTTTAACTCAAATATATAATGTATTAAGTTAAAGCATTAATTGATTGACATTCAGAGTCAAACGACTTGAAAAAAGAGCAAAGCTCAAATAGGGATGCTTTGCTGCAGCAATTGGACTATGGTTAAGCAAATTGAATTTACCAGATAGAATAAAATACATGATGATTAAAAAATATTTCAAGGTTTTCTCCAAAAATAAACATGTGAGTGCAATCTAAGCAAAATCACCTAACCATGGAATCATTATTTAGATTACTATGATTTCTCTGCAACAACTTTGTAAGATGAGGTTGAGATGAGCATTACCACTGCAGTTACTTTTGATTCCAGAAAATTCAAAGGCCATGATTTAAGCTGAGTTTCTTCAACAGGAGGTGCTGGCGGTTTCCAAAGTACAAAATAAGGAAGAAGTGCATATGCACCACCAAAACATGAAAGTATCAGGAAGGGCCATACAGGAATATTGTTTTTTGAGCTGTCAAAC
Organism: Spatholobus suberectus; assembly: GCA_004329165.1. Lineage (NCBI taxonomy): Eukaryota > Viridiplantae > Streptophyta > Magnoliopsida > Fabales > Fabaceae > Spatholobus > Spatholobus suberectus. The sequence continues at coordinate 56,704,752 of CM014737.1, read as the reverse complement.
AACAAATGGAAGATATGAAATCAGCTTCAGGGATTGTCAAATAGGACATATACATATGAAAATACTAAATCATTCATTCTCCATATAATATGTTACATATGGCAACTTGTAAAGTTCTTGAAATGGCATCCAAAGCAGAAATGTAATTAACATAGCAGGGATGGGGTATATTATTTCAAACTACTATTCTGTCAAATAAGCCATTTTGACTGATTTTCATGAAGCACAAAGGAGTTGAACGTTAATCTTGAAACTGTGAGGGTATTAGATAAAACTCCAGAGTATAAAGGTTGAAACTGTATTTATCCTGAAAGAAAACTCTATTGAACTCACCCTAAAAGATGGGTCGAATGTTACATCACAGATTTCTAGTTCATCAGTGTTCATGTTTTGACAGTTTGCCACAAGGGAGGGTGGCAAGGCTTATATCTATGTGCAAATTAATTCAAAATTTACTATTCACAATTTAAATTGTACGATTCGGCTAGCCGGTGATTTGTATCAAATAATGAATCTCAATTGACCTTGAATCTTATGATACATGAATGAATCAATGGAATTTTGTATTACCAATACAAACCACACAATTTGATTTGTTATTTTTCTTTTTTCACTTTTCTTTCACCAATTCTAATGAAAGAAATTAAGAAGTCATACAAGCTTAAAATGTTAAATGAAAAGGAATTAAAGGAGCTTTACTGAACTTATCCTATTTAATTATTCCACTAATCTATTTGTCACACACACATTTAATACCTGCATTCTATTTGACTATTTCACTACTCTGTTTTCATTATTCCAAGATAGAGGATTCACACCCTCAGTTATGACTGTGTTTTGCGACACTTATGGTCAAGTTGTTTTATCTATTTTTAGTTTAAAACTGTTACATTGAGCATTATACATCATTTATATAATATATTTGAAGTTTTTTTTCATTGTATTCGAATCTTACAATTTGATACAATTTACAATTTGTGAATCTTGATTTGATAACCTTGATTCAAAATATTGACTCTGTTTAAGAAGACCAGAATCATCAACCATCCAATTGATTTTATAATTTTCACAAAAGCAAGTAATCTTAGACGCATGGCAAACATGTTAGATATGAAACCATTCATGAACCTCCACGTAACAACTTAAGCTTACCATGTCAAGGACAACTCACCTAAAAGCTTAAGCTAGTAGGTGGAGGTTTATGAATGGTTTGAAATCAGACAAAAGAAACCATATTATTTATGTTAGAGAGAAATATATATCAAAGGGAAGTACCTTCTTCCTGTAGGAAGCAGGAGCATGCTATATACCAACGGCCACAAGCCCATTATATACCACAATGATACTAGCACTTCATTCATTCTGAAACCGTCATCTCCTTTCAGATTCAGGAGCTTTTTCAAGAAATACAAGTCCCTTGACTGAATAAAAAAATAATAATCTCACTGATTAAAACAAAAGGAAAGGAAAAATAAAGGCATGGGGAGAAAGAAACTGTAAAGACTACTTTGGTGCTCTCACAAGAGGACCAAGAGTATGCTTAAAGATGCTACACAGCCTAAGCCTACACTGGCATAAAACAGGCTGGTCAAATAATTGATTTGACCAGTGCAGAAGTCATATACTTTTCATTCTTTTTTGGTGCAGATAAAGAATTTTGAAAGCATTAGTGGCTCAATAATGATCGTTGTCATAATTTTGAAGAATATAGAGATAGCACCACTTACATTTTCTACTCTGAAATAAAACAGATGCTCCAAACCATGGTTTTAAATTGCACTTGCAATTGCAACACGGTTACTGAAATTGCAGAAATGACCTTCCAAACCACAATATTAAAACCAATCTCCAAACCAAAGTGATAACAAACAATGGATATAACCAAATTGAGGATCCTAATGTTACTCTCGCATTTTAAAACTGAGTTTAATTTTGATATACTGTCAACGTAAAGATTTTACATTGTCAAACAATTAAAAATCATCCTAAAGAAAATAGTCTATGCACTGGAAGCGTAAAGAACTTTTACAGTGTCATTCAATCAATTGACATGTATGGTAAGTGACTTTTAAATAATTACTTTAAAAATCATACTTACCATGAATTCTAATTGGTTGTTATAGAAATTAAACTCATCATGTTAAATATGACTTGTAAAGTAATTATTACAAAAGTTAACAATCTTATCATGCATGAAAAGAAGAGTATTAGCAACACACTATCTAAGACACTTCTTCTAATACACACTCTACTATTGGTTAAAATTTGTTAAAAACTACAAAATCAAAAAAAAGACCCGTTAAACAAAAAAATGTTATTTCTAATAAATTTCAATTAATAGTAAAGAGTGTGTTCAAAAGAGTGTATTAGAGAGTTTTGCTAGCATTTCTCTACATGAGAATCTATGATTTGATGATAATGATAGTGTGTTGGTGTTTTCTAATTAAATTCTTAAAACTTCTACCATCTATAAGGCAAAGAAAAATAACGAGTAACCACTATGTCAACCCATGATATTGTAACTATTGACTTCAAAAACCTTTACTTTAATCCTTCATTTTGTAAGATATCAACCACTCTTGTACCTTTCTATTCCTTTTTCCGTTGACATCAAAAACTAAAGTGGTTCACTCAAAAAAATAACTAGAGAATTATTAAAAAAATAAAAAGTAAAAAAAAAATCTAAGAATGTGGAGATTGTTATGACTTAAGCAGGAGAATTTAACCCACCATTAAGTGGAAGAACCTAATCACATAAATATCACATTAAGCTTGTTATTTTACTCAAAGTGGGACTTGTAACATTATTGAATTCATATGCATCCAGCCAAGTTAGAAAGCATAGTTAGGGACATACCGGGGTCTGGTTTGGGGTGAGAAAGAAAACATAGTAGACGAGTGCAGCCCACAAGAGAAAGAGCAAAATGGAGGTTGTCCAGTCTCTTCCATTGCCATTCCCGCCAACTTCACTCTCTTTCTTCAAACAAGGACAAATATGGAGACCACCCTTTTTCCGAAACGGGGTTTTGGTTCTGACACCAAGTGGTTTAGCGAAGCAACTAAAACAACCCGAGGAGGCTCTGGTTCTGGTTCTGGGCGGTGAAACTCTGAGTGGAGGAGGGTTGTGGGGTTGGAGTGAAGTTCTCAAATTTTTATTTTTGTTGTTGAGAGTGGGAAGGTTGGGAGAGAGGAAAATGGGTTGAGGTAGCAGCATAGTCGAAGTGCGCATTGCGCAACGCAACGATGGATGGGTGGGTGATGCTGCTGCCTCCCTGCTTTATGGTTGTGTTACTTATGTTATGGCTATTCCCATTTCCACATCTACTTTTGGTTTGGATAAACCCAAAATCATACATACAATACATATACATACATACATACGTACATACAAGCCGTTTCATTTCGTCATGTCCTTTCTTTCTTTGTATTCTTAGTTTCTTACCAATCATGAATAGATCGTGAAATTAATGCCAGTAAAACGTCAATTCCCATTTCCATCCTTAAAATTGACATTATTATTATTATTATTATTTGGTGATTAATATTACCAAAATATTAATTTAATTATAAAGTTTAATTTATATCAATGATGAGAAAATAAGTTTTGCACCGAAGTGTAAAGCGGTTTTACATTGTGATTCACTCACAAACCATCATGTATAATAAACTTATTGATTTTTATAATAATTACATTAAAAGTCATACCAATCATATAAAAGATTTTGAGTTTAATATTTATGTATCATCAGTGTAAAAAAAATAAGAGATGTGATATATATACAACAATTTATACAACATCATTTTTTGTGTCTATCTCTCTTTATCGCATCATTTATTTATTTATTACATTTCAAACTTCTCTCTCTTAGTTGTAAAATTTGTTGTACAAGTATCATTTCTCAAAAATTTATACAATTGATTACCAATAAAAAATCAATGTTAGTATGACTTTGAATAGTTGTTGTAAAAGTTAACAAGTAATCATATATGACAATTTATGATTGAATAATAGTATAAAAATCTTTTACATTGTAAGTGCATATATTATTTAGTATTTACATTATTTAATATTTACTCAAAGATTTTTACACAAACATTTAATAAAAATTTCCTTATTATCACATTATATTAACAAATAAGATTATGTAATAAAGCAATTGAGTATTATTGAAAATTTATGTAAAAGTATTTTATACTAAAAATATATATAAATTAAACTCTTATTTATATTAGTTAATTAAGATTAGTCTAATAATGAGAGAATTTAAATAGTTTGCATGATATCTTAAATTCAAACATTATTGCCATTTATTATACCAAAAAATATTAGTCAAATTATTTTTTAATATTATGAAAAAAAAAATATTTTACTACAATTAGTTTGATTTACAATATGTTAATGTGTATTAGTTAATTTGATTTACAACAATGAGAATTAAATTAGATTAAGGATATGTTTGGTAAAACTAGCTTATAAGCTATAAGCTAAGAGCTGAAAACTTATAAGTTAATTGATTAAATTAAAAATATTTGGTAAGATTAGCTTATAAACTAACTGATAAATGTAAAATGACATAAAAGGATATGTTTAATTATTTGATTAAAAATGGTAAAAAAAAATTCAAATAAATTAATGAGAAAAAATATATATAAAAAAAAGCTAGTAGCTTATAAGCTAATTTATTTTCATAAGTTAAGTAGTTTATGAAAATAAGCTAAAAACTACTAAAATAAGCTCGTGTGTCAAACAATTTTTAGTCAAACTAACTTATAAGCTAATCAAAGTAGCTTATAAACTATTAGATTGACTTACCAAACACATTCTAACAATTAGGTAAATACTAACCAATATTTTTACGGCACTCGTTAACAAGACTGTAATGATTGTCGTGATTAAGAATTAAATTAATTAATAGTACAATTTTATGGACTCATTTAATTAATGGTCGTAAAATTATAAACAAAATTACATTTTTATATTATTAGAGACGAAAATAATTAATAATGTAAATTTTAAGAACTAAAATAAGATTCAACTTTTATAAAATTAGAAGTAAAAATTTAGAATATAAGTGAAAGACAATAACAGCTGATTTTATTAATGCAATATCATAAAAGTTACCTCGATAGTTCTTGAATATTGAATTCTTAATAGATAAATTAATTTTTAAACGTATATTCATGATGTAAACAAAAAGGAGTGTTTTTTTTGTTCTATCTCGCTGGTGAAGGTTAATATTCAAATTAATTGAAGAAAAATTAGGGTAAACATTCATTTTAGTCCCTAGAAGTGTAAAGCGTTATTATATTAGTTCCTGAAACTAAGAAAATTAAAAAAAAAAAAGAGTCACTAAAAGTGCAATTCGTCAATCAAATTAGTCTAAAATTCAAAAAAAAGTGTGACAAAAGTGATAATATTAACATATGTTTAGAGACCAAATTGACTGTAAGTGGTTAAGTTTAAGGACTTAAATAAAACAACTAAAATTTCAGGGTCTTATTTAAAAAAAAAATTAGTTTCAAGGACTAATGTGACTGTGTTTTACACTTTCAAAGACCAAAATAATTGTTTACCCGAAAAATTAAGATGAGCCATATTAATATCTACATGATAAAATATTTGTTTTATTTTATTTTATACTATAGAAATTTTAAATGCAAATATAGCATAATATTAAAATAAAATAATGATACATGAACACCTACTATAATGTAAACACTCTGTTGATACCACTTGTTTTTTGTTATCTTCATTTTTTAATTACATCATATTACCTACCAATCACATTTATATTTCTCTCTTTTCTTCCCTTTCTTTTTTAAGTGTATATTAACATTAGGTGTCCATCCATATTTTTTATCAAAGAAATATTAGTAACACACTTTTTTTAATACAGGTTCTACTATTAATTAGAATTTTTTAAAAACTATAACATCTAAAGAGAGATTCATTAAATAATAAGTGAGACTTACAAAAAATTATAATTTTTAATAAATTTCAATCACTAATTAAAAAAAAAAGTTCAAGAGAGTTTGTCAATAACATTTTTCTTTTGATTAAGTTATCAACAAAATTAAGTATATTTTTCAAATGAGTTTCAGCAATACATTTTTTAATACTCTCCATTTAAATATATTTTTTTATTGGTTGCAGACGTGGTGGCACTCAATCTAGTACGCACCATAACACTCTTTTTAAGTTTCAGCAGATAAGGTAAGGTTGAACTTGAGGGTAGTGTGTGATGTCGATGGCGATGGCTGAAGCTTCAAGAATCATGTTGCACTCCACTCTGGTTCCTTGTTTTAGCCCCAGAACCCATGTGGGTCACCGTCACCTAAGTGTGTCAGGCAAGCACCAAATTCATTGCTCAGTGTCTGCAAGTGGTGTCACTCAAGCCTCAGTGCCTTGGGGCTGCGACATTGACTCGTTAGAGAACGCGTCAGCTTTGCAGAGGTGGCTCTCAGAGTCAGGGCTTCCGCCGCAGAAGATGGGCATAGAGAGAGTGGATGTGGGAGAGAGAGGACTTGTTGCTTTCAAGAACATTAGGAAAGGGGAAAAGCTCCTCTTTGTGCCTCCCTCCCTTGTCATAACTCCAAATTCTGTATCCTCTCTTCTTCCTTTGCCTCACATTAATTCAAGTGCAATTGAATTATATTTGTAGAATAGTAATCTGTGGCTATTACCATCAGTATAGTTTATTCAATTGTTGTAGTTTAGCCCTTTTTTTCTTTTTTTTTTTTCTTTTTCAAAGACTATTGATGTTTTACAAATATAAAGTATCATTAATTATTCTTTTTGCCATCTATACTCCTATTTAACAATTGCTGCAAAGCCGACAATAATAATTGGGTTATGCCAGCAACATACTCTTTTGAACCCACTTTTATTGATCGAAATTTATTAAAAATTATAAAATTTTGTGGGTCTTACATCTAATTTGATCATGATTTTTAGTTTTTAATAAATTTTAACTAATAATAAAGAGTATGTTAGAAGGAGTATAGCAGTGAGTGTGTTACTAACACTCCTCATAATAATTTATCAGAAGTAATGAGATACTACCTCTAGTCCTTTATATAAGCAACAAATAGAGATATTTTTTTTGTCTTAATTATAAGCAACATACAATGTATTAATTGTTATCTTCCTTTAATATCTTAATTTATTGTAAAGTCTATTAATGAGATATTTCAGCACTCATGCAATTGGATACATTCATATGCAAGTGGATATATTCATTAGCATATTAATAATATAAATTACACTCATTGGTTGAGAAAATTATTTCTTGAATTATGAGTAGTATCATTAAATATAACCACCACTTAAATTATTTAATTTTATGAGTATTTCTGGAATAAAATTTAAATTTATGACATTATTAATTAAATTAACTAACTTAACTATTTTTATTGGTTTTGATAAATTAGTTATTTGTTGTTTATATAAAAGATCGGAAATAGTATTAAATAAGGATATTTTGGTTTGAATATAACAATATTTAATGTCAATTAAATGCTTCTTAATCTGTGTGCACTAACCTTAGACATCAATAGATATGGTAGTAGCTAGTTATGTGGACAAAATTTAGATACTATTGTTCTTCAATCAAGTATATTTCATCAATTTCATCTCACTAATTAAAATTGTTGTATTTTATGTGGCCCTATTTTGATTGGAGAACAGTACCACCAGTATTTATGGTAATGTATCTGAGTTTTATCCCAGTTATATACGTACTATATTGTCAGTGTCAACGGCATTACTTTATTTCAGAGTTCTTTCTAAAGTTTGATACTGTATGAATATGAAGAACAATCATACTGGATTTGCATTGCTTGTTAATTTTATGTCTGGTGTTCAGTGAAATGCTGCTTTTACGATATTGGAAACGGAAACTTTTTAAAAATATTTGCTGAAAATGTGTGGTTATACTTGGTTGATTCGGTATGTGAATCTAGGTCAGGTCCTTGCTTATGCATCTGTTTGGTGTGTGTGTGTGTGTGTATTCCGGTTGTCAGGAGTGGAGCTGCCCAGAAGCTGGTGAAGTATTGAAAAGGAATTCAGTGCCAGATTGGCCTTTGCTTGCAACTTACCTCATAAGTGAAGCTAGCCTCATGGAATCTTCAAGATGGAGCCATTATATATCAGCCCTACCTCGTCAACCTTACTCGCTTCTTTACTGGTAGATGAATTGTTCTTATGATGAAATCTTCTGAGAGTTTGTTTGGAAAGGATGAGAGAAATGAATACTGATGAGTGAGGAATGGAAGTTAGGGGTTGAAATGTTAAATAACTTTGCTAAGGACAATATGGGAGAAATGGAAATGAGGAGATTATTTTACGATAATTTCTCCAATGTAAGCCTATCCAAAAATGAAATGAAAATGAAGACAAAATTAGATCATGTCATGTATTTAATATTTATACATTACAAGCCTATAAGTATCAATTTGATTTCAATAAAAAATTGTATGTGGTTGATACTTTACTGTTTTCTTTTCATTTTCATTCCCCTCACTAGTCACTTATATCTTTACAAGAGGAGCATTTATGTCATTTCAGGTCACAAGCAGAACTAGATCGCTACTTGGAAGCTTCGCAAATTAGGGAGAGAGCAATTGAAAGGATTAATAATGTTATTGGAACGTATGGACGAATTGTTTGTACCTTAAATTTTTTCAGGGATTTATTGTCTGACATTTTGCTTTTTGGTATTTAGCCTCAAATCAAATGTGCTTTCTTGATTGAATAATCCTGTGTCTTGCCATAATTACTGCCCTTTTCTTCTCCAGATACAATGATTTGAGGCTCAGAATATTTTCCAAATACCCTGATTTATTCCCTGATGAGGTAATTATCTTAACATTAAACACAGGATGAAAGTTAATAGTTCATGAAAACCAGTCTTTTGTTTCAGTAACATTGTGATGAGCTGAATATGTTATATGTATAACTTTCAGGTGTTCGACATAGAGTCCTTCAAATGGTCATTTGGTATATTGTTCTCCCGCTTGGTGAGTCAACCTGGTAGATGAAATGAAACCAAATTAAATTCCATTCTCTGCCTCTTCTGCACAACTCAAGTATGGTTACTGAGAATTTCCATATTTTCTATATAACTTCGATGCACAGACAATGCCATATGAATTCATAACAGAGCTGATTTTGAAAGAGAGTTGAGGTCCAAAACTAAACAACAAATGCTGAAATGTGTAGGTCTGAAAAAACAGTTCCCAAAATTGCAATCAAAAAGTAATCTATGGGAGAATAAATAATTTTTATTTGCAATATTTGTTCAATACAAAACTAACTTAACTTTCTTATATTTTTTGTCTTCTTTATTTGTAGTCTTTTTATTCAATTAATTCACGGAGACTCAGTTTTGTTGTTTCATATTTAAGACAAATGGTTGTTTGTTGGCACACATCATTCATGATCTTTGTACCATGCACATGCAGGTTCGGTTGCCCTCAATGGATGGAAAGGTTGCCTTGGTTCCTTGGGCTGATATGCTGAATCATAGTTGTGATGTATGTTGTTTTCCAAAAAAGATTTAGATTACTAACAACTTCTACCCTAGGAAGTTTAACTCTGATTTGTTTTCACTGATCTAGGTGGAGACATTTTTGGATTATGATAAGACATCAAAGGGAATTGTCTTCACGACAGATCGGCCCTATCAACCAGGTGAGCAGGTAAACATAAATTGGCAGATTGGAATTTGTTAAATTAGATTAACTTTTGAGAAAACAAGTAAGTGCCCAAGTAAATGGAAAACAAATTCCTTGTTCCTTGCCAAAATGCACTAAGCTATATGCATGAGTAAAACAATTAAGTCTCTGCAGTTTGCAATATTGCCTCAAAAATAAAATATTAGTTGATTGAAGCTGTATTTGATGGTGATATTCTTCACCATTTACCTCTTCTCATAGTCATTTGATTTAAATTCAGAGATTGCAATTGATTGCCTGCATCAAATTACACAGGTGTTTATTTCGTATGGAAAAAAATCAAATGGGGAGCTTTTGTTATCTTATGGATTTGTTCCAAAGGAAGGCGCTAATCCTAGTGATTCAGTTGAGTTGTCACTGTCACTGAAGAAATCTGATGCGTCCTATAAGGAGAAGTTAGAACTGTTGAAGAAGTATGGATTATCAGCGTGAGTACCTAAATTTTCATAATTATACCTATATTTATAAGGATGAAGTTCCTTGTCTTTTGTTCTGGTAAAAATATTTTCATTCCTATTTTATACCCCAGTAGAAGTTCTGTCAAAGCATTCACTGCAAACTTTGTATCAATTGACATTTTTCAACATATATGTTAGTTTCCCTCAGGAGTCAGGACTCTGGAATTTCCAAAATATCAATTTTCTCAGCTGTTGAAAATATCATAAAATTTGTATTCCCATCTTTTTAGCATGTGAGGTACTTTGTAGAAGTGTCCATGCTTCAAAATGGCCATGACCAGTTGTTGCATACTGTTAGGTAACCCCCATTAGTAGTTAGTTATGTTAGGTAACCCTCATTAGTAGTTAGTTATGTTAGTAATTAGTTAGTTAGGTTGGTTAGTTTACAAAATACAGGGGGTTAAAGGGCCTGCAACTGATTAGGCCCATTGAGGCTGGGTTTATATTAGCACTTAGCAGTTCAGTTGCTGCCTATAAATAGGAAGAGGAGTTGAGAAGAAGGGGGAGTCATTTGGTGAAATAGAATTGGGACTAGGGAGAGACCTGGATCTCTTGATTTTCAATTTTCATTGTATTGCAGCAGGAACATTGGGCATAATAGTGGGTCTTTTCCATCTTAGTGTACATCCACCCCAATGTCTATATAAAGGATTACATATGGGAAAATGAAATATTGAAACCGTCCTTTCTAAGAGTATTGTTGCTGTCTTTTTTTGCAGTTTTTGTTGTTGCTGGAACTATGTGGTATGATTTAGCAACAACCCCATTGAATTATTTGGTCCTACTCGTTATCAGTGGGATCAGGGATATTTCCAGCAAGAAATTTATCAAAGAGTTGGTGCTGGACTAGCCAAAAATCAAAGTTTGCCAGAAGCTTGGTCAGGTTAAGTAGGGAGCACCAAGCCACTTAAATACTCCATCAAGCATCCCATACTACTCGATGTGGGACTTAGACACCTCATAATACCCAAGTCCCTATCACATACCTTCTTTCCTGATTAATTTAGGATTTAAATCTTCAGATGGGAAACATTATCATTTCTTTCTAATCTGCTATGCCCTTGAGATATCATTCTGAAGTATACTTGTAATTGAACCTGTTACTAACTTCTTTGTTCTATTTTTATCAGATCTCAGTGTTTTCCTATACAGATTACTGGTTGGCCTTTGGAATTAATGGCTTATGCCTATTTAGCTGTTAGTCCTTCAAGCATGAGAGGAAAATTTGAAGAGGTCTGACACTTTAACAATCTTTGAGAATTATTCTTTGGATGCTGTATAACCCTATGAGTGATTCTTTTAACAGATGGCTGCTGCAGCATCAAATAATACCACCTCCAAGAAGGATTTAAGATATCCTGAAATAGAGGAGCAAGCATTGCAATTCATACTAGATAGCTGCGAATCCAGCATATCAAAATACAACAAGTTCTTACAGGCAAGGAAACTCTTCAATAAGGAAGCTTTATGTCTTTTTATTTTATTTTTATGATAACATAGTTTGAAAAGCTGATTTATCAAGTTGTGAGCATCAAATGAATTAAACCTACCCGTTTCCCTTTTACCTGCATGGCAATCACAATTATCATAAATGAGTGTTGAATACGTTTCTGGCAGGCAAGTGGATCACTGGATTTGGATGTGACTTCTCCTAAACAACTTAACCGAAGGCTCTTTCTGAAACAGCTAGCTGTGGACTTGTGTACTAGCGAGCGAAGGATATTATTTCGTGCTCAATACGTAAGTTTATAAAGCATGTTTTTTAATTTCTACATTCCCTAATCCATAACATTGCTGGTTGTTTAAAATAAAGTTAGTATAGAACTTGGTTGTAGCTTCTTTGTTGAACTTCTTTTTCTTTCTCAAACCACTCATAGCTTGTTTGATGTACAAACGTCTCTTCTTCACTTTCCAAATAAACATAAGAGCATTCCCTCAGGCCTCAGCACAAGTAATTCCAATCCCATCATTTCTGTTGTTTGTTGTTATTATTGTATGGGAAGGATCCAAAAAACATTTGAGTGGTCAAAAGTAACCAAACTAGATTGTCAATTACAGAACTTATGTTTATAAAAAAATAAAAATGTACTATATATTCTTTAAAAAAAATTGAGGAAGGAGGGACCAGGGTCCACACTTGCCTAGCAGTGATAACAGTGAATTTATTATAACTATGATTGGTGCATGCCCTTGAATATTGTCAAGCATGAAAGTTTATACATTAGTCCCAGAAAATGAAGAATTGAAATAAAATGATGAAATAATGTCAAAAAGTAAATAATAAACCTCCAAATTAGGTTGATGCTTTCTTATGTTATTTCACAACACAACAAAGATAGCATACGACTCTTTCACAATATAAAATATGTTTATCACTAATTCTGGATGCTTTTTAATAATAATTGCAGATACTGCGAAGAAAACTGAGGGACATGAGAGCTGGTGAATTAAGGGCTCTAAAAATATTCAACGGTTTCCGGAATCTTTTCCAATGAGGCCATTCACTGGTGCATTATTTTCTGCCCTGGTTTGTCCTTGGTTGTCTCAAAAAAATCTATCTCACCCTTGAGCATTTTGTTCACTTCGCACATGGTGGAGTTCATTTGTATCACCCAATTGAGGGAAACAAGTCCAGTCTTCAATATTTATTGATGAATATTGAAAAAGCGAGAGAAGAAAAAGAAAAGGGAAGGAATGTTTGTAAGATAGGCTTGCTATGTATTTATTTGATTCAAATAAATTTTTCTTTTCCTTTGTCGTTTAAATTTTCAAGGTGAAAAATCTGATTTGGATCTTCTTGTGTAAGTTTTCCTCATAAAAATTCTGTAGGTAGTTCCTTGTTAAGTAACGGTTGTATAAGAAATTCTAGGAAGAAATGTGTTTTTAGTTTTATACTTTTGGTCAAACCTGGTTAAGGTCCTTGTATTTTTATATTAATGAATTTAGTTTTCAAACTTTAAAAAACACATAGATTTAGTCTCTCCGAACTTTAAAAAACATGATAAATTATTAGAGAGGAGTGACTAAATATACATGTTTTTTAAAGTTTGAGGATCAAATTCATTAATATAAAAGTATAAAGGACTTTGACTACGTTTAACTGAAAGTATAAAGACTAAAAACTAAGGATGTATATGGATTGGGTTGGGTTGGGTTTCATCAAACTTGATACCTAAATTGATTAAAATAGTTTGGTTTGGGTTAGATTTTTGGAATTCTTCTATCAAATCCGAACTGAACAAATCCAGTAATAGGTTGGTTTGGGTTAAGTCTACAGGGATAGAAAATTAAAAATTATTTTAACATTTTTAAAAGAATTATATATTTTTTTCTTATGGTTCAAATATTTTTATATGATCAATTTATGTTCAATAGGATTAAACAATAGTTTAGTTTTAATTTTAAATAAATGTTTTTATTAAGCTAAGAAACAAACGATAAGTTGTCGAGAAGATAGAAACATCGAAATAGCAATTTTATAGGATTAAATCAGTCGAAATCAAGAAGGTAGTAGGAACGAAAGAATTGTTTGTACTTTACTGAGATGAGTGGATACAACTAAAGTCACTCCTTCAATCAACCCTTCTGCGAAAGTCAAATTAACCAACATTGAAAAAACCTGCTCTTGAGGAATCAAAGACATGAGCTTTCACAGCTAAGTTCATTATGAAAGTGACAATAAACAAAGAGCTCAAAGATTGATCAGTCTCAACATTATTCATTATCATGTCTTTATGTGTTCTTATTTTGTTGTGGACTTATATATTTCATGAAGTCAAAATGTTGTTAACGTTTGTGATTAAGTAACTTAAGTCATGTTTTGATTTTAAGTATTTTTTTAATTGTCAAATATGGTGTATTAATAAGTTTTTCGAAACTTAAATTAGGTTACTTATTTGTAATCATTACTTTAAATTTTATGTTTTATAACTCTTAAATAATATGTAATAAACATAAATTGAAATAACAACTTCAAAATTTTAAAATATAACGACAAACCCGTGCATCACACGAGTCATCACACTAGTTTTTTTAAACTTATGTGATTTTTGTCTCCATATTAACTTGACACTCGATATTTAGGAAATGCCAAAAAAATGTTAATTCCAAAGCTTAAATCCATGTCTGCACAAGTGTAAACAAATAATAGAATCGCTACACTATCTAGTACATTTGATATAAGTATGACAAAACTGTTATATATAAAGTTCTTAGGGAAGTTTTAGAGCACGAACATCAACATCGTTTAGTATATTAAAATTTGTATATTAAATTGAATATAATAATTATTATATTAAATTTAAGTTTAGTATACTAATTAAATTTAAGCTAGTTTAAAAAAGATTTATTATACAAAATCAGTTTAAAAAATTTAAATTATGTGAATATTTTGTGTCCAATGATGATTTAATATATCAAATTACAGACTATTTTTCACTAGGAGGTCAAGGTGCCTGTAATTAGTGTTTGACAGCATTTCAAATATGATTACCTCCAAAAAAAATACTTATAAAAAACAAAAAAAAATGACAAACTATTTTAAAATTTTGTTCTAACAAATAGAATCAATAAAAATTGAATGACCAAATTTTTAGATGATTTCTATGCAAGACATGAGTGATAATATTAGTATTATTATGATTCAAATTAACATTAATTTTTTCTTTAATTAATTATTCAATCAAAATATGTTTTTATTTTTTAATTTATTTGCATAATACTTAAAATTTTTGTAAATAATATTAAGTATAAAAATAATTATAAGTTAGTATTAAAATAATTTGTAATTAATTGAAAATTGTTATCTACAAAAACAACATCATAAGGCCTCTTAGTGTTTGCATTCTAAGACTCCCTTAAAAACTTCATATATAATAATTTTATCATTCTTACTTATACTAAATGCACTAAGTGCATATTTAGATATCAATTAGGGAAGCTCAAAAGTACTTTTACTCTCAAAGTAAGTGCATGCTTGGATTGCAATTAGAGAAACTTAAAAGTACTTTTACTTTCAAAATAACAAAATTTTCCTTCTTCATTTGTGTCCTGAAATGAGAGAATATGCATTGAAATTTGCAAAACTACTTTTCTAACGTTTATCCAAACGTAGCCAAACAAATTTCCTTCTTCATTTTGTGTCTTGAAATTTAGAAATGTGCATTAAAATTCCCAAAAGCACGTTTAAAAGCACGTTTCTAACTTTTATCCAAACACTACTTCAATGATTTATTATTCGTCCACACTTGTATAATGTATAGGCATGAATTCCTGAAAATAAATATTTTTATAGTTTTTAAATATTAAATATCAAGTTAATATAGAAACACACAATTTAAGAAATATAAAAAACTAAAATCGAATAATTAAAAATTAGAACTTATGTTAACACTTTAATTTCAAGTTAACTACGGATATCAAATATTAGATGTGAAATTAATAATAAACAAAAAGTATATAATTTGAAAATATAAAAACCAAAATTAAATAATTAAAAATTGAGAGACTAACCAATAAGAGATTGGTTAAAGTGGTGATAGACTTGGGCCCTTTAAACAAGTAGCCAAAAAATTTGAATCCTAACTCGTGTATGAAAAAAACTTAGTTGAAAAGAAAAAATTTACTTTTGAGTACCTTCAGATTTTTCAAAAAAAAAATTGCAATAAATGACTGCAAATATTCCTTACAATCATGTATGCGTGCCAAAAAATAAAAAATAAATTGAGAGACTAAAATGTCCTTTAACATTTTATTATGAATATCGAGATTGATAGCCACCCTAAAAAACTGACAAAACGAAGTTACCACAAAAGAGGTAAAGAGGCACATCCATATTTGAATATATAGTCCTTCCCGCCAAATTTGGGTCCTCTTTCCTTATAGGTTCCACGGTGTATGGAATTGGAAGGGTCATGTTTAATCATTAATCAACGCGCGTTAGTTGTTTGGCCTATTGACTTTTCAAGACAAACTTGTTGAAGGGTTAAGGAATAAGGAAGCATTCAAACAAGAGAAGACATTACAATGTGAAAACATTGACGCTGTGTTTGGTACCGAAGAAGTAGCGAAGAAGAGAAGATAACTACACGAAAGAGAAGAGAATTGTGTCATTTCTTTTCGTTTGGTGGCGCGAAAATAGTGACGAAGTTTTTAAATTTTTTGTGGGTCCCACACCAAATTTAATCCGTTCAAAACTGCGAAGAAATACAACGTTGATTGCAAGTTTTCGTCAATACCCTTGCCTCTTCTGTGAATATTGCATGTAATATGTTAATCACATATTCGAATATGTGTATACATATTCGAATATTGTTTTCACATATTCAAATATGTATACGCATATTCGAATATATAAACACACATATTCGAATATGTTACATATTAAAATATGAAATTTGATTTTTAAAATTAAATAAATATATAAATAATTATTAATATATAAATATTTACATATATATACATATATACAGATATATATACATATACACATATATATATACATATACACATATATATATATATACACATATATACACATATATACATATATATATATTCGAATTTGAACACAGTGTATTCGAATATGCATATTTACTTATATGTATTCAGATATATATGCCATGCATAATTGAATATACAAGAATATATTCGAATACTGTGTGAATATATTTGAATACTGGGTGCAAAGTCAAACATATATATATATACGTAGTGCCATATATTCGAATATGGTAATCACATAATCGAATATATGGCATTGTTATAGCCATATATTCAATTATGTGAGTAGCATAATCGAATATATGTTACTTTTTGGACAAATATCACAGTAAAAAAAACAAAGATATAAGTGTAATTATATTTTTTTATTCCAAATTCCCAAAAGTCAAAAAACAAACTTTCACTCTATTTTTCTCTACTTCTCTCCAACCAAGCAACCTCTATTTCCACTCTATTTCTTACCTACTTCTCTTCTCTTCTACCTACTTCCTCTCCCTCTATTTCTGTCCTCTCTACCAAACACAGTGTGAAAGATGATTGAAGTCACCCACAAACAACGAATTTATTTGATTTATTTTCATAATACACACACACACACACATATATTATGAAAATAAATATCATCAAATTAGTTTGAGACTAATGTTTTAGTTTTTGAGTAGATATGTGATTTGGTTATTCTTAAAAAAAAATGGTGCAACTTAGAGGAAATAAAAATATCATGTTATATTTCTTAATTGAAAATTTAAGAATTTTTTTAATATTTTTATCATTTATAATATGTGTATATTTTAAATTTAATTTGTTAATACGCATCTTAAATTGTCTAATAAACATTTAATCTACAATTAAATTAACAATCAATCCTATTAAATAATTTTTAGTCCCTACTCTTGAAAGTGAGACATTTAGGGACTATTCGGTTTAAAAAATATTTTTTAATTTCATTTTTAATTACAAAAATGTCATATTGTTTTTACCTTGTTTCTTATTTTCAAACTTTGTATAGAAAAAAGTAAAAATAAAAAGTTGTTTTTATTGTTTCTTATACAAACTTTTGAAAATGGTAAATAAAATAACATTATTATAATTAAAAGTGAAAATAAAATAAAATAAAAAATATTTTCTCAACCAAATAGTCCCTTGGTGAATTCACTCACTCATATTGAAAGTCTCCTTAATTTGTTTTTCATGAATTTTGTTATCTTTTAACAAAATTTGAGTGTGTATTTCACACTCTCTCTCAATAATTTTTTTAGGTCACCGTTTATTGATGTGAAGTATTCATCGGTTTTGCTTATGATTAATCTTTGCCAAAAAAACCTAACTAAATGGTCGCTTTTAGTGAGGTATTATCTTCCAATTATGTTTTTTTCATCACAATGCTCGAACCTAAAATTTTACTTAAAGAATTCAAACTCAGTTCTACTCAGACCAACGACATGTTGGTTTCTCTCAATATAATGATGAGTTTGGTAAGAGATTATTACATGGACTAGTGGGTAAAATCAGTTTGTGTGACATATTCATAAATTAGTTATATACTCTATCTTTATTATTCCTAAATTTTTTGTAATCTAATCTCTAATTACTTTTGATCAAA
This sequence comes from Spatholobus suberectus, assembly GCA_004329165.1. Taxonomy (NCBI): domain Eukaryota; kingdom Viridiplantae; phylum Streptophyta; class Magnoliopsida; order Fabales; family Fabaceae; genus Spatholobus; species Spatholobus suberectus. The sequence continues at coordinate 56,686,455 of CM014737.1, read as the reverse complement.
TTCCTTATTTCTTGTTTATCAACATCAATTTATTTTGTTGTGCCTAAGAAAATATTAGACATGTAAAAGAGATTGTAGAAAATTAACAAGTATCTCGCGCACTGTGTGATTTATGTAAATATGTAAAATATTAAAAATATTTTAAAATTTATTTATTTATTTTATTGGAAGTAAAAAGTACTATATTAATATATAAAACATAAATGTTTAATTTTTCATTTTGAAAATCTTAAAAATTAAATTAATTGACAAAATATTGTTCGAATGGTGATTTGTATATATCTTATTATACTTAATGCTAATTGAAAAAGAACTAAATATTGCTTAGAATATTAAAGATAATAATCCGTTTGTTTCTATTTTTATTTCCTGTTTTCACTTTTTAATTATAAAATTGTTACATTGTTTTCAATCTATTTCTTGTTTTCAAAAATTTGAACAGAAAATAGAGAACAAAATTGTTTTTACTGTTTTTTATACAAACCTTTAAAAACGAGAAACAGATTAAAAATAAGATGACAGTTTTATAATTAAAAGATGAAAAAAAAAAGTAAACAGGTCCTAAATAATTCATTTAATTGGATAATTAATTAAAAAGGAATAATTGATTTAATATAAAAACTCAAAAGCCTGCCACTAAATTAAAAAAACAAGTTCACGAAAAAGGAGTTGATTGATTTAATTAGATACTCTATCTTTATCACTGCTATTTTTTTAATCTAATCCTTTATTACTTTTAATCTAATTCTTAATTTCTTACCTATCAATATCAATATAATCCATGATTACTTCTATTATGTAATGCCTACTACATATGTAAAAAAAATAGTATTGCTGTCATTTCTGGCCAGCCCAACCTATTCGGGCTAACCCATGACAAACCACCATATTTTCAAGTCTGGTCAAGTTGAACCAATCTAATTGAGAATTAATAACTTTCTAGAACATTCTACAAGCACTATACCATATATTTCTATAAAAAATATTGTTATAAACATTAAAAAAGTAACAAATTATATACAATCTCAAAAAAAAAAAATATAGTCTAAAGAGCCGCATGTTTTTAATACTGTGAAGAGTGGAACTACATGTCAAATCTCCAAATTAAAATGTGGACAGGATTTAACTTCAACGAAAGAAACCGGGCTCCACGTAAAGTCAAGACATGAAGCATACAGCGTAAAGCCATAAATATTTAAAAAATCAACGTGAGTGCAACCAAATGAGATGACGGTGTAACCAAGAAAAAATTCATGAGCTGACTGGTCAAGTCAATGTTTTTTTCATTATAAATTATTTTTTATAATACAAGAATTTCCCAAGAAGCCACTTATTTTAATATTACTTACTCTTATTCAAATTAAGCACACTTAATTATGAAGCTTTAATGAGATTTTTTATTATAAATTAAATTTATTAAAATAATACTTTGGCAATACTTATAATTTTAATAAAACATAATAAATTTATTATATATAAAAGAGATATCAAACTTTTATATTTATATTATTTAATAACTTTTTATACATAAATGCAAAATTTATCAATCTAATTGTTGATTCATTTAATATTATCTTTATGATATATCAAATTCCACACAAACAAAACATTTGTTCACACACGCACATATAACATAACTTAGACGGATGCTCCGGTGCACAAGTAGCACGTATGGTCTACGGTGGACAAGTATTTTTGACATGTGATAGTAGTTTTTTGGTCCACGTCAACGATTTTTTTTATAATTTTAGAATGACCGTAATATCCTTGTTATAATGACCTAAATACCCTTTTATACCTTCCCTCAAAGTATACGAAGAGTGGCCATGGAAGGGTTTGTCTACTCGAAACCCCACTGCAGAAGTGATACCCACTTTAAGGCCTGGGTGATGCTTTCAACCTAATAAGCAAACTACACCAAAGACGATGGCGTTCGGTGCGATTATGCCTACAAGAACATCAAGTCTAGAAAAAAAAACCACGGAAAAAGAAAGATAGTCATTAAGGGAAAGAAATCTCATTTAGAGAAGGTGAAATCGCAAAAAAGGATCCAGGTTCTTGATCTGGAATTTCCCCATTTTTTGGTTCGATTCAACTGCACGGAACAAACGATCGATGAATCAAGAATTCGATTGAAGGATTGCATAAATGATGAATCAAAAACTCAAAAGCGAATCCCTTCCATGGTTCCAAAAAAAAAAAAACACTATTCTGATGAGCATCGTCATCGAGATCCAGACCTGGAATGGAGCTTGCTTTTCGTAGCACAATTTCGTTCTGAAAAAATTTTGCGAACTCAAATCTTGCAATCTGAAACAGTGTTGCGATTTCGTTCTTGTGATTGATTTTATTTTATTTTATTTCTTGAATCTGAAATTGTTTTTCGTTTTCTAAATTGGTGATTCTCCTTTGAGATTTGAAACGACCTTACTGGTTGTTGCCGGTGTAGCTAAGGCTCTGAAAAAGTCCAATTCGTCCTCATACCATTTTGGGCAGAAGGATAACATTGTCATTTCCTTTCTAGTATGGGACAAATATGTAAAATACACTTATGGTATTAAAAAATTCAACATGTCTTTAATTGCTACAACTTGTTACAGTTAATTTATCTGAAACACTTAATATGCTAATGATATATTTAATGGTGGTTACAAACTTATCTATTATAAATCACATTCTGCACTTGTCTACCATAGAATTTGTCGTATATGTGCATTGATATCATCTTGAAATTGTAATAAGTTATGGGTGAGTTCTCTTGTGGACCACGTGAGAATATGGTTTATCATGGATCAGTTTATTTTATCGATGGTAATAAGTTTTTTTATTTTTATTTTATTTTTAATTGCTAACATAATTAAATTATTTAATTATGAAATGATAGTATTGGCCTTCGTTAAAGAATAGTAAAAACTATAAATCTTTAAAACAAATCAAGTGCCCGGTGTCGTCAAAAGAATACATAGTGCATGTTTGTTTTAATGTTTGCACGCTTCCCAACTCCGTTGAACGTGATTGAAGCAAAGAGCTAGATTGGTGTTCAATAGAGTTTCAAACGAAAAAACAAACACAGCTATAGTCATCCTTAATTGTGACTCAACCTCTATACCAAAGTTGTAACCTTGTAGGATTTTGTCTTAGCTTTCAGATGAGAAAAAGATTATTTTAAACACACATCTACAGCTCATTATATGTTCTATTGATTAAGAAGAGGTTAGGTAAAGGCTAAAATATGAATTAAAGCATTAATTAGTGCAAAGGCCGAATATGTCCAGCATTATAAAATATGGTTAAGCACTCAAAATTAGGCATAATTAGAAATCAATGAAACTAAGCACAGAGCAAGCACAAATGCAAATAATTGAGTGGTAAGAAAAGTATGTTTGACAAGTCACTCTAACAGTTTATAAATTAATTTGACTAAGTTAATTTAATTAAAATAAACTTATTTGGTATAAGAATTTATTTAATTAGCTTCTACGTAACTTATTTTCAGAAGCTACTTTAATTAACTTTTAGCTTATAAGCCATTATTTTTTTTATTTGTTATTTTTGTTCTTACTAATTTACTTGAAATATATTTTTACTCATTTTTGAATTTTAGAAATCCTTTTGTCTACCAGTCTTAATTATTGATAATTTCTAATGTAAAATTAAAGTTCTTCACAATATAGTGCGACTTCACCAAAATAAACTTTATTTTAAAGTTCTTCACCATTCCGTTATAATATGAAAATTTAAAATTATTGTCTTAAGTTTTAAGATGATAAGTTATTAAAAATAAATTCAAATATTAAAAGTTATATATATATATATAACACCAAAGAATTAAATATGTCTTTTTATATTAATCAACTAGCTTATTAACTAATCTTACCAAACACTTTTAATTTATAACCTTTAATTAGCTTATAAATTTTTAGGCTAGCCAAACACAATGCAAGAAAATTCACACATTTTGATTTGTATGTAGTCTTCGTCAACTTCTAGCCTTTACCATGATCGCACGCCATGACTTTTCAATAAAATAATCTTTAAGCAAGCGATTGATAGCATTCAACTACTCTTTGTTCGTACTTCCGTAGACTTTGCAAGACAAACATGTTGAACGGTTGAGAAAAGCATTTAAAGCAAACAAAAGAGGCGACTATTGTGTTTGGTTTTGTTTTTAAGAACACATATTATTGGCTTAATTACCTTTCTATTACTTTGAATTTGGGTCAAGGAATCTCAAATTTAAAGTGTTTATTTTAGTCCCCTAATTTAGCAATAATTCACTTTTAGTTTTTATCAAGAAATAAGAAAATCACAAAATAAATATCAAAAATAGACTATTTCCAAATTAAGAACTAAAAAAAATCATTTTTCAATTTGAGAGACCAAAAGTAAACTTATACAAATTTGAATGATCAAAAAGATACTTAAACCCACATTATTTTATAAAACTACAGGTGTGTTTGGAAACCCGTTAAAACTCAGTTGAACAAAAGTTTTTCACTTTCCAATGCATAAATTGAGAAGGAGGGAGAGAGTAGGATTCACGTTCAGTTCAACTGAACTGAAATACAAACACAAACTACATCAACTACATGTAAAGGATGTTAAAGCTACAAATTGTTGCTTTTAGTTGACGCACGTCAGAAAGTTTTAAACATGCATTCAGACATGAAAATAGTGTCTACCAAAGTTTTGTTTAGCAATCAAGCTTATTAGTAACAAAAAATTTACTGTTAATACATTTCGTTATATTATGAATTATGATTATAAGAGTGAGTTTGGTAAGTTTGTTTGATACACAAGCTTATTTTAGTTGTTTTTAACTTATTTTTATAAGTTACTTCCACTAGCTTATGAAAATAAGCTAGCTTATAAGCTAGTAACTTTTTTTGTTTTCTCATTTTTATCCTCACCAAATTATTTGAATCTTTTTTTTACCTTTTTTCTTTCAATTTAAAAATCAAATAACTAAATATATTCTTTTATGTCATTTTACATTTATTAGCTAACTTATCAAAAAATCTTATCAAACACTTTTAATTCAATCAGTTTAGCTTATAAGCATTCAGCTTTCAGTTAGTTTATAAGTTACCAAACACACCTATTATATATGTAATTTTTATAAATTTGAGTTGGAAGAGGGAGATAATTTTACGAGAAAGAATTTTCCTTTTCTTTAATTTAGAATTAAAATAATATTATTTAAATTCTAAACATATTATTATATTAGTTTATTAATTTATTTAACATATCTACATTTAAAGAGAAAGTACTTCATGCCTTTATATTTAAGAGATAGGAGTAGTTTTTTATTATTATTATTATTTGATGCCACATTTGAACCTACACTTGTGATGGTTTGAGAAGTTATAAAAACCACAAAATCATAAGAGGAATTGACCGTTTATAACTATATAATATATATATATATATATATATATATATATATATATATATATATATATATATATATATATATATAGTAACTTTAATAGGTTTTGTGACAATCAATTGGTTAATTTAATAAATTAATTAAATTGTTTGATTTCATTTGATTGATTTAACTTTCTACTTTGATTATTTATGAAATTGTTAAAAAATTAATTTTTTTACAATTTTTTCCGTAATAAATAGTAATACACACGCACATTAATTTTGACATATTTTATTATAATCAATTAATTAAATATTTAACTTAATTAAATTAATTAATTAAACCATTTGAGTTAATTGATTAAATTCTTTTGCAACAAATATTTACATAAGTTATTGACAGATTAATTTGTAATGATTATTTACTATTTACATACAAAATTAGTAATAATTATTTACTATTTATTACTTAAAAATTATAAAAAAACCAAATTAATCTGTTAGTAATTTCTATAAATAATTTGTGCAAAAAGTTCTAATCAATCTAATAAGAGAATAACTCAAATCAATTAATTGATTGATTAATATAAATATGTCAAAATTAGCGTAATTATATATATATATATATATATATATATATGTATATATATATATATAGTGTGTGTTATATATATATATATGTGTGTGTATATATATATATATGTGTGTGTAATATATATATGTGTGTGTATATATATATATATGTGTGTATATATATATATGTGTGTGTATATATCTATATATGTGTGTGTGTATATATATATATATATATATATATATATTCACTATTTGTCATTGAAAATATTTGTAAATAACAAATAAAAATGTTAATAATTTATGTACATAATAGTTGCAAAAAAAAAATAATCAATTAGCTCAAATTATTTAGTTAATTAATTTAAGTTGAAAAATTAATTAATTAATTACAATAAAGCAAGCCAAATTAACGTAATTATATATAGTTTACTATTTATTACGAGAAATTTTGTAAAAAACATTAATCAATTAATAATTTTCATAAATAAATGTAGCAAGATAAATTATTCAAATAGTCAATCAGATCAAATCAAAGAATTTAATTGATTGATTAAAGTTAACAAATTAATTGTAGCAAAATTTGTTAAAGTTATTAGGGTGGGGATCAAGTTACTCAAAGAGTAACTCTTAATATAATTACTCCACTTAATAACTCTTGGTATATATTAAATTTTAACAATCTAACCATTGAATTAAAATATTATATTGCGTAAATCAAGTCTACAAATTTTATAAACTTTGAAAACTAGTTGATACTTCATTAAATAAATTCAAATTGATGTATAATATACGTTTTTGAATTATAAGTAAATGTCAATTATAAGATTAACTAGTTACAAATGTTGGATTTATCTAAAATTTAGTGTACTTGATTGTTGACATAATATCAAAATATTCAACAGTTGATCGTTGAAATTTAATATATCTCAAAAGTTATTGAGTAAAATAACTCTACCAAGAGTTACTCTTTAAGTAACTTAATCCCCACCCAAGTTATTATATATATATATATGTAGAACACAAAGATAACACAATAAGGGGGGGTTGAATTGTGTTATATCAAAAAAATTTATTCTTTTGTTAATGATGTATTGTTCGAAATAAGATCAAAAGGATTTTCAAAAACGTTTTAAAGGACAAACAAAAGCTAAACGACAAAACCAGAAAGCATACAAAAAATATATTGGTTTGTCTCACCCCAGAGACTACGTCCAATTCTTGGCAACAACCAAGTTCCACTAACTTTCACAAGTTACAAGTATTATTTCCACAAGCCTCTTTAGGCTCAACCCAAGTAGTCTTTCACTTACCTCTCCAAGCAAACACCCAAGTATTCTTTGAATCCAAGCCTCTTCAAGCTTCCACCGATCTCGTTAAGAAAAAGGTTTACGGGTGAGTTTACCTTATTGGGTTTAACATCTTATCAGACGAATATACAATGAAGTACAAAAATAATTTTACAAACAGAGTTTAGAAAGAGCTTTTTCTTTTCTTAAAGCAATTATGAATTTTCAAAATCAACAACAATTATATCAACAATAATTATGATCACAACAGTTGCTCGAAGGAGGTCTCTTCTTTTATTTATAGGCTCCTCCAAAAGTATCTGTTGAGTGTTTTGTAGAAGACAGCCTTCGTCTGATGAAGAGAGTCGTTGGATCATTAAATGCAGCATTTAATACTTTTTACCAACTTGCCATATGATAAGATAAAGCAGTCTGCTTATCTTTTCTATTCTTGTACTCAATATGTAGCAGTTGTCATGTTCGCTTTCCCGTTCTAACATTCACACACATATTTCTCCTTTTTCCCTGACTTTCCTCGAGAGTAGGTATATAGGCTTTATACGTTTCGAGATAGCTTACGCTTTGATTGATGCGCAAATCATTTTAGAATGTTGTTATTGTCTATAAGACTTGTTAGTTAAGAAGTTTATTCAATCATAATACGATATTCAATTTTAAAAAGTCAGACGATTGCATGCAAACGAATGATCAGACGATTATGTGAAGACATATATAATTTTAACTGCTTGTTATTATCAAAATATTTGAGAATTATAAATTCGTCATTTGTCTTAACAATATATATATATATATATATATATATATATATATATATATATTAAGATATTATAAATCATAAGATTAATTTGTATTAACGGTTTAGATTTGGTATAAGTCTGGTGTCAACAGATCTTATCTCAATATTTAAAAGAAGAATTTGTTTTTAACTATTTTCATAATAGACTTTCATTTAAGCTACTAATTTAAATATATACTCAATGTTTATTACATAACAAATTCATTGTCGTGAAAAATAAATTTAAATCATCTATGCAATACGGGTATCCTGATTAGTATAAAGTAAGCTTGTTTATATTAGGTCAGTGTTCAAAATATTTATCTTGAAATAATGAGACAAAATCTACTTATAAATTAAACTGTCACTAATGGTACTTATTAAACCGAAGTTTCATTTAAATTGGATAGTACTAAATGTTTTTAATATTTAAATTGCACTATAATTTGGGTTAGTTTGAAAATAATTTCTGATATAACTTAAGCTCTATATTTTCTAATGAGGGTTAAACGTAATTTTCACTCATGAATAAAAAAATTGAATCAAGAATGTTATTTTCACGCCTATCAATTTAATTTTGAAATCATGAGAGAACATTTAGGCTACTTTTAAAGAAACCATTAATGATATTTATTATATGTAGATAGATAAATAAAAAGATAGAAAGAAATTAATACAATTAACCAATTAAGTCTTATAGTACCTACTAACCACTGTCGCACTTGACATGAAAAGCGTGTGAGCCACATGACTAATTCTTTGGCCAATTCTAAAATGAATTAACAATTTCCTCAACTTGATATATAAGGAGGAAGAGATTAAGTCCATTGACCAACACCTACCCTTAATTATCTTCTCTGTCGGCAGATATAAATAATGTTGAGTTGTAATTCACTAATTTGTTTTGGAGATTGATATATGACAATTACAAGCTTTTCTATATAAGGGAGTCATTTGTAAAGTGCAGCTATAATTAATTTTCTTTCTTACTATTTCAACAAAAGTGGAAGTGTGAGTATGTGAATCTGTTCCAACAAATAAAAGGGAAAAAAAGTGTTTTTGTCTCCCAAAATATTTCAAAATGTTAATTTTAATCTTTATAAAAATTTAATAATTTTTGTATTTATCAAAAGTGATGTGATTTTAATTTTTCATCAGAGACTAAAAATATGTGTTTCTGAATAAATGTAGAGACTAAAAACTTATTAAATTTTTACAAGAATTAAAACCAACATTTCAAAATATTTTGAGGAACTAAAAATATATTTTACCCTAAATAAAATGTGTTTAATATATATTATAATGTTAATTGATTAAAATTTAATGATAAAAGTGTATATTTACTTGTTTATTTAAAAAAGAACTCTTTAGAAAAAAAATGATCTTTTTCTTAAGTTAAACCCAATCTTCACTAAATAAAAAGGTTTTCTTAGCACAAAATAAACAAAAAAAAATTCTTTGTGACTAAAATGTTAGTTCATTAAAATTTAAAGATAAATGTTTACGTTTTTATATAATTATTTTAGAAATGATTTCTTTTAACTCCTAGAGATTGGTCAAGTAGAGCAAGACAGGATCTCGTATTTGATAAGTCGTAGATTCGCTTCCCACTTGTCTCTTTGGGGAGAGGTAAATTTCTGTAAATGCTCTTTGAATTCGGAGATTTTTCCTGCTTTGGATTGAAACGTCATCCTCTTCCCCCAAATTTTTATCTATAAAAAAAAGTATTGATTTCTTTACTTTTTTTAAAATCTAAATCCAACCTTTTTTCTGAACAAAAAAGATATTGTTTAAAAGAAGTACCGGCAACACATTTTTTGACATATTCTAACTAATTATTTTTATTTATTTAAAATTTATTAAAAACTACAAAATTATGATTGAGATTTATTAAATAAGAAGTAAGACCAATAAAATTTTGTAATTTCCATTAAATTTTAGCCAATAATAAAAATAGTGTTAGATAGTGTGTTTTTAGTATTTCTATTTTTAAAAATAGGTTAAGTATTTATATTCTATCTTTTAATACAGACTTTCTATTTGTTTAATTAGTACATTTAAAACATCAATTAGTAAAGGGAAGGGATCAACTTACTTTCAAGAGTAAGTTTTGTACAATTACTCTCTTTAATAACTTTTTATAAAATGTAAAATTTACAAATCCAATCGTCAAATCATATAATATCATCTTGATGATCACGCATGTAAAATTTTAGATAAATTGAATATTCACATACATGTAATCTTATAGTTAACGTTGACTTATATTTTAAAAAGGTTTATTGCACGTTCAAATAAAACTTATTGATGAAATATCAAATAATTTATAAATTATATAAAATTTTGTATACTTGATCTACTTAATGTGAACTATCAAACTAATGATTAGATTAATAAAATTCAATGTCTATAAAAAATTATTAAGTGGAATAAGTTAAACAATACTTACTCTTGAAGTAAGTTGATCCTTCCTTGTTAGTAAAATCCTTTATAAAATTACGACTTGATTTTCTTTTAGATTTTAATGCTATTTTCAAAGTTTTCCCGGCATTAAATAAGTTTAATGTGATATTTTTTTTTACCTAATTAATTACTTCGAATTTTGAAAAAATTAATAACTGTGTGGAACTTCATTTTCTTAGAGAAACAACTTTCTCTTAGTTAAAAAATGAGCCTCGATATATTTTTTTACTAATTTTAATAAAAATTATGAACAAAAGAGAGAAAAAAAATCAACTAATAGGCTACTTGCAGAACAAGTTTATATATATATATATACATATCTTTATTCAACCCAAAATTTTGATAAGGTAATTTATTTAAACATAAATTTAATTTGATTAAGACTCTATAATATATATACGACAAGATCAAGTTAACCCGTTTTGTTTACATAATATATCAATCTTAAATCTTAATATTATGTATAGTTAAATTGTAAATTAAAGAAGTATAAAACTATAGTAAATATATACTTTACAATATATATTTCAAGATGAATAATACTAATATAAAATATTATTTATTATGTCAAGAAATTTTATTAATAATATATAATTGTTTTAAAAATTATATTTTTTAAAAAGAATATAAGACTCCCAATGGAATTAGGACCACCCAACATATAACTTGAACTTGTCTTCAAAATATATTAGGTCTAATGTCTAAAACTTAAATATGTAAAAATTAACATCCAACCAAACTAAATTAAAGGAATGAATAATTATAAATCTTCCTACAATATGCTCTTATTAATCTTTTTATTTATTTTATATAATAAGTATTGTTTTTTTTTTGTTTTTTTTATGTTTCTAAGATATTAAATATATTTATTTTTTATTTAATATTGTCTTTATAGAGTATTGGGAATATTTGTAGGAAGATATAAGATTTATTTAGAAAATGGGACAATCAAACCTAAATAAATTAATGAGACGGAGTAAGTCGATCGTGCCTAAAGATGGCCTTAATTTCACTTGTTATTTTCTTGGATACATCGCAAGTCATGACCATGTCTACATGCTTTTTTCATGATTACGACGCATTGACGCGGTTGAATTTGAACAAAATGGCTGCGCGATTGGAGCCAAGCAATTTCCTGCGTTCAAAAACAAAACAGCAAACCGTTGACCAAAACAAAACATTAGACTTCTTAGGCGTCTCCAACGTGGGAGCTTATGTTCATTCCTTATCTATAAGATGCGTTACTCATGAAATATCACCATTGGAGCAAATTATGTGACGGTGTTTATATAAAGTGTGTTGCTTATTTAAACAACATTGCTTAAATGATATTTGATAATAAAAAATAATTTTCAAGCTCAAACTCTACCAGAATCCAAAGAAAAAAGAGGGAAAGAAACGGTAATATTGGAACAAAATGAAAACATTGCCTAGAACATGAATCAAAGCTTTGCCCAAAACATGAATCATTTCAAACTCCAAAAACAGAGATAAAAAATTAAAAAAATTACATTAAAGAGAGTCTCCACAATCAGATCGAAACTTCACCAGCAGAATCAAACATAACAATAAAATTAGGGAAAAAGTTAATAAATACACAGATCTGCAAAGATGTTGAATAATCAAACATGCATGATGAATGCTCGCCGGAGAAGATGGTGAATGTGTTAGAGAATTTCGATCCACGGCAAGGGAGTGCTAGGGAGAGTTGATCGAAGTTGGAAAGGTTGCGTTTGCGTTAGGACGGAGGTCCACCGCGAGTGTTTGTGTCTTCACAAACGGCGTCGTCGGTCTAGTGGAGAGCGCTTGCATCTTAAGAAGGCTATTGAAGGTCTGTCACCATCACGAGGTGGTCTCGCCGTCGGAGGTCTATCGGAGAGCAAGATCGTTGCCTAAAGATGTTGGGTTTGGGGAGAAAGAGTGTGGAGAACTGGATGGTTCTAGACAAGGAATGTGGAGAAGGAGTGTGGAGCGGGACTAAACGTAAAACAAGGGGTAGATGGTTCTAGACATGTTACTTTTGTAAATAAAAAACAATTTAAACAATGTTAACTAAATATGGTAAAAATTTAGCCGTTGATAAACTTTATCGTTCTGAAAATTAACTTAAATTAGTAACAAAATTACTGTTAAGTTAAAATTGTGTGTTATTTTGAGTGTAAAAATTTCCTATAAATTTTTATATATTTATTATTTAAAAATTATAATACAAACAGACTAATATTTTAATCTAAAATAAATAAATATAAATATAAGTATTAATATGTGAGGTCAATTATAGGACCTACCAAAATAAGTTAAGAACTTACTTAAGCAGTTTTAGCATTGGAGTAAATTTTTTGATAGAATTCTTAAACTTAGGTGGCATTGTAGGACCCACAAATTTGAAATAAGAAACTTGTATAAGCAATGCTCTTACACTAAAGCCATAGTTCACTAAAAATTGCCTATAAATACCGAAATGCACAAGTACTTCTCCAAGCACTTGTCCAACTACTTTAGCTACAAACCGTTCCCACACCCGCTTTCTTCTCTCAACAAGTTGGCCTCTTGGAACCCGCATATTGAGATTCAATTTCTCTTAAGTTAACACAATGGTGAAGGTAAAGTATTTATCTTTGACTCCGCTCTTAGTAGTTTCATTTTAAAGATTCTAAATAATGTTAATTATCTATGATTCTGAAATGTTTTCAGCAAAAGGTAGTGATCAGGGTGTCCATGAATGACCAAAAATCAAGGTCCAAAGCTATGAAGATTGCAGTTGGACTTTCAGGTAAGAAAGGTCACGTTAAATTTAAGGAAAGTATTAGTATCAATCCTTACGACTTATTTATAAAATGAAAAACTCCTCTTTTAATAAACTTACTACTTTTGAATACTTAAATTAATCCTCTGGCTCTGAGACTCTACAGCCTCAGCATGTCATTGACACTTTGTTTGGTAATATTGGAGGTATTTCCTTGTTCTTTCACATTTTTTTTTTTCTCACATAAAAAAGTCCTAAAGATTCATTGATGTTAATAACTTTGTTAAATTAATTTTCACCATTTTTTTATTCTAAAGTTGGAAACCATAGCTCAATCTAAGTCTTGTGCAAAATATTTAGGAGTGGATGGTGCAGTCTTAAAAGGGGAGGGCCAGATAGAGGTAACAGGAGAAGGGGTGGATTCAGTTAGACTCGCCTCATTGCTAAGAAAGAGTTTTGGGCACGCTGAACTCTTAAGCGTTGGTCCAGCGGAAGAGAAGAAGGAAGAGAAGAAAGAAGAGAAGAAAGAAGAACCAATTATACAGCCCTGGGTGTGGACTAGTGGTGTTCCTCAGCACCCAATCTATGAGATAAGGTGCACAAATCAATTTCAGGACCCTTATTGTTCCATCATGTGATCAAGAGAGGTTTCAAAGGAAGAATGATACGTAGCAAGGAAACGTACATTGTCAAGGCTTTTTCGTGCGGCACTTTTGCAACCGAATAATAATCCTTCTGCTGTATGCATCATCATCATGGACACGGGTTCAGCGAAAAGCAAATGGCAAAATGATTAACAAACAAAAATAAAAATAAGTAATTGCAAAGAGATACAGTTATTGTGGAAAGAAAAAGAAGAGAAAGTAGAAGCAATAGAGGAGATATTTTGAGCACGTATTGTGTGATATGGGAGACAATTCGTTGGCTTTGTTCATGAATTCAATAAGGAATTTATGCAATTGTTTTGAGTAAAATCTTAAAAATTCATCTTTGACAAAAACTGGAGATGGATACATAAGTTTTTAAGAATGTAAATATATATATATATATCAGTCAAATTAACTCTTTTTAGTAATGGATTTATTATTGCCGAGAGAAATGTCAATAACACATTTTCTGACACACTCTTTTGAACACACTTTCTTTTATTAGTTAAAATTTCTTGAAAATTATAAAAATTTGTGGATCCCATAGCTTATTTAATGACTCTCTTTCATGATTTTATAATTTTTAATAAATTTTAACTAATAATAGAGTATGTGCTAGGAGGAGTGTGTTATAAAATGCATTGCTAACATTCCTCTTATCACTAATATATGTAAATTTTAAATTTTAGTGACCAACGTTATTAGAGATTAATGTATTATTTATTAAATTTATCACTAACAAATTTGGAAATTTACTCAATTTTTCATCTTAGCAACAAGTGGTAAATACAGTACCATGTGCAGGCCATTCATTTGAAATGATATAGTGTGTGTTTGAATTGTCGTTTCACAAACACCAAACGTCTGTTTGTACTTTTCAAAACACAAAATAAAGAAACAACTATATTGATGGATTGAAAAACATGTGAGTTACTTTCGACGAAACTATAACTCAAACACACCAGGTTACATATATGTGTGGTATCAACTGTCTTAAGTGTTGATAAAGAAATAGAAAATATGAAAACAGAGCAATACAGAGACCAAATAGAAAGTAAGGAACACAGAAATTTTTTTTTTTAACGTGTGATTGGAGAATAAGTCAGTCCATGTTAAGATATTAGAAATAAAAAAAGATTGTATAAATAAGAGAGTATTAAGTTTAAAGTGTTAAAGTAATTGTAAACAAATAAATAACTCAAAATTGAAAGTTTACTATCTCTCACACTAAATTGTAACAGTGATAATAATAAACACTTTTACATATTATACAATCCACCATCTATTATTATTATTATTTCTTTCTTTCTTTTTATCACATCATATTATTTATTATATCTACATTTTTTTTCTCTTTCTTTCCCTCTCACAATGTCAATTAGAATTGGTGTATACCAAACTTTTTCCAAATTATAATATAAAGTAAATTACAGTTGTACCTCTTGTATTTTTTGCAGATTACATCTAATACCTTTCCGTTATAAGACATTATTTTTGATCCTTTAAGGAAACGGCGCTAATTAATGTTTTTAATTTTAAGTAGAATGACGAAAATGTCCCTCTCAATTAACCCCCAAACCCATCACTCGCATTCACTGTTGCTGTCTGAAATTAGAAATAGAGAGTGTTCTCTGCTGGGGTTTCGGAAGGGGACATGCAAAGTCGTGGAACTTGCGCCCCCAGAAACCGGCGCTTCCTAAGGCCGCGCTTGAGATCGAAACCTAACCTTCTAGAAACCACAATGGCAGAGAATTCCATGACGCGGCTTCGCACCACGCCAAGAACCCCACTTTGAAGTCACTTTGGCTGCAGGGCTTCGCGGAAATGCAGTGCACAGAGAAGAAGAAGAGGAAGTTCTGGATCGCTCTCTCTAGGGAAAAGATCGAAGAGGACATCTTCATCATGACTGGGTCCAGGCCCGCTCGCAGGCCCAGGAAGCGGCGTGGAATTTGGAGACACACAATTGGTTGGTTCTTAAGATGCAAGTTGTTTGTTATTTGTAACTAGTTGTTTCTCAGCCTTTCTCTGATCTACTTCGTGATCTACCTTTCTCTTTGTTTCCCAGCTTCAATAAATTCGAATAGCATGTTTTTGATTTCATAATTGAATTTGGAAATAGGTATCTGTTTCTTTTTTTTTTTTGTCTATTTTCTTTTGGTAGAGCGGATCACGTTATATGTCTCCGTTAAATTTAGGTTACAATTTTGTTGAATGAATCTCAAGGACGTTTTCTTAATTGATGATTTCTTAGTTATTATGCTCTGTGCAACGTTTTAATATTCTTATTGTGCTTGTATGTTGTTCTTTGTTGATGAAGCAATTTTTTGAAACTATTTGACCAAGTTGGTTAATTTATGAAATTATTTATTTGTTTCTACAGTGGCAATTTGATGGAGGAGATCAGGGCCTTGGTCCATCGTCACCTGGATAAACTTACTGTGGGTCATTTATTGTGCATCTAGATTGCCTATTGTGTGTGTCTCGGTGTTATAGGATGCATAATTCATATCTTTGATGTTTCTAAATAGATGGAGATGATTAAAGCTGCAAAGGTGAAGCAAATTTGGAGATTGGAGGTACAAAGGCGTGGGATTTTGTAAAGAGAAAAGGGAAAATGTTGGATTGGAACGACGAAGAAGAAAGAGGCAAAATTGAACAAAAAACTTCATTAAAACTCATGTGCCAGGCACATGACATGTTGGGGTTAATGAAGTCAACGACATTACGGGGTCAGGGGTAACGAAGACCAAACAATTAGTGGGTTTTTTGTAAGTTCCAAAAAAGTAGGGGTATCAAGAGCAATCCACAAAAAACACAGGAAGTGCAACTATAATCTACTGTATTACTTATTATACATACATTTTTTTCTTCTCTTTCTTTCCCTTTCACAATGTCAATTAGAATTGGTGTATACCAATCTTTTTCCAAATTATAATATGCTATCAAAATCTAAAAAAAATATAAATAAAAAACTTGAAAAGTCCAACTAAAAAAGATAGGACAAAAGAAAAAGCAAAAGAGCTCAATATATAAAAATAAACTTGTCATCTCCACAACTCAATAAAATAAACAATTGTCTAGATAATGAATAAAAGTAAAGCTTGAAGTATATATTAAAAATTGAAAACTATATTATACAAGTTAAACTAAATTTAGGTTGATTGGTTAACGTAGGACACTTTTACAAACTTTAATCAAAAAGAGACTTTGTTGAAACATATTATTAAAGTAGGGTTGTTTTGACTAGATAATAGGTCAATTTGCTAGTCAAACTAGCAGGATCTATTCCACGTTAGCAATTTTAATTTTGACTTAAATATATTTTTTATCTCTGTAATTTTTTTTTATATTTTAGTTCTTATAAAATTATTTTTTTAAATGGTCCTTGTGAAGTTCCTTTTTTCTATTTTGGTCTTTGTTATTTTGTTTTAGTCTTTGTAATATATTCATTTTTCATTTTTGGCCTTGTAATATGTAGATAATTTGCTTTTAGTCCCTATCAATCTTTTTTTTTCAAAAGGACTAATTCAAAATGAACAAAATTTTATAGGGACAAAAACGAAAAGATGTATGTATTACAATGATTAAAACAAAACAAATGGACCAAAACAAAATAATAAATTTTACAAGGACTATTTCAAAAAAAATAAGTTTAGAAGAACCAAAACCAAAAAAGTGATATATAATAGGAAACAAAAATACATTTAAACCTTTAATTTTTTTTTAAATTGAATTGGCAGTCCATGTGGCATGTCACATTGGATTCACCAGTTAGAATGGCAGGTTCAGAATGCCATATGTGTGTATGTGTATGTATGTATGAGACATATATGTTGGAACTAAAGACGTAGAAGCGTTTAAACTCTCAAAGTTTTGAAGATAACAAACTTATTAATGTTCAAGTTTTTGTTTAAGGACTAACATTGTCACAGCAAACAAGATACTCTTAAGAAGACCGTCCAATAGACATGTTAAAGAAGATCGTCCAATCGACGTGCTAAAGAAGATTGTTTAGAAGACTTGCTAAAGAGGACTGTTCAGTAAACAAACTGAAAATGACCGTTCAAAGCAAAATCTTGTATCTTTGAATAAGTTCAAATATCAAATGCAAGCTTCCAACGACATATATTCAAACGGCTAAGTTTTATTTGAACGTTCAATTTACTTATGTTTGTTTTCCTCGAAACTAACATATTACCACTCTTATGATCTAACGTTTAAATTGTTTGAAGCATTAAATATAATCAGAATCATTCTAGTGTAAAAGCGCAGCAAAATAGATAAAGCAAGTCAACTTATCAAGCTACCAAGACGAATAAAGAATGTTCAGAAAAGCAGACCACTAGCACAGTCCTGCACCTTTCGTTTTAGTGCAAGTCTACAAGTTGTCACGCCTGATCTTTCTGAAAGCATAGTTTGCACACCCCTCCTTGTATAACGAAGTCAAGCCTTCACAACGGATCTTTTCCTGAAGACTATATATATATGCACCAAGGAAGAAGCGAACAAGGATATAACGATATGTGTTAACTTGTGACAATCTCAGCGAGACATCAAAAGCCTTCTATACTTTATCTATAAGCGTCCATTGGACGATAGTGAAAAAGTCTTGTAAAAATATTATGAGTGTTTAAGCTTGATCTTTCAAATTCTCACTATGTGAGTTGGTACCTTTGTATAAACACTTGTTTGTGTTGAGAAAGCCTGGAGAGGCTTAGTGAAAAATAATACTTGGGTTAAGTAATTTAGGATGATTGCCTTGTAAAGCCTGAAGAGGCCGCGAACAATATTTGTAACCTAAGGTTGGTTAGTGAATACCTTTTGGGTGAAGGGACTGAACGTAGCTCAAGTTGATTGAACTAGTATAAAAATCATCCGTGTTATATTTCTCTCTATTCCTTAGCTTGAAAACGCTTTCAAACTTATTTATATTGTTTTAAAAAGTCTTAAACGCACAATTCACCCTCCCTTCTTGTGCGCTTTTTCTATTTCAATATCTAGTGAGAGGGGCTTTTTTATGTGAGGTTTATATCATAAAGCTAGGCTATTGGATCTTGTCATGAATGGTCAAGATTAAAACACACAAGTCATGTGAGATTTTTAAAAAGTCACCTAACTTTTTTCAGTAGTCACATGACATTAAATCTAAACCATCCATGTATGGTTATATAAATCAAATTTACTCCTTTCATTCTCATATAAAAATAGTCATCTCACTAGATATGCCCCGTATGTATGTGTGTGTGTGTATATATAGGGGACATATGTAGTGAGGAAGCCTTTTTTATGTGAGAGTGAGAAAAATAAAGTTGGACTATTAGATTCTACCATAAATGGTCAAGATTAAAACACACAAGTCATATTTTTTTAAGTAGTCACATGACATTAAATCCTGACCATTCATGTATGGTTGTATGACCTAGATTTTCTCTTCTCACTTTCTTATAAAAATAGTCCTCTCACTAAATATGTCTCTTATATGCGAGTATGTGTGTGTGTATAGCAATATATTATGTATTATGAATATACTACCTATTTGATATCATAATAGTTGTTCCATATTGTCCTTACTTTAAAAACATTTTATATTTTATGTTTTTATGCATTATTTTATTAAAACTATAAAATTAAGTAAAAAGATATAGTAAAAAATGACTAAATAAAATACATGTGTCATGTTTTAATTTTTGATATTTTTAAAAGTATTCTACTATTCACCCTATATATTAAATGATAACATTTTTTTGAACAAAAGTATTTTTAGCCGCTATTCTTTAACGAGAGTATTTTTAGTTGTCATTCTTCAATGAAAGCGTTTTTAGGAATTTTTTAACCTCTTATCTCTTTCAATCTATCATTTTCAATGTTTAGTTTAAAGAAATTATCAATAATTAAAAAATAATATTATATCACAATAAGTATTTATTATAACTTTAAAATATAATTTATATATATTCTGAAGTATATATTTATTATAATTTTAAGTTATATAAAATAAATATTTATTTTGTACAATTCACATGTTAAAATACTAGTTATACTATAAATCAGGATCCTAAACTTGGAGAATGAACCTCTCACTCTCCCTACTCTTTCAAACATAAATTCTTAGTACTCTTTTATCTTCTTAGGAGGTGCATTTTACATACTATCTCTACAACTAACCAAAAAAATCTCTCTCAATCATCTTAAACTATCATCTTTTTTTCTTTATCTACATACTTGATTTTCTTAATCGCTTATTCATTTCAATTTAAAGATAAATTTATATTATATTTTAATTTATTTATTATAAATTCAAAATATAATTTATATATTTAAAAATATTTAGTTATTATGAATTTTAATTATAATATAATTTATAAATTTAAAATACTTATTTATCATAAATTATAATTATAATTATGTACAAATAAATATTTATCCAGTGTAGTACACATACTAAAATACTAGTTTTTTAATACATCATAATATGTTAAGACTCATTTTTTTTTTGTCATAATCTAGTTAGTTATTATCATTCTTATCAAATGTTTGACATTGAAGGCAAAGAAGAGTGTGAGGCACGTAAAAAGAGGATGAAGCACGAAGTAGTTAGAGCAAACACACGATAGTGAGTCAAGAAGCGATAACTAATATATAGTGCAAATATAATAAGGTTAAAAAAGTTAATACATAATAAAATATTTGTGTTACATCACATTCCTCCAATTTGGAAGGGAAGAAAAATGCTTTTAAATAATAAAATGGATCTCATTTCATCCTTTTTTAATGAGTTTCATCCTAATTTATAAAATTTAAACAATGGCATGACTTACCTTCCTTCCATTTCCTTTCATTCCATCTCCTACCATCAATTCAAATATAGTCTTAAAGTCTACTAACAACATTGAAATTACTGACCTAATAACTTTATTTAGTATTTAAATGAAAATATATAATATATAACTTAAATGGGAACCAAAAAATTACACGTATCTATCTATTTGTCTGTATGTCTCTATGGCTATCTGTTTGTTTATCTATCTCTGTCTCTATGTCTATCTATCTCTTTATCTATTCATGTATATTTATCTATCTTTCTGTCTATATTTCTTTGTATGTTTATTTGTCTATTTATTTATTTATGTATCTGCCTATCTGGCCATGGACCCCTTCTCGAGCCTCTCCCATGAACAGGTCGTCAAACATTTTAAAGCTTGGTCAGAAGGGTGGGTTGGTTTCTTTTCCTTAGAGGAAGACACGTCAAAAGGAGCATTATTTTTAAGGGCCCTAAGCATGTCATTTACAAAAGAGTGTCCATTTTCCTTCTCAAAGTAACGCAAATGATGCAAAAATTCACCGTCACGACGTCGCTTCTCATCTTGCTCTGATCAAACGTGTTACATCAATTTTGATGTATATGCATAAGATATCAAATATTTTTTTGAAGGTTACATTACTAATTTGATTATTTTATTTATTTATTTTGTTTAGTTAGATCTCTTTATTATTAAAAGGTTTAATTAGGTTTTTTAGTTTTCAAAAATGTGTCAATATTATCCTCTTTGTCCAATTGCAAGAAACAATGTTAATCATATTACATACATGGCACGGACTTCTCATGTCACATATGTAACATAGTTAATACTGTTTCTTGCAATTGGATAGAAAGGATAACATTGGTACATTTTTAAAAATTAAGAGACTTAATTGAACTTTTTATTAATAAAGGGACCTAGTTAAATCTTCTAAATAAATCAAGAGACTAAATTACTAATTTTGTCAATTTTGAATTAATATAAAATTTTGTAAATATGATATATGTAAAAAGAACTTTTAATCTAACGATGAGTTTTAAGATAAAATTTTTCAATTAAAAGTTATTGAATAATATAATAATTGATGTAAGTTACACCATTATAATTTGATCTCTTTTACATACATACATAGTAGATATAATTGATATTAGATAATATTAGAGTAAATCACATCCTCTTCTCTTGAGAGATATGAGTATTACACTGTTCTCCTCTTTTATGTTGAAATGTACAGTTTAGTCTATTTAACTTGACATACAGTTAAAGTAAATTACACTCTTCTTTCTTGAGAGATGTGAGTATTATACTACCCTCTCCTCTTATTTAAAATATATAATAAATTACCCTTTTCTCCCTAAGACTAAGAAATGCGAATGTTACAATGTTTTTCTCCCCTTATGTTAAAATATATAGTTTAGTCCATTTAGTTTAATATATAACACCATTAAAGAATATTTTTCTTAAAGATTTTAAAAAATATTTTAAATTAAAATATAAATATTTTTTAAGTATATAGTTAAACTTAAAATAAATAAATATTATTAAAATAATAATTAAGAATGAAAATTATGAAATAAATTATTGTATATATACACATATATCAAATTATATATATCATATTAATATACATTTACATTTTTATGTTTTAAAATATTTTTAATAAAAAATTTAATCTATATTTTAATATATATATATATATATACATATTCATTTAGAAAGTTGTACGTATATTATCATTCCATTTATGAAATTCAATAAATATATTATATTCAATAAATATAATATTTGATAATATTATTAAAATTAATTATATATTACATTTAACAAATATAATAATTAATATTATATACGAAAAATATCAATTTATATATTTATTTAAATACTATATTAATAACATTAATTAAATACTACCTTAATAGTTGTGTTTAATTCTATTTTACTTATATATATTATTTTATATTTTAATTTGGTTACTTTAAAATATTTTTTGAAAATAATAATTAAATATATATATTTTTTAGATATATAATTAAATTTAATATAATTTATAATAATTTATTTAAAATAATAATTAATGGTAATTTATATAGAGAGAGTAAGGTAAGGGATGAGAACGAATATTTTATCACAAAAAGGGAAGGCAATGTAATACGTGCATCTCTCGAAGGATGGTAGTGTAAAGAATATATTGGTAATAATTTTTTTAAGGGAGGTTAATGGAACTTTAACGAAAAATGAAAAAGAATAAAATAAAGTGTTATATACTCAAATCTGTTAGAAAAGGAGAGTATGTATTTTAACATAAGATGAAAGGATAATGTAATATTTGCATTTCTTAGAAGAGAGATATGTAATTTACTCATAAGATTATATTGTATTAGATATTAGATATGTTACGTCCTTTTTTTCCTCTCATTTTGGTTAGAAGAATCCTTCTTGTTATATAAAAACTAAATAGACATGCTCCTATTTAAAAAAATAAAAATTAAGACAAGATAAAAATAGAAAAAAAAGATAGCAAAATAAAAAAATAAATTACTAAAAATAAATAGGTAAATGAGGATATGCAGAATCTAAATGTTTAAAGTTATTTCTTAATTAAGTTACCACATAATTAAAGAAATCTTTAAATAAAGATATTAAAAAATTCATGAACATGTTTTAAGATCTTAATTTATTTAGATAAAAAAATGTTGACTTAAATATGTTGTTAGTCTCTCAAATTTGAGGTATATTTCTTTTTTGTCACCAAATTTAAAATTAATTTTTTAATCTTTATAATTTAAAAAAAGTTATTTTAGTCTCTCAGCACTATCTACAACAAGATTGGCAGAGACAGATTGAGTCAGCTTTACAGCATCATGTGAGTTTGGTGTGGTCTTTAACTAACAAGGACACTAGGCAGCCTTGGCTGAATCAACACCATTCCAGCTTGTATTTGCTTTCTGGTGAGAAGTTTGATAATAGTGTCAAATTAGATTGGCCACCTCCATTTCAAGGAGATGACGATTATATTTGTGTTTGGGTTCTATTGTTTATGGCACTTTTTGTCTCTACCAAGAGGATACAAGAATTGTACCGTGGAACCCATCTATTGAGGAATTCAAGATCATTCCTCCTAGTCCTAGTCCAGCTGACTCCCCGCTCCCTGATCTGAACCCAACCCTTTGGTTTCTGTTCGTGGATTTGGTTTTGATCATGTTAGAGATGACTACAAGGTGATTCAGAAAGTGGTGTTTTTTTCACGTGACTGATTATGAATATGATGAGGAACATTTGCCATCCAAGGACCACCCATTTTGGGAGATATATAGCCTAAGAAGTAGCTCTTGGAGGAAACTTGATGGTGATATTATTGATATTGATTCTAATCTTGGTGCATATGACCATGTGTACTTGAATGGAATGTGTCATTGGCGGGCGGAGGATTATTCATCTCGAACAGTGATGTCTTATGATTTGAGCATGGTTTTAAATTTCAGATGGCAACACGTGTTGTGGCCACAATATTGCGATTGTGGAGCTACCCGCAACGGCAATGGCTAGCAATTGCGGTGTGAATTAGAATCACAAGAATTGCTGAACGAAGGCACAATGAAATTGCAACTGAGCCGCAACACCATCTTGTTTCACTTCTTTGTGAAAAATAAACAAAGATTCGTATTTAAGTCTTCTATTCTAATTGGTATGGTCATGTAAAATGTTGGAGAAGGGAGGGAGACATTTGATGGTGGCTGGTTGGGGTGCTGGTAGGCTATGTGATGTATTTAAGGTAAGGGAAAAGGGTAAACTAGTAGGAGGGAAACAAAAAAGGTAAGGTGGTGGGGGCAAGAGAAAAGCTGAAGTACAAATATATAATAATTTCACGTCGTAACGACTGCAATCCATATCGCAGCAGCTGCAATGTGCGTAACTGCAATCGTAATTTAGAACCATGGATTGGAGTGATGAGGTGTTCCTTGGAACACCCATACCCTCGGTCATGGATGATCGTCTTGATTTTGAATTGGTCCTCAGAAAAATGGTGGTGTTAAATGAGTCCATTACTTTGATATCAAATTATACAAAGACCAATACTTTTCACCTATCAATTTTGGGTGAACTTGGTGTGAAGGAATCATGGATTAAACTCTTCTTTGTTGCGCCCTTCCCTTGCGTTTTGCATCCTATTGGAGCGGGGATAAATGGTGATATATTCTTCGTGAAAGACAATGAACTAGTCCGGTGTGATTTAAGTACCCAGATGATTAAGGAGCTTGGCATTAAAGGAGTTCCATTTGGGACTCGGATGGGAATTTATAATGAAAGCTTTCTTCCTATTGGAGGAATAAATAATTAATTGCTTTTCTTGTTTAAGCCTAAAGTTTTCACCCAAGAGTTTTATGCCTGTGCTTATTAGGATTTTTCCTTGAATACAAAGTGACTTGTCAATTGCGCATATCATAATTATTATCAACTATATGACAAATTAACAAATCATTTGATGATATGAATCTTATTTTGTCAATTTTATTTTGAAGATTTACTCTTTCTCCATTTGCAAACTCGTTTTGGTTTCTACTCACTTATAAGAATGATCTTTTTACCTGTACTGAATGGCCTCCAATTTTATGTAGAAATAACTTGTATTTGGGAAACTTGATAATCTGATGAGCAACATAACTCGTAGGATTCTCCTCCCTGTTCCTTCCTCTTGGTCTGTCCTGTCGTTGTTATTATTTTTTATTAAAAAATGAAACATTTTTGTGTTGATAAATAAAACAGCTATGGGAATCAAAACACATATGTCATCCGTCTTTCCTTGAGTTTTTCTTTCAATCTTGTTTCTGAAACACACTCTTGCTGTTTGAGATTTGGTCATGCTTAATCTACTCTTTTTGCAACTTCTAAAAGTTGCTTTCGCTACAATGCTCCGCATTTGCTGTTTAATTCAGCAAGGAAAGGTGAGGGATACATGCCCAGTGGAGGACTGAGAACGAGGATCATGAATTCTTTTACTGATGTTGTACTGCTGTTAAATTATTTAGTGTTAAACAAGAGCATATACTAGGGGGTTGAGTTTAATCAATTTATAATACTCCCTTCGGTCTTTATTATAAGACACTTATAACAAAATTACAAAAACCAATAAAATTAGTTATATTAGTTGATTTTATTGGTTTTTTAAAATTATATTATAAAATACCAATTTTACCCTTTTAATCATCATTAATTTCTTGTGAGTAATGTGAAGACATTAATTAAAAAGCCTGAAATCATCGATAAACATTATTGAGGTTAGTCATATTTCTCCTTAAAGTTGAAAGGAACTTAACATGTTACCCAATGCCATTCATAAAATTAACCACTACTCATCATTAAGCATGTAAAGGGGTGTTTTACTGTTGAGCTTTTGAGTTTTGACCATTCCCATTCCTAAAATTAAAACTAAAATGAGTTTCAATCATAAGTTTCTAAATCAAAAAATTCAAATTTTCAATCAAAAAATTTAGTTCCCACCAGATTAAAATTTGATAGGAAAAATTGGCGGTTTAAATCTCTTTAAAAGGAACAACATAAAGCAAAGATTACAAGGCCAAAACCAATATTGTTATCATGAAACAATATGCATACGAACCCATAAAACCAAATACTGAAGCTTCACTTTGCATCTTGTTGAAGTAGATTCTGTAGTCAAAGACAACAAATGCCACTTGACAAGGATTTAAACATCACTCCGCCTCATTCATACATTGAGGATGAATGGAACCAATTGTCGTTTGATGACTTGAAAAAAGAACCAAAACCAAACAGTGTGGACAGTAGCGAAATAGAGAATGAGAGCAATAAAGTAATGGATGACATAAAATTAGATATGCATTTCTATGAAGGGAATTTAGAAAATGACATCGAATTAAAATCAGAAGCAATGGTAAATATTGTAGGTATTCCATTTTTAAACCTTGTTCTTTCTCCTTCACTCTGTTTACTTTGTTCTGCAATTTTTTAATTATTTTTTGTATCAATCTTATGATTAATAGAACAAACAAATGAAGCACCAACTTATGAAAAATGTAGCCAACGTAAGTTCCTCAACAATGAGCAGCGCGTATCAATATCTTGTCTTTTGTTGCAGTCAACATATAATGGAAGATTGAAAAAAGGCACAACAAAAATGGTGGCTTCATTGTACTTAGTGTCAATTAGGGTAGTTCAACGCATCTGGCAATAAACAAGGCAAGAGGGAGATGCTTCTCATAAAAAGACAAAGAATTGTGGACGCAAGAAAGTTGAGTTCGATCATGCTCGCTTTCGTGAGGTTCCATTATCTAAGTGGACTTCTTTTCGATCTTTAGCGTGTGCAATTAACATAAACAAGTCGTCACTCATTAGACTTAAAAATGATGGAGCCATACGACGCCACTCAAATGCCCCTAAGCCATTTTTGAAAGAAGAAAACAAAGTGGCTTGATTGAAGTTTTGCTTGTCAATGCTTGAAAGAGGTAGCATTCCACATGATCCAACTTTCAAAAGTATGAATAACATTGTTCATATCGATGAAAAGTGGTTCTACATGACAAAGAAGGTTGTAAATTATTACTTGCTACCAAATGAGGTAGAGCCACTACGCCTTTGTAAAAAGCAAGAATTTTATCGGAAAGGTAATGTTTTTAGTTGTTGTGGCTCGTCCAAGATTTGATGCATAAGGGAATGAACGTTTCTCTGGAAAAATAGGTGTATTCCCTTTTTGTGACTAAAGAGGCAGAAAAAAGAAATAGCATTAACCAAGTTGCAGGGACACTAGAAACAAAACCTATAGCTTCAGTTAACAAGGAGTTGAGTAGAAAGTTTCTCATTGAAAAAGTTATACCAGCCATCAAAGCAAAGTGGCCAAGAGACGAGTTACGGGATGTAATTTACATTCAGCAAGATAATGCAAGAAGTCACATTGATCCTAATGATGTTGAATTTTGTCGAGCGGCTACAAAAGATGGGTTTGACATTTGTTTGATATGTCAGCCTGCTAATTCTCCAGATTTAAATGTGTTAGACCTTGGTTTTTTCAATGCCATTCAATCATTACAACACAAAGAAGCACCTAAGACTGTTGATGACCTTGTTGGCGCTGTGATTAAAGCATTTGAAGATTTTTTATCTTCTGAATGTAACAAGATTTTCTTGACATTACAATCATGCACGGTGGAAATCATGAAGGGAAAAGGTTGGAATAATTATAAAATTCCCCATATTAAAAAAGCAGTGATGCAAAGGGAAGGTGCTCTGCCTACTCAACTGAAATGTGATTCCTCATTAATGGAAGAAGTCATTGACTACTTGAGAGACGTTCATGGCTTAACTCCATTTTGAGATCTAAAAAAAAATGTTTTTTTTTATTAAAACAGTAGTTGTGCATTCTAGTCCTAGACTGGTGGGACCAATCTATAGATTTAGCAGTATAAAGGAGTGCGGTCTTTTCTTTTTGTACGTGTCAGGGGTGGGAGGGAGGATGTTTTGGTATTCAGTGGTTTTATTGTTTAGTAAAACTATTATTCAGTGGTTTGCTTTTCTATCTTAAATCTATTTATGTTCATTAAATTTATGATTGAAAACATAAGTTTACTGCATGATAATTATTGGTAGCACCGCCTCAGCTGCAAAGAATTTTCACCGCCTATATGCACCGCTTGAGACTTTGCTTATCCATTTAAGAATTGTAATGCCAACAATTATCAAGTTCTTATTGATATGTAATGCCTATAAAAGG
This sequence comes from Spatholobus suberectus, assembly GCA_004329165.1. Taxonomy (NCBI): domain Eukaryota; kingdom Viridiplantae; phylum Streptophyta; class Magnoliopsida; order Fabales; family Fabaceae; genus Spatholobus; species Spatholobus suberectus. The sequence continues at coordinate 56,658,027 of CM014737.1, read as the reverse complement.
CAACCTAAGTACCGCACCAATGGAAGTATATCAAATTTTTTGAATCAAATTTGAGTGCAAGTGAAAAGTATTCTTCACCTTAAAAAAAAACTCTTCTCATCTTTATGTGCGTGAGTGTGAAAAGTGTAGGAAATTTTCTTCTTCTCTTCTTCGTTTGATGAAAGATTGACCGTGTGTGTTTTTTGCTTCTTAAAAAAAAATATATATATTGCTATACAATTGAAATAACTCTTCTAAATTAGGAACAGTTCATGATGCTTACACTTACACAGTTTTATCTGAAAACAAACATAATCGACCTTTTAAAGCAACAAAGCATAGACCATGCTCTTAATAAAATTTATGAAGAAAAATTTCCAACATACTCCTAACAACTTTCTTTTCCTTATCCTCATCATTGTCATCTTTAATAGGAAACTTGTTGAGATCAAACTCTATAATCTTATTATGCTCTAATACAGTTGTAAGAGCCTGGGCGTTCATGTCTTTATGTTCATCAGATTGTACTTCTTCATCATCGAGGACTTTGTTTAAATCAATTTGTAGGATTGCTTTACCACCTTCAAATGAATCTTCAACAACTTCATATTTTTCAGCACCTTCGTATGAATCTTCAACAACTTCAAGTGAATATGCAACATCTTCATATTTTTCAACTCCTTCACATGAATCTTCAACAATTTCAAATGAATCTACAACATCTTCATATTTTTCAACTCCTTCATATGAATCTTCAACAACTTCAAATGAATCTTTAACACCTATCTCTGTTGATGGTGAAAGCATGATAACGTTGCAAGGCAAGAACGGAATATAGCTTGGTCGTTGAGTTGTACCACTTATAAAAGTGTATGAATTTAAAAATAAATGGCAGAAGATTTGAGAGTTGAAAAGGTGTGAAAGAGAACATTTAATTCAAATTTGAGAGTTAAATTACTAAAATAAGTCTTTTAAAAAATGAGGACGGCTAGCAACACTTTCTTTATTATTGACTGAAATTTATTAGAAATTATAAATTTTGATGGGTCTCATTTTTCATTTAATGAGCTTGTCTCCTGATTTAGAAGTGAGATCTATCAAAATTTGTGATTTTCAATAAATTTCAATCAATAATAAAAAAAGTGTTAGAGAAAGAATGGGTGTTACTAACACTCCTCCTCTTAAAAGATAAACGATCAAAATGAATTTTAATAAAAAGACAAGGGATCAAAAGTATATTTTAGCTTAAAAACAAATGAGATAGAATAAGAGGAAAACAACACAAAGCTTCAGACAATTATATCAGTGGTGCAATACATAATAGACAAGAGAATTACAATAACAAAGAAAAAGTAGAAAAGATGAAAAAACTGTGAAATGAAAAAGAAGGTGTTACACTCTATGGAGAGTGATAAGGATTTGCCACAATGGTATGACAACCTTTGATAAGAATCAAGATGTTCTAATTCTAGAACCAAAAATGAATATATGGTGTTGAAATTTTCTTATGATTTTATTTCACCTTGTCCATATATACTTACAAGAGAAAAAAAAATATATATTGATAGTGTAAAGTTTCTTTATACTGACATTCAATCATAAACTATTATGTATGATAAGTTTTGTGACTTTGATATTAATCACTCTAAAAGTCGCACAAAAACTGATTTATAATTAATTGACAGTGTAAAATATTTTACACTAACAATGCATATCCGTTAAACTCTACTTATAAACGAATTTGTAAATAAATGATATTTTTATCTTTTAATTGATTTATTCAAGATATTTTTATAATTTATTACAAATTTAAAAAATACCATAAGCAAAAGTTTTATTTGAAAAAAAAAACAAGTTTACATATTTTTTATTTTTAAAACTATTCTCAAAACAAATTCAGCAAACAAGTTTTTCATAAGATTTTATAATTGTTTTCTAAAATAATTTACCAAACGATTATTTTTATTAGAAAAATTCTCCGAAACAATTTTATAAAGTATTTTTTAAAGCTAAAATTTAAGAATAGAATCAAACAAATCCTATGCCAATCCAGGCTTAAAATCATATTTTTATGTGTGTTTAATTGTGTTTTTGTTTTTAAGTTCTTAAAAAATATTTTGTATAAGTTTTTTCAAAAATCAATTTTCAAAAGGAGAGAAAATAAATGAGAAAAGAAAAAAGATGGTACAAGAAAAACATGAATAATAGAAAATTTAAAGTAGAAAACTAAAATAACTTAAAAATATTTTTTATTTTATAAATTGAAAAGAGATATTATTTTTTAAAGTATATTTTAAATTTATTTTTATCAAAGATGTTTTTTTTTTAAATAAAAATTAGTTTTCAAAGATAAAAACAAACAACTCTAAAGATTTAATATTAAAATTTTTTCGGTCACCACAACTATTGCTCTAAAGAGTTTTTAAACAAGTTAAAAAACTTTTTTTTTCCTAATTTGTCCTTTGCTTTTTTAAGATTGCATTCAATTTTAAACATACTTTAAAACATTTATATGTATTTATTTAATCTACCCTTACATTCAAAACTGTAATATACAACTTGGAGAGTTATATTCTTACTTTCTTATTCTCCCAATTAAATATTTCAAATAAATTTTATTTTTTCTGTTTTAGGGTTGCATTTTTACACTATTTTTTCAACTAGCTATTTTTTTTTCCAATCATTTCAAATTAACATCTTTCAATCTATCTTGTTTTATCTTTACCTCTAAATTAAACTTCAATATATTTTTTTAAAATTATTAATAATTAAGAACAACTTTATATTATAATTTAAACTACACATTATAAATTCAAAAATAAAATTTATATATTTAAAATATTTATTTATTATGAATTATGAATTCTAACTATAATATAATTTATATATTAAAAAATATTATTTATTATAAGATTTAATTATATAAAAATAAATATATATCATATAAAACTTACAAATTTCAAAAAATGGCTGAATGTTCGTCAATTTTGCAGCGTTTCTATTTCCCTCCTTGCTTCAGCTTAGAACTGAACCTTTCCCGCCATCCCCAAAATAAAAGCGAACACTCATAAAAATCCCTAAGACAATGTGTTTCCCTTTCCCCACAAATGCGAACAAAGAAAACAAAGCAATGTGTACATGGCAAATACTCTCCCACTCCCCAAACAATTTCCACTGGCAACTCGCCCAAGACGCTTCCAATGCTTCTTCACCTTTGCCCCCTCCCATTCCCCTCCCTTCCATGGCCGATCTTCTTCTCCAAGGTTCCAGTTTTTCAACTCAATTCCTAATTCCAAAAGCATCATTTTATTTTTTATTTTTATTTTCTTCTACTAATCCTTTTTCGCACAGGCACTCCAAATCTTCCCGGCCACGACGCCGTTGCTCGAGGTACTGCTTGAATAATTTAAGCTAGTAAAATATTTAATTATTCAAAAACCTCGTTATTTTTTTTTAATATATGTGTGATCCTGATTACTAAATTGCAGGGGAAGAGCGTGCGGTAGATGATAGCTTCAGCTTCTCGAATTCTCTTTTTAAGACGGGCTCTGGGAAAAAAGTTACTATATCTTCTAGCGGTCTGCTTAGAGCAAAGACATTACTAGACACTATTGATAGTAATATCCAAAGTCCTCACCATACAAATAAATTGCACGCAATTGGTGGAAAGCAACAACAACAACAACAACAACGATCACCTCAATTGAAGCTACATACAGTGATCAACAGTCCTTCAGTTGGTAGTGGTCATGCATTGAAGAATGGTTTTGGAGAGAAAGATGCAAATCGCGCCGCTGTTAATCAAACTCCAATTAAATTCCACACTGCAGGTGGGAGGTCTATATCCATTTCTAACGATGCGCTGCAGCGTGCTCGGAGCCTTCTTGGTGATCCGGACGTGGGAGATTTGTTTGAAGGAGGGGATGCCTGCAATTCGATCTTTTCATTTCCATTTAAGAGACAGAGGGACACAGCTACCACTAGTGAAAGAGGTGATGGTAACACTCCTTTGGTTCGTCGGGGGACATCGGGGAGCAATTATAAGACAAAGAGTTTCACTTTCCCCTTGCAGTCTGCTAGACAAAGAGACTTGTCAACCAAGTTGCCTTGTGAAGGTGATGGGGATAACTTAATCACAAAATTTGATGCTGTTGGGGAAGAGAGTGGTTATAGCTGGAAAAGTCCCAATGCTTGTGGACAGAAGCCTCTGTATGGCAGGAACCAAGCACCACATTCAGCAGCATATGATTCTTCATTGAATGGTTTTTCTTCAAATATAGGTTCACGCGGCATGTCGTTACACAGGCCATTGGTTGATGTTTCTAATACCATTAACACAGATCAAACAAACAATAGGCAACCTGCTAGTGGAAAACGGAGACTAGGGTTGTGTGCAACTGCTTCTCCCTTTAAAAAGCCTCGTAGTTCGAATATTTCTGTTCCTTCAGAGCAGGATGTTGGAAAATCTCCTGACGGTAAGGATAGGTTAAGAATCTTTAGTGCATTCCTCCCATTTTTATTAGTTGCAATACCTATTTGAGGTATTTGATCTTCAGATTTGTCTCAATTGTCCTCTGGTGTTTCTGGATGCAAAAGAGAGGTTTCTACCCGCTATCCATTTCAGTATCCAAGGATGTCCATCAATGAATTTTTTGCTGTGCCTCCATTAGAGAAGAAAGTGGTGAGTAAAATCTGTATATTTCTGCTAGCCGCTAGGACCTGATAATATTGGCACTGGCGACACTTTGGGCACTGAAATGAATTTTGTTTCAGCATTTTCCCAACCTGATCGGACAGGTGACATCAGTTAATGCAGAAAAGTATGTGTTTCATGAAGGGTCTGGTGATAATGGTATGGGAGCAGAAGATTTTGTCCATCTATTGGCTCACCATGGAGCTTCCATGCATTTTGCTACTAAAGAGTAAATTGCTTATATCCTGAACTTTTGCTTCCAGTATCTGTCGAACCTGTTAAGGAGTAACTTTGCCATGTGGTTTTTGATTTGTACAAGGTTAGGTCAGTTAGCTAGTTATATTGAAGTGTGTCAGAAACTCATTGCAACTTGGTATATTCAATTGTTATCTGGATGACATGGAAATAGAGTATTTAGTTTAAGCTCTTTTGTGGCTAAATTTTATAATTTAGGCGAGTTTGGTACTTACGGTGCTCTTTGGTGTTTTTCATATGTATTACTTGTTGCACTCAAACAGTGCTTTTATCTTAGTTTTACACTTCCATTGCACACCTCTCTAGGTGGGTTGTGAATCATTACAAGTGGATTGTCTGGAAATTGGCATGCTATGAGAGATACTATCCAGCTAGTTCTGCTGGAAAATTTTTGACTGTATCAAATGTGCTTGAGGAACTGAAGTACAGGTATGTGACTGCTCTAAGACAACATACTTTGGGTCTATAAAATTGATAAAACTTAATTTGGTGTGTAGATATGAAAGAGAAGTGAATCATGGCCAGCGGTCTACCATCAAGAAAATTCTTGAAGGGGATGCATTGCCTTCTTCAATGATGATTCTATGCATTTCAAGCATTCACTCTAGTCATGTACTGGAAAGTGGGACTTGTTTTGAGACGCAAACTGTGGCTCAGAAATTAGAAGCAATAAAAATTGAATTGACTGATGGATGGTAAGAATTTCAACTTACATGCTGTCTGATTACAAGATATATGAGGGTCCCTGACATACAGAATGATTTTCCCTTGCAGGTATTCGATGAATGCTACTTTAGATGTTCCATTGTCAAAGCAACTAGCTGCTGGAAGATTGTTTGTGGGACAGAAGCTTCGAGTAATGTGTTATCTGTATTTGTTGTTTATCTTACTTTCCTTGATTATAACACTTTGATAATGTTGAATTCTGTTTACATATGCCTCATGCAGATCTGGGGAGCAGGATTATGTGGCTGGAATGGGCCAGTTTCACCCCTTGAGGTTTTATACAGCTTAGAATTATGATTGAGTAATGTATATATATATGTCAGATGGTTTCCTCAGATTCTGTTCTAATTTCAGGTGTCATTAACTGTTAGTTTATTGCTGCACATAAATGGAACATATAGAGCTCACTGGGCAGAACGATTAGGATTTTGTAAGCATCTTTTATTATGTGGATGTCAATGTTGTCAATTTTACAGAAAAATAGCATCTTGTTCCCTGAGCTTATTTTTTTGAGGGCAGGTAAGGTTGCTGGTCCTCCTTTGGCTTTCAGATGCATAAAAAGCAACGGTGGTCTAATACCACAAACTTTGGCTGGAATTACACGCATATATCCCATTCTTTACAGGGAAAGGTAACTTCTAATAAAGTATGTCCTACAATTTCACTTGAAATATGTACAATAAATTACTTTTTAGAAATATACTCTAATTATGCAATGACGAATGTTGATAATTGTTTACGCATTAGGTTAAGCAGTGGACGGTCTGTTGTCATGTCAGAGAGGATGGAGCATAAAATGATGGAGCTGTACAACCAGAGGTGACCTCTTAGAATATCCATCCATCTCTCTTGTTATTCGTAAGAAACACAAAGAGTAGCAGCTCCTCAGAGGGAGAATACTCCCTATCATGATAACAGGAAATACTCTCATACCCCCTAAGTCCCTAACAGAAAAAGCCCCTCACATAAAATCCCTTCTCAGTAACTAACTTGTTGACATGGCCCCCAGACTCCAATTCACTCTTTTCTGGAATATTCTTTTTCTTCCTCCTCACACAACTCTTCAATTCCTTTGGCCTACTGTCAATTGGGCTTATGTGTCAGCTTAATATCTTAAATTCTTTTTCTTTGTCTGATTTGAATTTTTCTTCTTAATGACTGAAGCAGACCCACGACCCACAATAACTAAAGTATATGAGAGGAGGCCCAAGATAAGGGGTGCACCTGATTCAGTCCTGAGGTGCAATGCACCTAATCTGAATTAGGTCAGAGAAAGGTGTAACTAATTGCATAGCTAGGGAGTAGTGGGGAGTGGTGTGGAAGTTGCATTGTGTGAGAGAGTATTTGGTTGTGGTGAGGATAGAGAGAAGGGAGGCAAGGAATTAGTGGGACTCTTGGGATAGGCTGGGCAGTGGGCACTCTCTAGTTGCCTAGGCTTTGCTTCTTATCTTGTTTTCACTTTTCCTTTTGTAATTTAGAATACCGGCCTGTATTTCCATTAATACAGTGAACTCAGACTCAATTCTTTGTTTCATTTTCTGATATCTATCAATTGGTATCAAAGCTCTCGATCCCAAGAGCTTGAGTGGTGATTATAAGAGCAACAATGGAATCCAAAGTGGAAGGATAGGAGCGCAATCTACAAGTGTGAAGGACCAAGAGTATGATGTAGATAAATGAATTCAAGAAGATGCTGCAGGGCAAAGAGTGATTCTCTTCACGAGAGCAATCACGATGGAGATGAACTGTGACGCGGTTTATGGATAGAGGGAGTAATGGGAGCCAAATTGGTGGTCGCATTTGCAATCCCTAAGGAGGGAGGAGAGTTGAGGCCCAATGTATGACATGAGAGGGAGAAAAATGGAGGTTTCAATGTTTAACGGAGACAACACATATTCATGGGTGGGTAGATAGAAATTGGATTAGAACCTTGTGGAGAGATATTTCAAGGTAAATTCTGTAAGTGAGGAAGAGAAGCTTGATGTAGTAGTGATTGCGTTGGGGGATTAGGCCTTGAATTGGTACCAATGGTGGGATGAACATGCCACCCATTTGAACAGGGAGGAGTTCAAGAACTTGTTGATTTGTTAGTTTCAACTAAGGTTGGTTCATAATCCATTGGGTCCTTTGTTCAGCATCAAACAAATTGTGTCAGTGATGGAGTATTGAGAGAAATTTGAGCTGTTCATAGCTCCTTTAAAGAAGGAAGGGTGGGTCATGTTGGAGAGCATTTTCTTGGATGGGTTGAAGGAGATACAAATAGAATTGAAGTTGCATGACTCAATGTCTTTATTCAAGTTGTTGAACAGGGCCTTGCTATTGGAGAAGAACTTTGCTTTTCGCAGAGGTGGGCTAGCAACAGAAGGGAAGAAAGGGTGGAAAGATAAGGGAAGCTCCATGGGAAAGACATTTTTGGAGCCCAAACCATTGGAGGGAGAAAATGGAGAGAAGAAACAGTTTGGGGGAAGGAGGTTCACATACAAGCTGAACTGCAAGATTGAAGCCGTAAGGGCCTCTATTTTAAGTGTGGAGAAAAGTGGAGACCAAAGCACATTTGTAAGTTAAACCACTACCAATTATTGCTGGTGGAATGTCAGGAGGAGGTTGGTGGGATGTTGGAATTGGAGAATAAGAACCTTCAGCTCTCCCTAACAAGTATGGAGGGATTAACTTCCAATAAGTTCTTTTAAGACATGGAGGCAGTGGAGAAAGGAGGGTGTTGGTACTAGTGGACTGTGGAGCTACTAGCAATTTTATATCCAAGCATCTAGTGGAGGAATTGAATTTGAAGATAGAATATACCCTTAAATATATTGTTAAAGTGAGAATAGGAGCTAAGGAATCATGGAATTTGCAAGTAAACTTGAAGGTACAAGAAGTGGGAGTTGAATAGAAATTCTATATTTGGAGTTAGGAGGTACAGAGGTAATTTTAGGGATGGATTGATTGGCATGCTTGGGGAATATAGAAACTAATTTCAGAAATTTGGTCATTAAGTAGGGAGACAAAAGGAGTAAGTAGGTGTTAAGAGGGGATCTTTCCCTTTGCAAGGCACAAGCTTCATGGAAAGCTGTTGTCAAGGTGCTATAGAATAAGGGAGAAGGTTATGTTGTAGCATGTCAACATGGGGCCAATAAAGGAGAGGGGCAGAAGCAATTTTCTTGTTATAGAAAATAAAATTAACTGACCTTGATGATGCTTTCTGAGAACTGAAAAAGGATTGGGATCATGCTATCATTTTGAAGAAGAGGACTCAAATTCCCAATATTCACCCTACATGTATTTGCATTATTGAAATAATGAGATAGAGAATATTGTGAAGGAGATGCTTCATACTGTGAGGCTAAACACTAACCTTTTCAACAACCCTATTATCTTATTAAGAAGGATGGTGCGTGGAAGTTTTGTATAAATTATCAAGCCCTAGACAAGTTAACAGTTCCTGATAAATTTCCAATTCCCATCATAGATAAGCTACTAGATGAATTGGGTGATGCAGTGATTTTTTCTAAGTTGGATCTGAAGTCGAGTTGCCACTAGAAATAGAAGAAAAACATAATTTCTTCATTGATTAAGTGTATCTCTACAAAGAATTCCTTGTATATTCAAGGGATTCAGGCCTTTCCCCAGTCCCAATTCTATTTCACCAAATGACTTACTGTTCTCAACTCATCTTCCTATTTATAGGCAACTACTCATTTGTTAACGTAAACCCACTCTTAATGGGCCTAAACAGTTGCAAGACCATTCCCCTTCTTTCTAACATAACCATTTGCATTTCTTTGACTAACTAACCTAACTAACTAATTAACAAATGGGTATCTATCATTTACCCCTAAAGGACACTATGAATTCCATTGGTTATGTCCTTTGGCTTAACCAATGCACTTTCCATCTTCCAAGCTCTCATGAATCAAGTTCTTAAGCATTATTTGAGGAAGTTTGCCTTGGTATTTATTGATGATATACTCATTTATAGCTGGGATGAAAAGAGCCATGAAGTGTTCTTTTGGCCAAACACAATTGAAGTACTTGGGACACGCTGTCTCAGGGTAGGGAGTTTTAGCAAATCTTATTAAAATTAAGGATATGTTGGACTAGCCCATGCCCTAGGATGTGAAAGGGTTGAGGGGGTTCCCAGGATTGGCTGGTTTTTACAAAAAAATTGTGAAGAATTATGGGAAAATAGCTTGGCCTCTTCAACTACTAAAGAAGGATAATTTTTTGTGGGGTGCGGAGGCTCAACTTGCTTTTAACCAACTTAAGAAGGCAATGACAACACTTCCTGTCTTGGCAGTACCCAACTTTGAGAAAATATAATTGAGACTGATGCATCACAAAAGGGCACTAGTGTAGTGTTTATGCAAGAGTGAAGACCAGTTGTATACATGAGCCAAATATTATCAAAAAGAGCTCAAAATAGGTCTGTCTATAAGAAGGAATTAATGGCAGTAGTGTTGGTTGTGTAGAAATAGAGGCATTATCTTTTGGGAAGGCATTTTGTGGTACTCCATACATATAAAAATTCTCAAATTTTTGGCTAAGTAAAGACTTATGGGAAAAGAGCAGCAAAGGTAAATCTCAAAACTATTGAGATTCAACTTTAAAATCAAGTACAAGCTGGGAATTGAGAATTAGCAATGAATGCTCTTTCCTGTAAATTGCAATATTCAACCCTTTTGACCGCAATTTTATGAGTGGAACTATTTGGAAGAAGTACACCAAGATGACAAGTTGAGGAAGATAGTGTAGGAATTGATGGTTGATCTCGATGCTCATACGGGATTTAGACTCAACAAAAGGAAGATTGTACTACAAGGAGAAATTGGTAGTTTCTAAAAATTTGTCTAAGATTCCCTTAATTCTTAAGGAGTTTCACGATTTTGCTGTGGGGGAAAATTTTGTGTACTTCAAAACTTACAAAAGAATTGCAAGGTTGTTTTTTAGGAGGGGATGAAAAAGATGATACAACAATATGTACAAGGGTATGAAGCGTGTTAGCAGAATAAGTATCAAGTTTTTAATCTAGCAAGGCTATTGAAACCCCTCCTAATTTCCCCTCTTGTGGTCAGATATTTTCATGGATTTCATAGGAGGATTGCCTAAAGCCCTAGAGCTTTGGGGTTGGACACAATATTAGTGGTGGTGGACAAGTTACCTAAGTATGCTCAATTTCTAGCTTTGGCTCATCTTTATACAGCCAAGGACGTGGAAGAGGTCTTTCTCAAAGAAGTGGCAAGGCTCCATGGGTTTCCCAAATCTTCATTTGTTCCTATTGGGCAAAGTTGTTTAATCTAGCAAGCATGAAATTGAGATTTAGTCTGGCTTATCATTCTCAAATGGATAGACAAAGTGAGGTTGCCAGTAGGTGTTTGGAAACATATCTAATGTGCCTAATTGGTACTAGGCCAAAACAATGGCCTAAGTGGTTGAGTTGGGTAGAGTTTTGGTACAATACTGATTATCATTCAGCCATCAAGATGGCACTGTTTGAAGCATTATATAGGACTATGGGTGAAGGCCAATGGTAGTTAGAGGGGATTAGGGGAAAACTTACCTAGAGGAAGTTGGTCAAATGATTGGAAAAAGGAAAAGGATTTTGGAGGAGTTAAGGGAACAATTGGTGAAGGCTCAAAATAGAATGAAATAGTAAGCAGAGCAACACATAAGAGATGTGGAATATCAGGTAGGAGAGCAAGTATTTTTAAGGATACAACCCTATAAACTAAAGAATATAGCTAAAAGGATGAATCAAATGCTCAGCTCTGGGTTTTATACCCCGCCCCCCCAAGATTGTAGAGAATATAAGCCTAACAGCATGTAAGCTAAAATTGCCGGAAGGTAGCAAAGTGCATCCAGTGAAGATAGACAACACTACCTACAACAATCACTTTCCTTTTAAAATTTGTGTCTTTTAGTCCCACATTGCCTGCCTCATTTCGTGGGGTGCAGCTTATATATCTATTGGACAACTTCACTTAACGTCAATTGGTTTTAAGATGGAATCCAGCATGGTATCAGAGCCTATAGCCCATCTTTGTGAATCGCCTATACTGGTAGGCATTGCTTGTTCTGGCAGGCATCTGTGGAGGGGGGAGTGGGTTGGTGTTTGAAGTCCCACATTGCCTGCCTCAATTTGTAGGGTGCAGCTTATATATTTGTTGGGCAACTTCACTTAATGCCAATTGGTTTTAAGATGGAATCTAGCAGTTATCAACTAAATCAAAGAAGCTTCTCACACCAAGTATATGTATTCTGCTATAAATGCGCTTGACAATAGGGCCTAGATGTTTTCATCTTTAAAATGTTTGGCCAAACAATATTTAAGATGTTAAATACCTTCGAGACATGACTCTGATAAAGGGGTCTTGACAGTAACTTTTCTAGGTGTGTTTCACTGCTAAAAAATTAGTAGTTGTAGGTATGACCGTGCAGCCTCTACCTTGTTTCCTCACAGAAGATTGGGAATTGCAAGTGCAACCTGAAGAGGCAGTGGTTGTGATGCAGAATGCACAAGGCTGTACGGTGATTTTGATAAAATGGAAGTACTTACCAGACAGTGAAAATTTATGGGAATCTTTGGCTGAATTTCAAGAGCAGTTTCTTGACTTCCACCTTGAGTACAGGGTGAGTTTTGAAGGGGGGGAGAGCCGATGTGGACCCAAGACCCACAATAACTAAAGTATATGAGAGGAGACCCAAGAGAAAGGGTGCACCTGATTAGGTGCTAAGGTGCAATGCACCTAATCCGAATTAGCAAAGAGAAAGGTGTAACTAACTACCTAGCTAGGCAGTAGTGGGGAGTGGTGCAGAAGTTACATGTGTGTGACAGAGTATTTGGTTGTGGTGAGGAGAGAGAAAAGGAAGACTGGGAATTAATGGGACTTTTGGGAGACACTGGGCACTCTAATTGCCTAGGCTTTGCTTCTTATCTTGTTTTTCCTTTTCCTTCTGTAATTCAGAAACCCAGGACCTGCTATCACCCTTATGCAGGCCTGTATTTCCATTAATACAGTGAATTTAGACTCAGTTATTTGCTTCATTTTCTGAGACCTATCAATGACTTTTTGTTCTTGCATTTTGGTTCTTTCTTGTTCTCTCTCTCTCTCTGTGTGGATAAACTAAGGTTGTAGGCCCAAGATGAAGCAAGGAGATGAGAAGTTTCTTATTATCTTTTTTGGGTCTTTGCAACTCATACAACACCTACTTATAATTGAAAAGATTAAGAGTTGTAAAATACTTGAACCATAAATAAATACATAGTGCCTTATTTTAAGGAATAAAACCCTAATTGGTATTGTGCCTTATTTATAGGAAGAAACAAATGCTTGTGTTTATGGAATAAAAATATGCATCTTGACTATAAATTTCAGAATTATTTTCTATTAATACCATCTTTATAAGGTACTAATTAATGCCATCCTTCCTATTTTATTGTTACTGACTTATTGTAATGAAGATATGTAAGAACAATATAGCTTGAGATGGATGAGTGGCAGGCCATGGATGAGATAGATTAAATTCTAAAGCAAATAGTTTTTTTTTTTTTCACCTTTCTGGAGAAGGAATGAGGACATGAATAAAATGGTCAAATGAATCCTATTGATTCTTTCTGCGGTCCATTTTTCTGTTATTGTGTGATTGCTATCTATTGTGGACATCTAGTTATTCATCTCTGGTGCACTCTACTTTTGGTGTAGTTTTTTTTTTTTTTGATAGAAAGCATTTTAGTATACAGAAAAGTTGATTGCACATGTTATTGCTTGATGGTTTCTGGTTATGTAATGTTACAATCCAAGTTGATGAACATCATTGATCCATGTCATGAAAATTCAACTAAATTTTACATGGATGTTGACTGCCTAATACAACCCTCTTTTTCCGGACTTTGGACTTGCTATGTGACACAACATAAGCAGAGTTAATTTAAGTTGACGAACATAGGACTTCAATGGATTTCTTCTCAAATATGCCTAATAATCTAAGGCCTGTTTGTTTTAGCACTTAACAGTATTTCAATTGGCCATTTAGAATCCGTTTGGGTAAATAGCTTAATTAAGAGCTTATTGAAGGGTCTGTTTGAATAAACAACTTAATTAAGGTTTTATTGAATAGGTAATTATTATATAAGTACTTACCATAAGTTGTTTTTATAATTGAAGGGGAAATAGGTTTAAACTGTTTTTATATAAGCTATAAGTTGTTTTCATAAATTATCTTGCAAAGCTTATTGAAATAAGTTGAAAACAACTTATGGACATATCATAAGCTATTTTCATGTACACAAGTACTTATGCTTATCATGTAAGTACTTATGTATAAGTTGTTTCTATAATAGAAGAGAAAATTGGATTAAACTATTTTCATATGTTGTTAGTTGTTTTCACAAGCTATTCTAGAGAGCTTATAAAAATAAACTTGAAATAGTTTATGCACATAATAAGCTCTCCCTAATACTAATACTTGCATAAGGGCTTATGTCATAAGATAAGTCTAAATAAGCTGTAAATAAGCTTTTCCAAATGGACCCTTAATGGAAGATGAAAAATTTCCCTTTTGTTGAACTTGCCTTGTAACGTGTGAATTGGCCATTTAAAAACCATTAAACAACCGGGCTACTAATAATAAGAATAGGAGAAAAGGACTTCATTAATTTTGTTATTGAACTGTTCATTTGCTTTGATTCATAAATATTAAACCTGCATTAGAATATAATTTGATGGCCATAGATGACACTCTGCATGGTCATCCGAACCCAACTTAACCGTCTTAATATTTCTATGAAATAAAATTTCTGCCACTGTGCATTTCAATTTGTTTGACTTCATAATGAAGTGCATAAGAATAAAATGAAACAGGAAATTTATATTATATAATCTGTGACTGGTGTGCAAATAGGAAAGCCAGAAAAAATGATCAGGTGCCTACCATGCTGGTGCGATTGTTATTTTTACAGCCATAATGTGAATTTTGTTTTTGTGCTGTAACTGATCACCTATACGGACACAGACGCTCTGCTGTTGTAGATGGCATAGTTTCGGAGTATCAGAAGGAAAGGTCACATATTCATTATGAAAGTGATAGTGAAGGTGCTAAGATTTATAACATGCTGGAGACAGCTGAAGAACCTGAATTCCTAATGGCAGATATGAGTCCAGAGCAGCTTTGTTCTTTTGCTGCTTATAAGGCCAAATTAAATGTAAGGTTATGTTTCCTATCTTAGTAGAAGTCTATATGCAGAAAGATATTTATGATTTCACATCCATCTTCAGGCAATCAGACAGTCAGAAATGGAAAAATCAATTGAAAAAGCTTTGAAAGATGCTGGCTTGGGACATAGGGAAGTGACACCATTTATGAGGTTACGGGTAGTTGGATTAACTTATAAATCTCGACAAGACAAGCCTAAAGAAGGCATAGTAACAATCTGGAACCCAACAGAGAAGCAGGTGAGGTTGGTGAGCCAATTGCAAGGATTGGGCGAATTTCCTTGTGTTCATAATTATTCAATAATTCTGTGGGTGTAGCTTTGTGTGCAAATGTTTTTCTAATGCATGCCTAGCTAATTGTGATACTCTTCCTTTCCTTTATTCCATTATCTTATTGTAAATGTTTATTGTGGAGATTATGAGATTTCTCACAATTTCTCTGTGTAACTAATGTGTAGCGTCAGGAGTTGGTGGAGGGAGGAGCATATGCCATTGCAGGACTCATACCATCAAGTTCTGATTTTGATATCCTTCACTTGCAGACTAGAGGATCTTCTACCAAGTGGTTGCCTTTATCTTCTAATGCAAGGGAACAGTTTAAGTAGGTATCTAACAATCATAATAAGATGGGAAAAAAATGAATTTCTACTTGGCTATATTCTGGGCATGTCACATTCTGAATCCAGCTTATTTTTGTCATTTGTAGGCCATCTTTCAGCAGTAGAAAATCAATCCCGTTGTCAAGTTTGGGTGACATCCCTCTTTCTAAGTATTTTGACGCCCTAATCTGTTTATATGTATCTTTCTGTTATCAGATAAAAGAGGATAGCAAGAAAATATTTGACATTGCCTTGTCATGATTTTTACACAGCGAGTTTGACATTGCTGCATATGTTGTGCATGTGGGAGGTGTTTATACGTCAAGTCAGCAAAAGAAGCAATGGGTTTTTGTGACTGATGGATCCATTATGAATGGTTTACAGTCAGAAAAGTTAATGAACTCCTTGCTTGGTATCTGCTTTTGCTCTCCGTTGATTGATTATGATTCATTTCCACCAATCAACTATAACCTTGCAGGATCTACGGTAATTACAATGCATTATCTTATTTTTGCCATTTTGATTATTCCCATTATGCATTATGGATTATGATTTATTTCCACCAATTAACTTTAAACTTGTTACTAACATCATTTAGCTTTTATCAGCAGTATTTACTGCCTGATCCTTCATACCTTCATTACAACAGAAAAATGTGATCTCATTATTTTGGGCATATTGTTGCAGACTAACATATAGGTGTAGATATTTCAGATCAGGTTTCAATGAAACAATTGTTACAAAAATAGAATGTCAGTATCACGTATTTAGGTTGTCTAGTTTGCAAAACAAGTCTAAAGTTGCATTACTTCGTAAGTTGGATGAAACTTGTATCTTCATTATATGCAGGTTGGTTTCTGTAATCTTATAAAAAGGGAAAAGGACCATACAAACCATATCTGGGTTGGTGATGCTACTGAAAACTCTGCTTATTATTTGAATTTTGATTCCCTGCACTGTTCTCACCTCAGAAATGCTGCCAGCTCCGTCAGAGGATGGGCAAACAATTCTAGTTTGGTATGAGTCATGAAACACTACCACCTCCAAACAGGTGCTGCATGGTGCAATTTTCTATAATGACACTTTCATCTTTTCTGCAGATAATAGAGAAACTCAAGAAGAAGGTGTTGTATTTGGTTGGTGATGATTGTAAAGCCTAGGGAAAAAAGAGGCGGAACTTCAGATGTACCTCTTTTGCTCTATTGTCTATGACATTGACATTAGTTAAAGGTTAACTGGTCTTTAACCATCACTTGAACTCACAATTTCCTTTCTTATTTCTACGAGTTCTGATTTTGTTTTCCTTTGAAAATTAAAATAATCCTAGAATAAAGTGAATGTAAATTTTATCAAAAGGATGCTTCTATGCACTTTCTAAGGTAGGATGGACTAAATAAAGGGAAGTGGAAAAATACTATCAGGAGAAAATCGAGGGAGAATAAAATTTGAATTTGAAAATGTAAAGGGAGTAGCCATGTACCTGGTAATCTTTATATAGTGTGCAACTCACGTAATTTGGTGGGTCATTGATTTCGATGAAGATTTTATTGGATAATTACTAAACGAACCTCTCCCAATTGTTAAATGCACCACCCTTTTCTTTTCGTTAAGGGTTAAATATGTTTTTGGTTTCTAAATTTTTTTTGATTTTCACTTTTAGTCTTTAAACAAAAAATTGACCGGTTTTAGTTTTTGTACTTTTTTTTTTGTTAACGTTTTTAGTTTTTATTGTTAAGTTTTACTGTTAAGTGATGACGTGGTAGTCACGTCATTATTTTTGATAAATTATGTTTTTAGTCTCTAATCTTACAAAAATTATTTTTAGCTCTTTAACAATTTTTTGACCAATTTTAGTTTTTCATCTTTTTATAAAATTTACTTTTAGTCTTTCAATAATTTTTTGATTGGTTTTAGTTTTTCAATTATTGTTTGTCTTGTTTTTAGTCTCTCCTATCAAGTAGCATTGTTAAGCAATGATGTGACAACTATGTTGCCAATAACTAGGGGTGGCAAAGCGGGCTAGCTTGTCTTGCTTTGTTTCCCCCTGTTGCCAGTTCATCAAAAATGGGTCGGGGCGGGCTGGCTTGCTTGTTAACTGCGGGTTGAATTTTCTAGCCTACCTCGTTTTAGGGGTGGGCTAGCTTGCTAGAAATTAAAAAAACAGAAAAAAGAAAAAAAAATCATTAATGCTTCCATGAAGTAAAAATATCAAAAAAGAAATAAAAATTTTAATTTAATTATGATAGATCTAAGTTGAGAATTCTAAATGGACAATTTTGATATTTTGTCTTTCTTTAAAATGCTAAAATAAAAAACTTGTTCCTTTTTATTCATATATGCTAGAACTAATTAATGGATAATATAACTAAAATCCACAAAGCAATAGTGTATATGTATATGCAGTGAACGGAAGGGCAATACAAACAATAGAAAGTTACAATTAGAAAAAAAAAAAATAGCCTGATAGGTTAACTCGCCTTGCCCTACCGGTAGCTTGTTGAGTTCGTGGGCTAAGTGGGGCGAGCTGGTGGGTTGACTTGTCTAACCCGCCTTACCATTTTCTTGGCGGGCTTGACCCACTTTGCCACCTTTACCAATAATGTGACTTGTTATGTGAGTTACTAGTTTGATGTAGACACGGCAATGAGGTGGGTCAAGGGCGGGTTTTGCTTTTCTTGTCTCTCTCCCCACAAAAAGCGAGGTGGGTTTAGGTTTAAAAGAGACAAGTTTATATTTTTGAAACCCATCCTCATCCTCGTTAGGTTTTATCAGGTTTGGGTAAACCCATGAGGAACTCGTCACTTTCTTTTTTTACAATTTTAATTTAGTTATATATTTTTAAATAAATTATATATTAAGTTATTAATTATATTTTAATTCAAACAATATAAAAAAATTAATAAATAACAAAGAACTTAAAAATAAAAATTTAAGAATTAAATTATATTTTTAATTAAATGTACAATTATAAGTTTGTTTTTTAATTATTATTATAATTTAAATTATTTAACTATTAAAATAATTATTTATATTTTTAATAATTATAAAAATAAAAGTATTAAAAAACTTAACACACACACACACACACACACACATATATATATATATATATATGAAATAAAATAAAAAATTATAAAAAAAATGTAACGGGGCGCATACGGGAACAAGGGCGGGACGAGGAGTCACATACATGAGTCACATACTCAAACCCGACTTTACGAGTCAAAGAAAAATCAAACCTGGTTAAAGCGAGTTTTCCCTGTCAAAGTTGGGACAGGTTGTTGATTTTACTTATTGTATCTCCTTTTCTATTTTTTTTTCAAATTTTTTAACTCTTTTTCTAGTAGTTTTACATTGCTTAAAACTTTGTAGTGCCTTAGAAACTGCTCTAAAATGTCTTGAACCAGCAATATTTTACCACGTGATTACTACATCAAACTAATAGTCCTCATAGCAAGACATGTGACTGTAACATGTTTGCCATATCATTGCTTAACGGTGATACTTGATGGCAGGGACTAAAAATAATGACAAACAATAGTTGAGAGACTAAGACTAGTTAAAAAATTATTGAGGAACTAAAAGTGAATTTCGTAAAAAGATAAAGGACTAAGACAAGTCAAAAAATTGTTGAGGGACTAAAAGTGAATTTTGTGAAAAGATTAGGGATTAAAAACATAATCTATCAAAAATGATGACGTGACAGTTGATGATGTGGCTACCAACATGGCTGTCAGATCATCACTTAATAGTGAGACTTAACAGCAAGGACTAAAAACGTTAACGGAGGAAAAGTACAAGGACTAAAATCGGTCAATTTTTGTTTAGGAACTAAAAGCGAAAATCGAGAAAAATTTAGGGACCAAAAACATATTTAACACTTTTATTAATAACTATACTCAAATATCTTTTTCTCTTTTCATATGTTCAAATACCCCTCCACTCTCTCTTTCACTTCTCACTATTATCTCTTTCCTTTTTTTATTCTTTGGCAGTGCACTTTGTTTTCCTTTCTTCCTTTATCATTTCTCTTTTTTTTTTTGACAACTTTTGCAAACTAGAAT
Source organism: Spatholobus suberectus (assembly GCA_004329165.1). Classification (NCBI taxonomy): domain Eukaryota; kingdom Viridiplantae; phylum Streptophyta; class Magnoliopsida; order Fabales; family Fabaceae; genus Spatholobus; species Spatholobus suberectus. The sequence goes on along the minus strand of CM014737.1, from coordinate 56,638,502 downwards.
TATGAATATATTCTTTTTATTATGTCCTATATGTGTTTGACTTGAAAATATAAGGACAAAATCATTGTTGAAATGATATCTAAACAAAATTATGTAGCATCACTATTTACGTCAAAGGATTTTTTTGGTAGCCATTCCAATAATTTAATTTCTAAACTTAGTGGAGATGGTTACAACTCAAACAAAACATGATTATTCTTTCCATATAACCTTACATATTAAGAATATGAGCTTTCAAAGCTAGGGAGTAGTTCATGCTAAGCGGAAGAATAATGTTGTTGGGGAAGGAAAAGTCAAACAATTAAAGTAAGAGGAAAGGGAAATAAAGAACATTGTCAAAAAATATGAAAGGAAAAAAGAGGTATCGATAAGAAGTGAAAGGAAGAGGAAATAGAGAAGTATTTGAACGAGTGAAAAAAAAGGAGAAGAGGTAACGAATATTCACATAAAGTTATTAATAAAAAGAGGAAATAAGATACATTTAACAATAACCTTGTGTTTGAATGAGGAATTTTAAGAAGGTAATTCATTTTTATAGGGAATTTAAAATATTTTGTGGTGAAATATGTTGTTTGAATAGGGAATTTAGCAAGAAGTTGAAATTTTAATAATTTATGAAGGTATTTTGATTACCTAAAATTGTAGACTTTCAAATTTCGCTAAAAAAGTAAGAATTTGAATTTCTTTATACTCATTTTCTCTCACCTCGTGTCTATTTCTCTCTTTTCTCCCTCCCTCTCTCTCCTCTTTCTTTCTTCTCTCTCTCTCCCCTTCTTCTCTTCCTCTCTCTTTTCTCTCTCCTCTCTTTTTGTTTTTTATTTCTTTGTGGCCTCTCTCTTCACCCTCTTTCTTCTCTCCTCTCTCCCTTTTCTCCCCCCTCTGTCTTATCTCCCTCTCCTCTCTCTCCCATCCCTATATTCCTTCCCTATTTCTTCTTTCTCTTCTCTTTATCAATATTGACATAAAAAGTATCAATATTTATATTTTTGAATTATTAAATATTATTTAATAGTAAAATTATTTGTGAATTATTAAATATTTAAAAATTGACTAATGTTTATTTTTGAAAAAGTTTAATATATTAAAATTTCAATTTTTAAATATATATTTAAAAATTAAATTTTGTATATGGTGAAAATTAAAATATCACATCCAAACATAGAATTTGAATTTAAAAAATTTAAATTGATTTATCCAAACAAAGCATTTAATAATTAAAGGGAATTTAAATTAAAGTAATTCAAATTTCAAGTATTTCAAATTCTTTGAAAATTTAAAATTCTTCATCCAAACACAACATGAAGGAGTACAATTAACAATTACATAGTATTAACAAGCAAAATTGTTGGGTGAGTCTAATGGACCAACACAGTAGTTCGATTTGCAAATCAACATAAGTTTAACCATGCATAATATATTAGAATTATAATGGTCGTGTTCCTACTAAGATAATGTTACCAAGTTTGTTTAAAAAATCATGAATCATACACAATCGTGATTCAAGTTTGTACATACTTGAACCTAGAGTTAAATTGACAAGAAAATAGCCTAGAGTTGCAAGCCTAAATACTTTGTCTCTTGAAAGCTCAAAACTAATCATAAGACTACATTATTCATTATCTTTAAAATTGTGACCTCTTTATCTCCTGTTCTCCTAGCCTTTTTCATTTAAAGAAAGTTGCAATGTAATTAAAACTCCTGAATCCCTAAACCCTAAACATTGGACCCTGGATTTTGAACCATGAACTGTAGACCTTAGACCATGAGTCCTACACCTTGAACTCGGGACCTTGGACCCTAAACCCTAAACCTTAGGCCTTAGACCTTGGAACTTAGACGTTGAACCCTAGACCCTAAACCTTGAACCCTGGACCTTGGACCTTAGATCTTAGAGCTTGAACTTAAACTTGAGACTTAGAGCTTAAAATCATAACCCTAAACCTTGAACCTTAGACGTTGAACGTTGAACCCTGAACCCTAGATTTTGAACCCTATACCTTGAACCTGGACCTTGGACCCTAAACCCAAACCCTAGATCTTAGGCCTTAGACCTTGAACCCTATACCCTAACCTTAGCCCATGAACCTTGAACCATAAACCCTAAAAATTGGACCCTAAACCTAAACCTTGGACCCTAAACCCTGAATGAACATGACAACAAATGTCATATTCAGGGACTAATATAATAATGTGTGTCAAATTCAGGGACTAAATTTAAGGTTTACAACTTTTCACATCTAACCTTAAACTCTTCGAAATAGTGTTTACACACGTGGACTGTACGGATCTACCATGTGGATTGAGCAACCATGTTACGTAAGATGTTCCATTAAAGTGAACTAATAATACTTAACAAAGAGACTATTTTTTTTTATAATTTTGTTAAATTTTGAGACTAACTTGACAGCACTTGCCACATTTAGGGCTAAGAAGGGAGTTTACTAAAAAAAAAACTAATTCCACCAAATTAAAAAAAGGAACAACATCAGGCCTTTTAAAATGTAGGTCAAATCTCTGAATACCAAAAACACAATTTAATTTATTTATTTATTTGTGAGTTATGATCTAGGTAGAGGTGACACAACAGGATACCCGACCCATTACAGGTTAGTTCCATGTAGGCCATGAGATATAATGAGCCAAGCCAAAAAGACTCAAATTTTATTCAGTTTTCTAATTTGATGCCCAACCTTATCCCTATGCAAGTCACAGGCTTTTCGGCTGGCTACCATTTATTATTATTTTTTTGTTGATTTTTTCACTTTTTCTCAAAATTCAAGATTAAAATATATTGTGATAATTATTTTTATTGACATGTTTAATTTTGTGCAATAAAAAAATATAGATAATTATTTTATTATATTTAGAAAAAGATTGAAATATGATATTATGACAACCACTATAATTGATTTTAATACGAAAAATACTTATATATTATAAGGTAATCTCATCTATCATTTTATAAAATTTACAATAAGAATAGTTATATATTTAATGGTTTATACATGAGTTTGTAAACGTTGCAAAGGTTGATCTTATACCATTGTAAATATACGTAGCTTAAAAAGTACAATATGTAATACATGTATTATAACTTTGTAAGTAGCTTGGATGTCAAACAAATTAAAATTTTAAAGGTCTCCTCATATTTTAAATATATGTAACTCAAAAAGACAAAATATAATTTGGAATTATGTAATACAACTTTATAATTAACCTTTGTCAAAATCAAATATCAAATCATATGTCAATCAGATAAAAGTTTCAGACAATGAATTGATGATTATTTTTAGCCCCTAAACTTCTTTTTTTCTCTCAACAAAATTAAAAAAGAAGCAATAATCGATTGGGCTGGCTCGACTCGAGCCCATTTAGGATATGCCTTTATTGGATCAAACTACAAAGACTCGCATTTATTTTAAGTTCAAAATTTAGAATCCAAATCCCATATTTTATTATGCATGAAAACCCGACCAGGCCAACCCATTTTGCCATTAAGCTAGGTAATACGAAGGTTATGAGGTTGTTCCGAAATCAGAATCTGAGAGAATGCAAGCTGTGTGGCTGAGGCTTAAGCTTTCCAATTCCAACACCAAGTCTCTTTCCAGACTTTCATCCTATTTATATTCTTCTTCTTCTTCTCCGCTACCATTGAATTTGAACTCACTACCATCACCGCGTTCTGCTTCCTCCCCCGCCATCAACTTGTTTTCCTCTCCGTGGTCTGCCTCTCAATGTCGGGGAATCAAAGTATCTGGTTCTGATGTATGCATCTTTTAACTTTGACCATTTTATTGGGTTTTTGTTTTTGATCGAAATTTTTGTAGATGCTTCTTCACTGTCTCTTGCGGTGCAGATTAGAGTTGGAAATATCATTGGAAAACAAGGTTGCTTTGCTTTTGGATTATTGATTCTTCCTCCGATGATTCAATTCGACATGTGTAGTTGTATTATGCTTTCTAACAAATTCACTTTGCATTCTTATTGTGCTGGACATGTTTGCTACCAGGGCGCATTTACGAGGTATTTACTAATTGCTCGACCAATTTATTGTCAAATAGAATCCATTTAATCTTGTTATCCTACATTTTCTTTCGTGATGTAAACCTTATCAGGTTCTTAAAGTAGATCACTCTCATGAAGGAAGAGGAAAAGCTACAATCAAGGTTTATTCTAAGATTTCCTTTTTTTCTTTTCTCATATTGAGTATTGACCCTCCCTAAACACACACCCGTTCCATATTATTATTAATCAGTTTGCTTGTCTTGATTTACTTTTTCCTCAATTAGTATTTGAAGTGGAATATTCTATTATGTGCATTGTTGCAACATATTCAACTGCCTTAAGTAAGGAATAGAGAATTAGCATAGTGGACACTATCATGTAATTTCTCTTTTGAAAGAATTACTCTTGTATTTATTTCTAAAGGCAACGAATGGGAAGGCTTTTTGGTCATTGTGTCTAGGAAAATTGTTTTTGCACATTTTTTGCACTCTCTTTAAGATATAACTTGACACATAGAAGTAACTCCTTGTTGTGCACTATAGTATGGCTTGATTTTATACTGCACATCCTCCTTAGCAGAGGAAAACTTTCATCAATAGTTCTGAGAACCTTCTTATTTTTCTCCACTTATCAGAAAGGTGGTGAACAAAGTGAATAGAAAACGAGTTGTATATAGAGACAATAACAGTTTACTTATGTAATCATAGTTAACTAACTTGTTTTTGTAGTTATAAATTCTTGGGCACTAACAAATTATTCTCTATAATGAAACCATATATATCTAAGTAAAAAGACTTTATTGATTTATTTGTTAATTTGTAAAACCTAAATGTTAGAGATAAGAGATGTATATATGAAGATATGTATATGCTCACTTGGACTGTATTGAAAAAATAACAAAGTAACAGGAAAAAAGTTTTCCTTAGAAGCAATCGCATTGAAGAATTTGGATCAACTACTATCTGATAAATTAATATTTTTTCATGACCTTACCATACATGTTATACAAAATCTCAAAGAGTAGTGTTGTTTCATTTTGTTACAAGTTGTGAAAACAAAGGAGAATAAAAGAAAGTGAGAGATACAAAATGTTTTTGAGAATCTAAATATTCTGTTATTTTGTCTATACATGCTTTGAGCTTTAAAATGTATAGATACTGTTGAGACATTGGCAGACAATTGTGTCAACTGATAATGCAACCGTTTCTCAGCCAGTTTGTTACATATACATTTACTGAACTTACTACAACAGCTAACAGTGTGCTAAAGCACATATGGCATGTATCCACTAGCAGATTTGATTAAGTAATGTTGTTTTCCTACGAGGGTGTTGATTTAGGTTGTGATTTTTTATCCTAACATGCTATTTCTTATTTGGCTTTGTTTATAAACTTGTTAGATGGTTTTAACTATTATAAAAAAAAAAGAAAAAAAAGAAATAGCCCTTGTTATGTATTTGGATGATGGCACATCTGTCAATTTTTATTAGGGAAGTACCCATGATTAAAGGAAATCTTATTTTACTTGGTTTGCCCAATGCCTTTTTTTTGTGCTATTGTTGTTATCAGATATAGTTGTATGTTGTAACTTCTGGACTCTTACTTTAAACTACATTCCCAACCAAAACTTATTGTTTTTTATTATAGGTGGAACTTCGTGACATTGGCCAGGGAAACAAGGTAACGCAAAGAATGGGTACTGATGAGGACATTGAAAGTATGTTGTTATATATGTAACATGTCAAATGCAAATTTTTGAGTAATATAAGCATTATATATTGTGTATTATGCAAAGATTGTTGATTTAGTTGTTAAGCAAGTTAATGAAGAACAACTCATGCATGCATTTTTCTATTAAATAGTTAGTCAAAGAAAGAGACTCATGGGAACAGGGAGAGAGACACCAAAAGCAAATTACATGGGAACAGGGAAGGGGGAAAAACTCGTAACTCAGATTGTCAAATTTTACTTATATATATACATATGCATAAAAAATAGCATAGATAAAGAAAATAACCTCTCAATCACAACATTAAACAAACTTAAATTGAAAAATCATATTCATAATAAATTATAAGATCCAAATACAATACATAACAAAACACACAACTCAACATAAGTTCGTAAGTCATAACACATAAGTTCATAATACAGTCACAAAACATAAGTAGAGCCAGTTGTTCGCAGTTCACACTCTGTAGAGCAAAAGTTTTCCTCTTTGCAGTTGCCTGAGTACAGAATCAGCGGTCTGTGCTTCGTAGAGTCACAGAAGAGGCACAGGCGGCGGCGGCGGCGGAGCATGGTGGAGGTGGGGTGGTTGCAGTTGGCTGCAATGGAGAGAACATAGGGTTGCAGATGAAGTGAGAAGTGGAGAAGGAGATGGAGTCACATATGGTGGAGAAAAGGAAATTTAGGGTTTTATTAAAACCAGGTCAAAAGGGATCCAACCCAGAAATCTGAGTCTGCTTGTCTCACTGGGGATCGGTGATCTCACGATTAAAATTGTGGTTCTACTCCGATCCCACTTACCAGCTATATACCATGAATGATTCAGCACGTAAGATGCAGCTCAACTTGTAGGATGTTACGATCCTACGATCACACTTACCATTGTCTCAGACTGCTTCCTGCTGCTCTTAACCAACCTCTTTCTATCACAGCATTTTATGATGCTGCCAGATGACAGAAGCTCTACATCAGGTGCAGCCATATATCTTGGTCCAAATCTTGTATCTTGGTGGTCTAAAAGTAAACAGTTGTTGCTCGCACCTGCACGGACGCTGAATACAAAAGTCTTTGCTCATTGAACTTGCAGTGCCTTTCATAATTCCTAGACTTTTCTGTGACAACCAAAGTGCAGACTCTTTAGCACACAATCCTGTTCTTCATGTCAAGACCAAACATATGGAGCTGGGCCTGTTCTTTGTGCTAGAAGAAGTTCTCATCAACCAGTTGATTGTGCAACATATACCAGATCAAGATCAGTGGGCTGATTCCCTCAACAAACCTCTGTCTCCCACTTGTGTCCTCTTGCTCAGAGACAAGCTCAATGTGTTTGGGCTCCCCCATGTATCTCACCCCTCTGGAGCTTTTTTTTATTTGGGTGGGGGTTGAGGAGGGATAGTAATCCTGTACAGCTGTAACTAACTCAGATTCAGCATAGGTTCAGGATAGCCTATATATAGCTGTGTTCGTAACAGTTTTCATTTTGTAACTAATAAAAAAATTTCAAAAATAAAACATTTACTTTTTCTCTCATTTCGCCTAGCTCTTCTGATAGTTAGAATATGTGAAAAATATCCAATAATATTAGAGATGTACTCGTGGTGGAGGGGTTGGGGTAGTATGCATGAGGTCATAGGTTCTAATCTCAGTGCGACCATTGTACACAAAAAAATAAAATTAGAGATGTACTCGTTATACTTTCATATACATTTCATTTGCATTGTAATTTCATAACTTTTTCTGTAACAGATTTAGTTTCTATTAGTTTTTTAGTTATGATTTAGTTACCTGCTGACTCAGCAGTGAGTCATATAGCTTTGCTATATATACTCTCATATTACTGTACTTTAGATATAATGAAAGTCTCACAGATTCCCCCCTCCCCTCTCTCTCTCTTACTGTTCGACTCTCCTCTCTCTCTCTCTCTGTTATCTTGTATTCTAACTAATATGGTATCATGAGCTTGTAATTGATCCAAGCCATGGCTTCTCGTCAAGATTCAGTTTTCAACCAAGAGAATCGTGCATCCACTACTTTCAATCAAACTTGGATTCCAGAATTTTTCTGTGATGGAAATAGCTAGTGGAAAGAATTATTTGTGGCTACAAACTTCATTGTTTTTTAGTTAACCCTACCATACCTCCTCGATATCTTTCAGAGCAGGACTGTGACCTTAATGCAGTTAACCCAGCATATTCAGACTGAAAACAGCAAGATTCCTTTCTGTTTACGTGGCTATTATTGACGCTGTCAGAGTTGATTCTTCCTAGGGTTGTTCACTGATTCTTTGCAAGTTTGGGAAGAAATCCATAAATTTTTTCACTCTCAAATGAATGCTAAATCATGCCAGCTTTGATTGGAATTGAAAACCATCACCAAGGTTGACAGGACTGTTGCAGAATACCTCGCAAGAATCCTAGCTATTGTGGATGTTCTCTTGTCAATAGGAGATTGGTCACTCATAGTGGGATTACTCTGCTTTTGTATGAGGATAGGGATTTTATTTTCTTTGGTGCTATATTTATCCCCTATTGCAGTGATATGTAAGGACATTATGTTTTCAGGTTCTTTGGCTCAGTTCTTAAGCCTATCTAAAGGCTATATTGGCATGTGTCTCCCTTAACTAAGGCTTCACTTATATTATGATGAATTATGTATATGTTTAATTATGACCTTGAACTTAGTTTATTTTAAATGTTTATTGAATCCTTATCTAATTTAATTGAAGAAATGTATTTTCTTCTCACAAATTATTTGAGGAGCATTTTAAAAATAATCCAACTAATGCTTAGTCACTAAATCTGGTTTTACCAGTACAGGTGTCACCCTCAGCACTTTCTTTGAACATTCAGATTCTGTTCTGGGATTTGTAACAACTTGGTCTGACGGCCTGCCAGATTCCTTGTTTGGTGGAAATGGAATTGTGAATTAAAGCTTTGAGCATTTATTAGAATTTTAAGGGAATTGGCCACATTGTCCAAATTCAAGAAGAATATAGTGGGAATTGCTGAGATTAAACAGCTTATTGATGCCGAAGCAAGGTGTTGATTTTAAGGATGAAGGAACATATGAACAGCATTATGGGGACATTCAACCAATGAACCAAATAGGTTGATGAAAATTTGGAGAGTAGTTTTTGAGCGTGGCAATGAAGAAAGTCAAATTACCCACTTTTGATGGAAAAGTGGTCCCTTGGGCTAGCTAGGGTAGAAAAATTATGAGGTTCAGCAGATCAAACCCTTTGAGAAGGTGCCGTTATCTTTTATCTGCATGGATAGTACTGCCTTGTAATGATTCATTTTTTTTTATTTTTTATTTTTGAGAAGAAAACACTAGATTTATCATAGGAAGGGTTCACGTCAGCCTTGATCCATTGATTTGGAGAAAGGAACCAAGGAAATATATATGAAAGGCTGACCATGTTCTGCAAGAATTTGAGGTCCTGGTGACTCAACTACAGAGGGCGCTACAATTATATTGGCTGAGATCATTCCAATCAGTGTGTAATTACAGTAATAGGGAAATTAAATCAAGTAATTACAAAAATAGGGAAACCAAATCAGAGATAAAGCTGTCATAATCAACTCCTAATTACAGTAACTAATTACAAGGAATAAATCTAGACTCTGTTTTGAGGTCTCTAACAGTGTGTGTTTGTTCTCGGATCCAATAATCTGTCTGAAGGCTATGCTTACATATTTTAATTTAAATGAAAAGATGTGGGACAATATCTGCCTTTTCCAATTAGTGTTTTGCTAGGGCACTTCACACCTGCTGAAAATTGTCTTGTAATCCTTTCCTGTGCTTACAAACCACAAATTGTTGCAGGGGTCTACGTTCAGGAAAAGACTTTCATGTTTATGTGCATGGATCATGATGGAACTGTAGTATTGATGGAGTGAGTTCTTACATCTTTCATCCTATTTTGCTGCCAGTATATCATTCTAAGCTGTTGGGGGCAAGAAATTCTTGGTGAGCAAAGTTATTAATGTTGTTTCTCTTTGTAATTGTGGTCAGCCCTGATACATTGGATCAAATAGAAGTTTCCAAGGACTTGTTCAACAAGGATTGTTTATATCTACGAGGTGGATAAAAGCTAACACTGTTAAATCCTTGATCACTGCTCTTTTTCTGTCAATTTATATGGAACATTTAGAGCTTTTCAACTATGCTTAGTGCTCATACTCTAGAAGATACGAAGATAGCATCCTTGTTTCAATAACCTACCAGTGTGCCAACAATTATTTTCTGATTTTGTCATTAATGCTAATAAATTTTTATGAATTATTGCCAATTCCACTATTTTTTTTTCTTTTCTTTTTTGTTTGTAGATATCAAATCCACTATTTGATTGCTACATAATGAATGTCATGACTGGTTCCCAAGTGTTTCCCTGAATTTGCGCTACCAATTGTAGACTTTCTCATTAACTTAAGTCTTAGACAACCACTTGCTGATGTTAGTGTTCAGTGCTGTCTTTCTATAGCTTTGTAACTATTAAGTACCTCCTCTGTGGCTTTTGTTATCTCAATGCTACCATGATGCATGACATTTAAAGTTTGTTCTAGTCAATGTAGTATTTTAATTACATGCTTGATCAGTATCAATAGTTTTCTTCTTGTTTCACCCCTTGTTCTCTGCTATATTTATATGCTGCCATTCCCTCATTTTCCAAGTCATCTGTGGTTTCTTTACATATTTTATTGGAAAAGCTTGCATTTTTAGCCTCCCTTTGTTGCTGTTAAGAATGAATTTTTGAAGAAGTTTGGTTTAATGGAAACTGAGTTCCTCTTTGGTTCCTTAGATAAACAAAACAGAAATACAATATGGAAAATATATAGATAATCACCAACTTACAGCAAAAAATTCCCCAACCCAGCCAAAAGGCTACCCAACCAACTGTAACTCTCAAATATCCACTACCATGCCATTCCTCCTCCTTTATGTCTGCTCTTCTCAATCAGTAGCAGAATCCCCTTCCTTGACTCCTCTCATGCCACCTGTCCTTTCTGTTGTTTTTCCCTCTCTCTCCTGTACGTGACTCCTTTTCTCACTCAGCTTTTTTTTTTTTCCACTCATATACCTGTAGGCTATGATTACCAGGTCCATTTCCTTGCCCCTCTTGGCCTAATTTAACTTGCCCCTCCCCTTTTTTCCTTCTCCTATATACTTGTGTAAATGGCCTATCAGTTGTTCTGCATTTATAGGGTAAATTTGTTTCCTACTTTTTTGTGCCTTCAAAGCTCTTCCTTCCTTCTCCTCCCTTTCTCTTCTTGCTTTATGTTATGTTTAGAAGGACCTTATTCTCCTTTATCATTGTATTTTCTCCTCTGTTCTCTCTAATAAAATTGCTCTCCTCTGGTAATCATCAAGTATCAATTTTTATTTTCATGGATAGAACTAGGACTTGGTTCAATCTTGCCTTCTATTGCTAGTTAGTTATCATTTTGTTACTTGATTGGCAGATGAAATGAAAGTTAAGGTACAATTTTATGACGACAAACCTTTATCTGCATCGGTTCCAAAACGTGTAACATGTATTGTCAAGGAAGCCGTTGCAGCCACTCCAAGGTATCTGTCATTATCCATTATTATATTTAAAGAATATACTTGATCTTGTACCTTCCCGCATGCCTTTTTCTCCTTTTATTTTTGTGTATGTTTTAGAACATTTTCTGATGAAATATGCTAGTGTATTATTTTACAAACTGCTCTCTTATCGGTTCAAACATTTCACCTATTTTTGTGGGCTTATCTTCTACTTAATTAGGTTAGTTCAAGCCTGCATTCTGCGACATGTAATGCCTAAGGAACTGTTTGAAACTGTTTATATTCCTACTGTTTCTAGGGAATTAATGTCTAGGAAATTTGAATAGGCATAGTGGCTTATCATGTTTCTATGGTGTTGCATTTTATGTTTATTGCTCTTAAATGTAAACTCAATCAGATTGAATATAAATATAGTGACACTGCAGAGTGCTCAATTACTCAAGCATTTTTCCCAAAATTCAGTCTTTAACCGGAACCATTTGAATTTCTGACGAATTTTCTTCAATTTGTCTTCCTGTCCAGACTTCTTTCTTGATCATTTTTTCCATCTGGCTTGAATCTGTTATATAAGTTTCTAATCTTCAACCTTGTTTTGGAGATTCTGTGTACCCTTAAACACTGACCAGCTAGATCTTTGTTAGAATTTCTAAATATGTCATAATATCATTATTGTGTCATTATATTTTAGAGTTTCTTAGATAATCTCTTATCGGAGGTTTTCATATTTCATTATTTCTTTCCTTATTTAATTATGATTAGGACTTTACTATTAGTATGAATTAGGGTTAGTTTGTTCTCTATTCAATTACACCATTTTTTATCAGAGTATTATGCTTAGAATTTTTTATGATTTTATCTCTCTTTTCCTCCTTCTCAATCTAATTCCTTATAATTTAAACTATCTTTAGTCAGTATTTTAGTGCTTGTGGATTAATTATTTCCTATGTACAAGAAACATTCTTTTTTTGGTTTCTTAGCTTTGATCCATACTAAAACTCATGGCTGTCCTAAATCATCCATGTTTATGCGGTATGTATACCATACTTTACATTCATTCATATTTTCATATGATATATAAAGGTTCACAGAGCCAACTTCTGCTGCAATCTTCTTACAATTTGGGTTTGAGCCTAACTCAACCCCAAAAGCTAGCTCATAGGGTGAGGGTTGCTTCCCATTTATATACTTGATCTTGGCACTATCTCTAGCCGATGTGAGACTTGCGTTTTTCCCAATACACCCCCTCACGCCCAGTATTATTGGGCTTGGTGCGTAGATAATATGGTTGGTGGCCCATTAATGGATCTAGGATATGCTCTGATACTATCTTACAATTTGGGTTTGGGCTTAACTCAACTCCAAAAGCTAGCTCATAAGATAAGGGTTGCCTCCTACTTATATACTTTATATTAGCACTATCTTCAGCCAGTGTGAGACTTGGGTTTTTCCCAATAAATCTTCATCAAATTAAGGGCAGACTTGCTGGGATAAGAGCCTTTTTTTTTTGTCATTCCTCTAAATCTCCTCCTTAGATAGCAGATGAAAACCCAGAAAGCAAGAAAAAAGAACAGACAAAAGGAATTGTTTTTACCCGTTTTAGGTTTTATTGTGGTTCAATTCCCAAGTGCAAATTTCTTTTGACAGAAAAGAAGTTGTAATAAGAGAAGAGAAAGGCCTTCAAAAAAAAGAAGAGAAGGAAAGTATTATGAGGGTTGGAAATTGAGATAAGGCGTCCTCTAAAGCCTAAAATTTTGAAAAAAACAAAGAAAAACTGAATCTCTCTGATTGCTATGAATGGTAACTCCCTTAAAGCATCCGTGTGAGAAAACCAAAGATAACGTAAGAATATAATCCTATCCCAAACCCAAACCACGTTTAAGGGAAATAAATTGCCTATAAAGATTAATTTGAAGGAATTAGCTGCTTCCCAGTGCAAGAATAAGTTTCCCACTGTTATAGAGCTTGAGTAGTTACATAACAGACTTCACAGGAGAGAGTAGTGTGAGATCTTCAATTTGTATCAAATTATTTCTGTTTAACTTATTGATTCTGTCCAAACAGAAGTCTTGACCTTAGGAGGGAGTTTTAGGCATCCAAAAGATTTGATTAGATTAGCCCCTAAATTGTTTGCTTTCTTGCTCCATCTGAACGACAATAAGTATAACTAGTTATAAATTACATTCCAAGTCATACACTAGTAATATTTCTCAGCATGTTTAGTTCTCAATTTGTGGGAGGATGCTGATTATTTTTTAATTTGTGTCTGATTATTTTTCTGTTTCTGTATCAGTAAATATTTACATACTGGTAACTTGAATCTGACATTATTATACATCTCAATGATGGAAGTTAACTTCTTAGATGGAACATCGAAGCTCCGTAATCTGCATCCTTTGGCCTATAAATTTAAAATTCTTGTTCTAATTTTTTTTCCTTCTTGATTTAAGGAATAAAAAGGTAGTACTGGACAACGGCCTTACAGTTGAAGTAAGTCAAATGATTCTTTATTTTTCGTACTGCACTTATTTAATAGCGTACATAATTTGTAAAAAGTTACTCACTTGTGCAATTGCCTTTGAAAATCTAATTATTTCATGCAATAGTTACAAGCAATATTTCTTTTAGATTTTTTTTTTCTAAATGTCAGAACCTGTATTTCTGTGGGAATTTCTTTTGTTACTTATTGTACATGGGTTCTGTTTGATGTCCCCTTAACAATGAGGGTGAAATGAGAGATGAGTTTTGTATGGAAACCAATCCCTGAAGCTTTACCCCCAATTGGGGGATACCAAACTAATTAACTAACTCTTAGTGAAATATAAGTAGTGTAAGATCGGTAAAATTATTTTTGTAATATATTTTGTATCCATAATATAATTTAGGCAAAATTCCTATTTTGTGCCAATCAATAAAAATATGTATTAATTTTGGATTTATAACTGAATAATTTATTATTTTGGTTATGGAATAAATGTGGGACCCATCATCGTTAAAGCTTGGGCAGTTTCTGTTCTACTACTAGTTACCTAATCACTTGACCCTTGAGCAGTTAATGGTTATCTACTTAAAAGGACAGCCAGGTGAGTGAAGCTCCTACCTAGGGGGGTCTTAAAAGGGTAGATGTACGCAGCCTTATTTACACCCATAAGCAGAAATGCCGTTTCTAAGATTTAAACCTGTGACCTTCAGGGCACAAGGAAGCAACCTTACCATTGCGTCTTGGCCCACCCTCTGCGAGTCTGTTGTTATCTACTTACGGAGTAAAAATAAAAAAGAATTAGGTGAGCCCATATCAAAATTGAGGCCAATATTGATTAAAAAACTCGGCAACTTTGATGTATGAAAAGCCAGAGTCCACGAAAAAGGTGAGATATCATGATTAATGAAATAAGTATTAGTCAATTTCAAATTTGCATTTATGGGAGAATGTTGGCGACATAAACAGTTGTTTCAGAATGTAAAGACTATCAATAAAGAAAAAGCCAGCTGCCATCAAGCCAAGAAACTTAATTTTGGTGAACTCAATTCTTGTAATGCTGGCAAATTGGAATACATGGCTATTTACTTTTTATTTTTAGCTTAAATATCTTTTTCGTCCTTGCAAATATACTAGTTTTTGCTTTTAGTTTTTGTAATATGATACCTATAATGTCTTAACTTAACCTTCCTTTTTGAATGCTTTTAGTTAGTCTCCATTACAATAATGCTTACGTGGCTTTGTTTGGTGTTGCCACATAAGCACTTTTGTAACTTGGCCTTTCCATGTGATAACACAGGATGGAGTTACATAAGTGTTTTTGTAATGAAAGGACCAAAAATGGAAAGTTTAGAGTTTGGACAATGATCATAAATAAAAAATAATTTTACAGGACTAAAAGCAAAAATTGATATATTGGCATGGATGAAAAATGTATTTGAACCTTTATTTTATTTTATTTTAACTTCAAATGCTTAAATTCAATGTATTTTAGAACTAAAGATGAAATGCTTTCCCATGCCTTCAAATTAATATGTAACTAATGAGTTTATTTACAAATTGATATGTATGTAACTCTGCTAGAAATTCTTTCCATTTGAATTACCTATCATGAACAGTGAAAGTAGAATGGAATTAAATCATTATTCAGTGCTGGTAATGCTAAATGTTTGTCTCTCTGTCTAATCAACGGCTTCCAGGTTCCGCCTCACATTGTAGCTGGTGATGCCATAGTTGTTAATACAGAGGACGACTCCTACATTGAAAGGTTAGTTGGTGTGATCTAATTCAAAGCACTTGATGCTAAGATTAGTGATACTTTATATACTGCTAAGCATCATCAACTCTCTTGTATTGATGAGCGTGATTGTTGTTCCCTCTTATGTCCCTTTATTAAGGCCGTTATCTTATCTCCTATTTGTACTCCATTCCTCTGTATCTCTTTTTTAGGTAGCTCGATTTTTTTAAAGTGTGATTCTACTTGGAACCATTACCATCATTTTTGCGTAAGCTTGGACCAAATTGATATTTATTATTAATAATAAATATTTTATTTTATTTGATAAGAATAAATTAAAGAAATAAAAATTTAAAATTATTAGTCTATCACCCATGCATTGCGTAGTAAAATTAAATATATTATCTTGTATATGTTTATAACAACTTTGACATATAAATTGAAATATTAATTAAATATTCAAAACTTAAATTAAATACTGTTTAAATGTTTTTTTCGTTAAATTTCTAAAAATAAGACTTATAAACATTGTATTGTAATATTAAATTATATTAATTTTTTAAGGAATGTTTTAATATTTTATTTTTAAACATTCATCATACATTTATATATTTATTATTTTTTTATTATTTAACATGAGATATTTTTTCTTTCAAAAAATATCACTTGAAAGATTGGAAAAAAAACTAATACATGAAATTTATATATTTAATGAAAACCAAAAAAAATATTAATAGTTTTACTTGATCAATATTTATTTTAATATAAAGTAAATATCTTATTAAATTCTTAAATTTTCGTTTTAATAATTTAAATATGAATTCAATATTATTATACAAATAAATAAATGTAATTTTCAATGATTGATGGTTGAAGAAAAATGTAATCCTTTCTTGTTTTGGTTCTGTTTGGTGACCAAGTTGTTGTGACTTTGATTTTCTTTTAATGTAAAAAATTATTATTTAATATATGATTAAGCAAGTATACAATTTCATTCTCTAAAGTGATAACTTTTGTTTTGTTCCCTAAAATTGTTTGTATATATAATATGGTTTCTGAATCTGTCAACACCCCAACAATTAGTGCATGTTTGGATTTTAGTTAGGAAAGCTCAAAAGTACTTTTACTCTTAAAGTAACAATTTTTTCCTTCTTCGTTTGTGCATTGGAATTGGCAAATTTACATTAGAATTTGCAAAAGTACTTTTGCAACTTTAATCCAAGCATAGCCTTAGTCCTTTTAACGGGAACTTGATCAGATTTGGAGACAAAATCTGTTGTTAAGTTCACAGATTTGGAGACTTGAAGTGTCGTGAACTTGACAAATTCAGGAACAAAGTTGTTAGAGAAAGATTAATTTGCCTTGAAGTTGACTGATTCAGGGATTAAATTTTGTACATGCAAATTTTCAGAGACTAAATGTGTGTTTGGAAACCAGTTTAGACCACGTTTAACAGAGGTTTTTCGAATTTCAATGTGCAAACAGAAACAGAACTCCATGGATGGATTGGTGTTCAGTTGAACTGAACTGGTTTTCAAACACACCCTAAATTAATACAAGTTACGCCTTTTGGGGATGAAATTGTGTATTACTCAATATTATATAGCATGTTGCCAATAAAAGTTGTATATATTATACAGCTCGATGTTGCCAATAGAAGTTGCATTATCTCTTCATTTTCAGGGCCAAAGCATAGTGTGACTTGAGCCAGGATTTGAGCAGACATCCAATATCCGATTGTCATGAGTTTTGAATCATAAGTGACTTTTTTCCCCCGCCTCCTAGCCTCCCTCCTTCTCTTTTTCACTTGATTAATAATAAGCCTGTTTTGATTGTTTAATTGATGCCTTTTTTGTATCTGCCAGCAATGAATTTGGATGTACTAAGGATACCGTATTTTTGTGTGCATATATGTCTGTTGGTTTAGTTTATGCACAACGAAAGAACCACGACAAAATAATCTTGATTGTTGAGATGATAAAAAAGATTATTTGGACTGTTATGAATTCCATTCAATTCATTCATTGGTGGGAGGTATATGAAGGAGCAAAATAAGGGATTGAGAAATAAATGTTCGTAGTTGTGGATAATAAAAGAGAGAGAGAGAGAAATGAATTTTCGTGTCAAAGAGAATTGAGCCTCAGGTAAAAAACAAGAAATACATACTCAAGGAGCTACAACACTTGTTCTTTAATTTATCTATGTTTGACTCATTAGGATTAAAATTGGAAAAGCTATTAATCAATGTTTATAAATTAAGTTTTCCAAGATATAAGTTTCTAAAATTAAGTTTTTACAAAACAAAGTGCTTAAATAAGATTTTTTGGAAAACAAAGTTTAAATTAATTGGATTAAAGAAAATTAAGTTGTAAAAAGATATTGGATCAAAAAATGAGGGTTTATACGTAACAGCTTGAGATAATTGATTGTTTATTGAGATAATTGATTATCCAGATAGATAATCTATCATTCACGGTGAGTTTGTCGCTTATAATCAATTATGGAATTGAATAATTGAAAATATGAAAAATATATTTATTCTAGAGAAAAGAGGTAAAGTAATTTTATAATGTCATTCAATTATAAATTACCATTTATTGTAAGTTTGTTGACTTTTATAATAAATACTTTAAAAGTTATATCAATGATGATTTTTGATTAGTTGATAATGTATAACTTTTTATATTGATAGTGCATGACCATTAAACTCTTTATTTTATGAAGAATTTGATTTGGGCATCTTTTATAGAAGATAACTATAATATGAATTTTTAAAATTATGGGCTTTATCTCTTCAATCAATTATATAAAGCACAATTTTTAAAACCTAATTTTTAAGAAGAGAGAGAATTGAGACTAAGCATATTAGAATTTTTTTGAGTTTTCACAATTAAGATCAATTGTCATTAGATCTTTAAGTTGTGATTATTCTCTTTGTTTATAGTGAATTTCGACTTTTGGTTTTTTTGTGTATGCAAGGGTGGTTTTATATGTGTGTTCCTAGGAAAGAGGTTTCCTCGAGT
The DNA here is from genome assembly GCA_004329165.1 of Spatholobus suberectus. Lineage (NCBI taxonomy): Eukaryota > Viridiplantae > Streptophyta > Magnoliopsida > Fabales > Fabaceae > Spatholobus > Spatholobus suberectus. The sequence continues at coordinate 56,619,986 of CM014737.1, read as the reverse complement.
GTTAAGGGTGTGTGATCCCTGGGATAGATTAGAGTGATTTAGTGAGAAGCATCTTGGGGTGAGTTTTTAAGGAAGGTTTGTAAAATGCTTGTTACTATATACTCTAATTTCAATAGTGGAAAATTCTTTAGCGTGACTTGAGGATTAGATGTGGGCAAGGTTGTTAAACTCGAAAGTTTACGTAAATTCGTGGGAGCTCTGTAAACTCGTAAGAGTTTACCTACTATAAACAAATATTAAAATACCTATAGATAATATAATAATTCAACATTTCAACTCCATAATAAAGCAAATTAGTAAACCACAATAATAAAATAACTAAGTCTTGTAGTACATTATTACTAGATAAGTTCAAATTATAGCAAATAAAACATGAGTTCTTAAAATGATAACATCTAAAAAAAACTAAAAAAAGACTAATGTCTTCAAATGTTCATGTCCAAGCCTCTAATAACATCATCTCCAAGATCACCATCACCATTAAGCTCTTCCTCAGATGAAAATGTTCATCAACAACATTGTCATCAAAAGGCAAATTATCAAGATCTAATGCATATGAAGTTGGATTATTTGAACTTCCTCAAACTAATTCAACATTACTACCATCACCTTCACCTTGAAGTTGCTCAAGCTCAACATTATCAAATGGAAAAGCAACAGTTTTTCTTATTTGTCTACTTTTCAAGTTCAAGTTGTACATGACATAAACCAAGTCATTCATCTTCTTTTAATGCAAGCGGTTTCTTCTCTTTGTATAAACCTAGAATTAGAAAATAACACAAAATAATTTTTTTTGATTAATTAAAATAAATAAAGAAAATTAAAAACCACAAATAGAGTGATCAATTTCAATTACCATTTCAAATGAGCTCCAATTATGCTCACACCCAGAAGAGCTACAAGTCAAGCTCTGAACACAAATAAAAAACTTTGTCCTCAAACACTTCCCACCATTCTATAGGAAGCATAACCTTCATACACGCATTTGCATTATCCATAGAAAAAAAACCTTCTAACATAATGAAACTCAATAAGTTGCATACTAATTTAATCCCTTTTTGCAAGATCTTTGACCAATTTTTTCATACACAAATACATCCCTTCTTTCACTTCAGAATCATTATTTCTAAAATTAGGCTTATAGAGCAAGTGGGGATTAAGATAATATGCAGTTGCATGCAAAGGCCTATGAAGCTGGTTATCTCACCTCTCATCGATAATTTTCCAAATAGGTTTATAGCTACACAAATACCAACTATGCTATATTAGAAATAGTTACACAAACAATTAAATTTTAAATGAGAGAGACAAAGTTTGAAAATTTTACCTTTACTTAATATTATTAAAATTACATTTAATCTTTTCTTTTGCATAATCCATCTATATGAACCCGTGGCGTGTTACATCCGAATCCACCAATCAAAGGGCCGCCATAAGAAAGGCAGCAACTTTGAGACATATGGCTATATTCTTCCAAAATTGACTATTTAAAACTGCATTTTGTACTTTTCTTCCTTCTTGTGGTGTTCTAAACTTGCTTGTTTTCCATTCTTCAGAGCTAAACCTGTTCATCAATAATGCTTTCATTTCATGGAGACAAGTTAAAGTTAAATAAGTCGTGGCAAATCTAGTCATACCAAGCCTAATCAAGTCTCTCCCTTTTGTGAACTTCTTTAGCATGCTAATGAGCATTGTTCTACTATATATGTAGGTAGTGATCCTTCTTCCTTTCGTTATACTCAAAATCCTCAAATATCAAATCAATTCAATGGGTATCACATTAGGTCCAATACAAATGCTCCCATTTCTACATTAACAATTATCCTGTTGCTTTGAAATTTGTAGCATTATCAATAACCACTTGGACTACATTCCCCTTTCCAACAAATGTGACAACATCATCCAACATCTTAAAAACTTTGTTAGTTGTTTTTGAGATGTCTAGGGTATCTAATGAATACAGAAATATTGTCTCCTTTGGATTGTTTAAAGCCTTTTTTTGTTTGTCCACCCATTAGATATGGTTAAGCAACCTGTTCTCTTCCATTCCTCCCTATACTCTTCAAGCATTGCATCAATTTTTCCCACTGCTTGTTTCAAGAGCTTCTTTCTAACATCATGATAAGATGGAGGTTTATAGCCAACTCCATATTTTCCAATCATCTCACACATTTTTGGAAATACTGGATTTGTAATAGCATTGAATGGAATGACATTTATGTAAAAAAATTCAGCCATTTGGGCATCAACTTCCACTTTATAAACTTTTTTCATCGATTAATTTACAGTTGCTTTAACTCTCTCACCACTAGCAACTTTTTCTTTTCCTTTTGAAAAGGATATGTCTTGTCTTTGAGAACTATTAGTTTCCACCCCCTGACTTTGTTCACCCCCTTTTTCATAAATATTCATTTTTTTTTCTTTAATGATGCTTCTTTTGCCTCAGCAACAGCTTTTATGATTAGCATTTTAACTTTTTTTGGCACCGTAGCACAAGGTTCTGAATCTTCTTTAGTCCCAGCAAGATAATGCTTGAACCTAAAAATCCCTCCACTCACAATCTTTAAGCAATAAACACACTTGACTTTCTTTGCATTGCCTTGAACATTTGTCCCATGTTTCCATCCAATTTCTAACTGATTTCCCAAAGCATTCTTCTTGTTTCTAGCATAAGAGAAAGTTGCATTACTGTCAGAGGAATTTGATCCAATCCTCGACATTATGGTTTGGTACTATTGATATCAAACATAATTACCCAATAAAATAAGAAAATAACAAATGTTAACAAATTATTACCATACTTCCAACAAGAGTAACACGGCAGTGCAACACACTTCTAATAAAATAATTTTTTTAACAATAATTTGAAGTCCTAAATAAACAAGGTATAGAGAAATAAAAGATAAATGATCTGATTCAAGATGGAAAGCAACATGCGTTTGGGAACAAAAGTCACAAAACAGAGCAAGATGGAGAGACCAAAGATGAGAGGCAAACCTTCAAATCGCGGAGCAAGATGGGCGTTCGAATTAGATTATAGAGCAAGAAGTGAAACGCAGACGCAACGCAATCACGAAGGAGAAGAGGAGTAGTGGTTGAAGTTGAAACTCGTGGAGGAGAAGAAGAGAAGGTCGAAACACAACTCACAGAGGAGAAAAGGAATTAACTTCATTGTGAAACCCTAGCACTCATAGAAGAAAAGGTTGAAATCACAAAGTAGAGTGTCCAAAAAAAAAACTTGATGCTCTATCCAAAAATCGTAAGTTGAAACCCAACTTGTGCTGTCATTTTGGGCAATTTTTCTACGCTGAACTAAACTCGAAAACTCGATGATGAGCTCGCGATTTTGACAGAGTTTGTCCGAGTTTAGCCGAGTTTATTCGAGCCCAAAAGAAAACGAGTTTGAGTGCCAATGAACCAATTTCGTCTAGGTAAACACGTAAACTCAGACAAGTTTACAAGTTGGCACTTAATTTTAACAACCATAGATGTAGGTTATAGTTGGTGGTTGAACTATTGTAAAATCTTTAGTGCAATTTCTCTATCCCTAAGCTCTTAATTTGTTTTATTGTTGTTTGAATTTGTGCTTTTCAATATTCATCATTAATTGAACTGCTTTAGGGATTTATTTTCTTGTTTTAATAATCATATCCTTCACAATTAGGGGAATTTATTTTACGAAAAGTTTTTCAACAAACTCAATGCACCCCTTCTTAAGTTTTGGCTAGCCATTTGGGTAACAATTCTAGCTATTCCATATTCTCAAAAAATGAAAGGTGAACATGCCAAAGTTGATTGTCCAACACTGACTCAACATGTTTAAACTAAAGGCAACCTTGCCATATGTAAAGTTGTTTGCAGAGTTTTTGACGATGACAGGTGTTTGTTTCCTTGGTTACAAAACGGGAAAACTAAGAAGTAAGATTACAAACACTAATATTAGGAAGATGGGACTCACATCAGCCTTTCCTTTCTAAGTGAAAGAGGAACCTGTTGAATAGGTGAAGCTAGAAAAAAAAATTAGACGAAGTGATAAATGTGGATCATTATATTCTTCCCTTAAACCAACCACAAGATGTTTTATCACCCTTCCTTAAACCACCTCAACCACGACCCTCTCAGACAAAATCATAAACACAATAACTCAAAATGCAATTCCTTTTATTCCATTACTAACTTTGCATGTAGATGAACTATTTCTCAACTCGTGGAGAAATCAGATGAAGAATCTCTACTAACAGCTTAAAATGAAGATTTTGAAGCAAGGTTCCAAATTATGCATGCTCACATCAACAGTTGGAATGTAAGTTACACATGGAGTGTTAGAGCTTGTAATGCACGTAGATCACGAGTGAAACAAATTGTCTGTGGGCTACAACCCATATTCCCAACTAAAAATATAGTAATAAAAATAAGGAGGAAGGGAAAAAAATTATATATTTTATTTATATAATTTTTATTTGAGAAATGTTAGCAACGTACTCTTTTGAAGACACTTTTTATTATTGATTGGAATTTATTAAAAATCACAAAGTGGGTCTTACTTCTCATTTAACGAGCCTCACTTATAATTTTGTAGTTTTTAATAAATTTTAATCAATAATAAACATTAAAGAGTATGTTAAAAAGAATGTTAGAGAATATGTTGCTAACACTCCTAATTGTAGTAAAGTGCTAGCATTATACTCTCTACTATTGTTTAAAATTTATTAAAAAATACAAAATCATGAGTGACACTCATTAAATAAGAAGTGAGATTCACAAAAATTTGTGATTTCAAATAACTTTCAATTAATAATAGAAAGTGTATTCAAAAGAGTATGTTGTTAGCATTTTTCTTAATTTTATTTTAAATTTTTTATTTTAATCACTTATTTGCTCAATATTTTAGGATTTTTAATTGGCGACTAAGAGCTCATTTGTTTCAATTATTTTCATGAAAAATAAGTGTTTTTTTAAATATCTTTTCAAAATATTTTCTATGTTATTTTTTTTCAAAAAAAATTCCAATTATTTTGAAAATTTATTTTAAATAATTTTCAAAAAAAATTGTAATTATTCCACCTTTTAAAATAGAAGGAAATTTTTATAATCTAAACAAAATAAAAACAATTTTAACTTTTCATATATTTTTTTTAAAAATAGGAAACTTTTTTATACATTCTTAAAATACTCTTTTTAAAAGTTTAAACAAAGAGAAAACAAAAAAGATTTGCACTGACAGTTACACTGTCATTCAATCATAAATCACCATGTTTGGTAAATTTGTTGACTTTGATAATAATCACGGTAAAAGTCACACCAATAATAATTCTAATTAGTTGACAATGGAAAATCTTTTACACAAACATTGCATATTCATTAAGGGTTTGTTTAATGGTTAGGATATGATAGGATAATTATCATATCTTGTTGTAATAAGTTGTTTGGTAGTTCAATATGATATGATTTCCTTATCCTATTATCTATTCTATCTGTTGGTGTAGTGTATTTCTTATACTAAGGGAAAATTAGGTTAAAACACAACAGGATAGGATAATGTCTTTCTTTCTTTCCTTTTGTCACATCATAACCATCCTTATCATTGTCGTCTTTGTCACCACCACCATTGCCACAACTGTTGTCGCTATTACCATTATTGTCACTATTGTCGCCGCCACCATCACCACCATTACCTTTATTGTTGCCACCACTACCACCACCGCCACAATCACTATCATCACCATCGCTGCCGCCCACGTGATGGTGTTGGTGGTAGTGGCAGCAGCAACAATGGCGACGACAATAGTAGCAATGATGGTGGCAGTAGCGATGATAGTGGTGATGTTGGCAACAATGATGGTGGTGGTGGTAAGAATAGTAATGGTAGCGACAACGACAGTTGTGGTAATGACAATGGCAGGAGTGGTAATGGTGGTGACAATGGATTTGAGATTTTATATATTTTTTATAATTTGTAAAAATTAAAAAATTAAATTGAAAGTTACTTTTTAGAAAATTATATGTAATTTTAACAAAAGAGTAATTTTGTCATTTGACACAGTTAGAGATGTCAATGGGGCAGGACGAGTATAGGTAGCAGTCCTTCCATGCCTGTCTGTATTTATACAAGTGCCCATTAAAAAGGTATCCACAAATTTTATACGTATCTGCGGGTATCCATTGATATTTGTTAAAATGTAAAATTTTAAACAAAAAGCAAAAAATAAAATAAAACTAAAAATAAATATTTTTGAAACATATATCCAATGTTAGCAGACTCGGACCGGACTGGCCGGTTCGGCCGGGAACCGGCCATGCAACCGGTACGAGCCACTTGTTGGATTAGATACGTTCTAGAATCGGTTCAAACTGGTGTGACTCGGACAGTTTGGAGGTCGAACTGGTGACTCGGCGACCCGGCAAGTCAATTCGAACCGGTTGGGTCACACTTTTTTTTTTTCTAGGTCCCAAAACGACGTCGTTTGGGGTTGGGGTTTTTTTTTTTTCCCTAGCACCGAAGACGACGTCGTTGGGGTTGGGGGGCACAAAACAGAAAGGGTTTCTGTTTTGTGTTGTCCCCAGCACGCCGATGCCTCTGCCGGGCTGCCCTGCCTCTGTTCTTCTTCCTCCTCCAAGCTCGCTGCTCTCTTCATTCGTCATCCTCTAGGCTCCAGCAGCACCTGCAGGCTGCGTCACTTTCGCCTCCTCGTTGCGCTTTTCCTCCGTCACTAGCGTCGAGACGCGCGGTTCAACGGTGACGACACAGCACGAGTGCTTCCTCCGTCGGTTCTGCTCCATCACCGACGACTTGTGGCTTGTGCTGTTGTGCAATCCAAAAAAGAACAGTAACACATTCATTGTTGGAACCTGGAACTTCACAAAACCAGCAACCTTTGTGGCTTTTGCAATTTTGTAAGAGTAATTCTAAATTTCTAATTTCCAAATACTTGTGCAATTGTAGAGTTGTATTGTAGTCACAAATGTCTTCTATGAAAGTATATTATCTATCAATTTTTGATCTGTGTGGTTGTGTATAGTATAGAAACTTATAAAAATTTCTAGAGAATAATGTGTGTTAATATGTTATTGTTAGAATTGAGAATATGGTTTGACTTACATTACATTGTTATTCAGGTTGATGGATTTTGCAAGATGTTGGCACATAGTGATGACACTATAGTTAGTTTTTATTTTTGAATTTGTTCTCTTACATATTATCCTTAATGTGTTGTCATGGTTCAATTTGTATTTTGTACTACTAAATAACAGATTTAAAGATGGCATCTTCTGAACCCGAGCAACCATCATCACAAGAAGCATCAACTTTAAATTCAAGGCTTCGGGGGAAAACTGATCCAGCATGGGGACATTGTAAACAACTTGTTGAGGAGAATGGAAAAACTGTTTTACTATGTCTCTATTGTGATAAAATTATTAGAGGAGGTGGAATTAATAGATTCAAAAGTCATTTGGCTGGAGAAAGAGGACAAGTTGAACAATGCAAAAAAGTGTCTGCAGATGTTCATTTTCAAATGAAGCAAAATATTGATGAATGTAGAAGCAAGAAACGAAACGTCCAAGAAGACTATGAGGATAATTTTCCACTTGATGAAGATAGTGTGAGAATAGTTGGTGATCTTCCACAAAGACCAACAGCTCCTGGATCTCAAAAGGGGAAGAGTGTTAGCCGCATTGGTGATTATTTCATGCCTAGAACAACTCCTGGACCTCAACCAACTTTAAAAAGTGTGTTGCAAAGTAAAGAAGTGGTAGAAAAGTGTGACCTTGCAATTGCAAAATGGATGATTGATGCTTCTGTGCCATTCAATGCAGTTAATTCAGGATATTACCAGCTTATGATTGATGCTATTTGTAGCATGGGACCAGGGCATAAAGGTCCAAATTTTCATAATGTTCGTGGCTATTTGTTAAATAAGTGGGTTGATGATGTGAAGAAGCTTGTTGAGAGTTACCGTGATGTTTGGAAGGAAACTGGTTGTACTCTTATGGCAGATGGGTGGACTGATCGATGTAGGCGAACTCTTATCAACTTTTTGGTTTATTGCCCTAAAGGAACTATCTTTCTAAAGTCTGTGGATGCTTCTCATGCTTCTAAAACTGCAGAATTGTTATATAAGCTTTTCAAGGAGGTGGTGTTATATGTTGGTCCTGAAAATGTTGTTCACATAGTCACAGATAATGCTGCAAATTATGTTGTTGCTGGCAAGTTATTGGAAGCTGAGTTTCCAAAGTTATATTGGTTTCCTTGTGCAGCACATTGCATTAATTTGATGTTGCATGACATTGGAAAATTAGAGGAAGTAAGTGAGACCGTGTCCCTAGCCTCACAAATTACCAAATACATAAATAATCATTGTTATTCTTTGTATTTGATGAGGAAGCATACAGGTGGAAGAGAAATACTCCGTCCTGCTCTAACCAGCTTTGCCACAAATTTCATTGCTTTACAAAGTATTTTGGCTCAAAAAGATGCACTAAGAGCCATGGTAACATCTAGAGAATGGACAAGCTCAGCTTATGGTAAAGAAGCCAAGGCAAAAAGATTTGTGGAACAAGTCTTAGATTCTAGGTTTTGGAAAAAATGTGTTGATATTGTGAAACTTACTGAACCACTTGTGCGTGTTTTGCGTATTATTGATAGTGAAAATAAACCTGCTATGGGTTTTCTTTACCAAGCAATATATAAGGCTAGGGAGGAGATGGTGAGGAGATTTAGAAGAAATAAGAAGAAAGTGGAGCCTTACTTGAACATCTTAGATAGACGTTGGGATTCTCAGCTTCACAAAAATATTCATGCTACTGGTTATTGGTTAAATCCATCTTGTCGGTTTAATGCTGGAGAATTTGAAAATCACAGGTCCACAACATTTGGACTTTTGGATGTCATTGAAAGGTATTCTCATGGAGATCCTGATTTGCAATCTAAATTGACAAGTGAGATGAGAATATTCAAGAATGCTGAGTTAGATTTTGGAAGGCAAGCTGCTGTGCGTGAACGAAATATAGTGATGCCAGGTAGAATGAGATGTTTATAACTTTCATTATCTATGATCTTTCATCTTAGGTTTAGTTTAATATGTACATTGATTTATTTTTTTAATCCAATGTAGATCAATGGTGGGAATCTTATGGATGTGGTGCACCAAATTTGCAAAAGTTGGCTATCCGTGTCTTAAGCCAAACTTATAGTGCTTCAGGTTGTGAATGAAATTGGAGTTTATTTGAGCACATACATTCAAAGAAAAGAAATAGGTTAGAGCATCAAAAGCTCAATGATCTTGTTTTCATTCGTTACAACTTAAGGTTGCAACAAAGGTATAAATAAGTATGTTTATTCTTTATTGATTGTTTATCATGTTTGGATTTTTGTATATTGATTATGATCAAATTAATAAATTTAGGAATCAATTAAGGAAGCAAAATTATGATCCTATCAACTTTGAAACACTTGATGACCATGGTAATTGGGTATTGGAGGAGTCACCACCATTCTTAACCAATGAGGAGGTGGAGGCATTACGTAATGACTTTGCAAATATGACTCTTCAACCAATTTCAAATGATATTGGTATATCCTTATTACATTATAAATATAGCTTTATTGTGTTATAATTAATATCACTTGATGTTAATTGCTAATTTATTTTTATAATAATATTGTCATAGATCAATTAAATTTGGATGAAGATGAAGATGATGATGATGCACATGAGAACACCATGGAAAATGTGAATCAAAATGAAAGTAATGTTGGTGAAGCTTCTTAATTCTTGGATGAAGAACGAGGACCCGAATTGGACACCACTTTGACTCCTTGGACATAAATAGATTATTAGTTATTGTAATTGTTTTTGTTATTTTAGTTGACTGAGTTGTGAATCATTATGTTTAGATTATGTTTTAGAATTTATTGGTAAGTTTCTTTTATGTGAAGACCTTGTTTGTTTAATTAGAACTTATATCTTGGTGATGGATTTGAATTTAGAGAATGAACTTGTGGATTTATGATAATTTGTGTTGTGAATTTTTTGAGAATTTTTAAGGTATAGTGTGCTCTTTTCATGATTTTTTGAAGTATAAAACTTTACAGGTTATGAAATATTGAATATTTTTAATATGGACCGGGTCATGCGGTTCAACTAGTGACCCACCGGTTCGACCAGTAACCCAGTGACCTAGTACCTCGACCGAGTCGAGGACCGGTCCGAGTCTGATAACATTGCATATATCTATACTAAAAAAATAATTTTGTAACATATATTTATACTAAAAATAAATAATTTTCAAATATATATTTATACGAAAAATAAATTAAAATAATTTTCTTTATATACTATTAAGAAAATTTAAATAATTTTAAAGTGCGAGTATAGGTATCTTACTACTTGTCCTCACCCTGTGAATAAATGGGTATCCATTTAACTATCCATTTAATATTTATAGTGGATTTTACCTGCAGGTATTTGTAGGTATGGATTTTTTTGCCGTTCCTAAACATAATTTATATCTTATCATATCATTATTTGGTTCAGGTCAAATACAATATATGATAAAACAATAATGTTATCTAGTGTGCATCAAACATTAGATAAGATTAAAGTTTATCTTACTCCTATCCTATCATGTTTTTATTTTGCTCTCATATCTTATCTTATCATATGACATCTTAAGTACCAATCACTCCTAAACTCTTAAACAAATGAGTGTTAAGATTTAATTAACAATATATTAAGGAAAACGTTAAAAGATCAAATTGAAAAAAAAATACTAATTTTTTTTAAAAATTAATATGTTTGATAAAATAATCAAATGATTAAAGCTTTTGTGTGCAGTTTTTTTTAGTATATACAAAATTTTAAATCTATAATTAATGCTTATCGGATTATCTTCTACTTAATCATATGTTCACATTTTATTCTTAGTTATTTATTTTAAATATAAAAACATTACTTAAATTCATATTTTTTTATAACTAATATTTTAACTTGTGTATTGCACAAAAAAATATTTATTTTATATAAGAGAAAATAGGGGTTATGCACTGACAGTGTAAAACAGTTTTACACTGTCATCCAATCACAATAACTATGTATGGTAAGTTTGTTGACTTTTATAATAACTATCTTAAAAATCATACCAACGATGATTGTGATTGGTTGACAATGTAAAAGTTTTTATACTGACAATGCATGACCATTAAACTTTTTATATAATATAACTTAAATTTATAATAAATAAATACTTCTGAACACATAATTATATTATAATTAAAATTTGTAAGAAATAAATATTTTTGAATATATAGATTATATTTTAAATTTATAATAAATAATTATTGTAATACAATGTTAATTTTTAATTAATGATAATTTTTTTTAAAAATATTAAAATTCAATTTAGAATTAAAGATATTGAAAATGATAGATTGAAAGAGATAAGAGATTAAAAAATCTCTAAAATCACTCTAATTGAAAATTGACAGCTAAAAACGTTTTCGTTGAAGAATAATAGTTGAAAACGCTATCGTTGAAAATAGCTGTTCTCATTTAATATATATGGTGAATTTTATTATAAAAATAAGAGAAAATAGGCTTTGTATTGACAATGTAAAACAGTTTTACACTGTTATCCAATCACAACTTACCATGTATGATAAGTTTGTTGACTTTTATAATAATTACATTAAAAGCTATACTAACGATGATTTCTGATTGATTAATAGTATAAAATTTTTTATACTAACAATGCATAGTCATTAAACTCTAAAAATAAATTTAAATAATTCAAAAAATATATATTATATTAATTTTTGCACTTAATATATTTAAATATAAACTTTATTTTTTAATTAATCATTAATTATTAAACTAATAATTCATTATAAATATAATTTATTATTAAAACATTTTTTTCACCCCTATTCGAAACAAACACTCAGTGGGATCCGCGGCGCAATATGAATCAGATTCGGAATTTATGAATGGAATGGGGTGCATTTTTGGTGGGTTTGTGCAGGAGCAGAAGCAAGTAAACGTCTCATAAACCCTAATCCTAGGTCGGAGTCGGTGTCTGACACACCCAAACAGATCGACCGCATCATCGCATTTGCAGGCAAACCCTTATTCTATTCCACCGAAGCTTTCATAACTGTATTCCAGTTATGTGGACAAATGTTTTCAAAATCGTAGGTTTTTCTTCTTCTCACTTTTTTTTTGGTGACTACTTTTATGCTGCGACTTAATATCATTAATTAATTTGTTTTACCCCTTTTCTTATCTCATAAGCTGACTCTGTATGTACTTTGTGCTGTGCTCATCTCACGAAGACGTTAGTACAAACATGTTTAAGGACTAAAAGTATCGTAAATTATCGCATAATTAGTCGATACAAGGTGTTCTTCTTTTTAGAAGTAGGCTTGGTTTGTGAACGTATATAATTTTATTGTAGACATGTTCTATACATATGCAGTGGGAGGCTTTAACAAGACTAGCTTTTCTTAGAGCACGTTCTTTCTTCCCTATTTGATCGAATACTGAAATTGTGGTTTTTCCGATAAGCACCACAAGGGTTGACCGGAGAATTCTTTTAACTATAAATGAATGCACCATTGCTCTTTGCTGAAACACAAATTGTTACCTGCTTCAGTCCACTTCCTTAGTGGATGACCAGTTTCAATATCTGCTTGCAAATGTTTATAATTATGTTTGGTGTTGCAGTATGGTACTATAGCCAAGGGTTACCTGCATCACCCTAGTTGCTTGGACTAGTGAATTGCCTGATCCGGAACTCAACTTATCTACAAGGCTTTCTTTTCCTTTTGATCCCCATTAGTAGAACAAGATGAAAAGGCTCTTTTGAATGCTGGGCTAACAAAAGAAAATTTGTTTAGTTGCTCAATCCTGTTGATCAGTGGCATAGATGGATATCAACCTCAGCTTTAGCACCTTATTCATAAAAAATCACAAAATAACCAAGACTTAAAACTTGCTGCTCTTGTGGGAGAGATATCAAATAAAAAGAAAGTGACCTGCTGGTGTAATGAGAGATCTCAAGGTCAAATCTCCCTTCTCCAAGAGTAACATCATTATTAAAAATGGGAACAAAAGGTTAAAGCTCAAAGATGCGTTTTGGTTAACTTTGACCATAAATTAATATATCCCTAGCCGCTTCACTTTTGTTATGAATTGCTTGTATGTCTTCATATATGTGAATATATTGTTGGAAAATTGTACAGGGAAGTCTGCATCAGATATCATGGTTTCAGTTTCTTCCTCACGAACCTGACCTGAACCCTCTACCTGACAAAAGGTTAGATTGAATACATTTTCTTTATTTTTGGTTTGTTGATTTAATAATACAGAGGCTGCCTTCTGTTCAAACAGCGTAAAAGTGGACCAAAAGGATGCTGCAATGTTACTGGTGCTTTCATCACATCTGCAACTTCAGAAGGAGGGATTTCTCAGCACATGGACCAATTCCTTTGTTGGACCTTGGGATCCATCCCAGGGAATGCATAATCCGGGTAGATTGCTGACTTAGTGGTTTTGTGATCATTTGTAATTGTGTCTTTTTACAAGAAGGAAAGGGCAGAAATGGTTACCCGTTTTCTAGTTACCTAACACTTTGTTTGGAGTGGGAGAGAAAATAAGAAGAAAGAAAATAAAAGGAAAGAAAATGAGGAGAATTTTTTGTTAATTTTTTCTTTTGTTTTTTTGATATAGATTATAGTATTGCTATATGTCTGCCTATATTCTATGGTAGTGAATGTTAGGCTTTAAGGGGCAACAAGAGAAAAATGTGAGAGTTGTAGAAATGCGAATGTTAAGATGGATGTGTAGCTACACAAGAAAGGGCAGGATGCAAAATATTGTATATGAAGAGATATTGATGTAGCATTGATTGAGGAAAAGATGACAAAAAATTGGTTAAGATGATTTGGATACATACAAAGACTACTAGAAGCACCGGTGAGGAACCTAGATTGCATGGTTTTTAGTCCTATGAGAAGGAGAAGGAGACCAAGAAGGACATTGGAGGATGTTCTTAAGAGGGATCTCATGGTAAATAATATCTCTGAAGATTTGGTCTTTAGTTAAGCTGAATGACGTGTGATCCATGTAGCCGGCCTCACGTAGTGGGACAAGGCTTTGTTGTTGTTATTTTATTGTTTTGATATAAAGAAAAAGCAGAGAAAAGGGAGAGGAAAGAATGTAATCATTTAAAATACTTGGATGACATTTAAAACTTTACAATGTAAAAAATATAAATATAAATGAAATAAGGATATATCTGTCATTTTCATACTTTTCTTCTGTCTCAATGTATTTTCTTTCCTATCATGAGGTGAAAATATTTAGCATGGGATCCACCCTTGTTTTTTCTTTGTTTCATGTTTTCTAGCTATTCCAAAACAGAAGAAAATGCATTAAAAACCGTTTTTTTTCTCTCGTTATGTTTTCTTTCTTCAACTTTTCAACTGTTCCATCCAAATGATTGCTAAATTTCTTCCTTATATATTAAACATGCAGACGAAAAGATTAAGCTATGGCTTTTCTTTCCAGGGCGTCGTTCATCAGTTGATGAGACTGCTCAGCCAGCAGTATCCAGATTAAGAGGTATCATATAGGACTAAACTTTTGTAATGGTTATATACATTCTCTTCTTCAAAGGTTATGGGATTGGAGTTTTCCCACTTTTGTGTTTCCTGATTATATCTTTATGTGGGATTTTTTTTTTTTTTTTCATTGAAGTTGTTGCTTCTGGGCTTTGGTTGGCTCCTGGTGATTCAGAAGAAGTTGCAGCTGCTCTTTCTCAGGCTTTGAGGAATTGTATAGAAAGGTTTGTTTTCCCCCACTCTTCAACTCTTGAAAGTGAAATTAGTATTGGTCATATCTTGCCATTTTATCTTATTGAATTTGGCAGAGCTTTGCTTGGGCTTTATTACATGAGATTTGGAGATGTATTTTCAAAGTTTCATCAATTTCAAAGAGAAGAACTGTTCAGGTATGTTTTTGCTATATTTAGATTTGTTAGAGTATATAGTAGTAAATAGCCTAGTCTAGTCACTGTCGCTGACAGCTGTAGTTAGTTATCTCACCTGTATTCTGTTACAGGTCAATCAGTTAGTTAGCCTCTGTGTAGTGTGTAATATAAATAGAGATTTCTGTAATCAAACAATCAATTTACACTTAAAATTTTTCTCAGTTTCTCTCAAATCTCTCTCTTTGTATCGATTCCCAACATGGTATTAGAGCTTGAAAAAGCCTGAAACCATGGCCAATGATCCTTCAAGGCCTCCAACACCTTTGTCACTAGAGAACCATCAACCGTCGGTGCATCTGCTTCTAGTCACTGCTTCAGTCAATTTCTCTTATGTCATTAGTGAGAAGCTTGATGACACAAACTTTCTCACTTGGAAACACAAATCAAGCTTGTGCTCAAAGCACACCCACTTCATCGTTCTGTGCTGAATCCAGAAATTCCATGACAGTTTCTTTCTGTTGAAGATTCGCATTTTTGGTATTGAAAACCTAACTAGCCGTGCTTGGGAATTACAAGATCAATTGCTTCTCATTTGGCTACAAATATTTGTTACTTCTCACTTGCGTGATTAGATGCAACCATTTGCATCAACTTTGAGCCAAGATTCATGGCTATTTCTATGCGCACAGTAAGGCAAAGGCTCGCCAACTCTGAACCAAGCTCCGAAATGTCAAGAAAGGAGATCGTTTGGTTTCAGAGTTACTACTATGTATCAAATCGCTCATAGCTTACCTATCTTCAATCGGTGATCTTGTCTCTGAACAAGAACAACTTGACCTTCTTCTTGAAGGTCTTCCATTCGAATATGAATCTCTCATTTGTGTCATCAATAACAAACCCAAATTGTTTTCCTTTGACAAGATTGAATCCCTTGTTGTTGCTCAAGAAATGAGAATTGAACGCCTCAGACAACCACATGAGAAGGCTTCGCTTAATCTGACTCAAAATGTGCGTGTTTCAGAAGGAAACCCTAGCACTGAGAAATCATCGCCATAGGTGCAGGTTATTCAGACAGAGGATCAACCTCAATTCCAAAATCAATCTCAATTTCAGAAACAATTTGGAGGTTATAGATCCTGAGGCTGAGAAAGCCCAGTTCCATTTCGGTGTTGCCAATACTCAATGGACGTATTCATCAGACATTCTTGAAAAGACTGGTATGCTTGACTGTCATCCTTGTGAGACTCCTATGAATAATGTGAAGCTTCTTCCAAGTTAGGAGGAGCCATTGAAAGACTAGGAAGGTATTGACACCTGGTAGACATACTAACTATTTCACTGTCACTAGACTTGACATCACCCTTGCTGTAAGTGTGGGGAGTTAATTTTTGAATGCCCCTAGTGATAGTCATTGGGATGCTGTGGTATGCGTTCTCCGGTACATAAAAAATGCACTAGGTAGAGGACTATTATGAGGAAAAAGGTAATGCAAAAATAACTTGCTACTCTATGCCAACTGGGAAGGTCACCCTCAAATAGACAATCTACTTCAGGATATTGTGTTCATGTTGGAGCAAACCTAATTTCATGGACGCCATAAGCAAAACATAGTTGCCAGATCCAATGTAGAAGTTGAATATCGTGCTATGGCAGCAACTGCTTGTAAGCTTGTGTGGCTTAGGCAATACTCCAACAACTAAAATTAGGAGACATCCAAGGGACAAAACTTATCTCCAAAAATCGAGCTTGTTAGAGATATTTTTCTGTGTATTCTGTTTTGTTTTTTACGTGTACTTCTGTTCTGTTAGTCAGTTATAACTTCATTGTCAGACAGTAATAACTGACACCTGTCGGTGATGATCCTCTGGCCTATATATAGAACTGTTGTAACAGAGGCTGATCACTTTTGTACTTTTCAGATCTTGATCAATAAAACTTTGGTCCAGTATTCTCTCTACTCAACTCCTAATATGGTATCAGAGCACAGTGATCCTCTTCCATGGCTTCCGAAAACTCTAACCCTACTTCTCACAATCCACCGCCTCCTCCTCTGCTGGAAACACCAATTCTCGCCATGCCAAGACTAAACACATAGAACTAGACCTTTTCTTTGTTTGAGAAAAGGTGCTAGCTAAGCAACTAATTGTACAGTACATCCCTGGCCTAGATCAGTGGCCTGATCTCTTAACTAAACCCGTCTCCTACTAGATTTTTATTTGTCTGAACCAAGCATAAGGGTGTTGATTTACATGTTGTCTCTCACCCACCTTGAGCTTTGGGGGGGGGGGGATTAGAAATATTTCTGTATATTCTGTTTTGTTGTTTACTTGTACTTCTGTTAGTCAGTTATAACTATCATTGTCGGACAGTTATAACTGACACCTGTCAATGATGATCCTCTGGCCTATATTTAGAACTGTTGTAACAGAGGCTGATCACTTTTGTACTTTTCAGATCTTGATCAATAAAACTTTGGTTCAGTATTCTCTCTACTCAACTCCTAATAGAGTGGCACTTCATATTGTATCAAATCCAGTCTTGTATAAAAGGACCAAACACATAGAGATCAATTGTCACTTTGTTAGAGAAAAATGTGCTTTTTGGAGAAACCACAATCAACTTTGTTAACTCCGGTGATTTGCCGGCTGATATGTTCTCTATGTCTCTTTGAGGTTCTCGGGTTGAATGTGTTTGTAACAAACTTGGCACATATGACATATGTGCTCTAGCTTGAGAGGGAGTGTTAAACAACATATTTTAGACATGTTATATTAGAATAGGCACATATTAATATCTTTAAGATAGCCGTTATTATAAATAGAAAGGTTTGGGCTGTCTGACCCTACTTGAACCCAGTCCAATATGTTTAAATAACCCTGAAGGCTAAAACTGATTGTCTTCTGTTGTATTTGTGATCTTGACTCGTGAGGTGAGACACACAACGTTGTGATCAACAACTGCAGTGAACTAACGCCTGGATGGACCCAACACGCAGCTAGCTGCTCCAGTGACCACACCTAGCACACACCCAAAGACTGCACCTAGGACCACGCCCAGGAGCTTTTGTTGTATCAAGTGGTATTGCTGTTGTTGCAGCTGCCAATGCTTCTAAGAAAGACCCATGTGCAACTTCAACCTCAAGAGGGAAAAGTGGTTGAAGTTGATGAAGAATTGGAATTTGAGGAGAACTATGAGGAAACCGAAGAAGAATCATTTAATTTTGAGGAATCTGAAGAAGAGGAAGAGTGACATGCCTCACTAGATGGCAAAGAAAATGATTATGTTGGGGTTGAGGAAGAGCTACACGATTAGACATTTAAGACATTTACCTTATGTTTGTATTGTTTTTGATCATTTTGTCATTGTTTTGAAGTCTTAAACTTGGTGGTGTTTAGTTATCATTTGTTTGTTATTGAAGTCTAAAACTTCCTGTTATAGTTAGTTTTATGGCTTTTTTTCTTTTATTTATTTCTGAGTTGCAATTTTATTTTTCTCTATATATTATTTTTATTCTGTCTACCATATGCTGCAATGTGATAGTGTATACAATCCATTGTGTAATATACTGTGTACTTGTAATCTGTTACATAACTGTACCTGTCAGTTAGTTAGAAGGCTTGCTCAGCAAGCTTTAGCTTAGTTAGAAGGAGGCTTGCTCAGCAAGCTTTACCTTAGCTTCTTAGGTAAGTTTCCTGTAAATATATAAGGTCTGATTCTTGTAAACTAGAGATTAACAATAATAAACATTTTCACTGTTTCGATATAGTTTTCTCTCAACTTGTGCTTAGTTTCTTCACCATGCCATTGATAATGCTGAGTATGAGTTAGTATAACTGTTTACTATGCATGCACACCTAACTAACTCAACATATTCTGTGTTGGAACAATTTTCTGAACTGCGAACTGTACTATAACAGGCTTCTTTCCCTGTAGACCTCAAGTTTCCTATAGATTTAGTCGTGTTTGCATTGACCTTGAAATTGCTAAATCCAAAATCCCACCAAAGCTAGTTGACTGGACAATGCACTTTGTATGCATTGTGTGTGATCTACCTTGTTCATTGCTTTCTGACTGTGATCTTGCTATCTCCTGTTTATAGTATTTCTTAATTTGAATTTGCTATTGCATATTTCTGATATTTCCAGAAGAGGACAGCCTGCAGTTGAGTTTGTCTTTGCTGCAACCGAGGAGGCAATATTCATACATTCCATAGTGTCCTCAAAGTATGACAGTGCTGGGTTTTTTAGTTGGTCAATAGTTTATCTTGCATTGGAATATTTACCTATGTTTTCCCTTCCTTTTTATCAGGCATATCCGGATGCTTTCCACAGGTGATCTGGAAAAAGTATTAAAACATTCTACAGAGTCGACATATAGACTTCCAGGTTGGCATGCTCTGTGCATAAAATTTTGTTTGTTCAAAGTCATTTCTCAGAATTACTATTCTTTGATATGCTATGTATCCATCTTTGCTGGTGCTAAAATATTTTGGTTATGCTGGCTTTTGTTAGGTGTGTAATGATGGAGAACAATGCTAGGATTTTCTAGGATTGGTTGACGGGGATTCCTGTCCTTTGGGATAGCATTTTGCATTTGCATACCTTTGCTAATGTGAACAAGTTCATGTTTGTTCTATAATATAAGTTAAGAGGGTTTAGGGTGTTTTGTTGTACTAAGAACTGACTTTTGCATCTTAGAGATTTTGTTACACAGTGCAGATATTTTGATAGTTCGAAGGAACTTGCATCCCAAGCTTGTTTAACCTAGTTCTTTTCTTCCCAATAAATTTATTTCTATGCTATTGAAGAAGAGGAGACTATTTGTTCTTTCTCTATCAATGTGATACGTTCATCTCATGATGACTTCCTCTGTTTTTAGGTGTCATATTGTTAAGACTCTGGGGGAGAGTTAATTACGATAGTTAGAATATTAGTTAGTTAGAGTGAGGGAGGGAGTTTGAGGAAGTTTGTGACATAAATTATTAGAACTGAAGGGAAGGGAATTCATTCAGATCTGTTATCATTTGTAATTTTAGCAATTGTTATTTGTGAAAGGAGAAATCCTTTGTAAAGGGGAATCTCTTGGAGGAGAGATTTCTCTCCTTTGTTCTGTTCAATTTTAATCAAGAAATTCAATCTTTCTTTTCTTTTCTCTATTTTCTAAGCTGGGTTTCTGACAAATATCATATGTTCATGCATCTTCATTACTAATTAGTAGTTAGCAATATCCAAAAGGGTTACTAAATTCATCTAGTTCTCCAGGCTTTTCTTGGCACCATGTTTGATTTTATTTTACATTATTGTGGCAGTGATTGTTTCTCCTCATGGAATTCGTGGCAGCTTGACTGGTTGTTCTCCTAGTGATCTTGTCAAGCAAAGCTATTTCAGGTCCCTTTTATAACCTTTTAGATAGACATTTGATATATCAAGATATCACCCATGACTGAATTCCTTTTTTTTTCCCCTTATTTTTTATAGCAGTTCTACCAAATTTAGGGTGTCCAATGGAATTATAGGTCTCCCGTATCATGTTTCCCAGGGTGTTGGTTGCCAGCTGAGGGGGCAGAATTGTTATGTTGAAGTCAGTCTTGGCTTCCCTAGATCTGGAACTGATAACACATTGCAGCCAAACAAAATTAGTGTCAGGAATTTACCCAAACTTCATGTTTCTGAATCTCCTATTGCGGGACGAAGTGATCACAAGGGATCACCAGATCATTTGTTGGATTATGAGAAAACATTTCTCTATCCAGCTGAGGCCGTGCTTGTGCCAGTTTTACAAACATCATTAGCAAGGTCTTCCTTGAGAAGGTATTTTTTTTCCATGGACATATGCTTCTATGTTATCTTACTTTATTTTCTCCCTTTCGTTGATTAAGAGCTTTGTGTGTATCTGTAAGACAATCTAGTCAAGCTGGTTGTTGATGTAATATAACGTTTATTTTAAATACTGGAAGTTCATTAAGGCAGAAGAAAATCACAAGGAAATTTGAAAATAAGGAATCATCCATCATATAAAAATAGAAGGAAAATTAAAACAAGAAAAAAAAGAAAACGTCAGTGAGGCAATATTGCCCAATCCCTCTGCATATCTATCTGGAGAAACTCCTTGAAAAGACCGCATGCTTGATTCCCAATAGAAGCTAATCGCTGAATCTTATCCAAATCAGCTACATAGAAAACAAATCTCCTTAACAATAATGGTGTTGTGCTCCAATGATATGCACCAAATAGTAACATGAATTGCACAAGAGTAGTTAATGATGGCTGGAGCAAAGTAGTACAGCCTTCCTGCTCCCACGTGCTCATGTTGGTGTCATTCACCATCATGGTTGTGTTTTGCAGTAGTGCTCTGTTGCCACTTGAATAGCAGTGATAGTGAGCATTATGTTCTGTGTAACCCCTAGATTCTAGAACCCATCACCCATCTGACCAGAATCTAAACTCTAATAGCTGGCCTTTAATCCACAAGCTACCATGCCTTGTCATCTCTGTTTTGAACTATTTTCTCTGTTTTCAATGGCCGCCGCCTCTGTTTCATGTGCAGTACAGCTATCTTTACTTGTTTTAATTTTTACTCTTATCTATTTTTGGATACAAATTCTTACTCTATTAATTGTTGCCACCTAAACCACAGCTCTTGGTGCCACTTGAGCTGCAACAAATTTATTTGTCAGATGAATATGTTATATGTGCATTGTGATTGTCCTGTCATATGAACCATTATACTTCAATTCCTAGAAGAGCCATGTGATTCTACTCTATTGATGTGAAACATACAGATTTTGGCTGCAGAATTGGATGGGACCATCCCTGCCTGGTTCCTCTTCCTTTATTCACTGGTTTGTGCTCTCTCTATCTCTCTGCATTCATGGATGTTTTTGCCTGAGTTGTTTCTTGATTCTTACATCTTTGATTATTGTTAAGGTTAATTGTGAACCCTGTGTTGCTTTTGTCTTCTGCTGATGGCTGTCTGGCATGCAGAGACTAGGCAGATTGTTGCATTTAATTTTTTTTTTTTTCATGTTTCTTGTTGCATCTAGAATTTTCTATTAGTGCCTATCTTATTGTCTCCATAGTCCATAGTTGTACTTTTCTTTTCTGTTATAAAATTTCTTTTTCTAAACAAAAAAATTGTTGACATGTAGCAATAGGTTTTTGGACAAACCTTGTCTCGCTTCTATTTCTCTTTAAAACCTTATCCCTATAATTTATGGGTTATTTTTTTGAGCACATAAATATGTTTGAGTACATTTGTTCTGGTTTTAGCTAAAGCCTCAATTTTATATCTTGGACTCTTAAATTTTTCTTCTGCTTTCTGCAGTGCTGGTAATGTGGATTGTACTGAAGATCCGTGGACTGAAATCAATGGAACCCGCGTGCAAAATAGTTATGATAGTAGTAGCAATAGCAATAGTAGCAGTATTAGTAGCTTAAGTGCCAGCTCTAGTGATAGTGATTACAAGACTACAGGACCAAGTGAACTAGAAGCAGATGCTGATTCTTTAACGTGTAGACAGTCTATGGTATCTTCTGGTGATCAGTTGGAAAGTGATGGCCCCAAATTGGTATATCATTATTTACTTTTGAAAAAATAATGTTGAATTTTTTTGACTTTAAAAGAAAGTTTATCATGATGACTGATGAGTAAAAGAAAATTACAAGGAACTTGGAGGATAATCAATCCTCCAAAAGGAAAAAATGGAAAATTTAAGCAACAAAGAGAAGAAAACCAATGGAACAAAACTATCCAATCACTCTGCATATCTGATAGGGACCTCTTAAAAAACCATGTGCTTTACACCAAATGGGAGCCAATTGCTGAATCTTAACCCATATCATTTGACAAGCCTATCAACCTCCTTAAAAATATGAACACTATCCTTCAACCAAATAATAGCATAAACTGCACATTGCCATAATAATTTTTAGTCTATTTACTTCTACTAAAACTGCTAAAGCTAGTTACCATAAATTCGCCCTCCCCCCCCCTCCCCTTTTATATTCTTTGGGATATAGGCAGTTATGATATTTTTTTGGATTATGAAAAAGCAAGGTGGTGGTGTAGCATTTTGTTAAATGTAAGGTATTGCATGCATGATGCACTGATACTGGTGAGAGTAATTACCAGACCCTTAGGTACCTGATATGAGTACAGGATACACACACACTCCCACATTTTTAATTCTAATGTAAAACTGAGACTAATACCCATGAGTTCTGGATACAGGTACTTGGTTAGTTTAGCAGTACCCTTACAACATAGTGAAACACATTACGCATACTTCTCACTTCATAGCCTAGCCACTTGTAGATTGTATGCACATGATGGCTAACTGTATTTTTAAAATAAATTGAGAAATATTATTATTATTATGTAGTATTTTTCTTGAAAATATGAAAGATCTTCGATAATATTCCATGCGCTCTTATTATTGTACTGTATTTTTATTTTTTTTTTGCTGGAAGGAATGTTTTTAATTTTCCCTTTTGCTGATCCTAGTTTTTGTCGAATTGATCATTATAGTGGCTCTTATTTCTCTGCAGGGCTCTAAGCGGTCTCGAACAGGAGTGACAGAGTCTTTAAGTACAGCTACAAACATTCCTGTGCAAGACGTTTACATGTCTGATTTTGGTTCCATGGAAGTGAACAATTCAGCCATTACAGGTGTAGGAAATGAGCCAATTGGGTCTTACTGGGACTGGGATGATGATGACAGGGGCATGGAAATGGATATTCAAGCCCTTCTATCGGAGTTTGGTGACTTTGGTGACTTCTTCGAAAATGATGTTTTGCCTTTTGGAGAGGTATCTGAATATTTGTACTACAATTTAACAAGGATTCCTTCTTTTGATTTCCACTTTTTTCTCTTCTATAATCCTGAGATTTAGTGACTTCCATTTCTTTACATGTGCACAACACATTTAAACTCTTAAATCATATATTACACATCCAAATAGTTATGTGTTACTCTTCAACCCTTCCATATCTATTATTGCCTACTTTTCCTTGAGCATAATAAATGTTTAAAAGCTAACTTTTAACTTAGTTCAGTTTATTTTCGGGAAAAAGAATTTAATAATAATTATGCACTTTCTTCATTGATCATTCTAGCAGTTTATTTTTTGGAACAGTATAAGTTTGGTTCTTCTATGGATAAAAATACATACACTTCCCGCTGCACTTTTTGGTTTGTTCGGTATATCACAATATGGGCCTCCTCCCATTTCGAATATAAAGAGGCTTTGAAGATCCTTATTGCACTAATGAAGTTGTTTAGTTTGTTCTATCTTCTATTGTCTTTGTTTGGGAGTGCAAGGTGTTTTCCTAATTTTTTATGGCTTGTCTCTTATTTCTTATGTTTGTGTGTAAAGTAATGAATCCTATTTCATTTATTTCTTGATGATTCTTTTTCAAATTAAAATTTGGATATAAGATTTGGTTGATTGCATAGACTGTATAATCTCCAAAGTTTACTCAAAATCTCTTTGTTCAACGCATGAATACTTCAAATTTATAAGATCCTCCTCTTTATTATTCTAATATTATTGTTCTTTCTCTCTGCTTCTTGGTCTCTTATATACTGGTTTCTTATTGTGTGATCATTTTTCTGACAAAGCCCCCAGGAACTGCGGAATCTCAGGCACTAGTGTTTTCTGCCCCAGATTGTGGAGATGTCAACAGCAGTCCAGGTGGTGTGATAGATGGTTCAGATCAAATACTTTTGCCTGTTGGGTTTCCTTCCTTTGAGAGCTTTAACCCCCCTCCTTCAGCTGCCATGGAGGAATGTCTTAACAAAAGTCAAGATAACTTGAATAACTCCATGTCTTTGGGTCCAACCAATCAAACTCAAATGTTGTATACGAGGGAGTTTGATCATATTATGAAAGCTGAAGCAATGATGACATTTGCTCCTGAATTTGGAGCAGTTGAGACCCCTACTTGTGAGTTGTCCACAACATTATTCAGAAGCCCATATTTTCCAAAATCTCGAAAAGCAGAGAGTTCAAATTCAAGTTCAAACAATTACTTATACGGGGCAGCACCACCCTCTTCTCCCTGCACTGAAGGATCAGAGGGGAAGAATGGAATGGCTGTCAATACAAAAACAGGTTCCGGAAAACATGATGCAAGTATGAGTCTCCACTCAAAAAATTATTATACTTTTGTGGAGAGTAGGAAAGAAAAAAATGATAAAAATTCTGTCACATGTAATGATAACAGCATTGCTAAATCTGAGGGGATACTTCCACTCTCAAACATTGGTTCTAATGCTGTTGTCAAGTCTGCCCTAAGGAAGACGACTGAAGGCACTCATGAAGCAGAGCATTTCGTTCTATCTGCAAAAACTTTGTTGGCAACTGATATCACATGTGTTATGTTGCAAGCTTCCATGTGCAGGTTACGCCATATTCTCTTATCTTCAGGTAACGTAATGCCTGTTGGTTTGAGTAGGTCAACTGGGGTTTCATTTTTGAATCAGTTTCCTAGTGACCCAAGTACGACCACAGACAACATATCTGGCAAGTATGATGTGAAGAAGAAAGAAAATATACCGATTAGAATTGCAGGTGATATTGATGGGGGAATGCTTGATGGGCACCTTAATGCCCCTGTTGGTGTTTGGCGTACATTAGGAGCTTCAAAAGTTGTAAAACCTTCTAATTCACCTAACATGGAAGTTGGTCCTTCCTTTTCTCATAATTCTTTCAATGAAGAAGGTATCCTTTCTTATGGTCAAAGGAAACCGCTTCAGGAGCTTCTTGACGGGATAGCATTGCTTGTCCAACAAGCTATTTCCTTTGTTGATCTGGCCTTGGATGCGGATTGTGGTGATGGTCCTTATGGTTTGCTTGCACTACAAGAACAGTGGAGGCATGGATTTTGTTGCGGGCCTTCCATGGTCCATGCTGGCTGTGGGGGAACTCTTGCCTCTTCTCATTCACTGGACATTGCTGGCTTGGAGTTAGTGGATCCACTTTCTGCTGATGTAAGCTTTTACTGTAATGTTTTTAAATGCTCCTTCTGGTACTGCATTTTGTAAATCTCTAAACCATTTATGCATCTCTCTTTCGGGGCATGGATTTAGGATTTGGTCTTTGATAATAGAAGTAAAATGAATTGCTATAATTCTAAGATAGGATGGATGTTTTGAAGTTATCCTTGTTGATGTTATTCGTTGTTGACTTCCACAACATTGTTACGGGCGGAAAATTGTTATTTATTACCTTTACTCTTAGAAGGATTTGCATATGCCACTTAAAGATTATGGAATAGAAACTAAATAGATACACTGAATTTACTAATAAATGTTGTATTTGTGTTTTGAAACCTTTACCTTGTAAATGTAAATTGTGTTCTTGCAGAAATAGTGCATGGATTTTCTTTATGCATTGTAATTCTTTTGGGTCCATGTTTCACAAAATGAGTACCATGTGTTTAGATTTTTCATTGTAGAATGTCTTCAGATATGTGAGAAGAGAGAGACAAATATTTGCTGAATTTGCTTCCGTGTATTCTTATCACTCAGCTGATTGATCTATTTATAATAATAACGATTACAAAGATAATGAATAACTACTATTATTTTCAAGAGAACAATTAAAATATCACTACTTCCTAAGATACATTGAACTCAGCTAAACACAATAACTAGCCTACTTGGAAAAGTAATAATCATTAAATGCTCCTATTTCCAGCACTCCCCCTCAAGTTGGAGATGTTTTCCATTCCCAGCTTGCATATAATTCTTTCAAAATCTGGACTGCACAATCCTTTGGTAAGAATATCTGCAAGTTGACCTTGTGAAGATACATATGGAGTACAAATCAAACCACAATCAAGCTTTTCCTTGATAAAATGTCTATCCACTTTAATGTGGTTCGTTCGATCATGCTGAGCAGGATTATGAGCTATGCTGTTTACTGGTTTTTTATCACAGTAGAGCTTCATAGGTCCATCCCATTTAATCTTCACGTCTTCGAAGATAATTTTCAACCAAAGCAATACACAAATACCTAGTGACATAGCTTGGAACTCAGCTTCAGCACTAGATCAAGCCACAACATTCTGTTTTTTACTTCTCCAAGTTACTAAGTTTCTTTCAAGAAACGTGTAATATCCTGTAGTGAATCTCTGAGCAGTTATTGACCCTGCATAGTCAGCATCAGTGTAAGCTTCGAGAACTGTATCCCATTTCTTTTATATAAAATTCCTCTTCCTGTTACCCCTTTAAGGTATTGTAGAATTCTATAAGTAGCCTGTTAGTGGGCTTCTCTTGGACAGTGCATAAATTGGCTAACCAAACTTATAGCAAATGCAATATCTGGCCCTGTGTGAGACATGTAAATTAATATTCCAACCAAACGTTGATACATCTCCTTATCCACTGGTACACTATCATCTGCATTACCCAACGGTAATTGGAAGATAAAGGTCATCATCAAGGTTTGGGATTTCTGTTTCCTTTGGGGAAGCTGAAAGATTATCCTCTAAAATTGGAAAATCAGAATTTGTTACTTGATCTGAAGGGGTTGGATTGGTCTCTTGGCGTGTGTCAATTTAGAAGTGACCTTTGATCTTCTTGTGTAAACTAGATTCTTCCCAAACCTTGTATTATTTTCAGGCTAGTTGGAGCATCCTTGTCAGATTCATTTTGAGTCAATGCATCTTTTTCAGGATCCTGTGTAAGATCACGAGAATTTAACTCAAGAGTGGGAAGGACAAGTGTTTTAGAATGAATCTCCTTATCTTCCCTAAGACTATCCCCCTGAAGATAAGGTTGGGTGAAATAATTTTGTTCCTCATGAAATGTGACATCCTGGGACACTCAATTTCTTGGATGGTGGATGTTAGCACTTATACCCTTTTTGAGTATAGGAGTATGAGTATCCAGCAAAGACACACTTTAGAGCTGTAGGAACAAGTTTGCCCTGTCTTGACCATGGACATGGACAAATGAGACACATCAAAGACCTTTGGTGGAAGTTTACTAGAAGTGACAAGTTAGGATAGAAAGAGAAAAGTACATCCATAGGACTCTTAAGTCCCAAGGTTCTAGAGGGTAGTTGATTAATAAGATATGTTGCTGTGAGAATAACCTCCCCTAAAAATCTTGTGGAACATTTTTTTGAAACAACAATGCTTGGGTTTGGTCTAAGAGGTGTCTGTTTTTTCTTTTTGCAATTCCATTCCGTTGTGGTGTTTGGACTCAAGAAGATTCATAAATTATTCCCTCTTTTTGGCAAAAAGGACTAATAACTTGATTAAAATACTCCTTCCCATTGTCTGACTAAGTTTCTTTATGGACACACCAAATTGATTTTTTAATCATTGAGAAGAAATTTTGAAAGACACTGCTTACTTTAGATTTCTGTTTAAGTAGGAAAACCCAAGTGACTGGGTACAATAATCAATAAAAGCCACAAACCAGTGAGCCTCTGACACATTTGGAATAGGATCCAAACATTAGTATGAATAAGGTAAAAAGGAAATGTACTTTTCTTGTTAATTGACTGAAAAGGGACACACTTGTGTTTTGCAATTTCACACACATGACATTGAAGACATTCAATTTTTATTCCAGAAAACAAAGATGGAAACATAAATTTGATGATTTCAAAAAAGGGATGTCTAACCGATAGTGAAAGAGTAAAATCTTTTCTATTTTTAACAGTAGAGTTTGACATGAATGAAATAGACTTTTTTTTTTCCTTCTGTAATGGGCACACGTGGCAACTCAAGAAGATAAAGGCCATTCCCTTCTCTAGCCCTCCAATTGTCCTCCTCAATTCCTTGTCCTGGAATACACAACAATTATTATGAAAATAACAATGCCAAATATGTGATTTGTAAGTTTTTGCACAAAGACAAGATTTGTGGACAACTTTGGGACATGAAGATTTTTTATGGTTATGAAGGGATTTATTTAGGTTTCCGATACCAGCTACATTTACAAGAGTGCCATCTGTAGTTGCTATTTTCCTGTTGTTGGGACATGGAGAATACGTGAAATAATTAGATGACAGTGTCATATGGCCTGTGGCTCCAAAGTTGAGAACCTAGTGGGATGGAAATGTTTTTAAGACATTAAATCCGAATGAAAGAGGAAGCATACCTAAATAAGCTGAAGTATAGGTACCTGATGGTTTTTCCAGCAAATAATTTTTTCCATTCAACCTATAGGCTGGTTGAATGCTCTGCAATTCACCGTACTGATTATACTGGGATGGATGCATAAACTCCCCTTCCATAGTGAACGAAGACCAAGAGAATATGAAACTCCCCTTCTGATTGGGAGCTTTGATACCATGTGAGAAGAGAGAAACAAATATTTTTTGAATTTGCTCAAATGTATGTTTACCACTCATCTGATTGATCTATTTATAATAATAATTACAAATATAATGAATAACTACTATTATTTTCAAGAGAACAATTAAAATATCACTACTTCCTAAGATACATTGAACTTCAAAGGTACATTCAACTCAGCTGAACACAATAACTAAGCTACTTGGAAAAATAATAATCATTAAATGCTCCTATTTCCAACAAGATAAGATGCTGATCCTCTTATGTAAGATATGATCTCCCACTATTTCCTGTTCTATACTTATATTGACTCCTTCATGTAATCTCGATATTCTGGTTTTATTGAATTGTTTAGCCAATAATCAACTCGTCTTTCTATGTCATAAGGATTTGGCAATGTTTTTACATTTGTTGTTGACTGCCTAACACCGGCCTCCTCTCCTCATTATCTGTTTCGAGATTGACTCTGTAAATTGACAACTGGCGAAAGGCTTTTGTTGTTGTTTATCAAATTAGAAATCTGTCTTTGGTGTGAGGACTAATGATTTGTGATAGGATGTTGTGAATTCTTTGTCACAGCCCCTTCCCATTGTTGCTATTATTCATGGAGTTGCTTATTTTAGGGTTTTAGGTTAATAATGGTTTGTACCCAATGGTGTTGTTGATTGGTTTCTGTTCCATTTTTTATACTTATATTCCAGTATTCTGAATTTTCAGGTTCATGCATCCACTGTCATCAGTTTGCTGCAGTCTGACATAAAAACAGCTTTGAAATCTGCTTTTTCCAATTTGGAAGGGCCATTAACTGTAACTGAATGGTGCAAAGGACGCAATCAATTGGTTGATACTGGAAGCATAGTTGATGGAGTTTCTGCTGAATCCAGCATTAATGAATGTAGGGATTCTTCAGAACCAATGAGTCCATCCCAGTCATCTGTTGGTGGATCATCCAGTATTAAGGGTAGAAGTTTGTGTTGACATTAATGATGGAAGTTTTTAGTTCATTATACTAATTATACCAATACAATTTGGTTTCTAGTGCAGTTTCCAGCATGATGGATAGTGCTAAGGTGGATGAGACTTCTCAAAGGAGATCGAGCCAAGATTTGTGCAGTACAGAGTCAGAGTTGCAAACATGTTCCCGGCTAAAGCCTACTCTCATTGCTCTTCCCTTTCCTTCTATACTTGTAGGGTATGTACACTTGTCATTTATGTTCATAGAAAAGTAAGTTTGAATACATAATTACCCCGGGTGCAAGGCTTTTCATAGTATCTGAGTGCATTTGGTGGTTTAGATGATAATGATGCTGCATAGGGTTGTTCATATGACAATATGAATAGATGGTGCTTGGGGTTAAGCTTAATTTGAACATGCAGTGCGTAAGCATGGCTTATACAAATAACCAAGGGAGAATGACAAAGTGAAAAGAGTCAGGCATGGATGACAATGGGTAGGGTTTGGATATGATACTATAGTATCTATCCCTGTACCAGCGTTTAAAAGAAGACGACCTGTTCTTGCACTCATATTTGAATGGGTAGCAACTTCAGTGTCCATTCCCATGCCTTATGGGTACCTATATATATACCCATGCTCGCTGCGATGACCTGCATTTTAGTCAAATGGAATATTGTTTCCTTTTAATGTATCTTTTTTTTGATAATTGAGTAAAACTGAACTGCTATTTCATATTAAATTAACTACAAAAAATCATCAAGACAAAGAGAATTAATAAAAAATTCTATTTCTGAGATGGGTTGGATTGGGGAACAGTTGACTACTCTTAGAACTAAATGAAGTTGAAGCCACAAAGACATTAGACAACAGAGTTAGGACAATAGGACTTAGAGTTTTGAAATAAGAAGAATATGAGGTGTGGAGACTGTGATATGTCACCAACTAATTTGTGTTAATTGTAAGTATAATATTTTTTAATTTCAAATTTATATATCAAATAACATATGTGGCTATGAGGTGAGGTGGGTATTAAAGTAATTAGACTTGCATCTATCTTCAATAACTTTTGCGGGTAAATACCTGGATCCAAATCCTTTTGGTGGGTAATTTTGTCCCAAAATTGTGGGTACTCTTCAGGTGCGAATCTAGTTGACTTCCTTAGAGTCAGGAAAGTATGGTTAACTAGACTCATTAATGTGTTCACTGTTCACACAATTACATTTATTCCTTCAAAGTTGCTAGTTCCCTCAGACTCATGGCAATATTTTTCTGACTCTTCTGGCTAAGTCGTTCTCCCAATAATTAATCTATACAACTATAGGGCAGCTTGGCTTGAAATTCAGAGGTGCTTGGACTTATCTGGCTGAAACACATTAACAAGCCCGGTTGAGGCATTAAATTGACATGAAAAAGAGGGTGTCAAAGAATAAAAGAATGGAATTTCACTGTGTGTAAAGGAGGTGTCAAAGAGTGCGTTGCAACATTTCTTAAATTAGGGGATATCAGATTCTGGTAGGTTGCTTGCACCAGCTACCAAGGATTATGATGATCAGCCTCCTCCCCATCTTGATGCTTGCTTATTGCATCTGCACTTGTGTGATATCTGACAATCAGCACATTCTTGGAGAGAAACTGACACAATAGTCCTTTGAATAATAGATTGTTTGCATAAACAATGTCCAATTCCAATCGGCAGATAATTTCAATTCAAAGAGGCATCTCTAGTAGCTGGATCCAGCATTGCAGCTGAATACTGTGGTTTGACCAACACGTGGTGCTGAAGTCTTGTGGATCCAAACTCTACTTTGTGAGTTGAAAGTCTGTGTGCATACTCTTATTATCTTCTGTGACAATTTGAGCACCGTATCTCCCTCTTGTAAATATAATCCAGTACTTCACTTCCTCACCAAACACATGGAATTGGACTTGTTCTTTGTCCAGGAAAGAGTACTCAACAAGAACCTCAGTCTCATACATCCCAACTAAGGATCGATTGGCTGATGCTGTCTCAGTAAGGCTCTTTCTGCACCCTGGCTTTGTGCAATGTAATCGAATCCACAGTCATTGACCAATTCTTCTTGTTGCATGTGTGGGAGGAGCTATTGGTCATCCCAGTCCGTTATATCATACTCTGATAAGAACCTTGGGAGAACCACACCACAAAAGCTCCCAAGGTTCTTATCAATTGGCATAAGAGCCTTTCACTATGTCTCAGCTGCAAATGAGCGGCGTGGGTGGTGACTCCGACACTGCAGTGTTTGCCCAGGACTAGTTGAAAGGTTAGTGCACAGCCAGCTCATGTGGTGCCAGGGCTGCGGAGCATGGTGGGATGTTAGGATCCAATTGCAAGGAATGATACTTGAGTTCCACATTAGAAGTATGGTATTCTAGTGCGGGGTTTACAAGGCCGTGAACTCTCCAACTATAATAGCTACCTTTTGTGGTGTGGTTCTCCCAAGGTTCTTATAAGACTCCTATTAAGTTGTTACTGTAACTGTTAAGCAGTTACACATACACAGTACCCAAAAAGTGCCCAAAATACTACTATTCATCTATTCATTAGGTTCATTTTCTGAACACCTTTCAATAACAGAATTCTCTGAACACTTTTCACTTTTCTCATTTTTTTCTTCGGTCTTACACAGTCTGTAACAGGCACAACAATAGTGATATTTTTCCTCTCTTATTTATTTATTATATTTGAGGGCGAGCCTTGGTTGAATGGTAGGGTTGCTGTCTTGTGACCTAGAGGTCACACATTGAAGTCCTGGAAACAGCCTCTGTGCTTGTAGGGCATAAGGCTGCTTACATCTACCTTCCTTAGACCCCTCTTGGTGTGAACCTCATGCACTGGGTTTTATTTATCTATTATATATGAAGCTCATAACTTATTCAAGTTTTTCGTCCTTCTTCAAGGCTTATGCTTGTTTAGTAAAAGAACAAGCTTAGCTCAGCTTTATCTAAGCCATAGCTATTGTTGAATTTTGAATATAGTTGAATGTCATTAATTTTCAGAAATTGGACACTTACAATACTGTATATAGAGTAGTTTTTGATTCAGTTAGTTGATTGAGTAGTAATCCCTATAATTATGGATATGTTTGTATTTATTTATGTATAAAATATACACTATGAGCTGGTCTCTCAAGGAATTCAGCCATAAACAATTTCAGTTCTTTATTTTTAAGTGCTAAAAATAACCCAATAGATTAATCACTTGCTTATTTGCTGGTATATTGTCCATCATATATTGAATATGATAAGATAGCTAAGCAGGCATCTGGTACTGCAAAGTTTGGTATTAGTTAATCACTCGTGCAAAACATGTCCAATAGGTATCAGGATGATTGGCTCAAGACATCAGCAAACTCTTTGCAGCACTGGGAAAAGGCTCCTCTAGAACCCTATGCTCTACAGAAACCTGTAAGTTCATTATCACTAATTGCTGCTGTTACTAATGGAACCTTGTCTACCATATAGCCTGACTTAATTATCCGATGGGTAGTGAGCTTAAGAACATGCTTTCATTTAAATCATTTTATGCATTGTTGGTTGCAGATTACATATCATGTTGTATGTCCTGACATTGATCCCCTTACTTCTGCTGCTGCTGATTTTTTTCAACAACTAGGAACAGGTAAATAGTGGTAATTATGCCTCGATTTATTTATAAGGACTATTTGATGATGTTTACAAATTTCATATTTGAAAAGGACTATTTTGTATTTATGTCAAATTATTTATCATGTATTATTGACAGTGAAAAAGGATGGAAGAAAATGTGGAGAAACCATAGTTGAATCCTGTCTCTCAGGAAACAGAAGTCATGTCTTTTTGATGGATATAGTGGCTATTTGAAGTGCTTAGCTTTAGAGCATTTGTGTTTCTGGACTTTTCTATGTGTTGCAGTTGTACTAATTGAATGTAACAATAGCTGATTGCTGTGCCAGAGCAGAATGCTTCCAGATTTATATGCTTTGTGACTGCTGATTTAAGTTTCACCTAATTTTTTCCCTTTACTCAGATTTTTTGTATTGATTTGTTCTTTAAGTCTTATTTTGATTTTATTTTTTTCAGTGTATGAGACATGCAAGCTAGGTACTCATTCACCTCAAGGCTTGGGGAATCAGATGGAGATAGAGTCTGCAAAGTTGTCATCTTGTGGTTTTGTTTTACTTGATTGCCCCCAATCAATGAAGATTGAGAGCAGCAATGCATCTCTTGTTGGTTCAGTAAGTGATTATTTTTTATCTTTATCCAATGGTTGGGACCTGACTAGTTATCTCAAGTCTCTTTCGAAGGCACTTAGAGGTTTGAAAATTGGTTCTTGTTTTTCTACAAACCCCAGCGAAGGAAGTAACAGTTCGTGCTTGGTAAGTGACTTTTCTGTTGGCTCGATTTTGTAGATTGAATGGTTATTACTTATTATGTTCCCTAAGTGCTAATCAGATCAAATTATGATGAGGCTTTAACAGCCTAATTGGTTGTTTGAAGCATTAATGGCATGGCACTGTTATATAAGAAAATAGTTTTCTCATAGCATATTTCTCTCTATCTTTTATTGTCGATCTATGTGCATTGATGCTTTGGATCTCATTTTTCCTCCTTACATTTAGGTAATCTATGTGGTGTGCCCGTTTCCTGATCCCACTGCAATTTTGCAAACTGTAATTGAATCTTCTGTTGCCATTGGATCGGTTGTCCAACAGTCAGATAGAGAGAGGAGATCTAGCTTGCATAGTCAGGTTGCGAAGGCATTAAGTGGCTTGGCTACTGTTGACGAAGCTTCAGCGTCTAATATCCTTGTGCTTTCTGGGTTTAGTATTCCAAAATTGGTCTTGCAGATAGTTACAGTGGATGCCATTTTCAGAGTCACAAGCCCATCTGTTAGTGAGCTTGTCATTTTAAAAGAGACTGCCTTTACTGTATACAGCAAGGCTCGTCGCATTTCTCGTGGAATCTCTAGTGATTTTGCTCAATCGGCATTTTCTAGTAGATCTCATTCTGTTTTGACACAAATGCCTTCTCCCATCTCTGGGATGTGGAAAGACTGTGTAGGTTCTCGAATGGCAGGACATTCTCTTCCTAGAGAGGGTGACATTGATGCTAGCTTGAGGCCTGGTACTTGGGATAATTCTTGGCAACCAACAAGGACTGGGGGGTTAAGCTGTGATCCAAGTAGAACTGGGGATTTTTTTCTTCATGATGAAATTCGTTACATGTTTGAACCCCTTTTTATTCTTGCAGAACCAGGTTCTCCTGAAAATGGTATTTCAGTTATTGGTAGCCCCACTTCAGAATCTTCCAAGGCATTGGCAGATGACAGTAGTGGTAACTATGTACAGAGTACGAGTACAGCAGGAAGTGTGGAGTCTGCTTCAAGCACTGATGGATCTGGGTCCGATCCGAAGACTCCTCCAAGCCTACATTGTTGCTATGGATGGACAGAGGACTGGCGTTGGCTCGTATGCATCTGGACAGATTCAAGGGGAGAATTGCTGGACTGCAATATTTTCCCCTTTGGTGGAATAAGCAGTAGGCAGGATACAAAGGGTCTGCAGTGCCTATTTGTTCAAATTCTTCAGCAAGGTTGTCTGATACTTCAATCTTGTGATCCTGGCCTTGCAAAGCCTCGAGATTTTGTGATAGCACGCATTGGAGGTTTTTATGAGCTTGAGTACCTTGGTAAGATTTCTTTCTCTATCTCTCTCTTATCTTGTGAGGTATGTTATATATACATCAGTTTGGGGCATGGCAAATCCAATCTGAAAAAAACGGCATTGCATGATGGCTTAATTTAGAGATGTAGAGTTACTTATCTTTCAGAGTAATCTTTTCCCCTCACGTAAATGGACATGGCTGATAACATTGGCTAGGACAGATAACTTTGTGCTGGAAGTTAA
The DNA here is from genome assembly GCA_004329165.1 of Spatholobus suberectus. Taxonomy (NCBI): domain Eukaryota; kingdom Viridiplantae; phylum Streptophyta; class Magnoliopsida; order Fabales; family Fabaceae; genus Spatholobus; species Spatholobus suberectus. The sequence goes on along the minus strand of CM014737.1, from coordinate 56,583,827 downwards.
TTGAAAAACACAAGTTAATAGCCGATTCATACAGTATTACATAAAAGTGTGCATAAATTCCCTGATATTGGCCACACCTATACTGAAATCAGTGTCAGTTGAGACTATTGAGTGAGAATTATTGCAAAGTACCCAGTGGTGATGTTATTTGAGTGGTTATGAAGTGGTTGGTGGGTCATTTTGTCAAATTCTAATATATTACACACCACAGGACTTCTCAATAAAAATTGTGAAGTTTAAAAACTGAACCAAGTCCATTGAAATTTGGGTGGGTCCAGTGTATGTTTCAATAAGTCCAGATACTGCCATGTGTAATGTGTAGACGTAGCAGTGGTGTGCAAAAGCTTACATCTAAATTGTGTGAAGCAATATGTCAGAACAAGTGAGCATCTCACTTGTAATAATGCAATTTAGCTGGCTCCATTTATTTAGTACATTCACAAAAATTGTTTTGGATTAAAAGGGTAGTCACTTGCAATTATCGAATATTTATTCAATCAAATGTATATAACGTATAATTAGTGATTTCATGTCATAAAGGGGAAGAAGAAAAGAAATTAGAAAATATGTTCTCTCTTCTGTTATATGTTAGAACTAGTTATTATTATTAGAGCAAATTACATTGACAATCCTTGTGGTTTCTTCAAATTGCACACACCTTTACCTTTCAACGTTTACGGTGACCCCCCTTACACGGTGTAATGTATTTCTTGAGCAACGGGGGGTGACACTGCCACTTTAATGTATTTCAAACAATTAAAGGGGCTTACTTAGGGGTTAAAAAGGTAAAGATATCATGTGCAATTTGAAGAAACCATAGGGGGTGTTAGTATAATTTGCTCTTATTATTATTGTTAAAACCTTATTATTATTGTTATTCGTTTTAACCTGTGACATATATGTTGGAACAGAGTCTTGCATTTTGTATGCTTTAATTTTGTTTTGTACATATGATTGGGCCATTCACCTTATCAAAATGAGCTCTATTGCTTGTTGTTGATATTGGTGAATTTTGCCGGAAGTTTGGGGTATCATCCCAGATGTATTTGAACATGTGGCTTTAGACCATGTTCAAACTGTTCCAACCATCAAGTTATACACAAAAACAAACGTGCATGGCTATTTGTTGGCATATTTACATCCATCAAAAGTAAATTGGCTTTATATTTACACCCACTTTAAGTCGAGAAGCTAGTTGGAGTACATTTGCTTCTTATGTCTGCCTCTATACATACATTCTTACTTTGACATTTTATTCACACAGAGTGGCAGAAAGCCATTTATTCAGTTGGTGTATCTGAGATGAAGAGATGGCCTCTGCAATTGCGGAAATCTATGTGTGATGGGATGTCTGCAACTAGTAATGGTTCTTCTTTGCAACAACCAGATATGAGTTTGATCCCAGAAAGAACTCTTCCTTCCTCACCTAGTCCTTTGTACAGCCCTCATAGCAAATCCACTGGTTTTATGAAAGGCAGTTTAGGACAACCTACTGCAAGAAAGCAGCTTATGGGTGGACATTCCATGGTTGACAATTCAAGGGGTTTGCTTCATTGGGCACAAAGCATTAGTTTTGTTGCAGTTTCCATGGACCATACATTACAACTAGTTCTCCCAGCAGATTCGTCTACTCCTGGTGAGTTATCCTTACTATGATAATTTTAATTTCTATTTTCTTCTTTAGCATTTGTTAAAAGGGAGAAAATGAGAAAATATTGCGTGAATTCGTGTGTTTGAATTACACCGTAGAGCTAGGTTTATATAGGCTTATTACAATAAATGCATATAATTAAAGGAGATTTTGTTCCTCTAAATTAGATATGGGTTTCCTATAAACTAAATATGAGTTGTCTATAAACCACTATATAATAAATACAGAATATATGATTCTGATTTTCAACACTCCCCCTCAAGCTAAAACTTACTAAGCTTTTAGCTTGTTACACGAAAACAATTCATTTCCCCACAAATAAAAAATAAGTAGAAAACATAAAAATTGAGCTCCACCAAAAATAATAGTTTGAAAGACAACTCAGGGATGTTGAAGAAGCCGGGAAGTATTGCTAGAAAGATAGCTTAGCCAAATAGCTAGAATGACCATCAGCCTAAGAAATTTCTTGGCAAGCAAAGCAAGGTCCGACCTTCTTAAAACCACATTTGGAAGCTTCAAACCAATACTATTGGACACTCAAAAAATATTTAACTTGAAAGAGAGGAAACCTTCATGAGTAGTGAGAGTTGCCCGGGGTTGATCATCGGGCTAAACGGAGACTAGCACAAGGTGTGTTGTCAAAAAAGGTCAGCGGTGGCTGATGGGAAAGTCAACAAAAGAGTCATTGTCACTTACTGGAAAGTTAGGTGGTTAGGTGGCAAGCCGCCGGTGGGCGGCGGGCAGCGGGCCTCTCAAGCTTTAGATACCATGTTAAAAAGGAGAAAATGAGAGAATATATTGAGTGAATTCGTGTGTTTTAATTACACCATAGAGCTAGGTTTATATAGGCTTGTTACAATAAATACATATAATTAAAGGAGATTTTGTTCCTCTAAATTAGATATGGGTTTCCTATAAACTAAATATGAGTTGCCTATAAACCGCTATATAATAAATACAGAATATATGATTCTGATTTTCAACAACATTAAATTGCATTCATGAGATGAGTAGACATACAAGAATAGATAAGATCAGTATTGAAAATCATGATGTGGGAAAATGAAAGAAAATGTAACAGGAGGAGAGAAAGATGATACTAGAATCTGAGAGAATCAATATGATTATGATAAATGTTACAACTACTGAAGGAAATACAGAGGTATGTATAAGCTTCTGTCAGAAGCAAACTGATAGCCTATATATATATATAATTTTCAGACTAGCGGTCATCCTGCTATAGCATTTTGGGGCTGCTCCACGCTACTATCCGTTATTGACTACTATGGATAGAATACCTCTTTACTGTCAAACTACAATAACTGTCCTAACTACCTAACTCCTAATAATACCACCACCATGAAATTCAACCTTGTCCTCAAGGTTGCAATTCTGGATGCAAAAATTGAACAAACTCCCCATTAGCCATGACCGTTGCCTTTTTCAGCTGGGAGATGTGTCACAGCGATTGCTTGGGTAGCAGTAACTCCAATATTCCCTTGTTTAGGACTGTGCGGGCTGCTTTGATTGGGTCATTATACTCCTTTGCTCTAACAGAGTCAGAAACTATGTAGAATGGCCAAAGGATGGACACACTTTGCCTATAGCTTACACCTGTATTTGTAATAGAGGGAAGAGATAAAATAGTATGACTTTTTATCAATTAGCCCTGAAGCAGCCTCCTAATCAGCAGGGGTCAATCAATTTAAATCAATATCTCAAATGATTACATTGATAATAGCTGTCCTACACTCTTGGGACTCTTAAACACGGTATGGACATTTCTTATCAAATTGAATATCTTGGAATATGCACATCTCAACCTATCACTACATATTTTCGCCATATTGAAGATTCATGATGTGTTTTAGTTGTTTTTCACAATCTTGCTGCATGAGTAATGTTGGAATCTCAACAGAGGTGATGTCTAGTAATTTCTCAATTTGGCAATTTTCTTATAAATGGGAACAATTTGAGGCTTTCAGTACACAATTTATTTCACAAATACCAACCTGATCGCTGAAGCTTGGAACCACCTGGCCAAAAAGCTAATGGCTGGTTGGCCCATGATTTCTTTCTTCCTCTCCACTCGATTATTGGGAATATGCTGAATAGTTAATAGCTACAATGATTACATTTTTCAAAGTTACATTGCACCAATACACCAAAATCCTGTTTTGGCATATATGACAGTATAAATAAAGGAAATTTAGACAAGTATCCTTCAATGACTTGAATCTATTATGGATTTGCAGTATGGTAATGATAATGATAGACTTCATCATTATTCTCAATTTAGGATTTCTGGGTAAAAAAAGTTATAATTGTACATGTAATGGCATCGGAGAATGGAACTTAGTATTTCACAAGCAACCACGATACAAAATTTTGAATTTTTGTGATGCTAACTCATAATTGAATATTCTTTATGAAGTAAATCATGTAAGTATTGATAGCAAAAATGTTTGGAGGAACTGAAAGTGGTGGTGGTTTGTATATTTTAGGTTACATAGAGGGTTTCACTCCAGTGAAGTCTCTTGGTTCTACGTCTTCCGCATATATTCTAATTCCTTCTCCCAGCATGCGGTTCCTTCCTCCAACAGTTCTTCAACTCCCCACATGCCTCACAGCAGAGTCGCCCCCACTAGCTCATCTGCTTCACAGCAAGGGTTCTGCTCTTCCTCTCTCTACTGGATTTGTGGTTTCAAAAGCAGTACCTTCCATGAGGAAGGACTATAGAAGCAACCTGAAAGAAGAATGGCCATCTATACTTTCAGTGAGCCTCATTGATTATTATGGAGGTGCTAACATCCCCCAAGAGAAGATTGTCCGAGGAATTAACAAGCAAGGTGGTAGAAATTTAAGCTGGGAAGCTAAAGATTTTGAAATTGAGACCCACTTGGTTCTGGAGTCTCTTGCAGCAGAGCTTCATGCCTTGTCATGGATGACGGTGAGCCCCACATACTTAGAGCGGCGAACAGCACTTCCCTTCCACTGTGACATGGTTCTAAGACTAAGAAGACTTCTTCACTTTGCTGATAAAGAGCTCTCCAAGCAGTCAGAGAAATCTTGACTACGGTTTATATACAATGATGGCGACAAAACTGAGAGGAAAGACAGCCAAATTGAGCTGAGTAGACTGTATCATACTAGATCCACTGTGATTCTATGTAAATTAAGTGTAGAAGTTAACGTGTTCTATGAAGAAATAGATTTAGCAATTCTTGGGAATGTACATGAGCTTTTCTAGAACAGCTGATTTTATCCCAGATTAGCATGATTGATAGAAACTGTTGATTTAGCATAGAATACCATATTCTCTATCTTGTAGTATTTGGGTCTCCGAAATTTCATTTCCTTTGTAATTAGATATTGTAAGACAATAATGTGCCAGTAACTAATTTTATGCTTAATATTGGTTTCCTAGCCATAATTCATTCTTGTGCTAAATAATATGAACCTTGCGATGAACAGCCTTTTCTTTTCTTTTTTTGTGGCTTTTGTCTTTGAAACATTCCTCATGTTCAAGCTCTGCTAACTCGTTTACCATATCTGCATTCTCCAAGTCGTGGTTCTTGGGCATCTTTTCTAACTGTTTTGTTTGATAATGCATCGCTTGATAAAAAAGGACGAGAGGTTTCATCCGACACTTGGATTAACACGGTAAAGCTTTACGGAAATCTTAGTGATATGAAGCGTTGATGCTAGTAGGGGTGTTCGCGGATTGGATTGGATCGGTTTTGAAGAGAAAAATCATCCAATCCAATCATTTCGGTTTTGTTATTTCATCATCAAATCGGTTTGGTTTAAAATTTAAATCCAATCTAATCCGATCCAATTTAAAGCGGTTTGGATTGGATCGGTTTTTGGTTTTAATCTTACATTATTTTTAAAAAAAAGTGTTAAATAAATAATATGATATATAATAAATGTGTTAAAAAAAATTTAAAATATTAAATATTTTATTAATGAGTCATTATATAACTAATGCTAGTATAACTCTTCAAATATATATTATTAAAAATAAATTTACACAACTTAATAATTATGTTTATGTATCTTTACTCAAATAGTTACTAAAAAAATATCTTTAAATAGATATATTTTTTATAAACAAGTATAATTTATGTGATAATTTTACAAATATATAAGAAATAAAAATATAAACATGAGTGATATTAGAAAATTACAAGTAAAAATATATATGCATGTATAAGTTCGGTTTGGATTGGATTGGATTGGTTTTCAAAATCAAATCCGAAATCCAATCCAATCCAATAAAAAATTTCAGTTTTTTCAATTTTCAATTTTTTCGGTTTATTCGGTTTTTGGTTTTCTGGATCGGTTTTTTCGGTTTTCATTGGATTGGATCGGTTTATGAACACCCCTAGATGCTAGGCCTGGAAATTTCATACATAAGCCTATTTTCAAAATTTTCTTTTTAAAACAACAAAAACCGAATTGTTGGTGTAACTTCAAAATAGAACAATTTGGCAAAAAGTTTTTTTGTTTTCCTCTAGAAAAGCAACTGAAATGTTAAAATTTCAGCTGTCCCAAACATATTCTTATGTGCATGATTCTGAAATTCTACTTGTAAATTAGTTTCATTTTGTCCTTATATAGCTGATGTGTGATCTAAGCAAGGGTGACAAAGTGAATCAACCAGCTTCGACCTATTTTTAACTTACCTTAAACGGTGTGAGGTGGGTTGATTTGTCGGTGAAAGTGGGTTGGGAAACATAACTTGGTTTAGAAGTTGGTTGGTAGGTTGGCTAGTCCAAAAATAGAGTGGCAGGTTGGGTGAGTTGTGAAATGGTGGGTCCACTCATCAAATTTTTTTAAAAAAAATATTAAAAATTAATTCATTTTTTTAACAAGTCACTTATTTTAGCTTTTGTGTGTGTGTATTATGTAAAAAAATAAATTATTTACCATTTTTGGTGTTTGATGGGCACCTAACCCACCCTGCCATTTTTTGTGGTTAAGCAGGTTGACCTGATAGGTTCAATTTGCTTTGCCACTCCTAGATCTGAGAATTTTAGCAGCTCTTTGACGTTTGAATTTGTATTTTATGTATTTGGGTGCTTTAAGCATTGTTTGATGTGGGGCTTGATTAAGATATGAGCTACATTTTGTTTTCCCATACTTTATTTTTGAAGGTTTAAATACATTTTTGTTGTTATAGTTTATTTTGATTTTGATTTTTGTTCTTATACTTAAAAAGTTTAATTTTCAATCCTATAGTTTTTTTTTCAAGGTTTTGGTCTATATAATTTCAGTTCATTTAAGTTTTGATCCCTTGGATTTTGGTTCTTATATTGTACTAAACATTAGTCTTAAAAATTGTCTTTGAAGAATATGTGTGGTGGCATATTTTTGGTGGTCGGGGTTAAAAACAAAAATTATAGGAACTAAAATTAAACTTTTAAAGTATAGAGATCAAAAAAAATAAATCAGGATAAACTATAGGGACTAGAAATGTATTTATAGAGCATTGTAAAGTGAAAATTGCCCATTTTAACCACTTAATTTCATGTAAATACTTATTATTAATTTTAACTTTTAATTTAAATTAATTTTATTATTCATGTATATTTTATATAGTCAACATTAATTCTTCTCATCTTTCACACTTTTACTCCATATATATTACTCTTACTTTCTAGAGATGTGCATGGATGTGTAAATGATGGATTTTTCTCACTATCAAATGTACATTTTGATGACATGCACGATAATCTTGGCACCCCCAACACTATAACCACACCATTGGCCATTAATAGAATAACACATCTTTGGAGGGTAGGCTGATAAACTTAGATGTCATATCATGACATTTAGAATATATCATCTTTTGTCTCTTCAAAGAAGGTACAAAATAAAAAGGATTGGTGGTAGCAAATGTTACAGCAAATGAAAACAATGTAGCAAAAGTCTACATATTTACAATATTTGCTACAAATCGTTACTTTGAATCACGTATTTGCTTCATGTTTACAAAGATCTTAACTAGAGCTGTCAAATTAGGCGGGCCGCCCCGACCCAGTCCTCCCTGGTCCGCCCAGGCCATTGCTTTTTAGTGGGCTGGGCAGGTTCAGTTTGTGTCTGGGCCTTTTTTTTTTTGGGCCTGGCCCAGCCCAGCCCTATGTGGACCACCAAGCTAATTTGGCCTGAATTTTTTTCGAACCTATTAACATTGTTATCTATTTTAATTATTTTTTTTGCCAAAAATTATATAAATTAAATTATTTAAATCAAATTAAATTCTACATACTTTCTAGCATAAACGAATATTTTTATTTATATATATATACTGAGCTAGCTCAGCCCGGGCCTAGTTGGCTCGCCGTACTAGACAGGCTGGGCCAAAATGGTCTGGTTTCTTTTGGGCTGCCTTTTTTTGAGCCCAACCTAGCCCTTTTTGCGGGCTAAGCGGACCGGGCCCATTTTGACAGCTTTAATTTTGACATAATTAACCAACTTATGTTTATAAGCTTGAGATCCTTGAAAGATAAGTGTCACGATTTTATTGTCATAAGGTTAGCACTTTCCTATATAATTTTGTTTTCTCATCTCACTAAGAAATAAGACTTCACTTATTTATTGGGAGATATGACTTTCCCACCTTCCTTATTTACATGTGATATGATTTCCTTATCATAACACAATATTGTATAAGAAGGCATAACCCTAACTATGATCATTTAGATTTAACCTCAAACTCGCTCCTTTGATTATTTAATTGTCAAGAGTGTCCTATAAGTACATTGCTCCTATATTATCTTAGAAACGATCCAACAATAACAATATTGATAAAAGTAGTTTGAGTTAAAATAATAGTAACACAATTCACCTAGTTTTTGGCCCACCATGTACTGTGTAAGAACATTAGCGTCATTTATGGGAAAAGATAAAACTTTTCCCAACAAATTGGTTCACACTAGAAAAACCATCTACCAAGAGCAACAAGTTGATGAATAATAAACATAGTCCACAAACTAGGAAAATAAGAGGCCAAGGTCAACCAACTCTTGGAAAATAGAAAAATTACCTTGACAGAGACATGATTCACCTCCTTATTAGAGGATAACAAGTTCTCCAAGTACTGCATCCTAGGAAATCTGCTCGTCTTCTTTTAGCCAAGCCATCATCATTAATGGTGAGAATGTTGACCAAAGAGAGCACTATAAGGAAAATCCCACCATTTCAAAGAGATTAGGCCAACAACCTCTTCTCAATCACATCATAAGTGTTAATCCTTTGTCAAGACTCAAACAACAACTGAACCAAAATGTTGCAAAAGTAGTCTTTGACAAGCTTCTCCTATTTCCCTTCAAGAGTAAAAAACTCAACATAGAAAGTAGCTTTCTCTTATGATATGAAGATAAGTAGTCTTTGTGCAAAGTTTAACTTCGCACACAATAATAAGCACACTAAAACATGACCCGTCAAGTTTTCGATTCACACTGCCCAAAAGTTTAGCTTCTAGTTGACATGGCATGGTATGAGGGATACTTGTCCATGACATACTACAATCTCAAAAGTGCTAAACCATTGACCTACAACTTACAAATTTGGCTTCTTGTCGACTTAGCATGGTTTGAGGAATACTTGTTTGTGATGGACTACAATCCTAAAAGTGCTAAACCATTAATGCACTAGCCACAAGTATGACTTCTCACTAACTTGGCATAGTTTGAGGGATACTTGTCCATAATAGATTATAATTTATAAAGTGATAAACCATCAATGTACTGCTCGTAAGTTTGATAACTTATTTACTTGGTGTGGTCTAAGGGATACTTGTCTATGACGGACTAAAAACATGAAAGTGCTAAACCATCAAGGCATTTCCTATAAGTGTGGCCTCATATTTATTTGATATAATTTAATGGATACTTATCTTGAAGGTGCTAATTCATTGATGCATTGCCTTTAAGTATGACTTCTTGTCAACTTAGTGTGGTTTGAAGGATACTTGTTTGAGACAGAATATGATCTTAAAAATGTTTTACCATTGATCCACTACCCATAAGTTTGGCATTTCGTTGACTTGACTTGGTCCAAGGGATACTAGTTTACAATGGACTATGATCTTAAACATTTTAAAGCATTAATGCACTACCCACAAGTTCAATTTCCCATTGATTTGGCGTGGTTGGGGTGAAGCCCATCTATAGTTGATTATGATCTCGAAAGTGTTAAACCACTAATACACTATGCCTACAAATATAACTTCTTGTTGACTTGGCATGGTCCAAATGAAACTCTATTATGAGCAAGATGATTCCTTAGTTTTAATGATAATAAACAAAACATAAGACTTCATGTCTTTAAAAGAATTTGAGTATTTTGTTTTACCTACAGATCGTCCTATGTGTATTATCCTACAAGAAAAAAGACTAAAGACTCAAATCTTCAACATTTTGTTTGAAAATCCTTTTGAAGCATCTGATAAGTAAATGCACTAAAAAAGCTTCATCGAAAATTTCCAAGTTCAAAAGAAACAAGCTAAAAAGAAGTCTACCAACTTATGTATCTCAAAACTCGCGAGAATAAAGACAAAAACAAGACTACAGGACAATGCTTTGTTACCCAAATGGCCAATCAAACTCAAGAAGATGGTGAATTGAGTTTGTTAAAATTCTTTTTTAACAAATTAATTTTCCAAAACTTGTTCTATACATATGTGTGTGTGTGTGTGTGTGTGTATTATACATATATATGTATATACATATATATGTATACATATATATTTATATGTGTGCGTATGTATACGTATATGTATTATATAAATTTATACATATAAATATATATGTATACATGTGTATATATATACATACACATATGTATACATGTACATACATATATACATATATGTATATATATGTACATGTATACAAGTGAGTACATAAATATATGTATATACACACATATATATATATATAAAGGTATTTGCTAATGGACACACGCTTGTTTTTTAATTGCAGTACATTAACAAGCTACACCATAGGTATATTTTAAGATACATTGTAGTTATAGTTTACTAACGTACTCCAACTAAAAAATAAGTGTGTGTACGTTAGCAAACCCCACAAGAATTTGTTAACGTACACACACTTATTTTTTAGGTAGAGTACATTAGCAAGCTATACCATGGTATATTTTAAGATACATTATAGTTATAACTTGCTAATGTATTCCAACTGAAAAAAATAAGTGTGTGTATGTTAGCAAATCTCATATATATATATATATATATATTAGAAGAATAGGAAGTCTAAATAAATTGATTAATGATAAGCGTTGGAAACCCAATTAAAAACAATCATAAAGAAAATAAAATAGAAATATATAAATATAAAAGTTTAGGGATAGAGAAGAATGCACCAAAGATTTATATTGGTTCAACTATCTCATTGTGACCTACATCTAGTCCCTAAACCGCATGAGAATTTTCACTATCAAATTAGAGTATTACAATAGTAGGTGTTTTATACTCAAGGACAGCCACCTTGAAAACCCACCTCTAAGATGCCTCATTCTAAATCTCTCCAATCTATCATAGGGATCACACACCCTAATAAACCCCTAGGGTCACACATCCTAAAACATCTAGAAAACCCTCTCCTTAGAAGCATAAGGGATACCACCCTTTATCACAAAATAAGAAAACAAAAGTTGTGTATACTCTAAATAGTGAAGATATCACAAATTGAAGCACACTATTTACTCTTAATTCAAAAGGAAAGGTTGAACAAGATAGTATACGATAATTACAAAGTATTTTTCTCTCAATTCAATGAACATTAGGTTTAGAAACTATTGTATTTTATATAAGGCTATTAATTGAGGTAACTTAGGAAAGATAAAATTGAAAATTCACAATTTTAATTCAAGATATGTATATAGATAAAAAAGATAAGATTTAAAAATTCTTTATTAAGTTTGTGATTAGCAAATTTTGGAATCCTTAATTAATTGATTTTGAAATTCTTCAACTAATAAATTGATTTGATATATTTATTAAAGATACCAACTTTAATTTTTGATCCCAAATCATTGTGTTTTCACACCAACTAGTGGATAGTTGATTTATAACAACATAATCGATTATAAATGGATTTCATACCGTAGATAATCAATTATCTCAATAAATAATTGATTATTCAGTATAATAATTGATTATTTTGAGATTGATTCTAAAAATAGGATTTTCAATCAATGTTTTCAAGAGTTTCAATTTAAATGTTAAATCTATATTTTGTAAAACTCACTTGTCCTAAGTTTAGGTGTCAAAAATTCATTTACAAATATTTTGGCTTAAGTTTAGAAAACTTTAAGTTTATTTATCTTGTAAGCCAATTTATAGAAAACTTATTTTCACAGTGTTTTTAATAGATTAAAACCTTTGAGCTTTAGAAAACAACTTGTGTTTTTAATTTTAGGAAAACTTTGGTTTTAATTTTAGGTTTTACAATTATCCCAATAAGCCAATTCTTAAAATTTTTCACCAATGTTTTAACATTTTTGTCTTCAAGGAGAACGTATGTTATTAAATTTTACAAAGACTTTTTAATTATATTTCACTTGCATGTGTTAAATAGTTTAAATTAAATAATTTGTATTTCCACCATCATCTCTGAATTATTATTTTAAATATATAAATTAAACTCACAATTACTAAATACCATTATTTTCAAAAATCTATTTAACTTAGAAAAATCCATAATTAATTCAAATCACATTATTTTAATTTGAAAATTTTATGAAAAAGCTACTATCACTGTTTAGAATCTCTGAGAATTTTTTTAGAATGTTTTAAATTATTTAAGTGAAATTATCATTTAACCCCTACTATTAAATAAAATACTAGAAAAGTTATATTTAATTCAAATAATTTTAAAAACTTAAAATTCTGAAAATTTTCAGTAAAATTAAAATATACTATTCCAAGGTAAAAAACAATTTTTTAAGTGCGAAATGACAGTTTTTTTCTTATGCCAATTTTTTCATATAAATAGTTCTATTTAAGTAGTCTTGTTTCCATATTTATTAAAAATAGCAAATTTGATTTAATTTTTTTATTGAATCTTACTCAAAAGTAGTATAATGATATTTTCCAAAATATTAAATTACAAAAAATACCATTTTTTAATTTATTTGGTATTTTCTTTTAAAAACTGGTCCAGATTAAGGTAGTCTTTGTACAATCTTTCTATAAAATTTATCATAATTTCTCTAATCTCCACATTAATCCCCTATTATTAGGTGAAACTTAAGTGTTTAGGCATTGTTTAAGTTTAAATTTAATATGTGAGGGTTCCTAAACATCAACTAAGTCTTTAATCTTTAAGTGTGGGTTAAGTCCTCCAATTTTCAAGTCCAGCGAGTTGTATAGAGGTGTTCCAGCTTGTGCCTCTTGGAACCAAAGATGTTTAAAACGTCCAACCCCTAAAAATGTTTTGATGATAACAAAGACTATTAAAATTTTATGATCAAACATAAAGTAAGTTTTATGCTTTAATAATCACTTGCTTTTATAATAATGAACTTGTTATTAAAAGCATAGTCCATATAGCTTTCTTGAAACTTAGCTTTTGAACAAGCATCCAACATGTTTTTATTACGAAGCGTCCAATGCGCTTTCTTTAAAATCATCCAAGAGACCTTTACATAAAAGCATCCAATGTATATTTGTCGTCTGTATTACTCGTGCTAAAAAGGAACTCAGTACAAAACATTTTTTGAAAAATTGACTAAGCTTGAAATGACATAGCACGAACACTCCTTGCACTGACTTAACCTTTAAGGCTTATTCTTATTACTTGTCATCAAAGAATATTTGTTGTGGTTTTCTTCTTATCCTTATAGACAGGACATACACATCTTCACAAACAAATTATGAGAAGAATTTCATGCAATGAAAAAGTAGTTTTTAGACGTTATGCAGCAGTGTGCGATTTGACACATTTTTCTCTCTCTTGTACACAAAAGGATAAATCTTGTCCCCTAAAGGTGTGTACGAGCACACTTTTGAAGTTGCAACTCAAAATGTTTCCCCTTCTCTCCTCAAATGGTCACTTTAAGCTCTTATAGTGTAGGCGTTCAAGTTAAGATTTTCAACTAAGTCAAAACTTCAATATTTTAGGTATTTTAATAGCATTATACATCAAATAAATCCCAAAATCACAAAATCATTTAAATATCAAATATACAACAAAAGAAACATTTTAACACATTATAAACATAGACAAGCTTAGCCAATCATATGAACATTTTCGTGGTTCATATAGGTCATAAATCAACACCTAAACAATTTATTTTATTACCTAACACATATAAAGCCAAAATAAATATTTTTAATCCACACAAAATCCAAATAAATCATATTTAAAGTAAGCATACCACCACTCATCATTTAGAGGTAAGAAGATATATTCCCATGCTAAAAAATAAAGATAAAACACAAAGATTTAAACTTTAGAGGGATATTTCAACACAAAATCAAAACTATCACCATTTTAAACAAAAAAATCACCAACAAAATCATCTAGCACCAAACTCAAACCACAAAACAACAAATATACATATTTTAAGAGATTTCATCGGTGAAAAAAGAGATAAATAAGGGTAAGCACCTTTACCCTTGTAGATCCTTGAGTTTGAAGCCTTAAAGAAGGAGAAAAATAAAGAAAACTTGAAGCTTTGGGAATAACTTCTTGGAAATATAAAATGATACCATAGAAAGGTGGTTTTCATGAAGCAAATAAAGAAACAAAGTGTTAGAGAGAGTAAGGTTGATGAGTTCGTGAGATAGGAGGAAAGAATGGTAGAAAATTTCTTACCAACAACCTGTAAATGGAAACACTTGAAAGGATGTGAAGTAGCTAAGTGTTAGAATATTTTGCCTTGGTCTCCTTAGACCTTTGAGAGCAAGAGAATGAAGAAAAATGATGGTGGAGAGTAGGGGAGATAGGCTTGGGCAAGAGAGAAAATGAGAAGGGAACTTGTGTACTAAGTTTAGGTTTTGAAAAATGCATAAAGGATTTAAGGTTTAAGGAGGGTAAAATGGGAATTTTCAAAAATTAAAACTCTCTCCAACCCCCCCCCCCCCCCCCCCCCCCCCCCCCCCCTCTTAAGCTCCATGGCCATCCCTAAGGACCAATGAGGTCCATGGGTTTGAATTATTGCCATTCTTGTGTGTGTGTAAGGTGTTGGGAAGAATGCAAAAAAGTTTGCTTAGCCAAATTAGTGAAAAACTTTGACTACATTAATTTTGGTGCTAATCATCTTGATTAATGTGTGAATGACACATTAAGATTAATTGAACATCAAGAAATAATAATAATAATAATTATAGGCTCAAGGTTTTTTTTTTTTTTGCTCCAAAAAAGCTTATTAAGATGCGTGCATTTGACATCAGATTAAAATAATATTATTTTAATCAATAGTGTTAGAATTAATTCAAATTTTCACAGAAACTTAATTATAATTAATAATCACTAATTGTAATTAATTCCATGAATTTTTTTTTTACTATTTTCTCACTTTTACAGTAATTCTACACGGTCAATTTGTAACACAGTCTAAGTTTTAGTTGAATTCTCCACTGAAACTTACACAACAAATCATATAAATTTATTTAATTAATTTTTATGAATAAAATTAAGCCTTATCTTGTAATTATATTCAATCAAGTTTAATAACAAGTTATAGAAATTTAGGTGTTACAATATAAAGGTGAGGTATATAAAGAAATGCATACACAAAGGCTAACATTCAATTATATGACTACCATATAGTAATTAAAATTATCCCTTTGGATCACAAATGCAGTAGTGGAACTTATACAAAACAATACACTTTAAAGAACAAATTTTTCTCTTTATTCTTTTTCTTACATTTCATTCTTTTTTACCTTTTTTTGCTTCTCGAATTTTTCTTTATGTATTTTTTTTTTTGTTTCCCCTTTTTCTTTTGTAATTCATTTTTTTAGGAGAATTTTACAATAATTATACATATCGATAGACATTTTACCAATAATCCACTCAATTACTCCATTTAAACTCTAAACAAGTATTACTAAATATACAATTCAATTAAAATAAGGTACCAATAAAAAAAATATTGACATAACAATAGACTCAAAATGGACAAATAAGGGATATTCAAAGCAATCTCTGGAGTCTGAAAAATGTCTAATTGCCTTAATCATTTTCAAATAAACAAACAAAATTTTTAATTTGCCTTGAAAAACTTTCAATTCAAGTTCTAGAAAATTGGAGAAAAATTCACACAATAGAAAGAAACAAGACAAATAGTACATAATGTAGCACAAGCCACAATATAGATCCAAAATCTCACATTTAAAAACTAATTTGATTATGAAAATTAAGATTAGTAACTTCATAACTTTATTCAAATCCGACTTATTAATTTGTCACAAATATTAAAAATTAAGTCCTAATTTAATGAAATTTCAAAGATTCTAAAAGAAATTGACATAGAATTAGAATGGGAGAACAAATCAGGAGAATCCTTATCCTAAAGTGATCCTAATGCATGAGCATGAGTGAAACAAAAAATTAAATTTTTTTTTTTCAAATGACATGCTTCCATTGAAAAGACCTAGAATGTTTCTAAAGCTAGAGAGTGAATAAGATGAAGAAAATATTAAACATGTCTCCCCTAAGATTAAAACTCATATTGTCCTCAATATGAATTGAGGAGAAAGAAAAGAGAAGGTAACATAATAAACTCATCCACGGGGAAGTAAGGGGAACCAAAAATTTAATGGAGATACCAATGTGGTAAACTTGGATCAAATTCTCCATCCATTATTGGGTAGCTTAATGCTTTGAGTAGAGGGAAGAAGGCGTGTTCATCTAGTTAAGAACTAAGAGCACTACAAAAGAGAAGTAAACAAAGAAAGAAAAATCAAAGTCAAAGAAGAGATAGAGAGAGAGAGAGAGAGAGAAAGAGAAGGAAATTGTTTTTTACAAATATTTTTTAATTTTGTGAATAGTACCACCACCATAGGCTATGGGCGTCAGCCACATAAGGGTAGTGGTGATCTCTAGAAGCAAAATTAATTTTTGGATTTTAATTTTTTTATGAAACTCATCGCTACCAGAGGCTACGGTGCATCAACCATAAGGAGGCTGTGATGCTCTCTAGCAAGGTTTTAAAAAACGATTTGCAATCGTAATTTTAGCCACAATGTCAATGTTTTTTGAGCCAAAATGTCAAGAATTGAGCCAAAATCACAACTGGGACTACAATTTAAAACCTTACTCTTTGGTTTTGTGATGGAATCAATGATAGAACTAAGAAGTTGAACACAAATTAGTGAGGGTTCAACATTGTAATTGACTAGAGAGGGTTTTACAGTGGCAATAGCGATTTTCTCATGCTCAAAATGATTTTCCATCCATTGTGAAGGGTCTTTGCTGCTTAAGTTAGTGAAAGAGTAAAATTTAGAGAGATGATATTTAAAATGAAAGCATACCTCACAATATTGAATCCAAGATTTATATAATTCAGCAGACATATCGTTTGGTTGGAAATACAATTACAAAACCAACACCTTTAACTATTCCCACAATACTCAAAGGATTGTAACAAAAAAAAACTACTAGGTAGTTAGTAATTGTTGAGAAATAGTTGTCTAATATCTACCACGTAATTATTTATTTGAGAAGTGTTTATTAAAGTTTGAACATCACCTTAACTTGCATTCTTGTCTCACAGACTGAGGTTAAGCTGAGCCTAGTCCAGAACACAAGGTTTCTTATAAAATGTAAATTAACTAACATTGACAGAAGCAATCAATCTAACAATAGCTCTTAGGTAGAAAGTTAAAAACCCTCTATCTTGTGTTCTACCTTCAATCTCAAAACACGCACATGTTAGTAGATGCCATTGTGTTGAAAAATATATGCCTAAATATTTGTAGTTTGAAGATGAATAAGTTAATTTTTAGGAATTTTATTTATGTTTCAAATTTTAGGAAGTTATTTAGATAAATATAAGGATATTAACTTTATCATTTAGATTTAGGATGTTTTCAGTTTGATTTTAAAATTAGGGTGATATTAATATTTGAATTTTGTGTTACAATTTAGCTCTATATATAGAGCTCGTGAATAAAAGTTTAATAAGCTCATATGCAAAACACATCTCCTCTTCTTTTAAAAAAAATATTTTTACACAAAAAAATCAATAATTGGTGTCAAGAGCTATATTCTTACTTACCTCTGAAGATGGAAGTCGAAACAAGCTTTTCCCAAGTTGTTCCTCCTACCTTTGATGGAAAAAGCTATGATCTTTGGGCAATGAGAATGAAGTCATACCTAGAGGCTTTAGATATTTGGGAAGCCATGGAAGAGGATTATGATGTTCCTTCATTGCCAAACAATCCCACCATGACCTAGATAAAAATTCACAAAGAAAGAAAAATTAAGATGGCAAAGACAAAGATGTGTCTATCTACTGGTGTTTCACAAACTATCTTCACTAGAATCATGACTTTCTAAATAGCAAAAATAATTTGGGATTAACTGAAGGAAGAATGTGCAAGAGATGAAAGGATTTGAAACATGCAAGTGCTGAATTTAATGAAGGAGTTCAAGTTACAAAAATGAAGGAATTTAAGATAGTTAAACAATACTTAAATAAATTACTTAGCATTGCTAATAAGGTATGATTATTGGACACTGAATTTCCTGATTCCAAAATTGTAGAAAAATTTTTTGTAACCATACCTAAAAGATACAAAGCTTCTATAGCCACCGTGGTGAACACAAAGGATATGTGTAAGATCACTTTAGTAGAAGTGTTTCATGCATTGCAGGCACTAGAGCAAGGAAAGCTTGTGAGGTAAGAAGGAACAGTGGAGGGTGTTCTCCAAGCCAAATTGCATAACAACAATGGTGGCAAAACAAGAAAAAGGAGCAAGCCAGAGATGCTGGAAATAATGACCAATGCAACAATACTCAAGCTTTTCCACCATGTCCTTAATGTAAAATAACTAATCATTCACAAAAAAGATGTTGGTGGAGGCCTGACAGAAGATGTTACAAGTGCAATCAATTAGGACACATGGAGAAAATATGCAAGTCTAGCCAACAACAAGGAGAGACCAAGGTTACTGGGGATCAACTAAAAGAGGAACAACATTTTGCAATGTCATGCTTTACAACAAACAACTCTATAAAAGCTTGGCTTATTGATAGTGGTTGTACAAACCATAAGACTTATGATGAAGAGCTCTTCAAAGAGCTTAACAAAACTGCTATTTCCAAAATTAGAATTGGAAATAGAGCACACATTGTAGTTAAAGGCAAATGAACAGTTGCTATTAAAAGTCACTCAAGTTCAAAATTAATATCTGATTTTATATGTTCTTGGAATTAATCAAATTTTTTTAACTATTGCTCAGTTGTTGGAAAAAGGCTACAAGGTGTTGTTCAAACATAAAAATTGTGTGATTACAACATAGAAGTGATCAAAGTGCAATGAAAGGCAAGAACTTTGCTTTGGATTTGATGAGAGAGGAGTCAACTACATATGAAGACAAAAATGAAGGATCAGAATCAAAAGAAGAGCACAAAGATGCATGTGTTTTGAAGAAGCTTGATGTTCAGGAGGAGAATGAAGATGTAAATGAAGAAACACTTTTTGAAATCTATCAAAGGTTCAATGCTGCTACCACAAAGTCCATAGGAAACAAAATGAAATAGACCAAAAAAGGGTAAATGCACTAAAGGAGAAACTCAAGTTAAATAAAGAAGTGGTCCTACCCAAGAACGAAAATTATTATTGATAAGAATTATAAGCAAAATAAAAGGAAGAAAACGAGCATCAAAAGGAAGAAAGCCACATGTCAAGTTGAAATTCAAATTGGGTGTCCACAAACATTAAGGCAAGGAGAAGTATTGAAAATATATGCCTAAATATAAGTAATTTGAAAATGAATAAGCTAGTTTTTAAAAAAAATTGTTATGTTTCAAATTTTACGAAGTTAATTAGATAAAGATAAGGATATTATTCATATCATTTAGATTTAGGATGTTATCAATTTGATTTCAAAATTAGGATGATATTAGTATTTGAATTTGTGATAGACTTCAACTCTATATATATAGCCATAAATAAAAGTTTAATAAGTTCATCTGCAAAACACATCTGTTCTTTTAAAAAAAAATATTTTTCTAAAAAAAAATGCTGCAACTGACCAAATGACAAAAAGGCAATGTTATTAATCGTAAAACTGGTTAACGTAATAACCACTTATGCATATAATTGGAAAAATATATAGGAATAGCAGTATATTATAGTCATCGTCATCATAGTCTAATTGACATGCTAACCTTGTATATCTGGTAACGGGGGAGGGATTTGGATTTTGCCTTTTTATGAATTCAGCAAATTTTGAATCAACATAATTGGGTGAGGATGTGCTAGGGACAGTTTTAAGCTGATTATAATGGTATAGGTGAGAGGATTTTTATTTTTTATTTTGTACAGGAGATGGGCAATGGATTTGAGTTTTGGGTACGTGAAGGGTATCCTTTTTGAATTTAGTTTGAGTATCTCTTATATTCGAAAGAGTAATATATTTCTTTTTGCCAATAAAATAAAATAAAATCAGGTCCCCTCCGTCCCCACCTTTACAAAGGAGGAAAGCTTATCAATTTTTGCTCCAGGCTAATCAAAGTTGAGCTGGACCCAGTTGATCATATATTGCTTCAAATCAATGCCCATGTGCTGCTGTTGGAGTCCCCGATAATAACTATGCAGTCAAACAAACCTTTTATTTTTATGTTGCCTAAACAAAGATCTGAACAGCCTTATTCTATCACAAAGAAAGCAGAAGCAAGAAGAAACTGACTTTTGAGTCACATTTTTACATGATCCAGTGCTGTAATGTATATGCATCACCCATATGCACACCTAGTTTATCTCTACTAATTTATTCATATTCTGTGCACAATTAAACCAACAGTATTAACTCTGATAGTACCAGAGCCAGATTCATTCAAAACATTATATTTAAGCTTTAATAGTATGATTTTATTTAGGAGAATTAACTTTACCACAGTCATGTTAGAAGGTTAAAGGAGTTTAACCATGAGCGTTAAAGTACCTCAAGAAACATAAATATTTATGTTGTACTTGAAATTTCTGCTTGTCAAAGCAAAGTGGCGTCTCTTCATCTGATCGAATTATTATTCATGAATCAGCCAACAACAGAAAATTCTGTCAGAATACTGTTGGCTAATGACAAAGCAAGATTTTAAGCATTCCATAGAAGTTTTTTCATGATTTGAAATCTAATTTGTGATGGTAAAGCTTATTTAATAAGTCATAGGTTGTGATTGTAAACCCCTGATCACGCAACAGGTTAAGACCATTTTAGGAAAATTGACAGGAAAAATCTAGGTAAGTAATGATTCCATTGTCTAAGCCCAGTCCTTACACCCTTCAATTTTTAAGAGAAAAAAAAAATGAAGAAAAGAAAACTTGTGCGTCAATGTTAATATACTGAGATTGCCATTACTTAGGTCTCTTAGATATCTAAACAAGAGATAATCATACAAGTATGACTCTTAAGATTACTTTGCTAAAGGGCCATACTAGGATATTCTGCTTACTAGTTAACTAGATGTACTTATTCGAATCAGAAAATTATGTATGATTAAGTTTCAAAATGAGTTCTCATCAACCCAAATAAAGCCAGAGTAAAATAAAAAATTAAGTAGTTGATTAATCGATCCAATGCAACTACATATAGGACTACAGTCATACAAAGATGTTGTAATTAAGTTCTCATGATGACCTGCTTTGAGCTTGAATTAACTTTCAACATTCAATAGTTAAATTTCACGCAGTGACGTTTATTTTAGAACACCGCTAAGTCCAAGTTCTTCAATACATGTTTTAAACTTTACATATCAGAGACAGGATTAATGTATATAACGAGGTAATATAGCTTGTTAAATAATTACAAGGAAAAGGCTATTTTGGTCCTTGAAATTAAGAAAATTTAAAAAAAGTTTTTAAAAGGAAATCTTTTAATCACATTAGTACAGCCATTACATGCAACGTGTAACTTAAGTGATCATATTAACATATGTTTAGGAACCAAAATTATAGCAAGTGATTAAGTTTAGGGACTTACATAAAATAACTAAAAATATCAAGGACTTATTTAAAATTTTCCTAGTTTCAGAGACTAGTGCAATAGCGCTATATACTTTTGAGGACAAAAATGGTGATTTACTTAATAATCTAAGTTATGGTGAACAGATTGTGTTGATAAAGGCAAAACGTAATTTATTCTTGTTGGGAAATTCAATTCAAATTTCCAATATTAATGTAGGTATGTGAAAATTTAAGATGTGCATTCCAAGAGTAGTGGAATGTATCTTGACTCTTGAATAATTTTACTACTATAATGAGAAGATAAGTTGGGAGGTGGAACAATTGAAGTCCACTAGGTCACATTCATGAACAGAGTTATTCAACACCACTATAAAAGGGGTTCTTCTAACGAGAGAAAGCACCACTCAAGTGAGAGGGGTCGTGTAATGAGAGGGGTTTTTAAGTTTGTCTAGAAAACTTGTAATGAAAGAGTTTTCTCAAATTTGTCCAAAAAACTTGTAATCTCACTAGAGATAATGAATATTTGTCCAGAAAACATAGGCAAGAGGTGCCAAATCACGTTAAATTTGTGTCTTTCCCTATTTCTATTTGTGGTTCTTTGTGGGTTATCTTAGATCCATGTAGTGTGCGGGAGTTTTTTCCTCAACAATTCTATGGCATTTCCTGTAAATATGAGAAATGTTGTTCAAGGAGCTAATAAGGCAATGCAGAATGTTAATTTTTAAAAAAGTAAGGGGTGATGAAAAGATTTTGTTTTTATATAAAAATGATGGAGGTCGCGCGCATTTTCCTTTATGGTATTCATGATATTATAATGTCTTGGTAGTGTTCTTCAGCATTCTACTTTGGAAAGAGAAGTGTTTACCACATCTAGAAGTGTTTACATAAGGAAAAAGAAAGAATAAGGAAAAAGTGGGGGAGGTAAATAGTCCTCTCTGTTTCTGCAGGCTAGCTTTGAAGAGAAAATATCATTATGGAACCACAATGATATATCTCAGTGCTACTTCAGCGTTGAAATACTTGGAATGCACGCATCACAACAACACTGTCGAGTGACCTAAGCCAGTCTCTCAGATGTCAAAAGTGAACACTTCATAGAACACTATATAATTCCATCATAACATGTAGTTCTTCCAAGACAGAATGGCTGCTTATTTTGTGTGTTTCTGGGGTCTATTTCTCTCATGTTCGATTTATTTTGTTCAATCAAAGTCAACTCCTCAAGTAAAATTAATTTCGCATAGTGTTTTTATCGCTTCTCTTATAACAACGTATTCTCTTAAATATCTATCTAGTTGTTTTCTTCACATACAGGTCTATATAGTATATTTGGGGCTCAACCATATTCGCGATCCTGGTCTCACTTTTCATTACCACCTTCAACTTCTATCTACAGTTTTCACATGGTCACTTTTAATATATTTCATTCCCTGCTTCTTCCAACAGTTTTCTTGGCAGACATAAGCTCATTTCTCATGTTGTACCCACTATATTTCAGTGAAAAAGATGCGGAACATTCGATTC
The DNA here is from genome assembly GCA_004329165.1 of Spatholobus suberectus. Taxonomy (NCBI): domain Eukaryota; kingdom Viridiplantae; phylum Streptophyta; class Magnoliopsida; order Fabales; family Fabaceae; genus Spatholobus; species Spatholobus suberectus. The sequence continues at coordinate 56,560,483 of CM014737.1, read as the reverse complement.
TCTACAGCTACAAGTATAGTCTCTCAGGGTTTTCAGCAATGCTAAATTCAACCCAAGCAGCTACACTAGCCAGTAATGAATTTAGCAAATTTTCCTTTTTGGCATTCCCAATTTAATTCTGATACTGACTTGGATTAACATATTTATCATAAAATAAACGATTTAAGTACAAAACTTGCAGATATGCGAGAAGTGGTGTCAGTTTTCAGGAGCAAGTCATCGCAGTCACACACAACAAGAAGCTGGGACTTCTTGGGCCTTAACTTGGACAATAGTGAAGTAAAGCCATTGCAGCTAATTTATGGTGAAGACATTATTGTTGGGGTATTAGACACAGGTTTGTCCCTCAATAATCTGTGTTTCTCAGATCCATCATTAATTAATATACTAAAATGAACAAATAAGAATAAGAAAACATAAAAGGAAACGTGGGTGTTCAACTTATGTTTCTATGCATGTGAGTAGGCGTATGGCCAGAATCTGAAAGTTTCCGGGAAGATCCTAGCATGGGTCCTATTCCAGTGACGTGGAAGGGAGAATGTGTTAAGGGGGAGAGATTTGAGCCTGCAGCCGCATGCAACCGGAAGTTAATTGGTGCTCGTTACTACCTGAAAGGTTTTGAACAGGAATATGGAGCGTTGAATACAACAGAGAACTTCGAGTATGAATCACCTCGAGATTTTGTTGGCCACGGAACCCATACAGCTTCAACAGCAGTGGGGTCCATAGTGGAAGATACAAGCTTCTTTGACTTAGGAAAGGGCACTGCCCGGGGTGGTGCTCCAAGGGCTCGTTTGGCGGTTTATAAAGTATGTTGGAACATTGAATATTATGGAAGATGCACGGAAGCAGATATAATGGCAGCTTTTGATGACGCTTTGCATGATGGTGTACACGTTATCTCGGCCTCTTTTGGTCCAATTCCACCACTAGTTCCCTTCTTCAGAGATAGTTCCAGTATTGGTTCGTTCCATGCCATGCAGCTGGGTGTAACAGTGGTATTCTCCGCAGGAAACTATGATGTGTCGCCCGAGCCATCTCTAGTCGGAAATGTTGAACCATGGTCCATCTGCGTCGCTGCTTCATCGGTTGATAGAACGTTCCCCACAAAAATAATCGTTGGTGATAATGTTTACATGGTACAACCACCTGCTCCAGGGCCAAAAATTTTATGTATTTTGTGATTTCTTTTCTTCTTTCTTGTTAAATAACAGAACAGTCACTGTTTGTACAGGGAGAAAGCTTAATTACCACACAAATAAAGGCAAAATTGGTGGATGCAAGCACATATTTTTACAATGGGTGATTTCTCTCTCCCTCTCTTCATCTCTTGGTTAAGTTGTGGAACATGGCATTTCATGTTGTGTGTCTGCGCATGCGTGGTTATACTGGAGTGGTACATGACTGCTACTGCTACTGCTAGTGTCACTTCACCTTTGATTAATTAATTATCTAGGATCTGCAAGATGGACAACATTAAGCCATCAAAAAAAGGTGCGGGGAGGATTGTCCTCTGCTTCTCTACAGTAGGACCCAAATTAAGTCTAGAAGCAGCAGCAGCAGTGAAGACAGTGAATGCAACGGGATTGATCTTTGTGGAACCCATGTCAAGGCAATTACCTGACGTTGAAGTCGTTCCCACAGTCTTAGTCAATTTGGAAGAAGGAACTAAAATTAAGTATTATCTTGCTGAATCTCCCAGGTATAAATAAATAATCAAATCTTGCATGAGATGGAACTTGGAAGTACTTCATTTTCTTTTCTTTATTATTAATTTACCCGGATGAATCTAAAGGATAATCTGGACTCGAATAATTAATTAATGTTGGATCAATGTGAAGGCTCCCGAAAGTGCAGATAGAACCAAGTAAAACAGTCATTGGCAAGGCACCAGCGCCCACAATTGCATATTTTTCGTCTAGAGGACCTAGCTCAATCACACCCGACATTCTCAAGGTAAAAGTAAATCCTCCTCCATTTGCCCCGGATCAGATCATTGTATTGTATTGCACCAGAATGCTTTAAATAATACAAACAGAACAGCACTTTGGGACGGGTAGCACTAGCAATGAATAATTTAACAGTTTCATGAACAGCAACTCTAAGTGAAAGATAAGATCAGATTTACATTTCATTTACTTTGATATTCAACAGCCAGACATTAGCGCACCAGGAGTAAACATTTTAGCAGCATGGCCTCCCGAAACTCCTCCCTCGCTATCATCCAGTGACGGATGTTCTGTGAACTGGAATTTTCAATCAGGAACATCCATGGCATGCCCTCATGTGGCCGGTGTCGCTGCCCTTGTCAAATCTGCCCATCCAAGCTGGTCTCCTGCTGCCATTAGATCTGCTCTCATGACAACAGGTGAGGTAAGAAACAAGATTGCAACAAGCAACTTTATTCAGTCGTCCGACGAATGACAATATAAAAAAACTTTACACTGTCAGTACATATACTTTTTTTCTTTTTGAAGCATTAGGCCTTGAAACTGCACTCACATCACAGACCTAATATTTCATCTTTAATGTTCACTTTAATGTTATATAACCCCTATACTCCTTTAGTAGTATTCTGCATGCATTGCATATATAGTCATTGATTGAATCACCTAAGAATAAGCACTACACAATTATATTATATCCGCTAGCTCAATGGATAGATAGTGCTCTAATTTTGCTGTGCGCTTTTGCCAACAGCATATACTCTGGACACAACCTTGGACAGTATTCTTGCTGGTGGATCAATGAAAGTAGCGGATCCTTTTGACATGGGTGCTGGCCACCTAAACCCTTCAAAAGCAGTTGATCCTGGACTAATCTACGATATCAAATCTACTGATTACATTAGTTTCCTCTGTAATATGGGCTTCACCCAAGAGCAGATAAATAAAATCACTAATCATCCCTCTCCAGAACCTGTTCAGACAAGCTGCGAACACTTGGTAACCAAAACCAATGCCATTCTAAACTACCCATCAATCACACTCTCAAACCTCCACTCTACAGTAACAATCAAAAGGACTGTTAGTAATGTAGGTGGAAACAAAAATGTCATATATTTTGTTACCATCTTCGAACCCTGTGGAGTGGAGGTTGTGATATGGCCCAAGATCCTAATATTCTCATGGTTCAAGCAAGAAAACTCATACTTCGTCACTCTAAAGCCCAAAAAGGAATCCCAAGGTAGGTATGATTTCGGAGAGATAGTTTGGTCAGACGGCTTCCATTATGTTAGGAGTCCATTGGTTGTACGTGTTAATACTTCTGGTTCGGGTTTCCACGGATCCAACTACTGCTCATACTAGCTAGTACAAGTTCTGTGCAGCATGCAGACACGCTTTTATCTGAAATATGGTTAAGTTTCTGTGTCTCTCCACCTGTCCAAATTAATGTCATACGCTTTTTCAATTTTTCGTCGTGATCAAACGATAAGAAAAAATCATGAAATATAAGAAAATATTATATTATAATGCTAATTAAATAAGAAAAATCATGAAATATAAAAAAATATGAAAACCAATCATAAAAGTTAATAGAATTCATATATTCTAACACACTCGCATAAGTTAAAGCTAGCTCACCTTTAGCTTGTTGCAACTAAACATACTAAAAAAATAAACTAAAAATATAATCAAGTGACAAGAAATGATGAGGCTGTATCAGTGACTAGCGATGAAGTGGATCAAAGACAAAAGAGTCAGACTATCTGGGATTGATGATGGGGCCATACGGCCCATACGACATTTGGGACCGGAGATGTGAATGGAGCCAGTAACGTAGTAGTTGGAACCGTACTAACAACGTATAACAAAACATTATCTTGAAACAAAAAACTCACGATGACAGAATTAGCAACAGAGATATTAGGAGGAAACAAAATCTGGTTTGGTGATAATTGAGTTCAATGAACTCTAACATGACGAAAAGAAAAATTATTTTCAAGGTAGATACCAAAACATTGATATCATGTTGGAACAAATAATGGAAATGTAAGTATAAGGGAGGAAAAGGGGTCCTAAAAAATTTCCTTCCTCCGTAACAACCTTGGTCCCCTAAACGTCTACTCTATCAGACATTTTTGGGGGCATGGACGATGGTTCCCTTTAAGAAGAAATTCCCAGTTAATCACCACAGTATCCGGCTAGTCAGACCACAGTTAGGATACCAAGAAGGTAGCTAAAACAGAAGATAGTTCTAACTGAATGGAAAGAACTACTGCCGTCTTATTCAATTCCAAGAAATCACAGCCAGAGTCGATGATTCCTAGAGAGACTATACCTCTGCTCATCCTCCTCAATGGAGTTACATGAATCCTCTCTGCACCCTCTCCCATGCCCCACTCTCCCCATATAGCCCCCTGACCACAATACTCACTACATTCTGCATAACAAACTGCCACCTCATTCTAATTACCTTCTCTGCCTAGTCATTCCCTAATTCTCTTCCTGGTTCCCTTTCTTTCTCCTATAATAGACCCTCCAAACCTTGGTCTCCCGGTCACTACTATCCAATAGCCTCTCTACCTCTGGATCACACCCATAGTCACACCCTTGTCAAAGTCAGCTCATCTCTGCCAGATGAAAGAAGACAGATACCACATGCCCTATGCTGGTTTTAGTTCAACCATAGTTATTATCATCATTCATCCACAAGTTTGATTTGATCAATTGCTAAATTCAACCATGCAACAAGCTTCACAACCAATATTATCCATGAGCTATAGCCTAGAAAATTGAATTTTACGAGCCTATCAAAGTATCAAACCCAGGCTTAAATGTGTATGAACATATACCAATATAGTACAAGTTAATGCGATGGGAAAATAAAACCACCCACGAGAATTATACAGATGCCAAGTTGAGTGGTAAAAGTAGAAGGAAATATAGCAACAACTGGAATTCTTGGAAGCACAACAACTAGCAAAACAAAAGCCACGTGAAAAATCACAACTTGTTCTCTCAACATTGGATCCTTTGATTGGTCGAAGACTGTACAAAACAAGGCAGCATATGAATAGCTCAACAGAGATGCAAGAATACTCAGTTTTCATCTGATTGAGTATCATTTCCGTTTGCAATGGAACTGCGAGAGGATGAAGAGTTCAATGAAGAAAATAATCCATTGAAAGGCCATGGAAATGAGAATCTTCTACCCCCACTTGCATTTCTCCCTTCACCATTTCTTTCTTCAGCATTGTCATGTTCAATATTTTCTTCCTCCCTTCGGTTTCTGCTATTCCTCGACACATCAGGGGCTTGCTTAGATTCATCGACTGGCAACTGAAGCCGGCAAGCTGGACAAGAACTATGAAGTTCCAGCCAGCGCAGGATACACCCACTATGAAACCTATGTTTACAAGGCATCTCTTTAGCTTCAGAACCAAGTTCAAAATCATCCAGACACACAGAACACTGCAAATTCTCGTTGATTGTCACAGTAGGCAGTGCTTCAATGGCCTCCTTCTGAGCAGGTGGAGTTCCATACCTAGTGGGATCATTCTCAGCCAAATGTTGCAACAATAAATCCAAACCAGGTCCCATGAAATAATCACCCAGAGACCCAACGGGGCTATGAGTATCACTTTGATCCCGGTTTGACTCATAGGAACCTTGAAAAATAATAGTCTGATTTAAAGGATTGATCAAGATTACACGCTCTCTTTCTCTTTCTCTTTCCCTGTCATGGTCATCACCATCGGTATTCTCAAATGATTCAGATGCCAGTCCAGCTCTTATACCTTGGAGCAATTGTAGAATGGTAGCTGAGTTTCTCCTTCTCCTCCGAAATCCAGCAAGCTTCCGAAATCCAGACAGATATGCAATGACACCAATCACCACAGGGTAAAAAACAGGCCCAGAGATCCAAAGACCAACCTAAACAAATCCAGGTGGAAAAATAAAGGGGAAAAAAAAAACAGAGAGAGATATCATAGAATCATCACCTTAGCAAAAGAATAATGAAAGAAGAGAAACAGCAGCAGCAGCAGCAGCAGCTACAATAATTTGTCGGGAAAGGGTTTTATGAACGAACAGTTAAAACATAACTCAGGTCGGTCGGTGAGAGTTGAGAAAGATTGTTAAGCAAATAATAAATAAAATTCAGAGAATTAAAAGAAGGATCTGGAAGCGATTTGACATGATGAGAACACGTCACCGCCCTCGTACATATTGCAATCCAAGGAAATTGTCGCAGAAACTGCAAAGCAATTTGATCATATTTGACACGCAATCTAAATAATTAATTAATTTAATTTAAATTTATAAAACGGAAAGAAAGTTGCAATCTAAACAATTATCATCTCATCCCGTGAAATTGATTGTATTGTAAAAGTCTGAGATTTGAGAGTAAAAACCTACCAAATTCAACGAAGAGCCCTTCTCGATTTCATCATTCATGCAGGTTCGGTTTTGTGTGCTGCAGTAAAAGATGTAAAATTCGATTTGGCCATGTGCAAGAAAATCCTCCTCTTGTCTACCATAAACCGTCCAATCCCAACTGTGTCTTTCCTCATTTCGTCGTTTCTACATCTAATATTTTTTGAGAAACGGTGGTAATATATTTTTTAACAAACTTTTTTAGTATACTTTCTCTTATTAATTAATTTTTTTTTAAATTGTGAGTTTCATATTTTATTTATAAATTTTCTCATAATTTAATAGTTTTTGATAAATTCTAACTAATAATAAAATATGTATTAGAAGAAATGACTTAGAAAATATATCGGTATCACTCTTCATATTTTTTTAGTTAAAATAAAGTAAAATTATATTTTATTTAAAAAATTTAATTTTCATGTATTATTTTTAAACCCATAGTTAATTAAAAATCACTTTATATAATTTTTTAAAATAATTATTATAAAAGTAAAACTTTTACCATATATGATAAATCTATGATTAAATAATAATGCGGAAAACCTTTATATTCCAAACAAATTATTTTTAATGATAAATAAATCTATCTTTCTACTTTTTTAAAAACAGTTTAAATTTCAAGCACCGAATATTATCAATTAATAAAAAATTATTTTATATATGATTTTTAATATTTTTATTATAAAAGTCAACAAATTCTTAGGAGTGTCAGTGTTCACAGATTGTTCGAATATAGGGTAAAATTAAATCTGAACCAATTATATTTGATTGAATTGGTTTGGTTTGAGTTTTGAAAATTTTGTCAGCTAATCCAAACCAAATGATTAAAATCGAATTGATTTGATTTGAGTCATCGAGTTATGATAAAAAAATTATTATATATTTTTAAGCTTTTATTCTCACTTATTGTCTATTTTATATAAATATTTAATTTTATATTAAGACAAGATAAAAATATTTCTTGATTTTTAATAACTAATTATTTATTTTATTTAAATTATTTAATTTTTATATAGTTATCACTTTATATATATTATTAATTTTTTTACCTAAAATATAAAAAAAATTACATAATAAATATGACAAAAATTAAAACATTTAATAATATTAGATAAGATCATAAGAAAATTAAAATAAATGAAAAAAATATAAAAGTTGAACAAAATTTAAGTTCTAAGTTTAAAATATATTAATCTAAAAATTAAAACACAACTAGTATTCTAGCTCATGCATTGCACGAATCAAATTCAATATGTAAATTTTATGATTATAATTTTTTATCATAAAAAAGTACAAAAAAAATATTCATATCATTTAATAAATTTTTATAGAAAAATATTAAATATATATAAATATAATAATTGTCAACACAATAAATTAATATAATTAAAATTCAATAATAATCTCAGTTTTACAAATCTATTTAATGATAATAGTAAAATGAGAAAAATTTAAATAGAGAAACAATAGTTTGTTATTTTCATAATCGAAGAAAGAATAATGATAAATCATTACCCTTAAGAAGCCGAAAAAAAATTATCCCTATAAATTAGAGATGAGAAAGACAAGATAGTTTTTTTTTTTTTTTGAAAAATAAGCAAGATAGTTAAAATAAGGTAAGAGAATAAAAGAATTTAAATCAATATGCAAGTTAAAAGAGATGAGGATAATTTATTCCCATAAAATCAGATAAAATTTTCAAGAAATTAGAGATGAGATGAACAACTTAGTTTAAATTAGGAAAGAGATGAATGAATGAAGGAAGAAGAGATGAAGGAATAAGATAAGAGATAAAAAAATTTAAATCAAGAGATAAGAAAAAGAAAAATCTTAGAAGATTTTTTTAAAACGAATAATATTTGTATAAGGAAAGAGTATAATTCACCTTTGCTTGATAGAAGAAAATTTAAACAAAATCAAATATAAGAAGTTAGAAAATAAAAGTTTCACGAATTAGATAACTATTATAATTTATATATAAAGAGGATAAAGTAGTAGATATTCCAATAATTTTCACTTTAAAATGGAACACTATTTAAGCATTCAAATTGCAATCTTGTTATTTAAAAAACAAATAAATTCATTAAAAAAAAATAATCCATACCAAAGTGACAATGAATGCAAGAATGATTTCAGCAAGTGAGAAAACTTTCACTATCCTAATTTATAGCCATTGTTTTTACAATAATTATTTAAAAAGTCATACTTAAAATATTTTTTAATTTATTAATACTTAAAAAAATTATTAATAATATATGAATTAAACTCAAAAATAAATAAATGGTCACATTTGTGCATATATGATTTTTTAAATTATTTGAGTTTTTAATTATTCTATAAAATATAATTCACCCAAACATTCTTGTTATGCTGTATTAATTAAATTAAAGTGTAGCTGGTCAACCCTCTTAAAAGAATAAAAAATAACAACTCATGTTGCACAATTGCCAAATTCTTAAAAATATCAAAATTACATGATCATAAAATTTCAAAGAAAACTAAAAATAGAAAGAGGACATAGCATTGTATTGGTCACTCACAATTCTTCACAAAACAAATTAGGGCTTAGTGATACCTTGATTTTATAAGCAATAGTTGGAAAAAAAAAATAATAAATCAAAACTCATACCAAAGTGATAAGGGAAGCAAGAAGAACAATTATAGGAAGTGAAAGATATGAGAAAAGTCTTTTAGTACCCTATTTTTATAGCTAATCATGTTCCTAAAATTACTATCAGTCATTTAAATTTTGAAAAGTTTGAGAGATAAAGATTGAGGAAGATAAAAATTGAGGGTTTGTTTTGATCTTGGGAGGAAGGTTGATAAATAAGCAAAATAAGAATAGATGAACAGAGCTAGATGACAAATTACAAAGATGATTTTATAGACAGTGATTTAAAATAAGAAAATAGAGTAATAGATGAAAGAATATAAGCCAAGAATGTGAAAAAGGATTAGAGAATATGATATGAAATTTTCTGTTATTGATTTGTTGAGATAGTGAGAGGGAGCGATTAGGAGGTGAAAGAAAAAATAAAAATAGAACATTGCACCGTGAGAGAGTGAATTGCACATTGCACTATTTCACCACAAAAGAATATTCAAGCAGAAATAAATGTGAAGGAGAGTGATGAGAGTGAGCTCTTCTAGTGATAGATAAATGTTCTCATTTAATATATAGGGTGAATTGATTAGATTGATTCAGATTTAAAAAAGATAAACCATATTTGATAATCGAACTAATTATGATTGATTTGGTTTGAATTTGAAGTAAAAAGAGCCGATAACCGAACCAATTCGAGCTAATTTAATTTGGTTTGATTTGAATTCTTTGGTTTCATCAGGTAAATCCTATTTGATGAACACCCTTACAAATTTTTAATAGATGACAATTTATTTAGACAATAATGTAAAAAAATATTTATATTTTCATTATATTTTAATTAAATTTATTTATAATTTAAAATACTGAAATTGATTGTTCATATATATCCAAGATATATGAAATATCAACTTACGATGATAGTGAAAAAGTGAGTTTCGAAATAAAATAATCTAATTAAAATTGAGTTTAGTGATTATACATTGTTAGTGTAAAAGATTTTACACTGTCAATCAATCAGAAATTACTATTGATATGATTTTTAAGGTAAATAATGTAAAAGTCAACAAACTTACCATATATGATGGTTTATAATTGAATGACAGTGTAAAACTACATTATACTACTAATGCATTGCCTTTTTTCTCATTAAAATTTAGGCTTAGTTGCAATTTTTGACCTCCAAAGTTTTATGATTTTACGAATTTTACCACCCCAAAATTTTTTTCACGAATTTTGCACCTCAATTTACAAAATATTGCGAATTTTGACCCCAAGTAAAAAAAAAACTACTATCTTAATTGTGACAGTTTAAAGAAAAAAAAAATCCATAAAATGTCTTAATTGTGGCAATTTTTCTATGTTAGGAAAAAATTCACTATATTTTGTAAATTAGGGGACAAAATTCTCAAAAAAAAATTTGGATGAAAAAATTCACAAAATTGTAAAATTTTGGGAGCAAAAAGTGTAATTAAACCTAAAATTTAATAAAATTTATTGAATGATATAATAATTTATACTAATTGCATAATTTGATTTCTTTTATATATGTATGTGTAATAGTTTTGAATAATTTTATAAGTGTGTAAATTTTGAGTTTAATTATTGAGATGATTGTATTAATTAAATTCTTTTTATTATCTTCATTTTATGTGGGCTTTAAAATTTACATTCAATTTATTTTTTTTATGGAATTTCTTTCGTATAATGATGGCAAATGAATTCAAAGTTTATAATCACCTGTAAATTATTTATATATGGAACGTTCATTGTTCTTAAGCAATCAAGATTGAATGAAAATGAGTTTTTGAAAATTTAGAACTTTCAGGGTTCTATTTAGTTCTTTATTGAACTTTTTTAACTTGTCAAAGTTTGATCATCCTTGTGACATCTTCAACACTTTGAGTTCTTGTTTCTCTTACTCAATAGTTCAGGTGGACCATTAAATTTAACTATTAATTTTTTGGGTGAGTATAATTCAAGCGATTGTGAATTCAGAAGTTCTAAATCTTCCTGGATTTATCGTACAACCTTGTGAAAAAAATTATTTTATCATTAATTTTTATTTTTATTGAATATTAATTAAAAAATCTTCTTAGTTCAAACATAAGAGGCACGATAATTTGTATTTTAAAATGTTGTCATACAATAAATGCAAAATCCTTTTTTTTAACTTATTTGTAATATTCGAGTAACATTCTCATTTGATTTGTAATTTTTTTGGTTATTTTATTGTAGCCATTAACTTATAAAAGTCATATTTCATGTGTTTTCATCATCCAACTTTTTGAAGATTGTTAGAATATCAATTTTATAGTGTTTTCTTTATTTTTCCATTAGTTTTAGAGCCATTTAACATAAAATTTGTTTCTAACTTCATGCATTTTCTATTTTGTAAAATTTGGCCAATGTTTTTTCTCACCAAAGTTAGTTTTGGTCTCATTTAAAAGCATTTCTAATGATTTTTATAAAATCAATATAGTAGACGTGCTCATAAGGCCCCAAAACTTACAAAGTTTGGTGCAAACCTACAACTTCCTTGCTGGAGATTTGTCAAAATTTTACACTAATAATCATTGTTCCAAGATTAAAAATATTGACATTAATGCCATATCACTCCTATTTGTTTAATCAACAAACATGTCAATTGCTTGTGTGTCACATGTTAACTCATTAATTTAGTCAAATACCATGATCTACCATGTATTAAACTATTAGTCACCCTAAACATTTTTATATTTTAAGAAATCCTCATCTTTTCATAATTGTAAATTATTCAAACAATATTTTCTAAAATTCCATGTAAAGCACTTTTATATTTTTTTTGAAACTAAATTTTGATCTCTAATCTTTTTAAAAAATTACAATTTTAGCTTTCAAACTTTACCAAAAATATTGCACTTTCTTTGCTCATATTGGTCTAAAATTAAAAAAAAAAAACAATTTTTTAAAGTGTTGTCAAACTCAAAGAAATTGTTGTGAAGTTACAATTGACAAATTACAACAACAAATTTAGCAATTGCAAGAAATTATGAAATTCAACAAGCTCAACTTAATCAATAAAGAAATTCAAAAGATGATTTTGAAGGGAGTGATTTATTCACCATTAACAATTCTAGACCAAAAAATAACATAATGGGATTGCTTCAAAAGTTTCAAGATAGACATCCTCTATTTAAAGGTTAATTACAAGTTAATGAATTTGTGGATTAGATTCAAATAATAGAAAAATGAGTGTTTGAGTTAAATGAAATTCAAAATAAATATTGTTGTTGTCAAATTAAAGAAATATTTGTTAATATGGTGAAAGAAACTCAAGAAGCAAAGTGAGTTAGAAAGACAAAGCAAAATAAGAACATGGGAAAAATTATAAATACTTATGCATTAGTTTTATCGTAATAACTATTGCTAAGATAACTTCATTTACTTTCATAATCTACTTCAAGGTTCAAAGATAGTTGTAGAAAATAGAAGGGAGTTTAAGTAGTTGTTGATTAAATGTGATATTCAAGAGAAAGAAAAACAAACCATTGTCAAGTACTTTAAAGGTATAATACTTAAATTTTCCTAGCTCATACTACTTCAACAAGACTTTAAATGACTACGTCAAGTTATCCATCTAAAAAAAAAACTAAAATGCTCAATTTCCAAGATTTCTAAACATGGCCACTTTTAAACTAGTTTAGAAAACTAATCTTACATAATCAACCTAACCTAAATGACACAAATGTTTTTATGACTTTTGATTGTCCAAATCACTGAGTTGTCACTATCATTAAAGAAGAAGCTTGAGAAGTATTTGAAGAATAACCTAACCAAGATAGGGATGAGTTCAAGGGTCCCTTAATGTTTGATTAAGATCTAATTCTAACATATCGCAAGGAGTCTTAAATGATTAAACAAAATCTAGACACAATAATCACAAAGGAAGATTTGTGGTTATCACATAACACTTTTAATAATAATAATAGGTGTACAACCAAAGGGGATTTTTATGATGTCATCATTGATTGTTAGTGTTATGAAAATGTAGTGTCTAGTTACATGGTGGGAAAATTGAAGCCTCCAACCTATACATTAATGTCGTGCTAGGTTCGCATGATAAATGTTGCCTATTCCAACTGAATTTTATCTAGTAGTTTTCCTAACAGAAAAAGGTATAAAGATGAAGTTTGGTGTAATGTGATCCTTTATAGTTGTTTGTCATTATCTATCGAGACATTTTTGGCTATTCAATTAGAAATGGGTTTAAAAACACTTACTCCTACATGAAAGATGAATCCAAAAGAGATACTTCTTGTCTTACCACCAATGAAAGACATCTAATATGTCATCAACTTTATCCCATAAGTTGTTATTTTAAATAAACTTGTTTGTAGGATGAGTTCACAAGAGTTACATTAGATTTAAAAAGTATTGTCTATACATTACAATTACATTTTAAAATTGTTACCTATATATATTAATGTTGTGCTAGGTTTGCATGATAAATGTTGCTTATCAAATATCATGCATAACAATATTTGAAAGTGTGGCAAAAAATTGAAAAAAATTGTTGCTTTACACAATAGGCAATGCTCAAATAGGTACCCCCGATAAATTATTGCCTATAACTTTAGGCAATAATTTTCTTAGCTATAGTTACGTTTTTCAACTGTTCTTATAAATAAAAAATGTTATATTATAAGCATAGAAGACACGCCACTTTCAAAAGAGATTTGGTACATATTCACTTAAGAAAATAGAGATTTCCTAAACAAAATGCCAAACTTTCTCCAAGAATATATGGACTATTGTGGTATAAAAGATCAATGACAACACTTACAAGATTGTTGAATTGCTAGAATCTTATGACATTTCTACCACTTTTGATGTTGTGAGTCTTGTGCCTTACTATGATAAAGATAATGCTTAGATCATTTTTTTTAACTAAAGTAGAAATAAATTCAAATATAAGAGGCACACAATAGTTTTGAAAATCTTATCACATAATAAATGTCAAATCACCGGTCATAACTTAGTCACAATGCCAAGATTACATTCAAATTTGGTTAGCATTTTTTTTTTTTATTGTAACCATTGGCCTATAAAAGACACATTCTTATGTTTTTATCATCCAAGTTTGAAGCATTAAGCATTTTTAGTATAATAATATTAGAGTTTATTCCTAGTTTTTCGTGCCATTTTTGTTTAAAAAACCTAAACTTGAAAAAAAAATGTTTTTCTAGAAATTATATAAAAATTATACCATAGAAAGAAGAGTTTTTTTTTTTTTTTGTAAAGATCACAAATATCTTTTACTAGATACAATCTTGTTCGAACTAAATAAAATTTCTAATCCATTCAAAACAATAGTGTGTGCAAATTATTTTGGGTAAAATTATTTGAAGTCATCATGTGATTGATGACTATAAAATTTAATAATGAAGATAAAATTTTCTACAAAATGATTTGACAAAATTTTTAGATGGATAGATTATGATTTCAATTTTAGTTATCCTGATATATCTTAAATCTAGCCTAATTATGTTAAAATGGCCTTATTAATTTTCTTTTCTAGCTTCATATAATGTGTCCCGTTGTTAGTCTTCACACAAAGGAATTAAATTGTGTATCCTAAAATATTGTTACTAAAATTGTATTATTTACAGATAAATGCTTATTACTGTCCTTAAGGCACCATATATTGATTAAAAAATTAAATTATTAATGTACGTACTTCATCGTAATTTCGAATGTATTTTTATAATATTATTTTCAATGAAAATTTTCTACTATTCATTCTTTAATGAGTGTCAAGATCTTTATTTATATAATATCTATTTTCTAATATTATGTTTTCTTTTTATCTTTTCCATAACATCACCTATTTTATCACACACTTTCTCTTTCTTTTCTTCTCATGTATATTTTACACAAAATGTTATACAAAAATAAATTACAATAACTAGCATTCCTTTTGTTATTTTTGCGCAGCAATTAAACTGCTGGATGAGAGGCATTGATGAACAAATTGAATAAAGTTTGTTTCTTGCACTTTTTTCATTTTTACCTCAAAGCCAAACCAATAGCCAAAGGAAAATTTCTAAAAATAGAGAAGGAATAATAGAAAGTCAGTAGTGAAAAAATGGGAGGCAGAGCGATTTATAAGGTCCAATCAGAAACGGACCAAAGATAAGTTGGGCAAAGTTTGAATGGTTGAAAAAGGGGGGGCAATGGTATAAAAGGGGTGGGATGAGAGCACATGAAGAACAACTATCTTCTTCCAAAAAAAATATAGGAAGCAGATAGGAGAGGTTTGATAGGGATAATAATAAAAATAAAAATAAAAATGGGTTGTAGGGTGATGTTAGCGTTGATGCTATGCCTATTGGCTGCGGCAGTGCGAGGTGAAGACCCATACGTGTATTACACATGGAACGTCAGCTACGGCACGATTTCTCCTCTAGGAGTGCCACAGCAGGGTATTCTTATCAACGGGCAATTCCCCGGACCCGAAATAAACTGCACCAGCAACAACAACATTGTGGTGAATGTGTTCAACAACCTTGATGAGCCATTCCTTTTGACTTGGCATGGCGTTCAACACAGGAAGAACTCGTGGCAAGATGGTACATTGGGAACATCATGCCCCATCGCTCCTGGTACAAACTACACATACCGCTTTCAGGTGAAGGATCAAATTGGAAGTTTCTTCTACTATCCCACCACAGGATTGCACAGGGCAGCTGGCGGTTTCGGTGGCCTTAGGATTTTCAGCCGTTTGTTGATTCCTGTCCCATACGCGGACCCCGAGGATGAGTACTGGGTTCTGATGGGTGACTGGTACACCAAGAGTCACACCACGTTGAAGAAGTTCTTGGATAGCGGTCGCTCTCTTGGGAAGCCCGATGGCGTGCTCATCAATGGAAAAACTGCCAAGGGCGATGGTAGTGACAAACCACTCTACACCATGAAGCCTGGCAAGACCTACAAGTACAGACTCTGCAACGTGGGTCTCAAGGGCGCCCTCAACTTCAGGATCCAAGGCCACCCCATGAAGCTTGTCGAGATGGAAGGCTCCCATGTCGTGCAAAACATCTACGACTCTCTCGACGTCCATGTTGGGCAATGCTACACTGTCCTCGTCACCGCCGACCAGGCCCCCAAGGACTATTACATGGTCGCCTCCACGCGCTTCACCAAGTACGCGCTCACGGGCAAAGCCATCATCCGCTACACCAATGGCGTTGGCCCCGCCTCGCCCTTGCTCCCTCCCGCACCCGTTGGTTGGGCCTGGTCTCTCAACCAGTTCCGTTCCTTCCGTTGGAACCATCACCGCCAGCGCCGCAAGGCCTAACCCTCAGGGCTCTTACCATTATGGTCAGATCAACATCACTCGCACGATCAAGCTCGTCAACTCCGTCAGCAGAGCTCAAGGTCTCCGTTATGCCATTAATGGTGTCTCACACGTAGATGCTGATACTCCTCTCAAGCTTGCTGAGTACTACGGAGTTGCTAACAAGGTTTTCAAGTACAACATCATCTCTGATGAGCCCCCCGTCGATCAGAAAACCATCGTCAAAGCACCCAATGTCATCACAGCCACATTCCGCAACTTCATCGAGATAATCTTTGAGAACCACGGAAAAACTGTTCAGTCATACAATTTGGACGGTTACTCATTCTTTACAGTCGCGTGAGTATAGTATTCCCAACCTTTTTCATATCCATCTCTACCTACCTAGACTAGCTAGTTGATTATAATAATTACGGGGACAAAAAGTAGCGCTGTTTTCATATTAGAACTGGTCTGGAATTAAAGATAAGTTAGATAATTCTTTAGAATTAGATTTTTATTTTTGTAATCCGCAAAATAAGGGGTTGTTTAACTTAACTTAAATAAAAATAAATAGGGTTAAATAATCCTATAAAAAATAATTGGTATAATTTTTTGTATTGTATTTTTAAATACATAAAAAAATTTACCAATTATTTTTGATGAAATTATTTAATCTTATTTTTATTTAGAATAAAAAAATTATATCAATCATTTTTAATGAGGTTGTTTAATTATATTTTTATTTGAAATATGTTAGACAATCTCTACTTTTAAAATTGTTTGTAAGTTTTGTTCTAATTATAATGCATTGTGTTGCCACTTGCCAGTAATGAATTTAATAATTAATTATTAATTATTAATTATTAATTATTCTGTTTAATTTGGTTATCCTTTCTACATGCAGCATAGAGCCAGGCAGATGGAGCCCAGAGAAAAGGAAGAACTATAACCTTCTTGATGCCGTGAGCAGACACACTGTTCAAGTCTTCCCCAAATCTTGGGCCGCCATCATGTTGACGTTCGACAATGCTGGAATGTGGAACTTGAGATCGGAACAGGCTGAGAATCGCTACCTGGGCCAACAACTCTATATGAGCGTTTTGTCCCCTGAACGTTCCCTCAGGGATGAGTACAACCTCCCGGATGCCCAGCTTATTTGCGGAATGGTCAAGGATATGCCCAAGCCAAAACCATACTCCATGTAGAGAGAGTGCTTCCCTTCTATCTATGCCATGCGTATGTGATTAAAAGCCAGATGATATATGGGTATGCCATGCGGCGGCTGATATGTATCATCCCCGTTGTTGAATTCAATTGATTAATTTGCCCTTCAGCATGAGTTTTATTACATTTATAAATTTGATACCATCTGTAATTACTTTATATATTTTTCTCTCAAATTGAGATCATTTATTAATACAACAAATTCATACATAACTTTTTCTCTCTATCCCTTTCCAATATCCATCATATCAATCATCTTATCTCACATACCTTCTCTTTCTATCTATCACAATTATTGTATAACTTTTTGGTACAAAAAATTTATACCAATATAATTTCTCATCAAATTTTAACTACAATATTCATTTTTCATTTTTAAGTGACTAAAATAAAATTTTACTTAAGTTCTAGTGCTATTAGGCCCAACTACTGCCATATATACTATATGGAATTAATTATGATTTTCTTTTGTATTTCTTAAGATAAAATTCTACCAATTTTGGTAGGATTTAATTCACATTGCAAAGAAAAAATAAAAAAATAAACATAATATTAAATATAAATTTATTTATGTATTTTTGCTAAATAACTAAAACTTTTGACATAATTTATGACATATTATTAGTCACACTACAACTAAGTAACTTAGAGTTCAATTCTTATAATTACATGAATATTGTCCATGCTACAAAGTCAAATGAATCATTCATTGGTTTCATGAATTTTTTTTATTGTGATTAAAATCGACTCTTGAATTTTACATTTAATTTTTTTTTTTTTTGGAAATTGATACATCTTTCTGAATGAAAAATATCTCATTCCAAATGCTTGCAATTAAAAATCACTACAAAAAAGTTAATTAACAATTGAAAAAATTAATTCCTAAATTACGATTTTGGATCTCTAAATTTATTTAAGGACCGAATTAGTGACCATTCAATAATATAGTGACAATAATGTAATTGCTAAACCTATTAGTAACTAATTTTAAAATGGAATGTGAAAGTAAATAATTTAGCAAATACATATTACGGTTGCTAACGTTTTAAAACATAAACACACACACACACACACATATATATATATGGAATAGGATCCATTGACACCAGGTATAAGTCAAAACACTGACACGAAATCTAAACTGTTAATAAAAATTAATCCTACTGTATATAATACCTTTATATATATAGTAACTTTAACATGTTTTGTAACAATCAATTAGTCAACTTTAATCAATCAATTAAATTATTTGATTTGATTTCATTGATTCTTTAATTGATTTAATTATTTTCTTTAATTATTTATGAAAATTATTAACATATTAATTTTTTACAATTTTTCATAATAAATAGTAAAATATATATAATTAGCTTAATTTTTTCATGTTTTATTGTAATTAATTAATAATTTTTAACTTAAATTAATTAATTAAATTATTTGAGTTAATTTATTACTTTTTGTAACAATTATTTATATAATTAATTAATTTAAAATAATAATTAGTATAGTGACATTTAGTTAAGTAAATCATTAGAATTAGTTAAGTAAATCAGTACGAAATAATTGATGTAATGGTTTACTTAACAAATACTATTTGAAATTTAAATTTATAATTATAATTGTAACATTAAATTTAAATAATATTTAAGTTTTTTTGGTGCTAAATTAATGATATTTAACTTTAATATCATACACAAAATATTATGATTTAATTAATTATTTGTTCAGTAAATCATTACTTCAATTATTTTGAAATGATTTTGTTAGCTAAATATTACTGCATTAATTATTATTTTAAATTTATTATTTAATTAGATATTTATTTGCATATATAATTGCTGAAAAATATAATCAATTGAATAATTAATTAACTCAAATGATTTAATTAATTAATTTAAAATAAATAACCAATTAATTGATTATAATGAAACATGTCAAAATGTATGTAATTATATACATTTTACTGTTTATTATGGGAAATTTTTAAAAAATAAATTAACTTTTAATAATTTTTCATAATTAAAGAGGAAAGTTAAATCAATGAAAGAATCAATTAAATCAAATCAAAATATTTTAGTGATTGATTAAAGTTAACTAATTGATTGTTACAAAATTTGTTGAAGTTACTATACATATTAATACATTATAAACCACAAGATTAACTTGTATTAATGGTCTGGATTTGGTGTAAGTGTTTAGACTTACACCTGGTGTCAACGAATCTTATTATTATATATATATATATATATCGATCTCTCAAATTTTCTCCCCTTCCTCCACGGCTTCATTAAGTCCTCCATAGTCAAACTTTGTTCCTCCACCAACTAAGCCATTTTTACCTTCATTCTAGCATCACCAACCACCATTAACACCAACACAAGGTGAAGTATTCTCTCTCGCTCATTTTCTCTCACTAGTCGAGATATGTACACAACCATTCTCTTTGATGCATGTGCCTTTCTACTCAATGCATGTGACATGCGTTTACATGGCCTTGTTCTACTCCTCTCCTACTTTGCATTGACCTATTTTGATTGTCAAATCGCTAGCTCTAAGCCTCTCTATGATCGATCTATGCTCCCTAAAGTGACATTGTAAGTACTTTGATCCTTTTACGTTTTTCTTTCAAAATAGTTTTCGTAACTTCAATTTTGAGTGATTGAATTGATTGATGTGTTTGATCGACCCTAGGACGCGTTCAAGGCACTCGTATCTAGGAGGCTTAAAGTGAAACGAATCGCTCTTCTTTTCACTTAGCTGGCTGAATCCTATTGGTAAGTGAAAGGGGGATTTCTATACTACAATAGGCATAGGAGAAGTTATAGGACTTCCCCTAATCCTATTGAGTGTTTTTGTGTAAATAGGTTTCTAAAACCCCAAGGATTGATGTGTTTGCATGTGGATTGTTTGTTGTTTGTATGAGTAAAATCTGGATAAATGATTTGTTAATTTGCTTAGCTACTATGTTATACTATGATGAAGTGATGATAGGCGCTAATTTAGGATTATAACCAAGTTTAAGCTGAAAATTAATCAAGTAATTTGCTAAATGAAAGTGTGTTCTTATTAATTGCTAAAAAATTCACTACAAGTTTGTCATCTTGCAAAAATTACTGTGTCTTGTATAATTTGAATTTTATGCTAATTCTTTGTGGAAGTGTAGATTTATATGTCTACTTGGGGCATAATAAAAATTTAAATCTCATTCCAAATAAATGATTTATGGTAATTTTTTTATTGAGTGCTGCCAAATTCCAGTGAGTTTTTGCCATGTTGAATTGATGAGCTAATATGCCTCTATTAGATGTGCTGTGAATTTTTTGATATTTTAAAATGTCCTAAGTTAGCTTTGTTGATGGATTCCAAATCGGCACATCTGTTTTGTCTTGTTTTGTCAACTGAAATTGAGTTAGGATTGGACAAGATTTGGTCTTGGAAGAAAAAATTGAGATAAATATGAGATGCATGTGGAGGTTGTCTATGAAGTTTCAACTCTAAATATTGAGTTTTTAATTTTATTCAAAGTTTCATTTACACTCACAAGTCACATCACATCATCCAATAAAAAAAAAGAAATAAGAAAAGAAATCACATTCTTCTTATGAGTATCAATAAGAGTAACAAAATAAATGATGTGAAAATTTATTATTCATTTATATTTGGCTACAAAATGAAAGTTTTGTTGTAGTGAAAATTCTCTTGGCATGTATAATATGGCAGCATTTTCACTGTCAATGGCCACACCCGTAAAATAAACATGAAAAATCGGGTGTAAAAAAAAATCATTAATCCAATAATAATATGGCAGTATTCTCTGTATTTTTGGGTAATCAATAAGGCACCCCTCTAACTATAAGGACAGGAACTACTTTGACGAGGAAAACGGGAAGGGGTGAGAGGAAGTACGCGTTCCAAGGAGGCGGAGCATAAAGTAATGGAAAGTAGGAGATGTTTCCGTATAGCTTGAATGGTTGCGGAATAACGAGGACATGTATATATATATAAGGCAAGAGCCACGGGGTATCGGCGTGGATAGTAATTAAGAAGAGGAAGATAGTCTTCTTCCACTGTAGAAAAGCGAGAGAAGTAATTACTAATTAATTTCAAAGGAACCTGCTTTGAGGAGAAAAGATTTGAAAAAAGAAAGAAAAGAGAGAGAGATCTAGACAGATGGGAAGGGTAATAATTGTGCTCTTGCTATGGCTGTCGGCCGGGACAATATTGTCGGTGGTCCGGGGTGAAGACCCTTATCTCTTCTTTACATGGAACGTTACCTACGGCACCGTCTCTCCATTGGGTATACCCCAGCAAGGCATTCTCATCAACGGCCAATTTCCAGGACCCAACATCAATTCCACCAGTAACAATAATCTAGTTGTCAATGTCTTCAATAATCTCGACGAGCCATTCCTTTTGACATGGTATATACATATATATATATATTTATCTACGAATATGCTTGTCATGCATCATGCATCATGCATCATCAAGATTCAAGTTAACGTTCTTTGTTTAATTATTTAAGATATTATTGTTATATATAACGGCCATGCATGCATGCAGGAATGGCATCCAACATAGAAAGAATTCGTGGCAAGACGGAGTTGCGGGAACTAACTGCCCCATTCCTCCAGGGACAAACTTCACGTACCATATCCAGGTGAAGGACCAGATAGGCAGTTACTTCTACTACCCGAGCACAGCCATGCACAGGGCAGCTGGTGGTTTTGGTGGCCTCCGTGTAAACAGTCGCTTGCTCATTCCTGTGCCTTACGCAGATCCCGAGGACGAATACACCGTTCTCATTGGTGACTGGTACACAAAGAGCCACACCATTCTGAAGAAGTTCTTGGATAGTGGGCGCGCCCTTGGCAGGCCCGAAGGTGTTCTCATCAACGGCAAAACAGCCAAAGGCGACGGAAAAGACGAGCCACTCTTCACCATGAAACCTGGAAAGACCTACAAATACAGAATATGCAACGTGGGCCTCAAGAATTCCCTCAACTTCAGGATCCAAGGCCATTCCATGAAGCTTGTCGAGATGGAAGGCTCCCACGTCGTGCAAAACAGCTACGACTCTCTTGACGTCCATGTAGGGGGGTGCTTCTCTGTCCTCGTTACGGCGGACAAGGTGCCAAAGGATTACTACATGGTGGCTTCCACGCGTTTCACCAAGACCGTTCTAACAGGTAAAGGCATCATCCGTTACACAAATGGTAAAGGTCCTGCCTCACCCGACATCCCTCCGGCTCCGGTTGGTTGGGCTTGGTCTCTCAACCAATTCCAATCCTTCCGATGGAACCTCACTGCCAGTGCCGCCAGGCCCAACCCTCAGGGTTCCTACAAATATGGTCATATCAACATTACCCGTACTCTCAAGCTCATCAACTCAGTTAGTAGGACAAAAGGCAAGCTCCGTTATGGCCTCAATGGTGTCTCACACGTCGACCCCGAAACTCCGGTCAAGCTAGCTGAATACTTTGGAGTTTCGGACAAGGTTTTCAAATATGATACTATCCCAGACAACCCTTCCCCTAACATTGGAACCACTCTACCCTTACAACCAAATGTCCTTAACTTTACCTATCGCAACTTCATCGAGATCATTTTTGAGAATCATGAAAAGTCAATGCAGTCATATCACTTGGATGGTTATTCGTTCTTCGCAGTCGGGTGAGTATTAATTATTCGTTCGTTCATTCTTCACACTGAGCCTGAGCCCCACTTAATTATAAGTTATCATGCATTTTCAGCACTTAATGAATAATGAATGGTTAACTAATTATATTTCTTTCTACAGCATAGAGCCAGGCACGTGGACCCCAGAGAAGAGGAAGGGGTACAACCTTCTTGATGCCGTGAGCAGACACACAGTCCAGGTCTTCCCAAAATGTTGGGCCGCCATCATGTTGACATTCGACAATGCTGGAATGTGGAACCTAAGATCGGAGACTGCTGAAAATCGCTATCTTGGCCAACAGCTATACATTAGTGTTGTGTCCCCAGAGCGTTCTCTCAGAGACGAGTACTCTATCCCAGACAGCAGCTTGCTCTGCGGTCTTGTAAAGAATTTGCCAAAACCAGCACCATACTCCTAAGAGCAGCGTTCTACATTAAGAACAAGCTGATCGATTTTAATAGAAGAGAGTAGATAAAGGTTTGGAGTTGATCAACGTGTCTCAACCCGTTTGGAAATTAATGCCTTACATTTTTGTACTGTTACAATTCTTTCCAACGTATGTAGTACTCATACTGTTTTAGCGAAAAATAGGATCTTTTTTTTTTTTTTTTTTCTTTTTCTTGTAACTATCAGTAGACTTTATTTTTAATATACTGAATATTCATATAGACGTGTCCGGACAAGTTAGATATTACAATCAATAACTTATCCGAGAATATTTTAAAGTTTAAGTAAATTTTGAAAATAAAAATAACACAAATAAAAATACCATTATTACTAAATAATGATAAGAGTAAAGTATAATAGAAAATATTTTCATTGTTAACAAATAAAAATTCTATTTTGTTGGTTAAGAATAACTTAAAGACATAAAACTTTTGAAATTGAGGAAAAATTATGAAAATAAATTGTTTCTATTAAGACGCATAATTTCTAAGTTTATTAATTTGATATGATGTGTTAAATTTTAAGATTTGAATATTAATTAAAATTATAATAACATTAAAAATTAATTTATTTGAAAAAAAAAAACAACTCTCTTCAATTTGATATAGTGTCAAAATTCAAGCTTTAAAACTTAACTTAAATTTATATTGTGAATAATTAAATTTAAAAAATAACATTAAGACGAATAAAAAGTGTTTTTACAAACTTTTCAGATATCCTAGTTAAGTGCTCTAATTCTAAGAGAGCCCTCTCATACAAATGTATGAAGATGGCTTGCAGACTTAGTCAGCCTAAGCCATTAGTTAATTGAGTTATCTTAAAGCAAACACAACCTTTGAAGTTATTAGTGTCGCATGCGCAAAGTGACTTCTGAAATAGAGGTCATCCATGTCACATCTTGGAGGGTACATAGCCCTTGAGTTGCAAGTGCCTTATGTGCTAAGTAACTTGTGAAAAACAAGTTGATCGTGTCACATCTTGGAGGGTACACAATATCTGAAGTCAAGAGTGTTTCATGCGTGAAGTGACTTGTGAATGTAGAGGTCAACCGTGTCACATCCTGAAGGATACATTGTCCTTGAAGTCATGAGTGCCTTTTGCATGAAGTGATTTGTGAAGTAGAGATTAACTGTGTCATATCCCTAATTATAACAATATTCATCAAATGTAATGGTAAACAAATTAAAAATAAATATTAATAAAGTATTTTTATGAGTAAATTGTCAACTTAGTCCTTGAAATTATAATTGTAAATTATTTTAGTCTCTAAAATTATGAAAAATAAATTTTAGTTCTTGAAATTAGTAATTATTGGTCATTTTAGTCCTTAGTTTTAAAAGCATGTTAATTTGATCTTTGATTTTGACAATTATAATTTTTTTAACTCCTAATTAATTTTAGTTTCTCTATTTAGTTCCTAATTGTGTTATGCATTAGTCAATTTGGTCCTTAACACTAAGGATCAAATTGACTAATAATTGATAAATTTAAGTATCAAATTGACAATGATATTATTAAGCTAATTGTATTTATAATATCATGAACTAAATTAACTGATAATACCAATTTCAGAGATTAAATTGATTCACAATTGTGAAATCAGAAACTAAATTTTCTTTTTTATAATATCAATAACTAAATTGACATATGCTTGTAATTTGAGAAACTATTTTGATGAGTTATTCATGTTTTTATTATGTTTTATGACATTTATTTACTTATTTTTTGCACAACAACTATATCTTGACGTGAGAAATGTTAGTATACATATTTTATATCTCATATATATTATCTATCACTTTAAAAGTTTCATTTATTTCAAAATATTTGTCAACCTTAAAAGACAAAGAAAATATTTTTTTTTAGTATTATTCTTATTTATTGATGTTTCACAATACTTAATTAATTTACAACTATATTTTAATTCTTTTAATAAAATTATATATTCTTTGGTATACAATAATGACGATAAAGATAAAACTTAAGATCCCATGCAAAAAAGTACCTAAAACCCCACTACTAGTGATAAAATTATATTTTAATTAAAGAAAGTTATTTTGTCTAATAATTTGTGTAATTAATAATTTTCTTTAAATATATCTATTACCTTAAAAAATTTAAAGTAAATGTTAACTAGTTTCTTTAAAGAATCAAAAGTGATTTTTTTTATTAAAAAGTATTATCAATATACTCCTATTGTGATTTATAATACATCTATAACATATTTTTAATAAAAAATTATTTAGTATTTGCGTAAATAATACCTTTAATTACTATAATAATGTTTTGTGAATACTAAACTACTAATAGACACCTAGAGGGAAAAAAAGATAGAAAAGAGAGAACTATAAATACAATAGATGATACAACTGATAAGAATAGGAATATAAAGAGAGAAATGAGAGGTGTAAAATAGATATTTATACTATTAAAGTGTCTATGTATCATTGTTGTAATTACCAAGAACCGAAGGCTAATAACATGAGGAAAAAAATTAACATACTTTTTTGAATATATTATTTATTATTTAATAAAATTTACGTGGATTTTATTAAATAATAAATAAAAATAATTAAATTAAGGACATCCAATTCATATCTTTTAGTAAACTTTATATAAAATTTATCCAATAAAAAAATATTAAAAATAATATATAATAACTTACACATCTTTTAGAAATTATGTATGCAATTGGGATTTGTCTTCTAGACGTGTTAATTTTGAATGGATAATTTGTGTTATTATTTGTGATAAGGGGAGTTTGGTAACGGGGTTAAGGTACGTGGCGTGTGGTAGAGCAGAGGAATGGAGCGACAGGAAATGAGATAGAAAGGGAAGTGGCGGGCGAATGAGTGTAGAAAAGAAAAGGCCTGGCCATGGCCATGGGTGTGGCATTGGCATCCAGCAGCACCAGTCTCAGTTTCCCTCGCTCTCTCTCTCGCTCTGCAATTCAAAATAAAATCCATTTTCCCAATCAAATTGTTTCCAAATTAAACAATGCAGAGGTCCAGGTTCAAACCCGGTAATTTTCTTTCTGAATCACATATATTTTTTTTTCTGTTTTTTGAAACAGTAAATAAAATATTTCAGGCCTTGTATTGTACTTGTAGCGTGTGGAATTGGAGGGGTTACTCTATTCGCTATCAACATTCTGGGAATAATGGCCCTGCATTAGTTTTAGTCCACGGTTTTGGAGCTAACAGGTACGTGGAGATCCCATATCCACTAGAGATATGACCAAACCAAAGTAGTGTATGTAAGTGGGGGAGAACCATCACCATTCACCAATTGATTTTGTGTGGTTGAATTAGCCCAAACCCAAAATTTAATTTCAAGATGGTATTAGAACCTATTCTAACAATTGTTGTTGGGCTTATCGGGTCACCTGTTATCGATCCGTTATCAAACTACCTGCAGATGTTTAGTATTGCAAACTTCACGCTTGAAATAAATGTCTAATTCTCAGTGTGAGGGGGTGTGTTGGGGATCTCATATTGACATGGCCAAAGTAGTGTACATAAGTGGGGGGCAACCCTTAACTCACAAAATTCTAAGAATGTCTCTCTACACTACATTACATTCTTCAAAAATAATTGTTTGCTGTCTAGATATATGCTTTAGAAAGAAATGTGTTGCGTACATGCTTTGGCGTCACTCTAAGCATAGGGATGTCATATGTTATCATACCAAATCCAAATGTCTTTTTTTTTTTTTTCTTAGCTACTTGCTGGGTGAGATTTGTTTGGTTCTGCTTCTGCAGTTATTTTGACTTTGTGCCGCAAAGTAATTGAGAGTTTACTTCATTGCAGTGACCACTGGAGGAATAATATTTCAGTTCTTGCACAATCCCACCGGGTGTACTCCATTGATCTTATTGGATATGGATATTCAGATAAACCAAATCCTCGTCAAATCAGAGACCTTTCCTTTTACACTTTTGAGACCTGGGCCACTCAATTAAACGAGTTTTGTCTTGATGTCATCAAGGATGAAGCATTCTTTATATGCAATTCTATTGGAGGTGAATTTTTTCAAGCACCTTCATAATTAATCACTGCTCGGATTATTTTAAATTTCTCTTCATACAAGCTGATCCATCCACTATTCCGATATTCTAGATTTCATGCTATTACTAAGAATTTGTTCTTTATTGTTCTACAGGAGTTGTTGGTCTTCAGGCAGCTGTGGTAGCACCAAAAATTTGCCAGGGCATTATCCTTCTCAATATATCTCTGCGTATGCTTCATATAAAGAAGCAGCCTTGGTATGGAAGACCGTTCATCAGATCATTCCAGAGATTGCTTAGGTAAAAATGAAACAAAAGTTTCTTTATCTGGACTTAAGAGATTTCAAGCCTTGAGCAGAGGATTTACCCATTATCGTGCTTTATGTTGTAGGGATACTGCCGTAGGCAAATTCTTCTATAAAACTATTGCCACAAAAGAATCTGTGAGGAACATTCTTTGCCAGGTACTCCTGTAGCTTAACAGTCAGTTTCATCTCTTTAAAAACTTATGCCTTAAAGTACGCTGGACAGACAAACAAAAGGAAATGCCAGAGGATGAAACTGCTAATGGATTAGAATAAATTTGAATGAATCTGATTGGTAAGAAGGAGCCCAAGTATTTGACTACAGAAAATGGGAATAATTCCCTGAATACTGAACGAGATTCATAGAAACAGACTTACACTTATAAAACAGGAACAGTAAATAAAAACATTACTCACAATTCTCTGCTTTTCCCCTCTCCACTCTTCTCCCTTTATCCCATTCGCATTACTCAAATCTGTTTCCTGGCCCTACCTGGCACATGGATATTTTGTTACAAGGCACTCTCACTATGTGCTGATTACACTTCCCTTGCACACTGCCCAAAACAGCTCTAATCTCCTACATTCCCTCCTAGTTTTCTTACTGTACAACAATGTTATTATGGATGGATATCTATCACTGGTGCTGCAAGTGGTCAGCTCCAAGGTGTATCATGCTTTGTAATTTGACAACTGAGGATGCTCTTACCTGCAACTGTACTGATTGCATATGAATTGCGTTACAGTGCTATCATGACACCTCCAAGGTGACAGATGAGCTAGTGCAGATCATCCTTGGTCCAGGTCTGGAACCTGGAGCTGCAGAGGTCTTTCTCGAGTTTATTTGTTACTCTGGTGGCCCTCTTCCTGAGGAACTACTACCCCAAGTAAAGGTAAGCCTCCAAACATAAGTAGGTGAGAAAGTGGGAATAAAACAAGTGAATGTAAGTTTGAGAATCCAAAATCCGACAAACAGAATAATATGTGTAATTTCTCTTCTTTCAGTGCCCAGTTTTGATAGCATGGGGTGACAAGGATCCTTGGGAACCAATTGAGATTGGAAGAAATTATGAAAATTTTGATTCTGTTGAAGACTTCATTGTCCTTCCAAATGTTGGACACTGCCCCCAGGTTCTCTTTCTCTCTCTCTCGTGTGTCAAGCTCAAGCCCTTGCTTGCCTCCCCATATACATGTAATGCAAGAGTTTTGAGTTAGCATGTTTTAATTGATGATTATTTTCATTTTCCTTCTTGCCTTTCTTAAGTTAGTATCAACTTAAAGTTGACTTGGGAAATATATATTACCAACATATTGACACCATGATGTGTTAAGACTTAAGAATTGAAAACAAAGAAACCATAGCAAGAGAAAAATGGAGAGAGAAAGACAGGGAGAGAATGTTGTTCGTAGGAGATTATTTTGCTTCCAGTCTACATGTCTATTTATACAAGGCGTTTAGAATATGTCTGTACATAGGAATATCTATCAATTTACCCGTACTTAATCTTAATTTCAGCATTCATCAATCACTTATCAATGAAACTTAAGTTCAACAATGAATATTAACAACATTTTAAGTTTATTGGAAGATATCAAATAGTATTAATATGTTTTTGATCTAAGGATGATTCCTTTTATTATGTGCTTAACCAGTTTCATGTCTGGCTCTCACTATCTCGAGGAAGGCCTTGCCAAATACAATTACACTTGTCTTGGAATTTCAAAGCTCTAAATTATGATATTGGATTTCTTAGTTTCAACTTAATTTATTTGCTTTGGATCAATCATATTATCATAATCCCATAGTTACACTTGCCTCCCCCTCACCCTGCATTATGGGCTAGTTTCATGTGTTCTTTACAATCCTAAATTTTTGGGTGTCCTTTTAAGGTGACGAGCCTGAAAGTTCCCATTTTTCTGCAGGAAAATTTATAACAAGGACTATTAAAGAAGTATTATTTAATTTGAGCGACAAGAATGGTTAAAATTATTAAGGACTATTCAAATTTTAAGCAAAGAGAAGAGAGAGGGACCATTTAATTTTATCCCATAGTGAAATTCACAGCTAATAAAATCTTAATAATCTTGGTACATATTATCATTAATGAAATTTGCTGTCCTTCTTTTCGGTACATGTATTTTCTCTTGTTTAATCTCTGTCTCTGTCCTTACATTAGGATTTGTTCCAACATTACATGGTGATATCTTATTAAATGTATGACGTTATTAATTATTATGTTTTTGACAAACTTCTTATTTTATTAATTGTGCACCTCATGAAGGATGAAGCACCTCAT
This sequence comes from Spatholobus suberectus, assembly GCA_004329165.1. Lineage (NCBI taxonomy): Eukaryota > Viridiplantae > Streptophyta > Magnoliopsida > Fabales > Fabaceae > Spatholobus > Spatholobus suberectus. The sequence continues at coordinate 56,530,224 of CM014737.1, read as the reverse complement.
CTTGTGAATCCACTTGTTGAGTCATTTGTGGCACGCCATGCTAAATCCTCGTCTAGTACCTCACACTGTTAATTGATTCACTGCCAGTCAGTTTGTTGGTGCTGCTCAACTCATTGAAATCGTGTACATTTCTCCATTTGCTTCCATTAAGAACGAGTTTCATTTTTTGTTCAGTATAAGCATTATGTCCTTGTATAGTTACAAATTATGAGCAGTTGATATGAGACAATTTATCCAACATGAATGCCAGCCTTAGAACCCTACATAGTTTTGTATTTGTCTCCTGTTTCAATAGAATCATATTTCTCAATCTAGAAAATTTTGCCACTTTGTTTTCTTTTATTTATTTATCTTTGAATCATGGTGGTTTGGATAGAAAAAATTGGTGTGACAGTCACCACCTCAGCTTTGGGCTTGCTTCAAGTTGTCAACATTTCTAGTGGATGCATCTGGTGCAAAGACCTTTTCTTTCGTTAAGAAATACATACATTCTACTTTTATGTTATGGCATATTATATTCATATGCTTAGGGTGGGCTTTACTGTATATTGAAGATATAGTTAGAATTAAGTTGGTTAGTAGAATTAGTTAGTATTCTTCTTGTATATAAAGCATATTGTAACTTATTTGTATACTCATTCTCGTTCATTCAATCAGTTACCGTTTACTGATTTTCTCAGATTTTCTTGCCTCTCTACAATTCGGAGCTTTGTCATGTTTGTTAACATAGTATTAGAGCTCTTGTGATATCTACCGTAAGGAGGAAAAGTGAACCAACTAAGTTAACTTTTATAAATTCAGTCACTAGTTTATACGAAATTACAAATAAATAAATTTCAAGGAAAGATTAGTTTAGCCCCTCTAATGGGCTACCAGGATTCATTTCCTCCTAATGGTAATAATATCACTATATAAAAACTGGAAAAAACTTAAATACAGTACCTTAGGTACTGTTCTCTAATCAGAATTAGAGATTTACCTTGGTGATAATCTACGAAATTCTTTGTCGAGAGAATTTCGTACCTCCAAACATGGGTGGACGCGGACGCAGCGGAGATAATCCCAACAAGCAGTAGCGAAGGCTGGAAGGTAGTGGCAACATGGAAGTGCTCGGGTGGTCACCTGCAAAGACACTTTGACGCCCAAGTCATTGAGTGTAAAAGGTGAATAGTGAGGCTTAGAAAATGTACTTGTTGGCATGAAATGCCTTATGTAGCAGGGAATTGGTGGGCAAAGCAATTAAGTGGTTACCGTGGGCCCCAAGCCAAGCCCAAAATGGGTCCAGAAGAGTTGCCCTCAAAGTCGGTGACTTGTGTTAATACGAGCACTAGCTTGCTACTAGAGTAGTTTTAGAGTGTTGGAATGCTGTTGCGGTTGATGTCGGGCAATCCATTGTTGAGCTTGAGTACTCCACCTACAATATGTTAGTTGAAAGATGAAAAATGAAAGTATCGATGTTTACCACACTGATTTGCAGACATGTCACCTCAAGGCAATGTTCCTTGTTGTTACATTGGCCTGGAAAGCCGAGGTCCTTCTAGAGCAAGACAATGTTTGCATGAAGCCTAAAAAAACCATGAATGTTTGTAACATCCCAAATTATTTAAATATAATAATAATAACATTTTATGTTACACCCATTACATAGGAAACAACATTTTTTTTATAATCATAATTACCAAATTATTATTTATTATGTACATATTGGGGGTGATCAGTGACTGTCTCCACAAACTAACACAAGACTTTTCATTTTAAATTTTTCCCAATTCTTCTAATTTGCAGTAAGAAACCAACCCGTTCCTATCTCTCTTCCTCTCTCGTTTTCTTGCTACGGTCATAAGGAAAAGGATTTTCTTAATAAAATTACTGTACTCATCAACACTCTCACCCTATCTCTCATGGAATTACCAATTCAAAACCACATCCAACCAAAAATTCCATAACCATTTCACATATGAGGCACAGTAAACAAACAAAGAGCGAACCCAGCAAGTGTCAATCTATAACATAAACCTATTTTCAAGCAAGAAACAAATAGTAAATTAAATTAATGTTACCATATGAGGCCTAAAACCTCCTCCCCCACCTTGAGTTTTTGTAAACAGAAATCAGATCTCTCTCTCGCGCTTAGACTCTACTCCGCTCCACTCTATAAGGAAAAAAGAAACGTTCTGGTTTGGGAAATTTGAAGGAAGAGATGAGGTGTTTTTGAAACCAATAATGGATATGTCGACGTTGTTTTTGTTTTTGTTTTTTGACGAAGGGGGGAAACAGTGAATGCCTCCCCTGGTTTTCCCTTTTGTGCGACGGCAGGAGAGAAGCAAATTCGCTTTATGTTCTAAATGAAATTACGTACCTATAAATAGATGCAGATACTTCTCGCGAATCTTTTCTTCCAATTCCCATGTGGCATCACTAGTAATGTCGTTCCAAATCACTTTGACAAAAGGGATCATCTTATTGCGTAATTTCTTTTGGTATTCAACCATTTAGTTGTGGTTTAAGATGGCTGGAAATTTGTGATTTTGATTGGTTATGTCTTTTTCTGTGTTTGATTAAAGATTGTATGTACTGAAAAGTCTTATGTTGGTTTGTGGGGACAGTCTTCAATCCTGAAAGCGGCCAGACGTTATAAAGTGGTATCAGAGTAGGGCCTCTTTCCTAGTACGGTGTGGTTCGAGGACGAACTAAGCGAAAGCTGGTGGGCATATAACATCCCGGGCACTAACAATGGCGGGGAGCGATCGCTGGTGTAAAAGAGATGAGACACGGACAAGGAGCGGCTTTTGGCAGGCTTCTAATGAGAGGGACACATAAATGAATCGAATACACACTAGAATGAAAGGGATCCAGAGGTTGTGCAGGTATAGGACTGTACAGTTGAGGATAGCTTAAAGGAATTAATAAGTGCTACTTATATTAACAAGATGCATCTACTTTTTGGTAGCCTATTACTTAAGAACTCTACAGTTAAGCGTGTTTGACTTGGAGCAATTTTGGGATAGGTGACCTCTTGGGAAGTTTTCCAAGAAGTGTGTGAGTGAGGACAAAGCACGCTGAAAAGTCTTGTGTTGGTTTGTGGGGACAATCTTCAATCTTGAAAGCGGCTAGGCGTTACAATGTCCAATCATGAAGCCAAGAAATAGATACTCAAGGCACGAAGTCGAGCCAAGGGCTCAAGGCGCGAAGCTGAGTTGAGGGCTTAAGGTGCAAAGTCGAACTGAGTGCTCAAGACATGAAGTCGAGCCAAGGGCTCAAGGCACAAAGTCGAGCTGAGGGCTCAAGGCGCGAAGCCAAGCAAAAGGCTCAGGGCGTGAAGCCGAGCTTAGCACTCAAGGTGTGAAGCCGAGCTGAGCACTCAAGGCACAAAGCCGAGCTAAGTGCTCAAGGCTTAAGGCTGAGCCGATTGCTCAAGGCATGAAACCAAGCTGAGTGCTCAAACTCTGGGCGCGGTGAAAACTAGCACTCATTTTCTAGTGTAATGAACCAACGTCATGGTCTTTGTATTCAAGCGCAGTGAAAACTAGTGTTGCATGCTCATCTTGTGCTATTGGGTAAAAATCGTGGCTTAGAATTTCCAACCTCGGCTTGTGCCTTGAAGATTCCAGCCTTGACCCAGTTAAGACCTCATTTGTTATGGGCAGATTATGCTCGTCCTGCCAGGTGAAAATTGTGGCTTAAAAGTTTCTAACCCTGACTCGGTTAAGACCTCGCCCGTTGCGGGCAGATTATGCTTCATCACGCACCTTATGCAGTTCGGTTGCACTGGGAGGTGGTGGCGAATAAACTCAGACGGCTTAGCATTGCTTGACCTACAAAACAACTTTAAATGATTGTTATAAACAAAGTGTAGAGCGGCCACGAGTGGGCGTAAGTTGGCTATGACCGAATCCAATCCTGGTTGGTTGCCCCCGAAGCCAACCACACAGGGTGGTCTCCGAGAGCTGAAAAAGCACAACAGAAATTGTTACAAATAAGGTGTAAATCGGCCCTTTGGACGTTGGTCATCAGGCAAATGGAAGTCGACCTCCAAAGATAAATGCAGATTGACTGGAAGCCGGACACAAGTCGGCCCAAGAAAGGTGGCGTATTGGTCCTGCAAACCTTGTAGACACAAACAAGTTTGGCGTAAAAGAATAGATCATTCAAATGGCTTAAATAGGACCTACAAGTAATAGTATTACTTTGCCAGTGATTTGTCATTTTCGTACTAGATTGCGAAAAAAGACTCGCCAGCATCGTAAAAATATTTTTCAATATTCGTGAAGTAGAATTATCCATTAGCATGGTATGACATAGCATAATGTGGCTCCATGGCATTTGAATCCAATATAAATGCGATGAGAAGAAATAGCACACATAGCATTTTTTGGGCATATATATGATGACATTGCATGATCGCATGGGTGATTGGTATTTGCATTGAATAAACACCATGAAAAGAATTGGCAGGCACCTATCACCTTGAGCGTAAATATTATCACCTTTCAAAAAGCATGCGTCTTTGCGTAAATTACTTAAATGCTAATTTATTATAAAAGTCCTTGAAGAAAGCCTTTATAATTTATCTCCAAGCATTTTGCACGTGGGTAAATATTATTACTCAAAGGCTTATGCTTTTAGCAATGTTACACCAATGTAATGGCTTGTAGTTTAAATCCATGTGCCTTTTAGCATGATTTCAATGTGTTGCATTTGTATAGTGGCATAATATGATGCATAGCCATAATGATGTAGGATGACATGATGGCATTTGAATTAAGACATTGCAATAAAAATGGTGTCAGGTGCCTATCATTGTGTGAGGCATTAAAGGCCCTTAAACCTTAATATCTGATGGTCCCACCATGGGGTATGGCATATAATATTATATTCGGAAGATTTGTACCATTAATGATGCATATTTTTATGTTATCTCATGGATCGAGTGTGTTGACCGTATATTGTTACCCTAGCGTGCCAAGACTTCCAAGTCTTTGGCATTGAGTGTTGATATGTTAATAGGTCCAACTTTCGGGAGTGGATCTTGCAGGCACATGACGCAAAGGCCATGTGAAAAGGCTCGTGGTAGCGCATGGAAGGTTGGTGATTGCACCATTTGCACATCAAGTGAAAACCGACACCACACCATGGCATGGAGTGCGTTTTCGTTGTAGAGCTTGCGTTCGATGACTTGTTGGAACCTGGCAACCATCACTCTAGTCACCATGTGTATCTGTTTGCAAAAGCATTGGACCTTTGGCAATGAAGAACAAGGAGAGGAAATTGAAAAATTTTGGATGGCTTGAGGTAACCAATGGTCGGCCACAACGTCTGACATTGGTGCTTGGTGGGGCACTAAGGTTTTGCGTGTGAAAGAACCTTGGCGCATTATAGCCAACCTCGATGTCGGGTGTACAGGCTTCTGGCCTTTGTTGGTGCTCGGTGGGGCATTAAGGTTTTGCGCGTGAAAGAATAGTGGCTCATTATAGCCGACCTTGACGTTGAGCATCAGATCACTCCTAGCGAATTGCTTATGCCAAAATGCTTGAAGCGGAACGTCAATGCCATTACTTGTCGTAATCGGAGAACCCACATCATCCAAGGTGACGCAAGGGTCAACTTTAAAGGGACGATGCTACATGTTCGGGGATGCTCGAGAGGGCACATGTTCGAAATACATGGGCTATGTTCTACTCCGACCTCGCACAAACTCGCAAACTCGACCATTGTCAAGTTGCTTGTTTCAAGTCGGTTACTGTTGGGGTTTGTGTCTCTATGCATCAAGGTTGAGAATGCATGCTCGAGATGCTTGGGAACGACTTCTTCATAACCCACATCGTAGTCGCTCATGTTAACGTCGATTGGCTTGGAACATGGCTTGTGCATACTAATTGTCAAGTCGGCATCGAGGTTGCGAAGCGGGGCTTCTGATTATGTCATGTCAATAGTTGCATCGCGTCATACCAACCAGGCTAGTAAAGAGCAATCCTGATTAGAGCACAAGCGAGGTGGCAACGCCACCTTTGTGAACGTAGATGGGTGAGGTTCCTATAGAGCTGGCAAAATTGGCCCGGCTCAACGGGTTGGCCTGATGGGCCAGGCCATAAAAATTTGGCCTAAAAAAAAGTAGGCCAAAATGGCCCAACCCAATGGGCTTGCCAGGGCTCGAGAAAAAATTGGCCTGCAAGGTACTAGGCCTATTTGGCCCGGTGCTATATATTTTGTTTTTTTTTCTTTTGTAAAATATGTAAAAAATTAAGAAAAAAAAAAGATTCATGGGCCATTTTGGCCTGGCCAAAAAACACACAGCCCGTTACACCTTTGGCTCGACCTTGCCTAGCCTGGCTAGCTTTTCATGCTTGGCTCGTCGGGCTAGGCCTAGCTGGGCTAGCCCATTTGATACCTCTAGGTTCCTGTGCGCGTAAGTACGGAAGTGAAAAGTCGCATCGTCCCTAGGAGACAGGTCCTACCTGACCTTCTTACTAGTGCGAGAAATGGTGAGCCTGTAAAGAGGAAAATGGTGAAAGCAGAAAAGAAACCACAACAACATTGAGCGTCATTTATAATTGATTACTGAGATTTAATTTTCGCACGCAAATACAATCAATCGAAAATATGTTGATTAAAATCAAACATCCTCGATGAGTCCACGAAATACAATTTTGGTTTTGTGCACAGACATAAACAATCATCCGAATCTCATGCTTCGATTCTTTGAAAATCACAAGTGAGAGAACGATCAAAGAACCGAACGATTGGTGACTCGAAATCGCTAAACAAATCATTTCTTTAAAACCTCGATTGAAGAAGACAAACACTGTCTTCCATCTCTCACGAGTATCACGATTGAATTTGGATCTGAGTTTTTTTTTCTTGATTCCTCTTTTTCGATTTCGTGGATCTGCCAAGGGTGGCGACAACAACGCTGAGTCACAATGGTCCGCTAGTGTCCACCGTGAAGAGAGAGCAGGGAGTGTTGGTTCCCCATAGACAACGTCAATGTTAGAGAGAATTTCGTACCTCTAAATGTGGGTGGACCGGACGCAGTGGAGATAATCTCGACGAGCAGCAACGGAGGCTGGAGGGTGGCGGCAACATGGAAGCACTCGAGTGGTCACCTGTGAAGACATTCCGTTGCTCAAGTCAGTGAGTGTAAGAGGTGAATAGTGAGGCTTAGAAAATGTACCTGTCAACATGAAATGCCTTATGTAGAAAGGAATTGGTGGGCAAAGCAGTTAAGTGGTTACCGTGAGCCCCGAGCCAAGCCCAAAATGGGTCCATAACACCTTTAACATTTGTTTTTATTATGCGAATTACCGAGGTAAATCTCTAATTCTGATTGGAAAACAGCACCAATAATACCTAAGGTATTGTATCTAAGTTTTGTCCATAAAAATCGGGAGTTATCAACCACATCACAACCTGCATGCATCATTGATCAATCTAGCCTTCCTACAAGAGTCATTAAACACCTTCGAGTATCCTCGACGTTTCAATCCCACATGCAAAATAGAGACAGTGCTAATACAAGGTTGGAAAAAGCTTGTATTTTGATTTGGTAAACATTGAGTACCAAAATAACCAAGAATAATGGGCCAGGCCAGGCCACTTTGTTCTGTGATGTGAAGTAAAATCCTCACTATGTTTCCAGGAAAAACGCGTATTTCAAATGCGGTTAAAACATGTTTCACTATAAGTAGGATAGCTACATGACATCAGGATTGCTTAAAATTACTATTAACAATAATGATTGAATCCAGGACTACACGGCTGCAGTACCTTTCATGAGTTCAGTAAATTTGTTCCATGAATTTGTTTCCTTTGTATTAGGAGGCATAGACCCTAAAGAGTTGGAGAAATTTCATCCCATATTTTACATGAGTGGGATCCAAAAAAATTCCTATATGGAAAGAAAGAGTGACAAAAGTTTCCTGTACTGTTTCCTATTTACACAAAAGAATAAACGAATTGGGCATTCTATTCACTCATGACGTATGAATAACTGGTATCACTGATATCCCTCTAACCAAAGGGGTATTGTGCTCAACTCGTCGAGGCAGACTTTTAAATGATATTTTTAAGACTGGAGTTGAAACTCTAGGAGCAAAGGATGATGTAGAGTGGCAACCACTTCTTGGAGACAGGCTAACTTGCTCCAAGGCTTTGAACTGAAGCTTGCAAGGGTAATCTCTCACACAGCCAATACGAGGTCCAGCTCCCGTTGTCCATTTGCAAGACAACTGTTTCCCCAGTTGGTATGATTTCATTTCTGTATGTGAGGCAATCCTTTCAAGTATTGATTTTTTTGGAATAGTTCCCACATGACTGTCATCATCAGAAAAGTTTTGCTCTGTGATTGTGTGATCTAGCTCTGATGCAAAAGCTTGTGCTGTTTCTTGATCACCGGCTGGAGAATCCATTTGGAAACTCTTAATACTCTGCCCAGCGCCTTCTTTCTCATTTTCTATTCCAAAAATCTGGAATTGCCTAGTCTTAGGTCCCACTGGTGCAGAAGACCTCTCAGTTTCCATCAAATTGGCCTTCTCTTCAGCCTCCAAGCCACTCGTGTTCTCAGTGAAGTCCTCTTCAGATGAGTGATCATCCTCATCAAATGAAGTCATCTGCATATAGTAAGGAGAATTTTCTCATATCGTTTAAACAGATCTAAACCACTACAAAAAAAATGCAAAGCCTTTATATTCTGATACCTTGACATCAGAAAGGTGCACATCGTTCTCCAGAAGGAATGAAATAAATTCCTTGAAATTCTCTTCTGTAGGACGATAATGGCCACTGTGAGGCCAAACTGCCTGTTGAAAAGAAACGACAAAATCATATAACTAATCATTTCAAATATTAGCCACTTATGGCAATAGGAGTTTTGCAAAAAGAGTACTATACTATGCCTTTTTCCAGATTTTTACCTTCAACACACCATATTCAACAACTAGTCTCCCAGCACAAGATGTGGCTCCTCCAGCCAAGAAGCTAGAATGCTGAAATGAACCTTTCTTCTTCTTGCCAACATACAAGGTCTTAGATGTGCTAAGAACAAAAATCCACTTGGCATGTGCCCCTTCACCAGTAGGAGTGTGAAGGAGCTTTCCTGATTGCTTGTAGAAGAACCTCCCATTCTCCACATCAACTTCATAAGGCAATCTTTCCATCTGGAAGAAAAAATAATGAATAAAAATTTAAATCAAAGATAACTCAAGTAAATATATCTGAGAGGATGTTCACATAAATGAAGGAAATCTTACTGGACCCAGATATTTAATACACTGCTGTTGAAGTTTAGATCGAGGGCACTTCTCAAGATTTACCTCCTTTCCTTCTCCTATATCTAACCTGTAATTTCAAAGAATAAGCTTAATTGCAACCCTGATGATCTAAGATCTATACGAAATAGTAGCCTAAATTGTAAGCCAGAAATATATTTTACAAGGAATATTACCAGTAGAAAAAGGGTTCTCTGCTCTGACACTTGAGCCATTTATCATAATAAAAGTGTAGATTATGACCATACCGATGGCGTGGATCAATCTGTTTGATGCACATTAAAAGCAATTCAGTAAATAATGATTGATGAATGACCGAAATGTCAATTTACAAGTATATAAAGCATTAGTATGATCAAGTGTATGACTAACTGCTTCAAGCCAGTGCTGCAAAGCAAGTTTTTGAGCTTTGTCATCTTTTGATAAACCTTTACCAACCTGCAATGACAAAGAGATGGTTAATCATTTTCTTACAGCTTCAAATTGAAAAGTTAGAGCTTGGAGAGAGCTTTATTGAAGGTATTACCAGTAACCAACACCAGTCCAAAAAAAATTAAAAAGTAAATAAAACCTCCAAAGTAGCACAATGCTAAAAATACCTTGGCAGCTCTGGTTCTAGCTCTAGACCAGCGCGAAATGGCAGTTTCATGTTTGTCAATGTTGAAGAAAGATATAGAACTGCGTTTGAGTTCAGCAAAATCTAAGAGATTCCACCTGTGTATTTAAACAAAAGATAAAATTAAAATATGTTTAAAACTCATGGAGATTTTAGTAAAGAAGGACAGAGGTTCTCAATGCAGTAAATAAAGTACCAGCTTTGTTCAATAAGAATTGCACAATCTGCTAGCTTTCTTCTTGTACGAAAGCTTTTGTATACTTTCTGCAGTTTAAGTGCAGCCGTGTGTTTGGGGTTGTCTAAATCCGGTGGTGGTGATTGGATATTTTCCATTTGACACCTTGATCGAGAAGACTGATCATCCATCACTTTGCTCCTTTCGCTAATCCTTGACATAGTCATTTTTTTCTCTTTGTCAAACGCCAGAGTCTTAGTTGAAATTATGTTCTCCATATCTTTTCTGTTGATGCTCACAGATGCGTCCATTGTCATCTTTCCTGAACCTAGAGATTTCAGAATTGTTGGTTCTAAATCTCCGTTTGTGAAACTGACTGAACGCACTGGCGTTTTGATTTCATCATTGCCAAAGTTTATGGATTTTACAATCATTGAGTCCAGCCCATCTTCCACACGACTGCACTTAGCAAATGGACACGAAAAAGATATCCCCATTTGACAACAAAACCAATCTGTAGAAACTTAAGCAGTCCGTGGCCCTGAAAATTGCAGAAAAATCCAGAAGTTGCATGTCAGATTATGCATCTTTTATGTATCAAAGTCAACAGAAAAGGTATAGCCGGATATGCTTAAAGCAGTACCATGGAGGGGGAAGATATGAACTAACTAGAAAGTACAAAAGAAAAACCTAAAGACCTGTTTTTATTTTTTCAAAATGCATTATTAACAATACATACAGGTAAAGACAGACAAAAGGCTTTCTTATCAAACTATCAAGGAATGACCATGGATGCGCAAAAAGATTCGTATTTTTAGAATATTATTATTATTATTTTCAGAGAAGGATCTCGTGTATATATACTCATGAGAATCCATTTCAATTTATTAAAAGGAATGTAAAAAAATGGAATAATCTGACAATCAGATAACACCTCGGGTCTTTAAAAACATTGAGCGAAACATGAATATATATATATATATATATCCAAAAAATACCCAACGCAAACTTATCTGAGGCAGCAGTGCATGTGATGAAGAGATAGCGTTGGGGCATTGAGTAGATACAGTATCTATGCAACATGAACATGCACAAATGAATAGCATCTTCATATTCATTGCTAGCTGGCATGGAAAGCATAAAAATACCTGAAGATTGAAGAAGCCAGGAGTAACTGAGTAAGAATGATTACGGTAAAGCAGCAGTACAATATATTAAGGACATGATATGATACGGTGATTCAAGGAAAAGTCAACTAACTAGCTTATGCTTCGCTCGCACTTTCAAGTTATGATGTTGTCAGGTATATTCTTCGCGCTCATTTATGATTTATCTATAGCAATAGTAGCAGATGGAGTTGAGGAGGAGAGAGAGAAATTGCGTGACAGACACAGAAAGACGGTTTTCTTTTTCCGACCACGTGCAGCGGACAATTCACAACTCCAAACCCACGCAAGCAATAACCTCAGCCTTCTAAGTTCTAAATGTCTATTTAATTTATTTTTTTGAATCATTATTTCTATAATAAATTATAAATAAAAATCAGCATTTGTGATATTATTAAAATTATTTTTGGACTACTATTACAAGTAGGTTTGTATCCTTCTAATCCTAAAATCAATTAGAAACTAAGAATCGATGGAGTTTATTAATTATTTGCCTGTATTGGGAAAAATGCAAGTCTCACGTTGACTAGTGATACAGTCAAATAGTGTATATAAATGAGAAACAACCCTCACAAGTCAATTTTATGGGGTTGAATTAGGTTCAAACTCATTGTAAGATGATATCAAAGTCTATCTTAGATTCATTAATGGGTTACCTATCATATTATCAACGCACCAAGTCCAATAGTGTTAGACATGAGGGAGTGTATTGAGAAAAAAGCAAGTTTTACATCAACTAGTGATATGACCAAAATAGAGTATATAAGTAGAGAGTAACTCTCACTTCATGAGCTAGTTTTTGGAATTGAGTTAGGCCCAAACCCATATTGTAAGAGCTTGATCTGATTCTTTGCCTCAGTCAATTTATAATTAATATGTTTCATTGTATTGTTAAAATAAAATATGTCAATTGTTTTATTTATGCTTCATAAAAATAGTCTATATGGAACTAACAAAGCATTAAAAAATATTAATCAACAATAGTTACTGAAATGAAACCACCAGTTTTATTTACACATAGAAATTAAAAGATAAATATGCAGTCATGATACACGTTTCTTTACTTTATATTGTGTTTATACAATTTAAGAAAATATTTTTATGACACAATTTTATTTAAAACTTAATTTGTTTACTTGTGAGAGTATTCTTTTTGTTTTTCAAACAAAAAAAATTAACTTAAAAATTTTAGATATGTTTTTTGTTGGAAAAAAAATCTTTGAAAATTCACTGTTGGTTTTTCATATGTTAATTAATATTAATATTTTATAATCCAAGTAGCTATTTAATACTAATAAATAAAGTTTTTTTATGGTTTGACCTGCAATAAGAAGATGCGCATACATTTCTAGGAAATAATCCATTCTCATTTGTTTCTGTTTTCGTTAGAAGTCTTCAACTAAGTGCAATGCAATCCAAGTGAGAATGAGATTGACTCGATCAATATCCACCATTCGCCACTGCTTATGTCAGCTAAGATAATTTTCGTACCTCCGCGTAGGTGGTAACGTAGCTTAAGCACCAAGCTTTTCAATTAGTCCAAGTCCATCGGACTAACCCCCCACAATATATAACCTGGCTTATCTTATAAATTAAGGAGTTTTATGTATAATTGAATTTGTGACATGCTTATAAAAAAAACAAAAGGCTTAAATACGTTGTTAGTTCCTGTAAAATGAGATAATTTTATTTTTGGTCCTTGTAAATTTTTTTTTTTGGTTTTCATCCCTCAAAAATATGAAATCATTGATTTTGGTCCTTGTCGTCAAGTGACACTCGTTAACTGTTTATGTATTCAACAGAAGGTCAAGTAACCATCCCAAGTGACTTCTACTAGTGTTTATGGTACAATATCAGCATGTGACACCTTTAAAAAATTTTCTAGATCCCTAAAATGAATGTTACTTATCGATCTTAAAATGAATGTCAAGGATCAAATATAATAATTTACAAGGATCAAAATCCAAATTTACTCATTTTATAAGGATCAAAAATAGTAATTTCAAATTTTAGATAGATGAAAAACAAAAAAAAAATTACAGGGACCAAAAATAAAACTCACTCATTTTATAAAGACTAAAAACATATTTAAACCTAAAAGACATGTATTTTTTACCCATGTGTCGGTCTGAATTATTAATACATGCTGGATTGAACTTATTTGTGAGTTAATAAAAAAAGGGTACTACTTTCGGTCCTTTATATAAGCAACAAATAACTAATTCATCAAAACTAATAAAAATGGTTAAGTTAGTTAATTTCAATTAATAATGTAATAAATTTAATTTTTATTCCAGAAATACCCATAAAATTAAATAGTTTAAAAAGTGATTATATTTAATGATACTACTCATAATTCAAGAAATAATTTTCTCCACCAATGAATGTAATTTGTATTGTTAATATGCCAATAAATGCATCCACTTATGTGGGAAATGAATAAGTATCTCATTAATAGAATTTACAATAAATTAAGAGTGTAAATGGAAAATAACAATTAATATATCCTATGTTTCTTATAATTAAGACAAAAAAAATCCTATTAGTTGTTTATATAAAAGACCAAAGATAGTACTAACTATGAGATAGGAGATAAATATCACACCTTAATTGTCTGGTATGGACTAACTTATCCACAACTTCATTTTGGTCATTAATTTTTTTTGACACGCTTGTTTCCAACAAATGTTTGGCCGTTGATAAGTCATTGGAAATACTTCATTACCAAATGGCGAAATTTATTTGATGTGTTTATCTGGATTAAAAGTGAACTAGAGAGGAATGAAATAAAAGAAAAAAATTAGAAATTATAGAATAAAAAAATAAAGTAGAAAAATATGTTGTTTAAATGGATAAAAATAAAAAGTGAAGAAGTAGAAAAAAAATTCTTCATTTATTTGGATGAATGAAAGAGAAAGTGGAAAAAATAAATAGATTGTATGAAAATATTTCTATACTAATTAAAAAAATAAATTTAACAAAAAAACTTTTTACTCAATTAATTATTCTTAACACAGTTTTTAATTTATACGTCATAAAAAAATTATTTAACTGTTCAAGAAACTAAAACAAAAAAATGAAAAGTAAGATCTTCTCCTTTCATTTCATGACAATTTGGCGGAGAAGGTTTTTTTTTTTTTGGTATACTTCTTTAATTTTACAATTTAATTATATCTCCCCAAAGTGAGTGATTAAGTAGTTATCACGAAAGAAACAAAAGAACATAAAGTTTTTATTTTTTTTTATACGTTTTGCAGGTCATGTCGTGTTACTTGTAATAATTGGAGAGATATTTATTTAAAAAAATTGTGTAAAATAAATTAATTAATAATTAACAAATTGTCACTTCATATATAAAGTGACATAAAAATTTATATAATTATTCAAAATAAAATAATAACATATAAATAATAGATTTATTTAATTTCCATTATTTATGTATGATAAAATTTATACAAAAAATTATACAGTTGTCAATGAAAGTAGAGAAGAAGAATGAGTGTACATTTTCAAACCATGGGAACGAATATCATTGCTGAAATGATCTATTGTGTGAAATTTATGAAATATGTAAGAAAGGTTGAACATATAACTTGCTCGGTTGGTCAAAATTCGTGCCGAACAAGCGTCAAAGGGCAGTATAAAAATTGACTCTATATTTTGATTTTGGTTCTATGCTCCTACTGTACTACGACGCGTCATGTCCTGCATCTGTTTGAAAAAAAATCTCTCTTTACCTATCCCTCATTCGTGGACATTTTGCGACATCCTTGTGTTTAAAATTTGATCCACAATACATTTTACAAGCTGTTAGCACCGTATGGGTATGGGTTTGGAAAGCTTGTTGGACAAGTTAATTAAGATAATATTAAACTATTTTAAAATTAAGAATAAAAACTTTAAATTTAAAGGTATTTATTACTTTTATATTTTTTTTGAGTTTAAAATTTACTTTTAAGTTAAAATTATTTAGTATTATGTTATTGGATTTTAGAATTTATTCATATATTGTAAATTAGAATATATAATTTAGAGAGTGGAAGTCTCATTCTACATTCTCAAATCTCAATACCGTCTCTCTTCTCTCTTTTGGAAGTGCATTTTCACGCACTATCCTTAAAACTAATGATTTTTTTTTTCTTCTCAACCATCTTAAACTATCTTACTTCATCTTTTTAACTACATATCTCTTTCAATTTATCTTTTTCTATCTCTATCTCTCAATTAATCCACCCTATATATTAAATGAGAATAGCTATCTTGAACGAGAGCATTTTTAGCTACTATTCTTCAATGAGAGTATTTTTAGCTGTCATTCTTCAATTAGAGTGTTTGCAGGGATTTTTTTAACCTCTTGTCTCTTTTAGTCTATTATTTTCAATATCTTTAGTTATAAATTGAATTTTAATATTTTTTTAAAAGAAATTCTCAATAATTAAAAATTAACATTGTATTACAATAATTGTTTATTATAAATTTAAAATATAATCTGTATGTTCAAAAATATTTATTTATTATAAATTTTAATTATAATATAATTTATATATATTCATAAGTATTTATTTATTATAAAATTTAAGTTATATAAAATAAATATTTATACATGTGCAATGCACAAGTTAAAATACTAGTTTTATTATTTTTTAAAATAATTTGTGAATAATTAAAAGTAAATTTATATTGCATTAAATTGTTCACTAAAATTCTAAAATATAATTTATATATTTAAAGATATTTATTTATTATAAATTTTAATTATAATAGAATTATATATTAAAAAATTATTTATTTATTATGAATTTAGATTATATTAAAATAAACGTTTATTCTGTGAAATGTACAAACTAAAATACTAATTTAAAATAAAAAAGAAAAAAGTATGAATTCAAAAGTTCACAAAACAAGCTTTTTTAAAAGTTCACAGTGAATGAATATAAAAATAAATATTTGACAATTACATCATGTAATTTAATATAATATATAGTATATATGACAATTACATCTTGTAATGATTAATGATGTTTTATGTTTGGTCTTGAAGGGACTTTTGATAGGTTTGGATTTAAGAAATTAGACTTGTTATATTTTGGATCCTCTCAACTCGATTCAATGTCATCCACTTGTCACATTTATTATTTTCTTTTTCCACCAATTTTTTTCTTATATCTCTCTACCTTAATCTACCCCATTTTGGGGTAGAGTTTACAATTTTCTAATGATTATTGCATATCAAAGCTAAATTTGATTGTTTTTAGTACACACTGCATAATAATAACTTTGTTTTGATATATAATTAATACTATCAATGTCTTTGCTCAAAAGATAAAATAGTCTATGTATTGATAGTGTAAAAAGTTTTTATATTATTTTTAATTACAAACCACTATATATGATAAGTTTGTTGACTTTTACAATAACTAATTGGTTCACAATGCAAAAAATTTTGCATTAACAATACATAGAAAATAAACTCTTGCTCAAAATAAACAAAGAAAAAGTGAAAAACCAAAAACACTCCAAATAAACAAAATTAATTGATTATATATATAACTGGATAGTAAAACCAAATAAATATAACCATCGAGAATGTGGATCAATTGAAATGGAGTTGTTCCTGTTTAATCAGTGATCTCGAGTTCAAGCCTGGGTATACAGTTGTATCAAATACTCAGAAGGAGAGCTTTGTCGCCCACAGTGATCCTACCTAGTTTGAATAGGATTATCTCCCGTGGAAGATACATGTGGTCACTACAAAAAATAAAAACCAAATAATTATATATAGAGATGACACTTCATCAATCTTATTAAACATAAATTTCTTTTAAACAAGTTTTCATACATTAAATGAACATTTTTAAATTTAAATAATATTTATAAAAAATAAATTAGAGAGAATAATAAATATTTTTATTATTAATGATAAATATTTTATTTTTGTTAAATAAAAATAAATTAAAGAGATGAGACTTTTAAAATTAAAAATAATTTATAAAAATAAATTATTTGAATTTAGACAAGCTATCTCTATTTATATGTGCTATAAAATTTAAAAATTTATTTTAAATTAAGATTGATTAAGGTTACAATGATATAACATTCATTTTAATTATCTATAAAGTATCTTTAATTTAATAGAGTATATTAAGATTTAAAATTTAAATTGAAATTAATTAAATTTAAGAAGTGGTGTTTGAAAAGAGTATATTTAAAAATAATGACTTACATAGGAGTTGTCGTAAATAACATAAGTTTCATTTGTGGGTTAAAAAAGAAGGCTTCCTAATTGTGGTTACCTTTTAAAACATTTGAGTGCAATTAGTTAAAAGATATATAAAATATAATACATGAAAATGCTTTTTTTAATAAAAACAAGTAGGAAAATTTTCACTTAATTCACAGAGATGAACAATTTATTTGAAGGGTCACGATCCATTGTAAAATAGGGGAAGGCATGCAAAAGTTAGTAAATATTTTGTAGGATAAGACTTGAAATGAAGTTTATGGTGTAGACACAAGATCTCCCCACAAGCACCATTCAGATAATTGGAGGGTATGCCAATAAAATGATTTTTGGGGGCATGAGTTAGGCCCAACAAGAAGTACATGTATTGTGTTGGCCTTACGAATTTGATGACTTAACATATTCATTTTGGTCACACACACTCCCATAATTGCATTCAACAAAGATCATCCATATATTGCTTAAGAAGCGGTGGAATAAAAGTAGCTGCACCTTGTTGGTATACATAGCATTTATTAATTCCTTTTAAGCTATCATCAATTGTATAGTCTCATACCTGCACAGCCTCTAGATCCCTCTCATTCTGGTGTGTATTCGATTCATTTATGTGTCTCCCCGCTAAAAGCCTGCCAGGAGCCACTCCTTATTCGTGCCTCATCTTTTTTGCATTGGCAATCACTCCCCACCCTCGTCAGCGCTCGGGATGTTACATGCCCACCAGCCTCCGCTTGGTTCTTCCTCGAACCACACTATACTAGGAGAGAGGCCCTACTCTGATACCACTATGTAACGCTTGGCCACTTTCAAGATCGAAGATTGTCCCCACAAACCAACACAAGACTTTTTACCGTGCTTTGTCCTCACTCACACACTTCCTGGGAAACTTCCTAAGAGGTCACCCATCCCTAAATTGCTCCAAGTCAAGCATGCTTAACTGTGGAGTTATTAAGTGATAGGCTACCAAAAAGTAAATGCATCTTGTTGGTATAAATAACACTTATTAATTCTTTTAAGCTACAGTCCCATACCTGTACAGCCTCTAGATCCTTTTCATTCCGGTGTGTATTCGATTCATTCATGTGTTCCTCCCGTTGGAAGCCTGTCAAGAGCCGCTTCCTTATCCGTGCCTCATTTTTTTTGCATCGGCGATCACTCCTCGCCCTCATCAGCGCCTAGGATGTTACATGATCAATGACTGTCTCTACAAACCAACACAAGATTTTTCAGCATGCTTTGTCCTCACTCACACACTTCCTAGGAAACTTCCCAAGAGGTCACCCATCCCAAAATTGCTCCAAGTTAAGCACGCTTAACTGTGGAGTTCTTAAGTGATAGGCTATCGAAAAGTAGATGCATCTTGTTGGTATAGGTAGCACTTATTAATTCATCTAAGTTATCCTCAACTGTACAGTCCTATACCTACACAGCCTCTGGATCCCTCTCATTCTGGTGTGTATTCGATTCATTCATGTACCTTTCCTGCTAGAAGCTTACCAGGAGCTGCTCCTTGTTCGTGCACTATCTCTTTTGCACCAGTGATCATTCCCCGCCCTCGTCAGCGCTCGAGATATCACATGCCCACCAACTTCCGCTTGGTTCGTCCTCGAACCACACCATACTGGGAGAAAGGCCCTACTCTGATACCAATTTGTAACGTTTTACCAAAAAAAATACATGTCAGCTGCTCTAGTCTAGGAGCTATAAACTATCAATAAGGTCAGCATCAATATTGACTATAAGCAAAACAAAAACAAACCAACATCTCTGTTTGGTCAAAAAGTTTATAATCCTATCTACCGATTTCCAGTCGATGCTGGAATCTTCATGCTAGGGTCCACCTTTGGTTCACTTGGTTCAGGAGTAAGTGCCCTCTTGGCTTCCCTGTGTTGTACTTGTCTTCGTGCCCTGGCTCCTCTGAGAACATACGGAGTATATCTGATCCTGGCTCCTCGCCTATGATACACTTTCACAAGTGCTTGGGACTCCATGTCCAAACAACTAGCTATTCTTTCTGGCCATAGCAATGAAGCAAGTAAAGATAGGAAAAATCTAAAGGTTCCCTCCAACCTGAAGGGAAGACCAGACGGTGATTCAAAAGTCAGAGTGAAAGGTCCTTTGTATTGTGTCGTTGAGGATGGAGGTCTCATTCTCCAACCATCCTTTGAGTGGCACTCCAATTCAATAATCGTGGTGTGTAGAGGGTCCATCGTCTAAAAAAAAACAAACATACATAAAAGGAAAAGACAAGGAGTGAGGTTCTAGCTTAAGGCATCAATATGGTAATACATTCACGAGGCCTAATCTAACTGATAATTTCAGTAAAACATAATACACTAAGCAATTGATCTTATGTTGCAAGTAATCATCACACAAATGCAATGCTTGAATACATAGTGGCTAACTCATCTCCATGGAGGACATTCTAATACAGAGTAGCATAATCAGGAACTCTTACTCCACCAACCTACGTGCACAAAATCAACATTCAACCTAATCTAGAATGAGAACAGCATTAGGTGACTTATCAACCAAAGCTAGAATGGGAATAGCCTTTGGAGATAAAAGGTACGTGACAGTACACTACACTGATTGTGGATAAATTATAGTGATTCGTCAGGAATGTTAGTGCGCAAATCGCCTTAACCACGACACAGAGTCGCGACCCTTCGGCCTCTTATGGGATGACGAGCACTAGACATCCTCGAGGTCTCCTTGACCTCCATTACAAGATTCACATCCCATCACAGGATGTAACTACTCTAGGGATTTCAAGTCCCACAACAATGATGTGATAATGGATTCACATAATAGAGAATTTCAGATAAAGGATACCATACATATCCTATCTTTATTTTTATTTGTTCCACTTGTCCTTTAAAGACTAACAAATTAACAATTCCCTCACAAGCTTTCCTCAAAATTTTATGAATAGAACATATCCTATTTAAATTAAATTAAAAAAAATCTTCATTTCTTTTTAAATTTTATGGATTCCTCACTTTACACTCATTTTCATTTAATATGTTTCATTAAGTGGCTAAAATCTTGCTATTTACAAGGTTATTATATTTGTATTATTAACATTAGTTACAATTACCCTATTATTACCGTTATATTATTGTTATTACTATTATATTATTCTTACTACTATTATATTATTATAATTATATTTGAATTAATTTTGATGATACGGATTACCTGCATATACAATTCTAAATCTTTTTTTTTTCACGGCTATTTACAAACGGTTCTTTCTATTCTACTTATGTCTTCAAGATATCAAAAAAAAAATAAAAATCAAAAGGCTTGATTGCTATATGTCCAATGCCAGGCTCGTGTGGCTTTTATAAAAACAATAATGAAAATTTTGGCTTTCCTTCTTACACTCACGTCTTGTTTTGCTTGCACATGTTTCACAAAATGAAACTGTAACTCTTCACCCCTCTCAGCTCTAGCTTGACGCCCAGGAGAAGAAAATTTTTCCAGTAACAAGTATCATCACAATTCAATAAATTTTCAACATCACAATAGTATTCCAACAAGAATAGAAACACTAATAATCAAACCAACGAAACAGGGTATAATCTTAAGGAATCACAGATTTTCAGCAAACATTTAAACACATAAAATAAAATTACCAATTGAGGCCTAAACCTCCTCCCCCACCTTAGATCTTTTCCAGAAACTTGAAAATTCCTACACTCTAGCTGCTACCAATGGAAAAAGTCGATCCCTCTCTTTCCTTTTCTCTATTTTCGACGTGCACCAGAGGAGAGCACCCTTATCTTAAATTATAATCTAAGGGTGGATAGTCTTTCATCAATCCAACCATTGGATCTTCTTTTAATCAATTTTTGTCACTTAAAAAAAACTCACTTGGGCTAAATATATGTTTTTGGGCCCAACAGATAAGGAAAAGGAGAAAAAAAATTTACACACTTGATAAGAGGAGTATGGGCCAGCAGTTTGGGGCTTAGAAGAAAAAATAATTATTACTTGACCCAAATTAATTCTCACCTAATACCTTAATTTAACTTTCTCCTAATTATCTATTTAATTAACCTAGTCCTACACTTTCTTAATTAATTTAACCATCAACTAATTATTTAAACTAACAAACACAATAATAACAAACAAATTAGAATAAAATATTAATTTATTTAATTTTCACAAATAAAGGAAAATTTTGAGAAAAAGGAGGATGTTACACTTCTCCTCTATAAATACCCATGCTTCTTGGTCATTTTTCATACATTCTCCACTCTCTTAAGCTAGCCAAATGCTTAGAGAGCTTCTCTCTCTAGAATTTTTTTTCTTTTACTTTGTTTTTATGCTAAAATTTTATTAGTTTTCTAACAACTAGTAAAGTTCTCTTCCTAGAAAATTTGCATCAACAATTTCATCATTTTCATCAACCACCTTAGAAGTAATGGGAGGAGTGAGATTTGTTCTAAATTATTGTCACTTTGTATGTTGGTAGGATGGATTTTTTCCCAAACCCATTTAAGCTTAAGTTTTATTATTATTATTATTATTATTATTGTTATATTGTTTGATGTTAAACTTTAATATTTGCTAAGCTGTTACTCTGCTCAAATTTAAATTATTAAATTATAATTGCTAAGCTGTTACTCTGCTCAATTTTAGAAAATTAAAATACACTTGCTAAGCTGTTACTCGGCTAAATCTTAGAAAAATAAAATGCACTTGCTAAGCTATTACTCTGCTCAAATTTAGAAAATTAAAACATATTTATTTAGTTGTTATTTTGCCAAAATTTTAGTATAATTACTATGTCATTATTCTGCTAAAATTTTATATGATTACTAAATTGTTATTTTGTTAAAATTTTGGTATTGTGCAATTTTTGCAAAATAAGGTAGGAATATTGATTGTATTGGTGCTCAAATTAAATGAGAGCAAAGAAACCTCTGCTTAAGAAGTTAGGAGTTGATAGTTGAGTGAGTAATGTAAAGCAAGTGACATGTAGTGGCATGACACCCTGTTAGAAAAGCTACAGTTTGATACGCTAAGGAATAAAAGGCAGAGATCCATTTGAGGAGGTCTTAGGGGTAGGCATCTAGTGGTGAAAGTCCCAATGACCAAGTTAGCACCCTCGAGCCAGGATATTCGCCTGACCAAACTTAATAACCTCGACAACTGCTCAACATTCCAAGATTAGTTTGAGAGTATACATCTATAAATGGATATCCTAATTGTTATTTTCCTCAATGATAAGATGATTGTACCATGTGATGATGTTGATGAGGTATATGTACTCCCAATCACTTCTCGGTTCTGTTGAAAGCTATTACTCACTAATGGAAAGTATGGATTCATACCAAGTCAAGGATAGTGTAGTATAAATAAACCTTAGGTTCCCTATGTTAATTGTGTTTTAATTCCTACCATACATGTGAAAGTGATTTTAGAACAAATCACCTCACTCCATTGTTTTTCTTCCTTGTATAATTGATCGCAATTATTAAAGACAATGGCAATGCTTGATGATGATGACGATGAGTTAGAGGATACTCCTCCAGATCTGTAGACTAGTTTATAATATTTTTCTTGAGGGATATGGTAGATAAATACTGCTTTGTGTATGATCTTTTTAATATATATATTGGGCTAGGTAATATATATCTTTTGATGTACTTTTGTTTTTTTTTAACTGTTATGTATTACTTAAACCATGATGTACAGTTTCATATATATGTGTGTGTGTGTGTGTGTGTGTGTGTGTATAAGTAGTTTTATTATTTCACTTTTATTTCCAAATTTTGTTAAATTTAGAAAATTTCTATTATAAAATCAAAAAAAATTTACTCACATTTTCATCAACTTGACCTAATAATTAAATTAATATGAATTATATTTAAAATTAAAGGAATGTTACAATTTTTCATGACTATGAAGAGAAATTTAGACTTAAATTATAGGATAAAATATATAAAATGTAACATACGGGGATGAGCAATTTTTTTATGAAAGCAAGTAGAAAAATTTATGCTTAATTCACAAGGTTGAATATTTTTACTAAAGATTTTTGTTCAATCAAAATAAAAATTTCTTTTACCTAATTAATATATATTTAATTACATAAAAAAATCAAATTAAATCCATTGAATTGTTTTTATTTTCTCCATGCAAAATTAGTATCTAAAATAAATTCTTAGGCAAATCATTATTCATTTTTTTTTTATCTTTTCACTTAAATAAATTATTCAAGATTTTGTTTACTTAGACAAATTTTAATTTTCTTTTATGTACTCACATGTATGTGTCCATTTATTAAAATAGAAATTATATATAGAATATAATACATGGGATAAACATTTTTTTATAAAAGTAAGTAGGGAAATTTCATGGGATGAACAATTTACCTAAAATCACATTAACATCTAAACAATTTACCTTAAAATTTAAATCACCTTGAAATTTGAATTATTTGGAAGAAATTATACTCTATTATAACTTTTGAAATTTTAATTATTGTTATAATAATGTTAATATGAATTTATTTTTCTCTTACTTACTATCTTCTGACTTAACTAATTTAAGGAATATTTTTTCATCTAATCAAACTTTAATTTTCTCTTAAGTAATTAGTTTACATTTAATTAAATGACAAAAATTAAAATTCAATTCAAAATTTTGTTTCAATTTTTTTACATGATATTTAAAGTTTAAAATCTTAAAAAATTGTAGATAAATCATTATTACTTTCTTATTTTGTACATGTTAAAATCTAGAGAAAATAGGCTATGCACTAACAATGTAAACCAGTTTTACACTGTCATCAAATTACAAACCACCATGTATGGTATGCTTGTTGACTTTTACGATAACTATCTTAAAAGTCCTACCAACTGTGATTTTTGATTGGTTGATAATGTAAAACTTTTTATATTGACAAATAGTAATTAAACTCTAAAATCTACATATAAATTGATTAGTATAAAAAAAATGCATAAAACACAACACAAGAAATAAATTGTGTGTCGTCATTAATATGAGGTGAATTTTAAATTTTTTAAATGAATTTTTTACTTTTTTTATCTTTACCTTTCTATTTTTTTTACAAAAAAATACATATATATAGTAAAATATAAATATAAATATAATACATACTTATAATGTTTATATTAACAAAAATGTATTATTAATTATTAATATTAATATAATATTTATAATACTTATCTATAAACTCTAAAAATGAGAGTTGGGTAGGTGGAATGGGCCCAAAAGGTTGGGCAAAGGAGAGAGATTGGGCCAGACAGAGCAATGGTGGGTAACCCTAGCAATGGAAAAGAGATAGATGCATATGAGGCAGGCGGCAGATGTGTTATTAGGTTAAGGAAAGGAAAGGAAAGGAAAGGTAAAGGTGCTACTAATTTGCGTTGAATGGCGTTAGAAGAGCAGGAGCAGGAGCAATAGAGAAAGGGATTTGTGATTGTTGGATATTATTGATTATTGATTATTGATTTCAGTTGCAGGCAGAAGAGAAGAGAAGAGAGATGAGAGGAAGGAGCTATAGTCCATCGCCTCCTCCGCGTTACAGCAGAAGAGGAGGAGGGAGGAGTCCCAGCCCTCCTCCAAGGGGCCGCTATGCGCCCCGTCCCAGACAAGATCTCCCTACCAGCCTTCTTGTTCGTAACCTTCGCCATGACTGTAGGCGCGTCTCTTTCCCTTTCTCTTTCTTTTACTTTTACTTTTGCCCTACCTTATTATGTATATATCATATCATATCATTCATTCATTCCAACCTTATTGCAGGCCCGAGGATCTTCGCAGACCTTTCGGTCAATTTGGTCCTCTCAAGGACATTTACCTGCCTAAGGATTACTACACTGGGTGAGTCACTCACCTCACCCTTCTCCCCCTTCTCTTCTTTCCTTTTCACCCCTCCGTCTACTGTACTGTATTGTATTTTGCATCCACTATCATCTTTTTAGACATACAAAATTTGGATTAGGGTCTTTTTTTGAGACTGCTACTATTGTAATAGCCAGTTTCTTAGGTTTAGCAGTGATTTAGAGTTTTGAAGACATCAATCAAGTAAGTAGAAGATGTTATTGGTAGTGAAGAATTCAAGCTACTTCACTTTCATTACATTATGAAGATGTTCCAAGTCTTGAAGATTTTCCACTCATCTTTAAACTGACACAAAGGTCAGCAGCCTTCAGCAGCCTAGTGCTTGCTTGCTTTATTATCCATATCATTGGGGCCTATTTCCACGTAAACTGCGCACGCTTCCCGTTACCAATTTGTTATCTATTTCACCCTACTGCTCCCTGTTTGTTCTGATTATGCTATTTGTGTTGTTATTCTGTTTGCAGAGAACCCCGTGGGTTTGGTTTTGTCCAATATGTGGATCCTGCTGATGCTGCCGATGCAAAATATCATATGGACGGTCAAATTCTGCTTGGTCGGGAGCTCACTGTTGTCTTTGCAGAGGAGAATAGAAAGAAGCCAACTGAGATGAGGTCAAGAGAAAAAAGGTAGTAGGATTTTCCTCTTTATTTACTTTTGTTGCCAATTATGGGTTTGATTTTGACTGAATTACTATGGGAAGCACTCACTTCTGATTTATTTGCACATAATCATAGGCAGGGTTTTAAATAGTGTACTATAGCGGTGTGGAGCGGTCCCTGCAAGCTACAGGGGCTGCCGTAGCAAAGTGGTTTAGTGTAGTGGCCGTAGCAGACCAAATAGTGGCCGTAGTGGCGCTGTGTCTTGATTCCAAAAAAATCCCTCTGAACAAAGACATTAGGGCTTTTCTGGAGGGCTATTTTTGGATTTTTAATTTCCAAAAATGAAATCTATAAATGCGATAGTAGTGAAAATGATCAAGAAGACTTGTCTTTAGAAGATGATGATGATTGATGACTTCTATCTAGGAAACTTGTATTTGACTTTTGTTGGTATTTAGCTTATGCTTTATTTAAGACACCTATAACCTTTTATTGTTAATTATGAATGTCATTAATTTTGAGCAATTTTTATCATTTTTGATATAAACAATATAAAAAATTTCAAAATAGTGGCTATCCCGCTATAGCGTTTTTGGAGCAGGCCGCTATGCACCGCTGTCCACAATTTAAAACATTGATCATAGATAACTAAACTCTGATTAGGTTCTGTCAGCATATACATCTTAAATGTTGTTATTTATTTGTCCAAAAATGACTGTAAAGGTCCATATGAATGAAATGCCCATCTGAAATTTGCTGTTTGGAGAGTATTGCAGATATTGTTGTTGCTGCTGTCCTTTTATTTCCTCACAAGTCTAACCAGTAATGTTTGGCATTTTTACCATTTTACTTAAAGAGATTTTGAAAAAGATAAAACAATTGTTTCCCTAAAATTGATCCCAATCAAACATATGAATGAAAGTTATAACTATCTGTGTTCTCATGATTGTTTTTGTTCCTTTTTCTAACTATATATTGTGTTAAGCTTCATTTCTGTTCTGTCAGCTTTTAAGTTTCTGCTTATTGTGTATTTTAATGTCTCTTCATAGGGGTCGATTTTATGATCGAAGGAGGTCTCCTCCTCGCTACTCTCGATCTCCACCACCACGCCATAGATCTCGTTCTCGCAGTCGTGATTATTATTCCCCTCTTCCTAAACGAAGGGAATATTCAAGGTATGTGGCCTGTAATAAATAATCACAACTTATTTTTACTGCATGTAATTGTTTTAAACAATATCACTTCTTTTGATTTGGATCTTATTTAACACACATATGCTGTGTGTGAGAGAGCAGGTGTTGTTTAATGGTTGTAATTTAGGCCAGTGCAATCTGTTGTGTGGTATTTGTTTTAAGGGTTTGTGCCATAGACTATTGTTATGAATGTGATTATTTCTGGCCAAAAATGTGGTTGAAGTTTGATTACGTTTCTTGTCAATAAGGCCTTTGTTGCAATAGCCAGCTAATCTGGGTGGTAAAGACCAATAGATGTAAAGGTAGTTTTGCACATGTTTGATACATTGCCTTTTTTGTAGATCTGTCTCCCCTGAGGATAGGAGGTACAGTCGTGAAAGATCATATTCGCAGCACAGTAGAGAGAGGTCATACTCACGCTCTCCACCTTATAATGGGGGCTCAAGGAGCCGTAGTCAGAGTCCAGCAAAGGGCCCAGGCCGGAGCAGAAGTCCAAGTCCGAACCGTGATGTAAGGGAACCAGCCCGTGGTAGGTCCCCCAGTCAGTGAGAATGGGAAAAGATTTGCCTTGGACTATTAGATGCTGGATTTTGTCTGAATATTGGGCAATTACATCTGTTTATTGGTGTCTGAACTCTGATACAATGGAGTTGGATTTGGATTTATGTGGTTTTATATATCAGAGATGTTTGTTGCTTGAATTAAACATCGTAGTTAAGTCTAGCCCTAGTTGGATTTTGATTTTGAAATTTATAACTATTTTTCATCTAGTTTTAGTTGGATATTGATATGGAAGTATTTTCTGTTTGTATGTTTTGGTCTTTGCTGTCTTTAAATGCGGCTGATGGTAAGTTTTGGGTCGTCAAATCATAGCTGTTGCAAAGAGTATCAATTAACATGAATCTGATTGGTGGATACTAGAGAGTCTAATAATAGGTTGGCAACCCTGGAACCCAGATACACAAATACCTGCCTGTTCTTTGTCCCAATACGAAGGAAGAATGAGAACATGAACGGTGAGAATACAAAATCTCATGTTACGCAACCAGCATCCATCCAAGTTGCTCTTGGTTGTCGAGAGAATGTCTTTGTCGTAGCCTTTAATCGCCCCTATTTTTATAGACCTGAGCTCAATAACCTTGCTATCTTTGTCCCATGTGCCTCAACATCACACAACAGTCACATGTCCATTATAAAGCCAAACCAAATATGGGATTTCAGACAATTCGTACCGTAACAAATGCTGCAAACACCCCAACCCTCCAATCACCGCCCTTGATCAACAGCTACTTCCTTTAAGTTGTTGCTACTTGTTACAACTGGGTCACAATTAGACGGTGAAAAAAATTTAAAATCAGGAGCTGCCACCAAAGTTTATTAAGAAAAATTTTAGAAAAACCTTCAAAAGAATGTAGTCTGTGAAACCAAAAATGGGTTCGGGAGTCGATTACGTGTAAGGAAGGTATTAGTACCTTACGACGTTCGTCAAAAAGACGGTTATCTTTAACTAAATGTGCAAAATGGATAGTTTTTAAAATATTTATTTTACTCCTAAAAAGAAAATGTCTTTATTTTATTTACAAATTTTATTAAAAGAAAGATTAATTTTTATTTTTTTATTTTTGAGAATGACAAGAGTGGGCTTTTGTTTTTACGTATCTTCAGGTGCAATGAAGAATCAGACTCACGTAGTTCTTTTTGTAGAAAATTGTTTTGATGGTTGATTTTTATGTTATTATTATGTATTTTATTTTTTATTTTATTTTTAGTATTGTAAAGGTATATTCAATAACCAAATTGGAAGTGCATCTAAGGTGGTTATTAATATATTTTTTAAGATTTCATAATAGTCAAATAAAAAGTGTATCCAAAGTGACTATTAAAATTCTTTGCTAAAATATATTTTATTATTATTTATTCTATATTTTATTTTATTTATTATATTATATTATTATATATTTTTTTAAAAAAGATGATAATCAAGTAAGAAGTACATCTTAAGTGATTATCGTTAAAACTTTAATAAACGTCCAAATAAGAAGTACATCTTAAGTGGCCATTAATGTTTAATTATTTATTTTTGAAAAAAGTGTTTGCATATTATTTATTATTTCGTTTTATCTAATTGTTTACTTATTTATTTATTTGCTATAGAATTATGATTATAATTACTATTATAGCCAGAAATTAAAACAATAAAAAAAAACGTAACCTATGTTATTATGCTAATAATATTATATTAATTATTAAAAAAAAAAAACCTCACCGCAAGCTTAAGAAAACAAAAGAAGAAATCCACGAATCAAAGTAATGCACATTTATGAATCCACCATAAGAAAAGCTGAAACAGAGGTCAAGCTTATATTCATGTGTTAGGCACGAGAAGAACACTTGGGCCGAGCCTAGTATTGTTGCTGGAAAAGGGATCTGTTAAGACACGTGACAATGGGCCAAGCTCGTGGTGGTCACAGGGGGTAATCCCCTTTCAGACGCACCATTTTCGGAGTTTTCCCCAAATCTCTGTTCACCGTGTCGTCCGCTCCTCGTGTCGCGAAGGGAAAGGGTATCAGGCCTGAGGCCATGTTGCATGGAAGAGGGAGGTCAGGTTCTCATCGTCTCAGATGCGGCGCGGAGGAGATAGAAAGGCTTCAAGACAGAGGGAACGACGCGCATCGAAGCTATGGTGAGGGTGAACCAAGTCGTAGCAACGTGAGGTCACTGTGACAGTTACCGGTACGATAATCTGGGCCATCGATTCGCGGGGATTCATTGTCCCCAAGCTCTGGATCTATGGAGAGGGAAGAGTTTTGGGACTTAATTGGGGATTTTCCTATTGATGCAAGCCTAAAAGACGATGTGGTAATTGATGTGTACGAGAGTTGTTCACAGACGGAAATCTGTTTTGGTGAATCTATTCAACGAAGATTATGTGCATACTGTGTTTGCCATTCTCAATTTTCCTTGTGTTTACTGTGGAATCCATATACTGACATATGAAATTTTGTATAAGAATATGGTGACGTGCATGCATTTCTGAGTGTTGCAGTAGTTTTTTTTTATATAAAAAAAAAATGAAGTCTATGTTCTCTTATAAGAACCACATTTGTTTGAGATTGAGCAATAGATTGATAATAATGCTTGTGAGTGTATGTCATAGGGATTATAGTATGTTCTATATGAAGGATTAATGTGTATACTGGTAGGCTTAGATAACAGAATATGACAATGACAGAGCATGTGAATCTCGCATAATCAAATGTTGCTTCCTATAATGTGCCTATTACTTATGAGATGCAAATATTGCTAATCCGTGCGCATAGAGAGCATTATCGAAAATACGAAGAAGTAAGGGAAATGAAGAATATGACTAACGATGTGTGCTTATACTATTATAGTTTTTTGAATGAGTGACACCCAGAACATGTGCGAATTGTTTATTAATATGCACCTAAAGATCTGTGATGTGCGTGATTAACGAATACTAAAAGAAAATAAGCACTACAATGATGAAGATACAGTTATGTTATCATAAATTCAAACCAGGTTTATTAAATGGCATAAGAATCAAAAGAACAGGATAAAAACGAAGAGAGAACAAAAAAACTACACGAAAAAGAAGAGAGTGAAGATACTTGATAACAGAACTATGTATTCTCGAATGTCGCTTCCTTTCACCACTATTCTTCCTTTCTCTCAAAAGAACCATAAATCTTCTTTAAAAGAAACTAGCCTTTTTTTCCTTCCTCTGCTTCGTTTTTGTTGTTTCTTTTTGTTTTCAGAACCATTTGAGAGGTGTGGGTCTCTGTTCTTTTCAGTCCAAAAGCCCCCTTCGTGAGAGTTCTCCCCTAGGCTAATATAGCCACTGTGCCTTGATTTAAAGCTTCCACTAGAAGCTTTTTTCTTGTGACTTGTCCTGCACGTTTCTGTCTTTCTCTTCTGGTTACTGTTTGCTTAATGGGCCTGGCCCCCTTTTTTGTTTTGCATTTTCTCTTTTGGCTAAGTGGGCTTTTAAACTGGTAAGGCCTAAGAGCTAAAACTTCATTTGCAAGCTTGACCCGTAGTGACTCAAATATTCATTATTTGCTTATTATTATTATTATTTTATTTTTATTTCTATTGCATGGACTGTCTGGATAAAATTAGGTATTGACACTACCTCGCTCGGCACGAGTCACAGACCTAACAAAATTCTTTCATCTCTGTTCTCTTGTGCGAATCCATTGAAAACTTGTTTTGTAAAGCCTTTACACAAAAGGTTTAAAAAAAGGCTTTTTCTTTTTTACCTTCCTTTAAAAAAAAAAAATCCTAATTATCATGATGTTGTCTTGGATTGGAATCAAATTTATATAGTTGGGACATCCGAAGAGAGAGGGTTCTTGATGACCAGTCTCTATTGCTGACTCCTTATCCTTAACCAACCACAATTTGGTAATGTTTGAAGTTTTTTTGGACGTTTTGTAGATAGAAAAGTTTCTGATGGATCCTTGGTAGTGATGAGTTGAGAGGTTGAAAATAGAAAAGTTGATTAAATTGAGATGTTTTTTGAGGAAATAAGATCGGTAGAGATAGGGAAAATTGAAAAGGGGAAGAAACTGAACGTGCATTGTCTTGGAGGGAACTCTGTCACTTCACATAAAGGAAAAAATTGGTAATGCAATGGATAAAATTAATTACAATAGCTTTTTATATTTAATATTAGTTAGTATAACTATAAGTATTAAGAATTTAATTTTATACATAGTTAGTATAAATAATTTTATATTATTAACTAATCAGAAATTACTTTAAATATGTTTTTTAAAGTAATTATTATATAAATTAATCTTATCATACATGAAAATTTATAATTAAATTACGGTGTAAAAATCTTTTATCTCATCAGTATATTGTAATTACATTTTAATATAAATTTAGAATATGAGAACAATAATAGTTTATAAGTTTAACACAACTTTTGAATTAATGATATTTTAGGAAATAAAGATTACGGTAGTTAAAAAAAGTTACAGTAGACACTCTAGTCAATACATATATTTTAATGATTTTTAATTAAAATTGGGTACTTCATTAAAATGACCAAATAATATAAGAGTGACATCGTAAAATGACCAAATAATATAAGAGTGACTTGGTAAATGAGTATGTTTGTTTAAATTTTTTTCTAAAAGAATAATTTTTTTAAGAAAAAAAATCACTTATTTAAATTTTTAAAGTGTTTGGATAAACTTTTTTTAACAATCAAAATCAGAAAAAAAAAGCAGAAAAATGTTTTTTTTTTTAGAAACAACTTAAAGTTGCTTCTTTAAAAAAGCATCTGTGGTAGAAGAAAGTGAAAATTAATTTTTTTTTTTTATGATTATAACCAAATATAAATCAGCTTCTACTTATACAAAAATTTCTTAAAAATAAATCAAATTTTTAGAAGTCAGTTTTTTTAATCACAAGTATATCATGTGCATTGTGCTAGTTTATAAATTAATGTAAAATATTAAAAATAAAATTAAAAATATTTTAATTATTTCATTGGTAATAAAAAAATATATATGTTAAACTTTTATTTTAAAATATTAATAAGATTACTGAATAATTGTTAACATAATTGTAAAACCAAAAAAATAATACAAAATCTTCGATGAGATTGATAAACCAATTGATAAGATTACTGAATAAGAACTTATGTATCCAATAAAATTTTAAAATACTTCAAAATTTTGTTGGATTTTCAAACCATTTTTCACAATTCAAAGAAAAACTGCCAATTATTTTACTCAAGAACACTAATCCCACACTAGATATGTACAATAAAACGAGAATGTTTATCATGCATTTAGGAAACTGGGCTATAAAATAGAAAATAATTTTAAAAAGACAGCATTGGAGAAAAAAGAACTCATTTCACGAATAGTTTTAAAAGCAAATGACTCTAAGTTACTTTTTGTTTTAAGAAAAAAAAAATTACTAATAAAAATATGAGATTGAATGACAATAAGCAAAGGTTCAAAAAAATTGTTAAATTATCAATAGTTATGTTGTTATATATATTTTCTAAAAATTTTATTTTGATTTAAAAATATATTTATAATACACAAATAAGTTGTTAGTAAAGTTAAACCTAACCTAATGTGACTTACTTTCACTGTAATGACAAGAGTTAAAAGAGTTTACATAAAAAGAAAAAGTAAAGAAAAATAAAAATGTAAAAGAAGTTGCATATCTATAATCTACAACTATAATAAAGATAATTTTTTTTGTCTCTATTTTTATTGGACTATTATATCTTTTAATTATTTTTTAAATTATCTACTATTTTATTCTTTAGTTACTTTTTAAACTATTCACTACTCTTTTTTTTTTTTTTTGTAACAAATGAAGAAAATCACCAAGTGTTTCTTTTTTCCTTCTTTTGTTTGGTAAAGAAGAAACAGGATAGAGAAGAAAAAAAATAAGTAAAAAATAAAAACGTAAATGTATTTGGTTAAAGAAAATAATAAGAGAAAAAAAAATAAAAAAATAAAAAACTTTTTTAAATTTTTTTATTTTAGATATATTTCCATTTACTTATTAGTTTTTTTCTCTATTCCTACTTTATTTCTATCCACTGTATCTATTTTCATCATCTATTCCTCACCTACTTCTTTCTTTCAAGAGAAACGAACCCAATTAATGCTAATAGAGAAGGTAACAAATTTAAGAGTGAAATAGATGGAGATTAGGGTATATTTGTTTGTTGTCTTCTCGAAGAGGGGTGGATCGGGTAGTGACCCTTCTGGACTGGTAAACAAACCAAAACCGAAACCAAACCTTGCACGTCTCTCGTCAGAGGCATCCATTCCCACACCATACACATACACATACAGATACACATACTGTTACTCTTCAATCCTTACCATCTATCTTTCAATCTATCAATACTCACTCACTCACTCACCTTCCAATTGCATCTTCTCTTCTCTTGCGAGTCACCTGCCCTACTCCTCATCCAAGGCTTCCAGGTCTTTTCGACTCCCTTCCACTTACTCGCAGGTACGTACTCACTTTGTATTATTTGTTTTGTTCATGATTCATCAATTCATAATTGCTTTCATAAATGCTTTGAATCACCATATCTTTCTCCTTTCCCAATTTTCGATCTGATGCTTTCAACTTCTGCGTCTCTACATTATTCCACTCTCGTCTTAAGCACCCCTTGCTTCATTCCATAAACTTTATCTCTAGGGACCGGGCAATGTATTTGAATTCGTTTTTCTATATATCTTAGTAAATTCAGTTCACACACCACACACTTATATCTGAATCCACGCCTCATCCCTCTGATTTTCAGATAATATCTCTTGGATTCCAACCTTCTAGTCATCACCAATTGTTTTGCATTTGGCTCCAATTATTAGTGTTTTGCAAACCCCTAAAGTCTAAACTTAAACAATTACTTTATATTAGTTTGCTGTCTTCACATGTTTAACTCAAGTGAAATTTTCATTTGCCGGTTCAGGTCATATTGGATAGTATTTTATGCCTTGTAATCGTCCTTATGCTACAGGGTTGGATTGGATTGGGCCTTGCTTCTAGCTTATTGTCACTCTCACTTGTAGTCAAGCTTCATTTCTTTGAATATCCTTGTTTTAATTCTTCCTCACCTTTTGTTTTCTAGGTAAAAAGAATTGAATGATTTTTTAATTTCTTCTCCCCTCCCCCCATTTTGGACTTTTTTTTTCCCGGTTGTTTTTGCATATGTATAGTGGTTAACATATAAGAGGGTCTGGATATCTGTTTTCCTGTCTGTTGTGTGCAGGCAGAGTTCATTGATTTGTTTTGGATTACAGGAACTGATGGGGAAGAAAGTCAGAAAGAAGAGCCGAGGTTCTGCCAAGGAGAAGGATGTTACTGCCCATTTGCCAAAAAAGGTTGTGGAATCAAGCAACCCAACTGTCCAGTCTGTTGATGAGGGGGTTTTGGCTGCAAAAGAGACAAATTCTTGCCCTCATCTTGTAAAAGGTGTTGATTTAAACAGATTGTCCAGTAAGATTGGATCTTCTGGATCCATAAGGTGTGAAGATTGTAGGGAAGGTGCGATTGATAGGAGGAGTGGTAAAGGAAAAGGTAAACATGGGAAGAAGAAAGGTGGTACATCATTAGATTCAAAATCTGAGTCAAAATCTATATGGGTTTGTTTGGAGTGTGGTCAATATACCTGTGGAGGCGTGGGGCTACCAGTAACCCCTCAATGCCATGTGGTAGGGCATGCAAGGAAAAATAGGCACCCCTTGGTGGTTCATTTTGACAAGCCTCAACTGTGTTGGTGTTTTCCTTGCAACATGCTTATTCAAGTTGATAAAATTGAGAAAGCTGATGAATCGAGTCATTTTCTATCTGATGTTGTGAAATTGTTGAAAGGACAATCATCAGAAAAATCATCAGTGGATATTGAGGATGTTTCTGTCGGGGATGGCAGTGTTTCTTCAGAAAATAAGTCAAGAGTTCTGTTCACAAATGATTCATATGGACAAGGTGGTTATGTAGTTAGAGGTATGATTAATCTTGGGAATACTTGCTACTTCAATTCAATCATGCAAAATCTGCTGGCTATGAATAGATTGCGGGACAACATTCTAAAGTTAGATTCTCCTGTTGGGCCTCTTATTAGTTCCTTGAAGAAGGTTTTCACTGAAACAAACCCTGAGTCAGGATTGAAAAACATTATAAATCCTAGATCTTTTTTTGGCTGTGTCTGTTCTAAGTCTCCCCAGTTTCGAGGATATCAGCAGCATGACAGTCATGAATTGCTCCGATGTTTACTGGATGGGCTAAGTACTGAAGAACTAGCTGGAAAGAAACAGAATGGTTCTCCCAAGAGAGATGGGACTTCTTCCAATACTTTAGTTGATACTTTATTTGGGGGTCAGATATCTAGTACTGTACGTTGCATAGAATGTGGGCATTTCTCAACAGTGTATGAACCTTTTTTAGATCTTTCACTGCCTGTTCCAACTAAGAAACCTCCAACTCGGAAGGCCCAACAAGTATCTCGAACGAAAAAAGCAAAACTTCCAACAAAAAAAGGTGGAAAGACTCGTGTCAAAGTTAATAGGGATGCTGATCCCTTACCTGTTCAAACTCTATCAAACCCGTTATCCAACCACGAATCATCTTGTCCTGATCAGTCTGTCATATCAGTTGCTGGAGAGATGGGGACCTGTTCTGGTGATTCTACATTATTAGGTTCTGAAGAAATACACAGTTTAGCTGGTAAAGCTGACTTGTCTTCACCTAATTTGGTTACTGCTGGAGAGTCTCAACATATGCAAGTGCTTGACAATGGTGCAATGAAAATGTCAGATGATTTTACATGGTTGGATTATGTGGAAGATGGAACCATGATAGATGAATGTGATTTCATTTCCCAAAAGGAGGATGCTCCAGAGGTACAGGATACTGAGAGCAAAGATGAATGTTTAAATGAATTCCATGTACAGGCCAGCGGTGAATCTAGTGGTCCTGTTTGTTTCCTGAAGGAGGATCAAAACCTAAGACCCAAATTTTCTTCTGCAAATGGGTGGGAAGATGAGGTTCCATTACAAGTTCAAGGTTCAGAAGTGCTGTTACTTCCATACAAAGAAGAAAGTTCCTCAGCTGCTGAGATCATTGGAGGACATGGTGAGGCCTCCTCGTCAGTTTTGGGTGGTGGTCAAGAAGAATTGGAGTTTGATGGCTTTGGTGACTTATTCAATGAGCCTGAAGTTTTTGCTGGGCCTGCTCCTAGACCTTCTTCATGTAGTGAGGTCATGGAAGCTGGTTTTATCATTGGAAGCAACAGCGAGTCTGATCCAGATGAAGTAGATGATACAGATTCTCCTGTCTCTGTAGAGAGTTGCTTGGCACGTTTTATAAAACCTGAGCTTCTCTCAGATGAAAATGCTTGGCATTGTGAAAACTGTTCAAAAGTTCTCCAACGTCAAAAGATTGAAGAAAAAAAGCAGGCAAGAGCTGTATCTGATGGAAATGAGACTGGAGGTCATGATGAACCATGGCATGCAGCTAACTCTTGTTCTGTTAAAGTCAGAACTATTGGAAATGGGGACATAAAAAATGACAAAAATATAGAAAGTTTGGTTTCATGTGTTAGACATGGCACAGAGCTTGAAAATGGACAAAGAGATGAGCTTAGTTTAATTGTTAATGAAAGGGATAGTGAGGCATTTGAAATGGAAGATACACCTAATGATGAATTACAGTCTTCAGGGTTTCATAATGCTTGCAATGAAGAAAGCTGCAGTCATTTAGCTGCTGATTCTAGTGTTACTGAAAATATCCGAAGAAGAAATTCTCCGTTGTTAGGTAATGATAACAATGACTCAGAAGAGGCCGACTCCAAGAGTGTGAAAGTGAAGAGGGATGCAACTAAGAGGGTCCTCATTTATAAAGCTCCGCCTGTCTTGACCATTCATTTGAAGAGATTCAGCCAAGATGCCCGTGGTCGCTTAAGCAAATTAAATGGCAATGTCAATTTCAGAGAAACAATGGATGTTAGACCATATATTGATCCCAGGTAATTTGTTACTTTGCTAGATCCTGTTTGAAGTTTGAACAATTAAGTGCTTAATGCTTCTCTATAAAGCACAGACATCCCATCAGAATGGCGTGTCGGCATGTTGGACATTGTTTGGACACTGACACTTATCAGACTTGCCTTGGATGTGTCGGACACCTCTACCGTGTCACCATTAAAAAAAATAACTTATTTTTGGCTCGGACACTTTTCGAGCAAAGCTTGTACACGGGCCAAGAGAGTGAGCTGACACCTACTCTTGGCTGGACACTTAGATACTCCTATCATAAAATAAATAAAAGTTAACTTATATTATAAATATTAAAATATTATTTAAAAATTAGAATCATTTAAAATATTATGAGGCATGGAACCCTTTCTTCCATTGAACTTAAACATATTTGCACACGAAACCCTGTTTTCCTCTTGGTTGTCAGTCGCTGCTCTACTCCAGTGTGGTGGTTGCCAGCGCCAGTCGTCATTGCTTTCTGTTGCCAGCTGCTCCTCCAGCATCTGTGGTCAACACTCGATGGTGATGCTCCTCCAGCGTGGTGGTTGCTGGCCGTCTGTGTTTTTTGTCCTTTGCGCTTGTTTTAATCCTTGTTCGACGTAGTTTTCATCCCTCTTAGCATTCTTCTGGTGAGGGTCATTATCATATGAAAATTATTAAGTTTAAAAATGTTTAGAAGGTGAATATGTAAATCCTAATTCTCAAATTAGATTTTTTTGTCATATTGATTATATGTATATATATATATGCTGTGTCCCGGTGTTGTATACTTTGAACATAAGTCGTGTCCGGGTGTATGTGTCAGAGTTAGTGCTTCATAGAGATTAATAATACTTCTTCCTGTTTGCTTTTATTTCATATTGACCCTATTATCTTCTCTAATTTAATTCTTTTTTCAAGTGTTAAGGATAATCATTTTAATTTTCTCACAAGAAATATTTTGGACATAATTTCAATTCATTGCAATTGCAAACAGTTTGGATTTGTAAATGCAGTTTTGATTGTAGATGTCTAGTTTTTTCTTAGTACTTTGTCTATCTACTGGCATGTAATTCACTCCCAATTCTATTCAAGCAGGTGCATAAATGAAGTGAAGTATGAATACCACTTGGTTGGTGTAGTGGAGCACTCGGGAACTATGAGAGGGGGTCACTATGTTGCCTATGTGAGAGGGGGCCAGAGGAACAGAGGGAAGGTTGATAAAGAGAATGAGGGTTCCACATGGTATCAGGCAAGTGATGCATATGTGCGTGAAGTTTCCCTTGATGAAGTTCTGCGCTGTGAGGCATACATTTTATTCTACGAAAAAGATTGAGTGAAACGTCTACTTTTGACGCATTTATATTCGAGGTAGATATAGAGGTTTACTAAATTCATGAGAGGAAGGGAGATAAATCATTGCGGGTGAGAGCAAAAGCAATTACCGTTTATTGTATACCATTTTTTCGACATTTAATGAGATGTTGAATGTACAATGCGATGTCATACAATCAAAAGTCAAAATTTTCTTTTGGTGCCAACTGTCAAAGCAAAATTTCAGCTATTGAGCAGTTTAAAATAGTGAACACCCCCCTCCTTCCCGGCATTCTGTTCATTGTTCAGTTCGTTGTAAAAATGGTTATTTTTAATTTAGTGAGTAATATTATATTAGAGATAAATTTATTTATGCAACAAAATTTTATACCTTGTAGTTCACATATAAAAACAGAATTGGTTTTTTTAAAATGACAATATTTGAGTTATGAATGTGTTTTCTATATGCTTCTAAAAAGATTTTGGAAAATTTCTTTCTTTTTGTGGAGGTGGGGGTAGAGTTGGGTATATGGGTCGGACTGCCTATTTAGGCTTGTCTTGCAATGGCATGTAGTTTAAACGGGTTGAGCTGTTTCGGACCACGAAATAAAGGGTCTGGTTTTCTTAGGCTTGCATTCGTCTTGCATAGACTGCGGGGCTAACCAGTTAGTCTACGGCCCGTAAATGAAAAAAGGAAAAAAATAAAAAAAATATTTTTAATGCTCAATAATTAATATTACTACTTTAGTAATTCCTCTTTTCTTTAGTTATGGGCTTTTATTATTATTATTATTATTATTTAGAAATACTTTTTATCATTATCAATTATGTAGCACATGGTATAGGAAACTGAGCATTTCTTTTGATTACTATATATATATATATATATATATATATTTGTTAATGTACACACATTTGTTTTTTAGTTGGAGTACGTTAGTAGATTATAATTACAATGTATCTTAAAATATACCTATGGTATATCTTGTGAACGTACTTTAACTAAAAAATAAGTGTGTACGTCAACAATCCCAGCCCCCAAAATGTACTTACGTAATGACTAATTTTAATGGTTATGTTATGTATTTGCATGTATATATTAATTAAGGATTTGTACATGTGGCAAAGATAATTTGGATGCTTCCGGTTAAGGAGAACTCAAGGAAAGGTACAACAAGAGGGATAAAGCTTATAAGTGATAGTCACTTGCAAATTATGGTGTCGAGATATTTTGTGCATGTAGAAAAAGTAGAAACCAATCAAATAAATTGGACAGTGGGTAGAAAATGTGTTTGAGATGGTTGCGGATTAAGTAATGAGCTACGTTTACACATAGAATAACATAAACATATATGTACTATTAATCAAATATGATCATTAACCCTCATAAACCATTTAAAATTCTAAAATTAAATGGTTTGCTAGCTAGCCTATTAGTTTGCAGACCAAACCCATTTCACTTGCAGGTTATGCGAACTAGACTGAAAAGGCCCACATATAATTGGATTTCATATTTAGAGACTTGTACGGGCCATGAGCTAAATGGGTTGTTTGCGGGCCTTGACCCATATACCTAACTCTTGGTGGGGGGTTTATAAACTCAAATGTAGACTTGCGAAAGGTGGTTTATGTGTGAGCATCAAGATTTAGTACTCCCATGGGTTTGGTACTGAAATATTTCATTCAAAACAAGAG
Organism: Spatholobus suberectus; assembly: GCA_004329165.1. NCBI lineage: Eukaryota > Viridiplantae > Streptophyta > Magnoliopsida > Fabales > Fabaceae > Spatholobus > Spatholobus suberectus. The sequence goes on along the minus strand of CM014737.1, from coordinate 56,489,552 downwards.
AAATGTTAGTAAAGCACTCTTTTGAACAACTTATCTTCCTTAAATAAATTGTCTAAAGAAAATTATTGAGTTAATTATTAGTCATATCCAAACGGTTGATTCATGTCACGTTAAATAAACCAACAATTAGTTAAATTAAAATATACTCGTACATTACAATAAAAAAAGCTTGCTATATATATAGTTGGATAGTGATGGATCACACCAACAATTGCATAAAGAAAATGAATTATATATAGATTACTCTGTAACTAATTTTTGCCTTATAGACTTAATCTAGAGGTTTGCACGTAACAATCAATGGTGTCGTGGTGGAAAGAAAATATGAATAAGATACGTTTTTCTTTTTCCTTTTATTTTCTTTTTTCTAAAACAAACATATAGTAAATGTTTTCATATTAGGAAAATAATCTATGAACACTTAACACTAGATGATACCTAGACAGAGAAGAGAGAAAATTGTAAATATAATAAGTGATATAATATATAGGAAGAGAGAAATAAACAGAAATAATATGTAGATAAAGTGTTTGATATATGAATGTTCCTATATCATCACTCTTCATATTATTACCACAATTTAACTTTTACACACGCACAAGTTGAAATTATTCACGACTAGGTATCCGTGCAAGACAGATCATATATGTTTTATTTTTTTGCCAAATGATTTAATGCATTCTACGGACAAACTTCCACAGCTTTTGTTCTTAATTTTTAGAACTTAATTTTTTGTCATTATTTCAGTAGAAAGCCAAAATCACGGACTGCACAGCATGAATGGCTTTCACAGTGTATGCGCTAAATCCTGCCATTTTGATGACATATTCCCATTCTTTGAGTGTGCGCTCTTTGCCGAAGTTAGTGTGCGCCATCATCACCATGTCCAGCATCAATCCTACATCCTTCAACCCGTTATGCTTCCCTTCTTCTTCAATCACTGCCTCCACAATAATAACCCTTCCATTTTCTTTTGGGATGGCTTCCCTACACTTCTTTAAGATTTGGATGCACTCTTCGTCTGACCAGTCGTGCAAAACCCACTACAAATATAATTAACAATCAAATCTCAATCTCAGTCATATGTACACATATACTCTTCAATTGATTATATCCGGTTACTTATATATTTATAAATATATTGACAGTCTTATTCAAATTAAATTATTAAGTGCAGAAATACTCATATATACCATAAGAAAAGCAGCATCAGCTTTAGGAACATTTAGAAACATGTCACCTGCCGCATGTTCCACACCATCACACTGATGGGACTCAGCAATGACATGAGGAAGATCAAAATTGATGCCTCGAATCCAAGGACAAGCCTTAACCAGGATGCTCATGGTGGTGCCATTGCCCCCACCCACATCCACCAAGGACTTGAGACCATCAAATGTCTCGCTGCAACTTTCAATGATCACAGGCATAACAAGCTTAGCATCACATGCCATTGCTTCATTGATGAGGTTGCTGTGATCGAGGTTTGCCGCAGCATAGCGCCACACGTCTTCACCGTGAGCCTTTTCAAAGGAGGGATTGCCATTGGCCAAGATGCGAGCACTTAGACCATGCCAAGGTGCCAGCATGACAGGACTACTCTCCAGCAAAAGCAAAGCAGCCATGCTATGTTCGCCGTTTCTCATCAGACGGCGAGACAAAGGTGTTTGAGAATAGCCACTGCACCCATGGCTGGTGGGTGTGGCTTTGAATATCTTTCGGTGTACTAGGAACCTCATGATGCGGTTAAGAAGTGAAGGATCACAAGCTAGAGTTGATGATATCTCCGATAGGGTCATGGGACTTCCATGCTTTTCTATGGCTTCAGCTATGCCAAGCTCTATTGCACATTTCACCACTGCCATTTCCACAAACCCAAATATGTACTTCCAGATATCCATTTGGGCTTGTGCTTCTTCTTCTTCTTCCTCCTTCTCCCACCTTGACATTGCCTTTCTTTGTATTTCTCCCATCTTTCTTAATCTCGATCTGTGATAACCTTGAAACTTGAAAGCTTCATTTATAGATGTTAGTAACATATAAAGGATTGTTATTAAAATGCGGGGCTCATTACACTTGAATTATATATTAAACTCTAGTGCAATGCATGCGTGGCACATATCATACTTCAATTCATATCTTGCTTTTTCTTGACCCATCCCCTATAGTATTTTCTCGACAGTGAAGAACCAAATTAATATGAAAAAATAAAATAAAATTGTCAATCATTGTTCAATAACAGGAATTAAATATTTTTTTTTTGATACATTTAAAATTTAGGAAAAGGGAATGGTGTCTCATTTTAAAGCAAGAAAAGCTTTCTGACTCAAAAAACGCTTACAAAAATACTTACATTTATCTCACGTTAAAAAAACAAGTGAAGATTTGAACTTCTGACTTGTCAAATACAATATCTTGTCTTGTTTTACTCGACCAATCCCTTAAATTAACAGGAATTAAATATTGTGACAGTTCGGTGGATGACAAATATTGGGACCCATGCTGATTTGACTTGATAACGCCTGTCTGTATTCACATTTTTTTAGTTTATTTTGAACATAGACTATTCTTTAAGCCTTTGTTTGATAAAGAAGAAAGAAATAGATAGGAAAAAAATAAATAAGAAATAAGTTAAGAGATGAGAAATAGATAAGAAATAATTTGAAATTTTATGTTGTTTGATAAGAGAGAAATAGATGAGAAATAAGAGAAAGATAGGAGATAAATAAAAGTAGGTAAAAAATAAAATAGAAATAAGTAATAAGACCTAGTGAAACCCACCAAAAACTTTAAAAATTTCTCATTTATTTTTACTCAATCAAACCACTTGAATTTTTAAAAATTCAAAAGCTTTTTTTTTTCTCCTCCTCTTTGATCAACCAAACAAAGCAAAAAGAAAATTAATGACTAATTTTTTGGAGGTACATATTCATTTCATTTATGGGCTGATCAAACGTCATGTACGAATGTATGAATGCACAAGGAGAGATTATAAAAGAGAGAGAAATTATGCACGTACGGGATATTTAACTGAAATTATGTACGACTAGAACATGGTAGTTTCTACTGCCCATGGTGCCATGGCATATCTTTTTCAGCTTTGCTATTTAGTACGAAAATTTACGCACGAATCAGTACGAATTGAAAAGTAATAAAATCACCATCGTCTCCTATATTAGCTTACAAGAAGCTACCACCTAATATGACCTCTATTAGCGGCTGTGATTCTTCGTAAAGATTTTCGTCAAAAAATAATTCGTACCCTCAACCATTTCTGTTTCTCTTTTGTTTCTTTATTAGAATGAGCACGGGATATTTAAATTTTATGAGAGAGAACTTTTTTATTATTGAATTACAATCAAATAATAAGTTTCCAATCCAATATCTTTTAAGAAATGTTAACAACACATTTTTTAATATATTTTTTTAATTTTTTTTATCGATTAAAATTCTTATTAAAAATTATATAATTTTATAGGTCTCACTTTATACTTAATGAACCACACTCATGATTTTATAATTTTTAATAAATTTTAATCAATAATAAAAAATGTTAAAATATGAACGTTAAAAAATAAGTTGCCAGTACTTCTTATATATATATATATTTTTTGGTGAAACAAAACAAAGGAACTAAAGGCCCAACAAACTAAACACCGCGCTTAAAGTGGACAGAGGCAACATCTGCTAGCAGCTGCAGCTGCGCACACGCCGGAACAGTCTGAAAAACATGTTCCTCCAGGAAGAACAAGACCCTTCTTTGCAAGAGCATCAGCAACGAAATTTGCCTCACGAAACACATGATGACAGGAGTCCAGATGGAATTGATTTGCGAGCCACACAATACTGCTAAAAAGAGAATAACAGCCGTGCGTTTGAGGCACCTCTTCATGTAGCATATGTACTGCTAAGGCAGAATCAGACTCTACCTGAATCTTGTTACCAAAGCCTTTCTCATGAATGATTCTAAGACCATGATAAATAGCCCATAACTCAGCATAAGCCACTGATACTGATAATATAGGCGACCCAAAATGATCTCCAATAATCCCTTTTAAATATAATTTTGATTTACATTGAATATAAACAATCAACATTTTATAACTTAAATATTAATATGGTATAATATTTTCTTATGATCTAGATACTGATAAGTTTTTATGTTATTAAAGTTTACATCATCATCAAGTATATTTTCTCTCTATATATCTTATGTATAAGCATGCTATTGTGTAAATTTTATACCATTCTGTAATATAAATATTTATTCTTATGATTTATATACTAATGAGCTTGTATTTAAACAAGTTACCTTCTCCTTTAATGTTTAGTTTTATTCATGTGATTTTTTATTAAATAATAATACATTTTTATATAATTTTTTTTCACATTACATATTTATACACGAGATTTGTATATAAATATGCTTTTATATAAATAATTAAAATGATACAAAAATATGAATATTACATTCTGTATAAAAATTTAATCGAAATACGCTAATTAACAATTTGAAATTAATGAAAAATACATGAATAAATTTTTCATCTACAATTTGAATAGACATTTTAAAAAGAAAACTCATCAAGACAAAGATTATTTTATTTAATAATTTTGTAATTACATTGTAGTTATTAATTATTTTTCAAAAAAAAACTTTATTATATTTTCAAATATATTCACTCTCGTGGTTATTTTGTTATTTTATTTTGGTCAAAGTAAGCCTCACCGTGCCTTTCCTTCTCACCCAACCAAACAAAAAGTATTAAAGTAAATTACACTCACACCTCAGTTTTTTTGAAAATATATCCAATACTCATCCGTTTTGGTGCACTACAATAAACCTCCATGACCTTTAATGAATTTTTCTTTCAAAAATATCCCAACCTTCATCCTTTAAACTTCATAGTCAAGTTCAGTGAGGTTCATACACACAGTCAAGATTTTATACGGCATGATTAAAACAGAAAGCAGTTGGATATATGATAGTTGGGGTCCGTAAGATTTTTTAGCAAAATTCAAACATGCTTTTGAAAGGTATATGATACAGGAGAAATGCAGTAAAAGAGTTAACACTAGCTCAGCATAAGATACCATGATAATGAAACTATTGAAGAAAAATTCTTGAAAATTATTAGAAATACTAGATTTGATTCAAGGAAATTAACGACCAGAATTTGAACTATTGTACCTTGTGTTAGGAGAGGAAAAGAATGTGTCTCTAATGAGATTGCCATTTGCTTATGGTATGGCAGTGCATGGAAGAGATAGAGAATAGAGAGAAAAAGGTAAGGAAGTTAAGTTAAAATGATGAAGGTGAGAGTATTTCTGGAAGAAAAATTCGTTAAAGGTCATGTGAGTAGCACATGCTCACTTTTTGTAAACGTTTTGGATGACATCCAACAACTAAGGGGGTCAGTGTTACATTTCACACTTTTAGGGAATTTATTGTAGTGCGCCAAAACAGAGGGATATCAGTGTATTTTTGAAAAAACTGAGGGGATGCGAATGTAATTTACTCAAAGTATTAAAAACCTATAGTAGTGTACTCACCAAACACAAAAAACCTATTGATATATATATATATATATAGGGTAGTAATTTGGTAAAGTTATTCTACTTAATAACTCTTGATATATATTAAATTTCGACAATTCAACTGTTGAATATTTTGATATTATGTCAATGATCATGCACACTAAATTTTAAGTAAATCAGACATTTGTAGCTAATTAATCTTATACTTGACATTTACTTATAATTTTAAAAAATATATTATACGTTAATTTGAATTTTTTAATAAAATATCAAATAATTTTTAAACTTTACAAAAATTTGTTGAGATGATCTACTCAATAAAATCTTTTAATTTAATGGATAGATCATTAAAATTTAATATATACCAAGAGTTATTAAATGAAGTAACTTTACCAAGAGTTACTCTTAGAGTAACTTGATTCCTACTCATATATATATATATATATATACTTCATTGAATATAAAATAATACAATAGTTAATGATAAAATTTGGTGCACTTAGAAGTAAAATAATTTGGGTAATGTTATTTATACATTAAATTTTTATAATAAATTACATCATAACGGAGAAAGATCGAAAAAGAAAAAAGAAAAATACGCAATAAAATAGATAATGCGATAAAGAAAGAAAAATGTGTAAAAATTGTTATAATTTTTTTATATGAATAACATTATTCAAATAATTTTTCTTAACGGAGTTTGATGCAATTATTTTACCACTACGCGCAACAACCCAAATGACCAAATCTTGCAAGTCCCGACAGAGATGGAGTCTCTTTAAATAGAATAATATTATATATGGTTTTATATATATTGCATTGGGCTTTGAAAGATTCACCTAATCTTGTAGTAGATTTGCCATGACTATCGTGAAAAAAATGTGAGATGGCTTCCGTGCATGAATTCTTAACACTTTTTTTTGTTGTTGAAGAATTCTTAACACTTTGTTTGTAAGAGATGGGGTAGGTGAGAAATTGAGATGAGATGATGGAAATGGAGGGGATGTTAAAAAGAAAAGATGTTATTTAAAAAAAAAAAGGAATATATTGTGAATAATCAATAATGTATTTATTTTTTATGAAATTAAATTTTAAAATATTATAATCTTAACCCATCATACAGTTTAATATAAAATAATGTTATGTATTTGTTTTAAATATAAACTCATTTCTAATGAGTTTTTTTTTCCGTTCATAATTTCTTGATGCAAAAGTGTTTTTGTGTAACATTTGTGGGACAATTTATGTTGTTTTTAATTTTGGAGACTAGTTTTTAAATGCATATATATGAAAAAATGAAAATAATTATATATGTAATATATTATATTGTCAATTATTTAATGTTAAAATAATAAAACTAATTCTTATGGTGTACTTGAGAGTGGGTTTTAAAAATAATAATTATATATTCCACATTTTAGTAGTTGATAGGCTTGTAATTTTTTATTTGAGACATTTGCTTACGCCAAATGAACAGAGGATTTCCTGGAAAACATGTTCTATTATTGGAATATACAATGCTATATTTATCTATCTATATATATACAACCAACTAAGTTTTTTAGTACTGTTTTCTACTGTTTGCCCGCATGTCTTTATTTTAATATTTTCTAATTTTTACATTTTGTTGGCCCTTTTTTTTTTTTGATATTCATTTTGTTGGCCTTCTACATTGTTTATTATGTCGTGGGGCAGATTTTGTCTGAAACGCACTTTATTCACTCATTATATATTGTTTTATTATTCAACATAAAACATGTTTGATGAAGTCTTTCATGAGAGAAGAACAAATCAGAAATAAAAAGTGCCTTTATTTTGCTGTCTAAAAATGGATTAAAAAAATCCAACAACAAATTTCAGTATGTAAGCATACAAAAGAGAAAAAAAAAAAAAACCTAAATTTAACTATAAGATATTAGATGTGCATAGCATGGATTTGAACTTGTACACAAGCATGTAAAAGTAATTTGTCAAATTTTTTTTATCTGAAAGTAATTTATCAATTAAACTATTGATAAAAGGTAAAATTTTATTGGAGAATAGGATGATAATCCTATGAAAGAAATAGGTTACAATCACCAACCATTAATAAACTACACTTCAAATTCGTTAAGGCAAGTAGGATACCATGGTATCTATCGAAAGTATGTAACTTATATATACAAATATTAAATTTAAATAAATCCACTTTAGTATTTAAAACCTTTTTATAAAATTGCTTCCAATGAAACATACAAAACAAAATTATTAGGACATGCTTTTGTTTGAAAGATAACACAGTTTCTCAATAAAAGGTTGAAATTTTAAAAAATTGTTAACAATTTCATTTTCTCATATTTAACCATCTTACTAATATATAAAACAATACAATATAAGTAGAATACTTCAGTTGAGAATAGATTAAAGTGCAAAACACTTTAATATATTTAATTTCAACTAAATAACATATAAAATTATTATTTGTTTAATGAAAATATATCATATGACGAGGACAAAAATTAAGCTAGATAATTTTTCTAAACCTATCTACACCAAATCTTTATTGATTGACATACTTGATTTTAATTTTTTTTTCATTTACACAAATTATAATTTATTGCAAAATATAAACTTATATAAGGAGATTGTGTAAAAAAAAAATGCAAATTAGTGTGAGAAAAAATATTAATATTTCTTTGGAAGACTTTGACTTTTAAATTACATTCTACGAAAAAAATTGTGCTTAATGTTGACTCAAGTAGAATTGTTTCTTTACTATTGCCATGGGGATGAATAACACATTCTCAAATTTGTATTCCAATTGAATAAAGACTCATGTTATTCTATTAAACAAAATAATGCAAAAGTGAATTGTTACAATGTACCAATCTTATTATTTGGGATGAAGCACCAATGGTTAACAAATGAGCATTTGAGGCTTTGGATAAAAGTTTGAAAGATATAATGAGATTTAAAGTTGATGGGAGTTTGGACAAACCATTTGGTGGTGTAGTTGTTGTTTTGGGTAGTGATTTTAGACAAATTTTACCAATTTTTCTAAAACAAGTCGTGTAGAAATTGTAATGGCCACAATCAATTCTTTCAAATTATGGAATCACTGTAAAGTGTTACAATTAACTCAAAACATGCGACTCCAAAATGATTTTGATTTACATAGTAAAGAGGATTTGAAAAAATTTGTAGAATGGATACTTACTATTGGCGATAGGAGGTCCGCTAGCACTAATGATGGAGAAATTGATATTAAGATACCTGTTGATCCAATTACAAATATAGTTGCTTTTACATATCCTAATTTGCAAAATAATTTTGGTATTTCAACATTTTTCCATGACAAAGCAATACTTGCACCATCATTTGATGTAGTTGAAACAATCAATCAATATGTCATGTCATTATTCCCAGGTGAAGAGAAGGTATATTTTAGTTATGACACATTGTTGAAAGTTGATTCAAAAGGTGGAATTAATGTTGATTGACTAATTACTGAGTTTTTGAATAACGTTAAGTGTTTTGGCCTTCATAATCACAAGTTAGCTCTTAAAAAAGGTGATCCTGTGATGTTAATGAGGAATCTTGATGCTTCATTTGGTTATGTAATGGCACAAGATTAATTGCTAAGGAATTGGGTGTGAATATTATTGGTGCAACGGTTGTCACTAGCAGACATGTTGGAAACAAGACTTACATTCCTCGATTGAATTTGATACCATCTAATTATTTAATTCCTTTGAAATTACAAGTTCATCAATTTCAATTGGTTGTATCATTTGTTATGACAATTAAGAAAAGTCAAGGTCAAACATTATCACACGTTAGTGTATACTTGCCAAAACCAATTTTTACACATGGTCAGTTATATTTTGTAGTTTCAAGAGTTAAGTCTCCAAAAGGTTGGAGATTTTAATATGTGATAATGATATAGTTTGTAATTTAGACAATGTTAGTCAAATTAATTTTGTATTTTCACTTTTAATGCATAGTCTCTATGTTTAAAAGTACTGTGCATCACAGGGGTGACAAAACTAATTATATATATATATATATATAGTTTTGTCCCCAGCCCACCATCAGTCTTACTTATCCCTAGCAGCCGCTGTCAATGGTTGTGAATTGTGATGTAATTTTAATTTAAAGAATAAATGTTTATTTTGGTTCTTAAAAAAATTGGGAGATATTTTTTTTCAGAAAAAATAATTATTTAATTTCTCAAAATGATGAATATGTCATATTTTAGTCATTTCATTTATTTGATATTAATATTTTTAGATATTAATTTAGATTATTAATAAAATTATGGGAAACTAAAATAATATATAATCTACTACTTTTTTAAAAATTAATCACATGTCAAAAATAAGAATAAAGCATCTCACGTTCATAATTTTAAAAATATGAGAATACTTTTTTGTACCAAAACAAAAAGTATTCTCATATATTTTTTTCTTTAAGTTAAATTACAAAAGCTTCTCACTCTATTTTCATCCATAAAAGAACATGATCGTGAAGAAGAGTCGTAAGTACTTGAGGCAAGACTCTTCCCTGATTGAGTTGTTTGTGTTTGTGTTCCTGTTTCTCTTGTACGGGATGATGTATTATTTATCACAACCACGGGAGGAGAGAGGTCTCACTGTTAGAGCCAGCTAGCCAACAGAGAGAACACACAGGCAGGCTGAATTTTTTAAATTTAAATTATTTATTAAAATATTATAATTAATTTTCTTTAATATTTTATTTAATAATAAAGTCAACATATTTTAGAATTTTTTTATTTTAAGTAAGAATTTATTAATTTTAGTTTTGAAATATTTTGCTGACGTAATAATTATTAAAATTGTTAACATTATTTTTAAGCAATATATACATTTGTAAAAGAATGAAGTCTTCGTATTGAATATGTTAATTAATATATCATTTTTCACTTGTATAATTTTTTTAAAAATACTTAATTTTGAAAATAAATCTAATCCATCAATGTTTTAGGAATCATTGTGTTTTAAAGAATGTTCAACGTTTAGACAACTTTTTTTCTTCTTCCAAATTTACACTATTTAATGACTTTTTCTTAATACCAAATAAAAAACAAAAAATATTTTCATACATTTTAAAATGCTCAAATTTACTTTGAAGCGTAGAAATCACTTGATTTACCATATACAAAAAAAGAATAATTAATTTTAAATCATTCTTGAGAAGATTTTATAATTTTATTATCAACAATCTCATCAAATTATTTGTTTTATAAATAATACATTTTTTTACAAAATTTAGATTCTATAATTACTTCTACAATATATATATTTTTTTCAAAAATCATAATATGCTCAAATTCGTATTTCTAATATATTTTGAAAAATAAAAAGACTTTTCAATTGTTTTATAACAAATACTCATATTTTTATTGTAAATTTTTAACAATTGAATTAATTAACAGAAAATAACATTTCACACCAAATAGTCATATCTAACTAAAGTTCAAAACACTAAAATTCAAAATTTTCAAGCTCATAAGTAACTATATTAATAGCTATTAATTAAGAGAAAATATGATTAAGTATCAGACCTAAAAAAGCTTAATTTTCACTCCTAATATTATTTATTAATAATTAATATTTTTGTTTGTGTAAAAATATTAATAAGAAACAATTTTTGGAGGCTTAAGGCAAGACTCTTACTTTATACAAGAGTCCCGATACCAATAATTTTGAAAAAAAAATGCCAATAATTTGTAAAGTAATTCTTGGTTCGCACTAAGACTGGCTTTAGATTTTATAATCAATCTAAAATGTTACTTTGTCGATTAACAAATTAAAGTTCCAACTAATATTTCTGTATTAACAATCTAAAAAGAAAAAATACTTTTAAATATGACTTTATTAACAAATGAAAAGGGACACACCATTCAATTTTAATGGCAGACAATACATACCCAACGATTTGCCACCTATTATTGTTTATTATCATCCAATTCTGTTGTTGAGAATGAGATGAGGGCCTGCTTGATTCATTTCCTTTTGTGAGAGCAGAGAAGAGATATGGTGTGGACTGTGGACAATGAGGCTGGTGAAGAACACAACTACGCAAGCACATACAATATGCTCTACCGTTATATTTCCTTAATTCCCCATAAAGTTTTTGGCTTACATATATTTTAATCCCTATGTTATATATTTACTTTTTTATATATTTTAATCCTTTTAATTTTTTTTTTCTAAATTAGTTCCTATTATGTTTAATTTTTTACCTTAGAATCAATTATTATCTATCTATCATTAACTGCTGAAGTGGAACACCACATGATCATCAATTCATAACCTGTCACTTTACATAGTTTTTGTTTTATTTCTTCTATAGATACCTAATTTTTATTTTAATCTCTAATTCCTTAACTCTTCCTCTTCCCCCTTCTCCATCCATTTTTTGGCAACCATTGTGAATTTCCTCCCTATGAAAGGCTATTATGACCGCAAAAAACCTTGTTTGAATCCCAATCTCCATCAACCATTATTGACCTTTGCGCATTCATGCCTGCACTATGGAGACCATTGTAGACGCACAACCACCGATCACCGCCATTAAGTCACCATACTTTAACACCAAGATCCCTCCATCACACTCCAAATCACCTTTGAGACCACCATTGAATGGTCATAATAGAGTCATCTCACTCAACTCTACAGCAAATGCCACCATATAGTAATTAGGACCTTCTGTCATAGACCATTTATCTTGAGTCTCCACCAAGTCCCCATAGCCACTTTATCTTCAATTGCAAACCACCATCCTGCAAACCTAAACACTACCAAAGCTCTTTTGTTTTCCTTGGCGTGACACCTCCATTGAGTCTTTGTGGCTTAGTTCCATGCTTTCAATTGTTAATGTAATCCTAATGGCCTTGGGTCACCAAATTTGAAGTGGACCCTTGGCTTTAGGTCAATAACATGAGCTAAACCTTGAAGTACATGTCATTCACCTTTGCTTGAAGAAATTCATGCATCACTAAATGATACATGATGGCTTTTAGTAAGGCTTAGGGTTGATGGGATGGAGTTGGCCAATGTATGTTGTCCATAGAGAAGAAAGCTTGCAATATTGTCATGATTATCGAAAAATGTAAGGGGAAGAAGGAAAAAAGAGAGTTAGAGACTAAAATAAAAATTGGGCATATTTCGAGGGCCTAAAATAAAAACTATGTAAAGTAACATATCATGAGTTTTTAGTCATGTGATGAGCAAAGATGACCTTTTGTTAGTCACCTCAGTAGTTATCAATAGCTCAATAACAACAAGAACTAACGAAAAAAATGAATATAACATAGAATATTTTAAAACAATTAAAAAAAACCAAACTAAAAAGTAAGTAAATTATAAGGACTAAAAATATTTTAAAGCTCTTACTTTTTAACTAAAGTGTTTTTCATACACAAGACTCAAACACAATGTTTCGTTTAAGAAGAATCAAATATATACTATTTGAATCAATCACTCGTTATTATTGATACCTTTCTTTTGGTAATATAAATTTTAATACAACCATATGGAAAAATCTGGTAGCACAAAAGTTTTTCCATACTTGAGAATCATGATTCTTGAAAATCATGAATCATAGGTATCATGATTCTTGATAATGGTTAAAATATGTTTGGTTAAATACTTTAAGGAATGTTTATACATATTTCTAGGAATCAAATATTCCTTGATTGGTTTTAAACTTTTAATAGAATTTTCCCATATATATAAGTGTTTTGTCCCCCTCTAGAAATACCCTCTTAGTAAAATAACGTTTTTAGATACATTACTTTAAAATGTTATTATTTAAAATTTTTAATATCTTTTATTTATCATAAGAAAATATTTATTATTTAAAACTAATTTTATTATTTTTAAATAAGAAAAAATTATGAAAATATTTTTAACTTGACTAGGGTGTTCCCTTACTCTCAATGCAATAAAGAAATCAAAGTCACATAGTTTTCACAATGATCAAATAGAAAGTAAATCCAAAATAATTCTCACTGACAACCTATTTTTTATAATTTGAAAAAGTTAGGGATTATCAAGTCGTTATGACTCAAACATTATTTAAAAAGCAAAATTTTTGTAATAACTAAAAAGTTAGTGAATCTAAAATAGTTATAACTAACAATTTGTTTTTGAGAAAATATTTAGTTTTAATAAGATAATAATTAAACTGTTTTAGAAGAATTAAATTTATGTAAAATTTATTTTAATTTCTTACATAAATTATTTAGCATTATCTTTGTGTACATTTATATATATAATATGTAAAAAAAAAGATTTATACAAATAATAATATTTATAAATAATTTATTATAAAATTTTCTCGTTCATAAAATAAGATAAATTTTAAAAAAATTACTCAAATTATATAATTTAGATAATTTTTGTTATAAAAATATTTTTTATAAATTTTAAAATTATAAAATATGTTGGTGTAATTGTAAATATTTTTTACTTAGTTTATAACATCATAGTTTTTTTTATTCTCACTAGTTTATTTTTATTTTTTTTACAATTTCTACTAACATATTTTTTTATTGTTGCAATAACAATATTCTTAAACATTTTGTTAATTAGTTCTTTGCCAATTTTTAAAGAATAAAAGTATAATATTTAATATATTAAAAAAATTAAAACTATATATTTTATAAACCAAATTTTATTTTTAAATTATAACAAGTATACTGAGAATATTTATTAGTAATTTTTATTCTTAAATTTAATTATTTATTATATTTAATATGACAATATTTTAAAACTTTCTATAAGTGTATTGAGTGAGGTAATGAGGAAATTGTGGTCTTTTCATATCATGAAAACTTTTCTTCCAACTCAGAAAAGTAGGATTCCTACCTCCCTTTATGGAAATAATTTTGTGGAAAACATGAGACAAAAATAGTCCTAGGAATCAATGTTTCTTGGTAATTTTTTTTTAAAATTACATACCAAACATAAAAAATTAACACTCCTAACTATAGATTCTTGGAAAACTAAAAATTTCTTCCTTACCAAATGTCCCCTATGTATTTTTATAAGATATTTTTTGGGATCCATTTTGTCTAATTTTCTCACAAACAACAACAAGCTTAGAGATGTTCTCACCATGATCATACAAATTCCTAATATAGGTAACACCAAGCAATTAAATTTTAAGGGTAGAAGGAAATCCATATCTTTTTTTTTTTTTGAGATGGAATACTTATTAGGTAGAGAACAATTTTCTCACAATTTTTGCTACACATTTTTTTTAGAAGCAAATTAATGAAGGGACGGGCCAACCCTTAAGCATAAGATGTGCCCAAAACTTGGCATAACCCAAATTACATAAGTTGTAATAAATCCCAAACATTTACACCTGTATATGTTAGCAGCCTACAATTTGAGGACTAAAAACAAAAAGGTAGCTTGACATACACCTAGCGTACTAACATTCTAATACATGGTTTGAAATAACTAGATCATGCATCAATCTCCAAGCATGTGAGAATCCTGTCGAGCCCTTCCTATAACACCCCTAAGACCAGTCAGTCATGAGTACAGACTACTACCCCCAATTATTAGGCCATCCCCTGCACAAAAGACCCACCAAGTCGCAATAACACAAATCCCCATCAAACTCCACACTATACTCTTCCGATTATATAGGTCCAACTGCACATAATTATACTTGATTCAGTGCATTCTAATTATTCCCTATGTTGCCACCCATGTACATTCCTGTTATTGACGATAACTCATATACCAGCAAACCTGCAACACGTGTAGCGAAAATTGCAGCTTGTTGGCTTCCACCAAGATTCAAGAAAATAGTTTCCCCACGTATTTAGCTTCGTGAGTGATTGAATCACCAAAAACCAAGCCATAAATTCATGCTCATTCTTCCTGACCAACTATTTTTTTTTCTATTATTCCTTAAGCCCTGAGTTCGACGTGACCCACCTTCCTTCTACTTCCCCCTCACCTGCTATATACCCATTCCTATGGCCAAAGAACCTTCAAGATCCTTTAGCCCCCTTTCACTTAACTCCCTTCGTCCATTTCAACAAGCACCTGCTATACATCACCTAACCCCAAGACAAGCCTTAAGGTCCATCATCTATCCTGACTAGTGGTAATTGAGACCTCCAACAGTGTGTATCCACTGTCGAGAGTGAATCTTGGTTCTTTCAATTAAGTATTACATGTCTTTCCTCTTCGTTAAGAACATAAGGGAATTGTGAGCCAGCCATATAGACCACACCATCGTAAACCATACCGATGTCCAATACCTTTTGTGTTGTTCATTGCCTTCAACTAACTGCCTAAATTGAAGTTCATTGTCACATCATTATGCAGTGTAGAACTAATTCCCCACCATCTTAACATAGCTTCCCAAACACTATAGGAATCACTACATTTAAAGAAAAGGTGTCTTGCTTTCCTCTTCCTTCCCACACCCCTTACAAATTCTTTCGTTATGGTCTATAATATTTCTATGAGCTAAATTTTGGAGAGTTAGTACGCGGTCCAAAGCTAGCTTCCACACCAAACAGAGTACCTTTGAAGGTGTGCCTTTCATCTATATCTTGTTAAAGAATTCCCCCTACTCTACCTTTTGCTTGGACATAATCACTTAATAAGCTGAGTTGACCCAATATACCCCAGATATATCTACTTTCCAAACCCACATATTCTCCTCCCTATATACCACAACCATTCCTCCTTCCACTTTTTCAAGATCTGCTAATAACTCATTTTCCCATTGAAATAAGATTCTTCTCCACCTCTACTTCTAGACCCAAACTCCATCCTGCCATTCTCCTTTCTCTGCCACCCTTATCCTTCTCTTCTACAATATTATATAACCTCATAAATTTCTCACATAATTTTTCATCACCCACCCAACAATCTAGCCAAAAAAGCGTTTCATTTCCCTCACTCACCCTGTTAAGACAAAGGATGGATTTCTTACCCTCAATTTTTTTGATAATAAAAAACAGTTAAAATACGTGTTTTAATGCAATCGTCTGATCACCCGTTATTTGTCACAAACAACAGTATGATGTTTTTAAACTCATATCGTCTTTTATCCTTCGATTAGATAAAATCAGTAACTAACATCTTTCAGACAATGACAAAGCTCTAAAAATGATCTACACATCAATCAGAGCATAAGCTACCTCGATACTTCTAAAGCCTACATACCTACTCTCGAGGAAAGTCAACTTTCAGCTTAAACGAAGGAATGTGTGTGCAGATGTCAGAACGGGAAAACAAACATGACTCTTGCTACAAGTTTGTGTACAAGAATGGTAAAGATAAGTAGATTGCTTTATCTTATCAAGTGATAAGTTGGTGAAAGGCATTAAATGCTACATTTAATGCTCCAACGATTCTCTTCAATAGACGAAGGTTGTCTCCTACAAAGTACTCACAACGGATACTTTTGGAGAAGCCTATATAGAAGAAGAGGCCTCATTCTTAGGACTGACGAATCATAATTTCTTTAACAAACAAACAAAAAAAACTTTGTTCTTGTATACGTTGATTGTAATATTCATCTTTTGTTCTTCATTGTACATTCGTCTGTTAAGACGTTAAACCCAGTGAGGTAACTCATATTTAACCTTTTTCCTAGAGAAATTGGTGGAAGCCTGAAGAGGCTTTGATTCAAAGAATACTTGGGTTTTTGCTTCGAAAGGCAAGTAAAAGATTACTTAGGTTGAGCCTGAAGAGGCTTGTGGAAAGAATACTTGTAACTTGGATAAGTTAGTAGAACTTGGTTATTGCCAAGAACTAGACGTAGTCTCTGGGGTGAGATGAACTAGTATATCTCCTGTGTGCATTCCAGTTTCATTTTTTAGCTTTCATCTTTCCTTCAAAATGTTTTTGAAAAACTCTTTTATTTAAATCCGTCAGACAATAAGTCTCTAAAAGAAAATGTTTTGCAAAAATTTGCTATAACACAATTCAACTCCCCTTCTTGTGTTATCTCTGTCTTTTACACCCCTTTGCATATTGTCTCAAAGAGCCAATCTGAGTGATTTTCCTCCAAAGAATTAATGTCTACCTACCACCTAGAACACCTCATTCCCATTTTGTCCTAACCTCCATCATCCTTACAATATTTGTATTGAAGTACCCTATACCATAAGGATTCCTACTTGTTTGTCATGCGCCACCTCCATTTCCCTAATAATGCCAAGTTGAAAGCTTTGAGATTATTTATCTCTAGTCTGTCCTCCTCCCTCTCCAAACATACCTATTCGCATGCCACCTAGTGTATTTTTTTTTTCTCTTCTTGGCCCTCCCCATGAAAAACTCTTCAAAATATATTCAAGTTTAAAGATTATACCTTTTGGAGCCTTGGAGAAGGAATGAAAGTAGATCGGTAGGGACGTTAAGACTGATTTAATCAACACAATTCTGCCCATTAATGAAATATACTTGCTATCCCACACTGCCAATTTATTTTTCACCACCTAAACCATCGATTGCCATGTGGCCATCTTCCCTGGGTTTGCCTCTATTGGCAATTCAAGGTATTTAAAAGGTACACAACCTACCTTACTATTCAATATATTTGCAACCTCCTCCATCCATTGCTCTTCAACATTAACTCCCATTACTTAACTCTTATGGAAATTCACCTTCAAGCCAAATATGATCTCAAACATTTTCAATACAGCTTTGATTGCCCACACTATCTTCCAACTTTTGTCCCCAATTAGTAGGGTGTCATCAACGAACTACGGATGAGAAATGACTAGTCCTTTTTCACCTTCTCTATACCCATTAAATAGCCTAAGCCTCACTGTCTCTTTCATCATAATGATAAGTCCCTCAGCAGCCACCAGAAAAAGAAAGGAAGATAAGGGGTCTCCTTGGTGAAGGCCCCTTTCCATGTTAAATTCCTCTGTTGGGCTTCCATTTACTAAAACTTGTGAACTCGTAAACATGTAAAGCCACTTTTTTGTGGCATGAGAAGTCAAAAAAAAGGGCCTCGGTGCATTCATGGAAAAAACTTATTTTCTTCACCTAATGTAGGTGACAGTTGGATGAAGGAGGAGTTTTACTCTTATAAATAGCACTCCCTTTCCATTATTCTTGGCATCCCATCCTAGAGAGAAAAATACAAGTGTTGTGTGTTTCTCCTATTTTATAGAAAGAAGTGTATTCTCCTATTATAAGAGAGAGTGTGTAATTGTTCTCTCCTTATATTTAGAGAGAGGTTTTAATTTTCTTCCACTTAGTAAAATTATTTATTTAGTTTTGCCCATGATTTTTCCCTTATCAGTTGAGGGTTTTCCACATTAAAATATTGTGTGTCAATTCTTATGTTTCTCATCTCTTATTTTAGCTATGTGATATTATTTTATCACTTTGGTACCCCAACAGTGGTATCAGAGCCAATAGGTTGCTGATATTATTCTGCTGCGACACACTGGTATGATGTCAAATTCATAAGAAAATTCTTAGTATGCTCTATGGTTGCAGCTTAGTCTGATCTTCCATGTCAAAAAAGAATTTTTCTTGCTACTAGTAATAAAGTATGGTAGTGTAAAAGCGTATGTCAATGAAAGTTCTGGCTAGAAAAGACTTGGTATTTAAATGTGTCCATTAGTGACCCACCTCTCTTTCCTGAGAACTTACTTGGTGTACTGATTCATGGACTACAGTCACTATTCCAGTATACAGTACTATTCACGATGGAAATTGTGCAAGTCGATTCAATTGAAAAAATTATTTGGTGTAAAATCATGGCAACAAAATATGAGATAGAGAAGTTCAAGGGGAGTAATTTCTCCTTGTGGAAATTGAGGATAAGGGCAATTTTGAAGAAAGACAATTGTCTAGATGCAATTAAAGGCAGACCCGCATATATCATTGATGAAAGGTGGAAAGAGATGGATGACAACGCTGTTGCTAATTTGCATTTAGCAATGGCAGATTCAATTTTGTCCAGTGTTGCGGAAAAGAAGATTGCGAAGGAGATTTAGGATGCTCTCATCAAATTATACGAGGTCAAGTCACTTCACACTAGAATATTCTTAAAAAGGAAACTCTATACTCTTCGAATGACTGAGTCTACATCAGTGACGGATTACATCAACAATCTGAATATGCTATTTGCTCAGCTTACAGCGTTAGATTTCAACATAGCAGAAAATGAATGTTCAGAGCTTCTACTTCAGAGTTTACCAGATTCGTATGATCAACTCATCATCAACATAACAAATAATAATGTTGTCAGTTGTCTATCCTTTGATGATGTTGTCAGAGCTATTATTGAAGAAGAATCCAAACAAAAGAATAAGGAAGATAGGTTGGAGAATTCTAAGCAAGCAAAGACATTAACGATGATGAGAGACAGATCAACGGAACGTGGCTCCAGTGGAACTCAAAATCATGGTAGATCAAAATCTCAAAGAAGGAAGAATCTCAAATGCTACAATTGTGGCATAAGAGGGCACTTGAAGAAAGATTGTTGGCACAACAAGAAGAATGGAGGAAAGAACTCTGAAGCATCAACCTCTCAAGGTTGTGCTGCAAGTATCTCAAATGATGGAGAAGTCCTGTATAGCAAAGCAGCAATCAGTTCTAAAGGTGAAAAATAACTACATGATGTTTGGATAGTGGATTCAGGTGCAACTAGACACATGACTCCACATCGAGATTGGTTTTGCACTTATGAGACTATCTCAGAAAGATTCGTGTTCATGGGAAATGATCATGCCTTAGAAATTGCTGGATTTGGTACTGTCAAATTGAAAATGTATGATGGTACTATTCGTACAATTCAAGGGGTGTGACATATGAAAGGCTTGAAGAAGAACTTATTGTCCATTGGGCAATTGGATGACCTCGGGTGCAAGATCCATTCTGAAGGTGGGATCTTAAAAGTAGTGAAAGGTAATCTTATAGTGATGAAAGCAGAGAAAATCACAATCAATCTATACATGCTTTTGGAAGATACGTTGCAAGAAGCAGATGTATCAATTGCAACAGCAAGTCAAGAACAAGCAACGATGATGTGGCATCTTAGACTCGGTTATATGTCAGAGCAAGGTCTGAAAGTCCTTGCGAAATGTAATCTCCTGCCCGAGCTCAAAACAGTGAATTTACCTTTTTGTGAGCACTGTGTGATAAGTAAGCAGCATAGATTGAAGTTTGCTAGAGTAACTATTAGAAGCAAACACATACTCGACTTGATCCATTCTGATTTCTGGGAATCACCAAAAATATCCATGGGAGGAGCAAAGTATTTTGTATCATTCATTGATGATTACTCCAGGAGATTGTGGGTGTACCCAATCAAGAAGAAGTCAGATGTGTTTCCAGTATTCAAGGAATTCAAAGCACAAGTGGAGCTTGAAATTGACAAAAGAATTAAGTGCTTGAGGATAAATAATGGAGGAGAATATGTAGATGGTGACTTTCTGACATTTTGCAAACAAAAGGGTATTTCAAGACAATTCTCAATTCCACATACACCTCAGCAAAATGGTGTGATAGAGCGGATGAACAGAACTCTCCTAGATAGAATAAGAGCTATGCTGAGAACAACAAGAGTGGCCAAATCTTTCTGGGCAAAAGCAGTTAAAACTGCTTGTTACGTGATAAATTGATCACCATCGATGACAATTGCTTTAAAAACACCCATGGAGATGTAGAAAGGCAAACCAGCTGATTATTCTTCCTTACATGTGTTTAGGTGTCCTGTGTACATGATGTACAACTCCTAAGAAAGAACAAAGCTGGATCCAAAATCTAGAAAATGTATATTCTTGGGTTATGCTAACAATGTTAAGGGGTATCGCCTGTGGGATCCCACCGTCCATAAGGTTGTTGTTAGCAGAGATGTAGTTTTTGTAGAAAATGAATTGCAAAGTGAGGAGAAAATTGACAGCAATTCCCCAAAGACTATTTCAATGCAGATAGAGGGAAAGTCTAAAAAATATGATTCTTCTGAAGTAGAACCACAGCATTGAGAACAAGAACCAGATGAGGTCAATGATGGAGGAGATGTTCGACGAATAACATGTCATATAAGGAAACCATCTTGGCACTCAGACTATGTTATCGCAAGCCATGATGCATACTGTCTTTTAACCGAAGAAGGAGAACCATTAACCTTTCAAGAGGCTTTGAGGAGTTCAGATGCTTCTTAATGGATGGCAGCAATGCATGAAGAAATGGAAGCCTTACATAGAAATAAAACATGAGAACTTGTTAAACTTCCAAAGGGTCAAAAATACATCGGAAACAAATGGGTATACAAGATCAAACGAGATGGTAATGATCAAGTAGAGCGATATCGTGCACGATTGGTGGTTAAATGATATGCTTAAAAAGAAAGTATTGACTTTAACGGGATATTCTCGCCGGTTGTCAGACTGACCGCTATTAGAGTTGTTCTGGCTATGTGTGCTACATTTGATTTACATCTTCAGCAACTAGATGTAAAGATTTCTTTTCTCCATGGAGAACTTGAAGAGGAAGTATATATATGCTCCAACTAGAAGGCTTTAAAGAACAAGGAAAAGAAAACTTGGTTTGTAGGTTGACCAAATCCTGTACGGTCTAAAACAGGCACCAAGATGTTGGTATAAGAGATTTAATTCCTTCATTATTAGCCTTGGTTACAATAGACTAAGTTTAGATCATTGTATGTACTACAATAGGTTTAATGATATTGATTTCATCATTTTGCTGTTATGTGTGGATGACATGTTGGTGGTAGGCCCCAACAAAGATCAAATCCAAGAATTGAAGGCACAGTTGGCTAGGGAGTTTAATACGAAGGACTTGGGACCAGCAAACAAGATTTTAGGGATGCAAATTCATCAAGACAGAAAAGATAGGAAGCTTTGGCTTTCTAAAAAAAAATTACTTACAAAAAGTCTTGCAACGCTTCAACATGCAAGATTGTAAGCCAATTTTAACCCCACTTCTTGTCAATTATAAATTATCCTTAAGTGTGAGTCCTAGCAATGAAGCAGAAAGGATGGAAATGTCTTGAGTACCGTATGCATCAGTGATGGGAAGCCTTATGTATGCCATGATTTATACAAGACCAAACATTGCACAAGTAGTGGGAGCAGTTAATAGATTTATGGCAAATCTTGGTAAAAAGCATTGGAATGTTGTTAAGAGGCTATGTCAATATGGATTTTAGAGGTGATCTTGATAAAAGAAAATGTACTACTGACTATGTGTTTACACTTACAGAAGGGGTGGTAAGCTGGTAATCCAAATTACAGACCATTGTAACTTTATTTACTACAGAGGCTGAATATATGGCAGCTACTCAAGCATGCAAGAGGCTATTTGGATTCAAAGGTGATGGAAGACCTTGGGCACAAGCAGCAGAAGACTATTGTGTATTGTGACAGTCAGAGTGCCTTGCACATTGCTAGAATCCAGCCTTTCATTCCAAGACAAAGCACATAGGTGTTCAATACCACTTTGTTCGAGAAGTAGTAGAGGAAGGGAGTGTGGATATGCAGAAGATTCATACCAAAGACAACCTAGCAGATGTTATGACAAAGCCAGTCAACATTGACAAGTTTATATGGTGTCGATCCTCCTATGGCCTATCAAAAAGGTAATCAATAAGGAATTGGCAAAAAGAGATTTTTTTTTTTTGAAAGCTCATAAAAGTAGCTTTAAGTAGGAGATTGTAAACCCGTAAACGTGTAAAGCCACTTTTTTGTGGCATGAGAAGTCAAAAAAAGGGGCTTTGGTGCATTCATGGTAAAAACTTATTTTCTTCACCTAATGTAGGTGACGATTGGATTAAGGAGGAGTTTTACTCCTATAAATAGCACTCCCCTTCCATCATTCTTGGCATCCCATCCTGAGAGAAAACTGCAAGTGTTGTGTGTTTTTCCTATTTTATAGAAAGAAATGTATTCTCCTATTATAAGAGAGTGTGTGTGTAATTGTTCTTTCCTTATATGTAGAGAGAGGTTGTAATTTTCTTCCACTTAGTAAAATTATTTCTCTGGTCTTGTCCCGTGATTTTTCCCTTATCAGTTGAGGGTTCTCCACATTAAAATATTGTGTGTCAATTCCTATGTTTCTCATATCTTATTTTAGCTACGTGATATTATTTTGTTACTTTGGTACCCCAACAAAACTAAGACTTTAGCAATAGACACACATTCCCATATCCACTCCCTCCATTTTGGATCAGAACCCATTTGTCTTGTCATTTCTAATAAATATTGCCAGCTCACCAAGTCATATGCCTTCTCAAAGTCTACCTTGAAGCACACCAGTTCTCTTCCCCTTCTACTTGCATCCACTAGTACCTCATTGGCAACCAATACACCATCCAAAATCTATTTATTTTTTATAAATGCAGACTGGTTTTCTAATATCACTTTTGTTATCACCTTCCTCAACCTATTGGCTAATATTTTTGATAACTCCTTATACATACAACCAATAAGTGAGATGGGTTTATATGCCTCAATCTTCTGCAGGTCATTCTTGTTCAAAATAAGGGCAATAAAGGAGTTGTTTGACCCTTCACCAGTCTTCCATTTATGTGGAACTCCTCTAGAAACCTAACAAAGTCTTCCTTTATCGTCTTCCAAAATTCCTTAAGAAAATTGAAATTAACTTCATCTGGCCCAATACTTTTGTCATTATCACACCCCTAAAGTGTTTCTTTGATTTCTTCCGCTATGAATGGTGCGCACAACAAATGATTTTCCTTTGCACCCATTTGAGGCATCTGCAACTTTTCCAGCTTTGGCATGTCCTCTGCCTTACTCCTGAAATGCCTCTGGAAATGCTCCTTTATTTTTTCTCTCAATGGCTCCACCTGTTCCACGTTTTCCACATCAAATTTTAAATGCAATATCTCATTTCTCCTTCTCCTCTGCAACAATTTCTGATAAAAGTACCTTGAGTTTGCATCACTTTCCCTTAACCATCTCACTTTTGATTTCTGCCATATGATATTGCATCTCATCCCCATTTTTGCTACACATTGATTGTCTTTCTTCACCCAATTGTCATGGATTTTGGAAAGAATCCATGTACGAGTCCTTAATGTATCTTTATTGTATAAAGAATAATTATATAGTGTAATATTATATCTATGTCTGATTTGGCTTTGTATAATTATATCAAAAAAATATTCAACATACACCTCATTTCTCTTCCATCTCATTTTCTTTTTATCTCTTTTTTTCTTTTTCATTACATCACTTATTATATTTATCACTTTTTCGTTTTTCTTATTTCTCTCTTATTTTCCCTTCATGTCACCCAAAATGAAAAAGACATTTATCGTTACTCGTTATATTAAATCCTTCAAGCTTGTGTTTCATTTTACATGCCTAGTAATTCGGGCAAAAATTCTAGTTGGACAGTAATATCGTAAAATAGTTGTGAAAGACCATCCCAAATTCTTTAACCTAGCTTTGCTTCCATGCATGTAAGCAGGATTGCTCTATATTTGCATTATTAATTCAATGGGATATCTAGTTGCTTACCTATTCGAAAAGTAATGATGTCATAAACATGAAGTTGATGTTAATTAACTCTCAAGTAAATATGCACGATCCACATTTTGTGTATATACATACTCCATACTTAAATATAAACAAATTTAAATTTAGGTATGATGGTGTAAAATATAAGTAAATATTAACTGATTTCACTTTATTTAATGAATTTTCTCTAAAATACTCTTTATTTAATTTAAATTTTATTTGCAATAACTAATTTTATTTCAGTGATGTCAACTACATGACTTTCAAAATTGCGAGAGAGTATTCTTTTTGAAATAAGTTTTCATAAAATTAAAGTTTTCCACTATTAATTAATTAATGTAAAGAATAATTTAGAGAATACAATTCTTTTTTTCAAATGAAATTAAGAAAATTAAATGAATTAAGTATTTTTTTTATTTTATATTCGAGTCCATCGGGAGAGACTGCTCCCTATGTAACATATGTACGTGTACAATTATGTGCGAATATGCTACTTGGGCGGTTGTACAATGAGGGGTAGGGCCATGCTAAACGGCAGGTTCTAAAGATCAGCCAATGGAGAACTAAGAAGTTGTAACAAAAACAAATGGACAGGCCAAGGAAAGGGATAATGGAAGAGCGTATTATATACATATGAGTTCGAAAAGGAATCACAGGTGACTAAGATTCTTTACAAGGAACTGAACTAGAAGACACAATTGCATGAGAAAATTTAGGTGGCCTTTTACAAGACAAAAGCAGCATCTTTGTAAGCCCCGTTCTTCCTCAAACCAAACTATGTGACACAACATCTTCTTTTGTGTTATAAATAAATATTCCAGAATTTTTTTTTGTGTATGTATAATGGTTGCACTAAAATTAAAACCTATAACTTCATGCATACTACTCCAGCAATCACTAGGCCAACCCTAAATATTCCAGAACTTTGTTTATTGCATAAACTAGGTGACTAATTATAGAAATTCCGTTGTTTAATTCGTTAGGTGTCAAAAATGAAAGGCAATTTGAAGCATCAATCTTACATAAGAATATTCTATATTACCCCCAAATTGGCATTGAAACGGTTGGTGTTTACACCCTATTATATAACCATGGCTAATACAGAGGGCAAATAATTATATAGTTGATAGCCTCCTACACATTCACCTAGCAGTACTAAGCTAGGCCCCTCATTAGGCATCAATTAAACCTTGAGAATAGAAATAGTGTGATGAGTTTATCATTTTCTTCGCTGACAGCAAAGCCTTGTTCCATCAGTGGGAGCAATAGGAAACCATGTTGTAGAAGATTTGGTGTTACAAGGTCGGAAGTAACCATGGCTCCCAAACAAAGAAGCCAGTTGTCGAAACAAGGAGTTCCTCTTGCTGATTTACATGTACAAGAGGTTGTTCACAGGCAGTCTCATACTATTAGTCCTTGTAGCAAGCCTAAGCCACAGTTCGATCCCACTTTTCTGAATGATGCCTATGAAATGTGCAGAAATATCTGCGCCGAATATGCCAAGACCTTCTATCTAGGTACAAATCAAATCCACTCTTTTCTTAGTTGTAGATTCTTTCAACATGGATGGCATGGCTTTCTTGTGTTATCTGACTCAGCTTCTTCCCATTCTAAACAGGAACCTTGCTTATGACTGAAGAAAGACAGAAAGCTATATGGGCAATTTATGGTAAATAGTTACACTAAATGATAGAGAGAAAGTTGCAAACAAATATGAGGTAGTTTTGTACCCTGAAACCTTTATTGAAATGCTTCTCTGCAGTTTGGTGCAGGAGGACGGATGAGCTGGTTGATGGTCCTAACGCTGTGCATATGAGCTCTGCTGTTCTTGATAGGTGGGAAGATAGATTGCACGACATTTTCAATGGACATCCCTATGATATGCTTGATGCTGCTCTCACTGATACCGTCTCCAAGTTTCCCTTGGATATTAAGGTCATTACCACAATTATTTAACTATAACTATCTGGATCAGAATCGGATACCACATTCACACTAGCTAGTAATATAGTATGTCATTGTCGTACATCTATGATCTATCTAATGAACTCTTCTCTTTCATCACAGCCTTTCAGGGATATGATACAAGGTATGAGAATGGATACAAGGAAATCCCGATACAACAATTTCCAAGAGTTATATCTCTACTGCTACTATGTGGCGGGAACTGTTGGCTTAATGAGTGTTCCAATAATGGGTATTGCCCAGGAGTCTGTCATCCCTGTTCAAAGTGTATATGATGCTGCACTATATCTGGGTATAGGAAATCAACTCACAAACATTCTTAGAGATGTGGGGGAGGAGTATGTTTCTTCACTTTATTGACTCCTAGTCTGCTTACTATATTATATTTATAGAGTTGTCTAATTTATTTTAAGGAAAAATAAAATTAAACAATTCTATTTAAAATGATTGGTGCAATTAATATTTACAACCAACTATCTTAAAATACATCAAAAAATTATATCAATCATTTTAGATGAAATTGTTTAATCTTATTTTTACTTAAAGTAAGTTAGACGATCCCTATATTTATATATATAATATATATAAACTGATATATGACCTTACTCTTTTAATTAGTGCATTAAGAGGTAGAGTGTACCTTCCCCAAGACGAACTAGCCCAGTTTGGTTTGTGTGACAAGGATGTTTTTTCAAGAAAGGTCAGTGAAAGATGGAGAAAGTTTATGAAACATCAGATTACAAGGGCAAGATTCTACTTCAACCGGGCAGAAGAAGGAGTTTCTCAGCTCGAAAAGGCCAGCCGTTGGCCGGTACATACATTTTGGATTTTGCAGGATCCAATATTCTGCTAAATAAATTTGATAATCTCTTGCTGTCATGTTAATAGCTAGCATTGAAAAACTAGAATTGGCTCATGATCTTCACTCATTAGTTTTATCTATAAAAGTAAGTTATGAGATTTCCTCAATTATAATTTAACCCCCGACGTTAGGACTGAAGGCGTTGAATCAAATGTTTAATTCAGATTGCCATGCATACCATACCAACATGTAGAGCCGACAAAATAGGTCCGGTTTGATGGGCCAGCCCAATCAGCCCATAAAAAAGGTTGGGCTAGGCTAAAAAAAAAGTTAGCCCATAAGAAACCGGACCAATTTGGCCCGGCCCGTCTGGCCCCGGGGGGCCAACTAAGACTGGGCCAAGCTGACCCGGTTTATATATATATATATATAAATTTAAAATTACATAGATAATATTAAATAAATATATGAAGTAAATTACATAGATAATATTTAATAAGATAATTGAGTAATTAAGTAAATTATATATAAAAAAAAACATTTGTTTATACTAGAAAGTATGTAAAATTTAATTTTAAATATTAAATATCATTTAAATAAATTAATTTTATATAATTTTTGGCAAATAAAATAATAATTAAAATAAATAAAAATGTTAATTGTGTGTAAAAAAATTCAAGCCAAATTAGCCCGATGGCCCACATAGGACTGAGCTGGGCCACCAAATTACAGGCCCGATCATAAACCGACCCGGCCCGTTAAGAACCAATGGCCCGTACGGGCCGGGCCGCACCTTTTGACAGCCCTACCAACATGCAGTTACGCGTGTTAGTGTTAAGAGAACTAATAGTAGAAAGTCCCTCAAAATATATAGCTGAGATTGGTTTGCAGAGGTTAATACTTCTCTTTGTGTATGATCTGCAGGTTTGGTCCTCGTTAATATTGTATCGTAAGATCCTGGATGCAATTGAAGACAACGATTACGACAATTTGACTAAACGAGCTTATGTGGGACGAACTAAGAAATTTTTGACGTTGCCTTTAGCTTATGCTAGATCTCTCTCAAATCCCCAAACGAAATTTCGTCCTTCTTTAACGAGGTTTATCTAGCAAACTAGTAGCCAAAAACAGTTTTTATGCCAAAGACGGACCCAATGAAATACACACTTGGCTTCCTTGTATAGACGATAGGCCTCTTCCGAAGATAATATGAATAGTTATTTATTATCAAAAAACTTATTATGGAAAAGGAAGCACGTCGGTGATGACTACACGGAGTCTTCAGCTTGATTTTGGTCTTCGAACAAGGGAGAATGGCCGGGAATCTTACCTGGTTGTTGATTGTTGTGCCATTTCTTTGGGGTTAAAAATTGTACAAATGTCCCCTCAAGATAAAAATTCTGAATGTATAAATTCATTTCTTTCTCTTTTACCCTACTCTCCCTCCAGCTTAAGAAAGGGTCCTCTTGAACCAATGTGTGAATGTCTATATGCATATATACATGTATAGACGTGGAGAGAGATAACGGTCCAATCTAAGGTTAAATTAAAAGTTATTATCGTATAAATTTTTATGAATAGGAATTGTCTAACCTATTCCAAGTAAAGATGAGGTTAAATAACTCCATCAAAAATGATTGGTACATCATAAAAAATTGCACTAATCATTTTTGATGGAATTATTTAACCTTATTTTTACTTAGAATAAGTTAGACAACCTCTAATGAATTTTATATTAATATTAAATTGTTTAATATTTGAGTTTAATGGTCATGTACTATTAATGAATTAATATGATTTTTAAAGTATTTATTATAAAAGTTAGCAAACTTACAATAAATGATAGTTTGTGATTGAATGACAGTGTAAAATTACTTTACACTATTAGTGCATGACCTGCTTTTTTCTTAATATTTTATTAATACATATTAAAATTAATGTAATATATATATATATATAAGAATCATTTTATAATATACTTATAATTGTTTAATTTTAACGAATTTTGATGCATGACAATTAAAGTAATATATAATTATAATTCAACTATTGAACCTGATGCTATGGGACAAAAAATATTTAAAAAGTTTTATCAATACAAATTTCAAATAACCTTTTTAAGCTTTTCAAATGCATCTGGACAAAAGATGCAGCAAATTTTACCACAATTTGAGTATTTGACTACTTGAGCTAGTTTGGAATGTCTAAAGCAAAAGGCAACGACATGACAATAGGCCCTTGGCCTAGTGGTAAGTGGACCTATCTGTGGACAGAGTTCTACCACGTTCACAAGTTCAATACCACCTTCCCCCAAGCAAGAAAGGCAGAACAACAATCTATCTGTTTCAGATGTAGCACTTACATATCATTTAGATTAAACTGTAGCCAGGAAGTTTAAAGGCAATTCTCTTATCTATCATTTCCCTTAACCTCTCTGCGTCCTTAAATCTCCCAACACCAACAAGAATATTGGACATGAGAACATAATCCCCACCGTGTCCTCTCTCCATCTCCAGTATTTTCCTGGTCACCCTCTGACCAATTTCAACATTATTATGCACACTACAAGCACCCAGCAGCGTTCTCCACATCACAGGATTGGCAACCTCATGAGGTACCTGTAAAGCAACCTTTTCAGCTTCTTCTAACCTCCCGGCTCTCCCCAGCATGTCTATCACACAACCATAGTGCTTGATATCTGGCACAAGTTGACAATCCTTTACCATTTTAACAAAAAAATTGAGCCCCTCCTCAACCAATCCTCCATGACTACAGGCACTCAAAACATTAAGGAACGTCACATGGTTCGGCCTCAGCCCAGCCTTCTCCATGCTTTCAAAACTCTCTAGAGCTTCCCTCCCCATCCCATTCATTGCAAAACCAGAGATAGCTGAAGTCCACGATACCAAATTCTTCCTCTGATTAGGTATCTCCTGGAAGAATCTACTCACACTCGCTATGCTTCCACACTTTGCATACAAATCAATTAATGCATTCGTAATGCGTATATCAAAGGCACTGAAGCCTCTCTTCACTGCATAACCGTGAACTGATTGACATATCTTAATGCACCCAATATTTGCAATAGCCGGAAAAATGGTCAAAAGAGTAACTTCAGTAGGTCCTATACCATCAACTTCAATCATTTCCCTAAACAAAGTTAAAGCTTTCACAGGTTGATTCATGCGTGTGTATCCATCAATAACAAGAGTCCATGACACTACACTCCGAGCAGGCATCTGATTAAACACAGAACAAGCAAGTTCAACCTCACCCCATTTAATCAAACCAGTAATAAAAACATTCCAAGTAATTAAGTTTCTTTGTAGCATTTCGTAGAACACCTGTGCTGCCGCCACTAAAAGACCCCAACTAGAGTACATTTGCAGCAGCCCGGTTTGCACATAGACATGAAACTGAAAACCCACCTTGAAAACGAGAGCGTGGAGCTGAGTCCCAAAGTGGGTGCAGTTTGGGTTGGCAGAAGCGTGGCAGAGGAAGGCAAAAGAGAAGGTGTCGAGGGAAGAGTATGTCAAGAAAGTGTGGCAGTGTTGGGTGTACGTGAAGAAGTGAAGAGCTTCGTGGGGGTAAGGGCCAAGGGAGTAATAACGGATGACGTTGTTGAAGAGGAGTAAATAAGTGGGGGTGTTGTGAAAAGGGTAGTGAAAAATGCCAGAGGTGATGATGTAAGAGTGGATTTGTTGAAGAGGTTGGCGTTGAGAAGGGTCTTTGAGAAGAAGGGAGAGCAAGTGCTGTGGGTGTTTGGGTTTGGGAGAGGATGGAGGAGCTGCGGTTTCAGGAAACGGAAAACGGTGGAGGGTTTGGGGAGAGATGGTGGCGGTGGATTTGGATGTGGCTGCAACTGCTACACAACCTGAAAGTGAAAGAGGGTGCCTCAGTTTCAAGAGTGACATACCAAATGTAGTGTAGTAACCATGCAATGGCATTGGGCATCGGCAGCCGGCAGGGTATATTGTACTTCATTCACAATATTTTTTCTTTACGTAGTAAAATGGATTTAACTACAACCATTAATTAAAAACTTAACAGTTGTCATTTTAATAACCTCGTGATTTACCATACTTGTACATGAATTTGATTATAATTTTAATCATTAAATAAATATTACAATTATATTTTAATTTTTAAAATATACTTTTTATAAAATAAAAAAAAGGGTTAAATTCAGATAAGATATTATTCTAGATAGTTAAAAACTAAGGATTTATTTAAATAATTTTTTAATAAATATTTATAAAAAACAAAATGAATTAAACAGTTTTTTTATTAAATGAATTAAATAGATAGAATAAAATATTTTTTTATAAATTAAAATCAACTAAATTACTTTAATTTTTTTACAGATTTCTTGATTTAACTTTTTTATAAATTAAGATAAATAAGAAAAAAAAAGTTAATTCAATTTATTTATTTATTTTGTTATATTTTTTCCTATAAATTTTTATTGTTTTCTTTTTAATTCATCAACAAATACAAATCTATTATGGTTTTACCATTCAACTTGAACTACTAGTTTTTTCCCCTTTTATCAAAAAAAAAAAAAAAAAACTTGAACTACTAGTTTCTTGAAAGCTAAAGTACACATAGCACAACACAGCACAACACAACTACACAAGTAACAATTGTGACTGATGAGAGACTTCAGGTTGGTACTGAACATCATTTCTATGAGGCTTTTGCTATTTACACCTCCCTAGTTATTAAGTACATTCTCTTTTTCCTTTTTTGTTATATAATTTTATTTAAGTATCCTTCGTCTTTATTTTGGAAAGTAATTTTAGTTTCGAAAATTACCCTCTGAAATTGAAAGATGTTATTCTGGAAAGCGATTTCTGAAATTATGTCTTTTTTGAAAAAATATAGTTTTGGAAAACATTTTTCGAAATTGGAAGTTGTTATCCTGGAAACTGATTTTCGAAAATAATAATAGAAAATGAATTTGAGCATGATTACTGAACGCACGCTTTTGCCTTTTATGAACACAAAATTAAAAGTATAATTGAAAGGATGCAAACATTGAGAGAGGCATAGGCTGATAATTGTCTTATTGAACGCACACAAACCGAATGTTGAGAGGCAAAGGTTAATAAATTAATAAATGCATGCTTATATAAATTAAAACGTATAATAGATGAAGTTAATGTTGGATGTATCTTAAAAAACGATGCCACATAGAGGAAAACATATAGTATCATGTAAAAATTTGATGAAAAACGTACATATCAATTTGATGGAAAACACAATATTACATAATTAGGGTTTAAAGAATGATGAATAATAGGTGAAGATGACAAGTCAAAATTAGGGTTTAAAAAATAATAAAAATGGGTGTAAAAATAGGATTTAAAAAATAATAAACATGAAGGTATATAAATAGGGGTTAAGAGGGTATATTTGATAATAAAAATATATATATATATATAAAGATGGGGTGCACTTAGTGAACAGGGAGCGTAAATAGCAAAAGCCCTTCTGTGAAGGGTGGGATCTTGGGCCGAAACGCCGGGCCTTCCGCATTTGGTGAAGTCCAAGTTACTTCCTCCACTCTTGCTGGTTCAGATTCCATTGGCGAGGAATGAGCGCGCAGCAGTAGCCAGTAGCCGAGGTTAGTGATGATCCATAACATAACCATATCCAAACAATTGACAAGCTAGCTTGATTGAAGATGTGCACAGTGTCAAGTTCCATCCTTGTGTGGTGGCCTTCTTCAATATCATTCCTTAGTTGTTATCCGAAAACGAGCGCTGGCAGTAGCATAAGCCCCGCCACTTGTGCCATAACCGTAGCAGCTACGTCTAAAGATGTGTGGACCCGAACATCGCCGTCTTCCTCTCCCAACACCAACAGCAAAAGGCAACGTGGTAGTAGAAGGCAGCAACAACCTGCGTACTTGGACCGCAGCGTGGACATGGAAGAGCTATTAGCGGCAATCGGGCAGACCCAGAACGAGGAAGAACTGTGTGCGGTGATGTCTCCCTACAGCGGCAGGCAGCTCTCTATGCGGTTCATGGTTTCCCTGTTGTCCCGCGAACCCGATTGGCAACGCGCCCTAGCCCTTCTCGATTGGATCAACGACAAAGCCCTTTATTCTCCCTCCCTCTTCGCCTACAACGTCGTTCTCCGCAACGTCCTTCGGGCCAAGCAATGGCACCTCGCACACGGCCTGTTCGACGAAATGCGCCAAAAGGGTCTTTCCCCCGATAGGTACACTTACTCCACCCTCATCACTTCTTTCGGGAAACACGGCTTGTTTGATTCCTCTCTCTTTTGGCTCCAGCAGATGGAGCAAGACAACGTTCCCGGCGACCTTGTCCTCTATAGTAATCTGATTGAGCTTGCCCGCAAGCTGTGCGATTATTCCAAGGCCATTTCCATCTTCGCCAGGCTGAAAGCCTCCACTTTTACCCCCGACCTCATTGCGTATAACTCCATGATTAATGTCTTCGGAAAAGCCAAGCTCTTCCGCGAGGCTCGACTTCTTCTTCAAGA
Organism: Spatholobus suberectus; assembly: GCA_004329165.1. NCBI lineage: Eukaryota > Viridiplantae > Streptophyta > Magnoliopsida > Fabales > Fabaceae > Spatholobus > Spatholobus suberectus. Next base: position 56,455,227 of record CM014737.1, on the reverse strand, counting down.
GATGAGGGACAATGACGTTCACCCCGACACCGTCAGCTATTCCACGCTTCTTGCCGTCTATGTTGACAACCAAAAGTTTGTGGAAGCACTCTCTGTATTCTCTGAAATGAATGAAGCCAAATGCCCCCTTGATCTCACCACATGTAACATCATGATTGATGTCTACGGCCAGCTTCACATGGCCAAGGAAGCCGACCGCCTCTTCTGGAGCATGAGGAAGATGGGGATTCAACCCAATGTGGTCAGCTATAATACGCTCTTGAGGGTTTATGGAGAGGCTGAGCTATTCGGGGAAGCCATCCATCTCTTTCGTTTGATGCAAAGTAAGGATGTACAGCAGAACGTCGTCACCTACAACACTATGATTAATATCTATGGTAAGTCTCTTGAGCACGAGAAGGCTACCAATCTCATTCAAGAAATGAAGAATAGGGGTATTGAACCCAATGCCATCACTTATTCAACCATAATATCTATATGGGAAAAGGCAGGGAAGCTGGACCGGGCTGCCATCTTGTTTCAAAAATTAAGGAGTTCGGGAGTTCGAATTGATGAGGTTCTTTACCAGACAATGATTGTAGCCTACGAGAGGGCGGGTTTAGTTGCTCATGCTAAGCGTCTACTTCATGAGCTCAAGCGGCCGGACAACATTCCCAGGGAGACTGCAATTGCAATTCTTGCCAGAGCTGGTAGAATTGAAGAGGCTAGCTGGGTTTTCCGGCAGGCTTTTGATGCTGGAGAGGTCAAAGATATATCTGTGTTTGGGTGCATGATTAATCTTTTCTCTAGGAACAAAAAGTATGGCAATGTAGTTGAAGTGTTTGAGAAGATGAGAGAGGTGGGATATTTCCCTGATTCTGATGTTATTGCTCTCGTGCTGAATGCTTTTGGAAAGCTGCGTGAATTTGATAAAGCAGATGCTTTATATAGACAGATGCATGAAGAAGGGTGTGTTTTTCCAGACGAAGTTCATTTCCAGATGCTGAGTCTATATGGTGCAAGAAAGGATTTCATGATGGTAGAGTCCTTGTTTGAGAAGCTAGATTCCAATCCTAATATCAACAAGAAGGAGTTGCATCTTGTTGTTGCTAGCATCTATGAGAGAGCAGATAGACTTAATGATGCTTCCCGAATCATGAATAGGATAAATCAAAAAGCAAACAGAAGTCATGATCATGCTTAGCATTGTGAATCTGCCTTTCCCTGTGTAACTTGTTGATCAACATTCTTTTAGCCCTGGTCATCCATAAATACTGTATTCAGAAAACCTCTCAAATTCCCAACTAAGTGTCATTTTGTATATGTGATATTGAGCAACGATGCATATTCTGAATAGCAGTATCCTGATAATTAATCATTACAGTTCTATTTCCCGGCTTATGAGCAATCTTCTTTTTTCACCAAGTCTTTTTAGATTTTTTGTTTTAAAGAGTTCCTAATGCCTCTTCTTTACAGAGAGTTGGGCCACTCTTTCTGTCAATATGATGGCTGTGTTTGTTGTAAATCCGCTGAGAATTTCAGTTGCAGATGTAACTGAAAACAATGAATATCTTTGTGCTTTGTTGTTTTTCTCCGCTTAAATCAATACTGTGCTAAGGAAGACTCTTCACATGTTACTAAATTACCCAGAATTCATTGGTCTTGTGAGTCAGACCAATTACGATATTTGATTGATTAATTGAGCATTGAGAGACTTTTGTTCCTCAATGTACATGCCTATACGTGATGCTAAACCATTTTAGCATACTTGCTTACCACCCATCTTGCAGCTTTATTTATTTATTTATGATAAGCAGCTTTATATGGTTATTATTTGTCTATGAATAGTTATTAGAATTAAATTGCTTACATGGTACCCACTAGGATTGGTCAACAGTAAAGGATTTGGTACTTTGCATTAAATTTTAAGTTTAAACATCCCGCCATTGTACATCATAAAAATTGTCTACATGGAGAGTGAATTTTAAAAGGCTTAAATATATCCTAGTTAGTAGATAGTTACGTCCTTAAAATATGTTAATTAAGATTTAATTTATTTTCTTCTTTTATTTTCCAATCGATGCCAGAGATTTTTTTACTTTAAGGTGAAAAGATTACCAAAGTAAATATAAGCCTCTCCCAATTAAGAATTTTTTATATATGTGACAAAAAATAAATAAGAAAAATAAGGGAAACAATTAGGTAAATTAGATATTTGTGCAATGAAACAAATTATTTTCTAGATAATATTCATGCCGTGATATGTCAGACGAGAAGAGATTCAAAGATAGAAAACCTTGTCATGGTCAACTCCTTAAGATTTGAGTTAAAAGAGTTTAACAATAATAAACAACATGCTAAATTTTTAAAGAAAATATAATAAAAAAATAAACAACTCCTAAATAAGTGTGTTTAAATATAATAAATAATGACAAATGAATTTAATTAAATTTTAAAAAAATAATAATAAAAGATGAATAGTCCATTATATTATGTAATTTTATTATTATTAATTTTAGTACTTATTTAGTGTTCATAATAAGATGTAACAAAAAAAAAAGTGTTCATAATAAGATAAGAGTGTAAAATAAGAACGAAAGAAAATAATATTTTTATAAAATTTTATCCTATTTAATGCTTGATGTATATTATAAATTTATGGTATTCCATCTTAAATTGACTAATTTAGGATATGAATTTAATTTAAATACATTGAAAATTTTTACATTGTTATTCAATCATTAGTTGTTATGTATGTTCAAATTGTTGTCTTTTATAATAAGTATTTTTAAAACTCATATTTATAATAATTTCTAATTAGTTAATAATATAAAAAATCTTTATAATGAGATGAAAAGTAAATTCTTTAGAATATAATATAAACTAGAATAGTGCCTTGTGCTTTTGAATGGGGGTAGAGAAAAAAATCAACCCAAATATTTACTACTACGTATGAATAATCACAAGAAAGTCATTATACTAGGCAGGTGTCAGAAGCTGTCGAGGTTAACTCATGTCACTTTATCATCAAGTGTATGAATCAATTGATATAAAATTGTTTTAGTTTAATCAATAGTTTCGAATTTGAGTCTCAAGTACGCAACTACGTTAAATATTTTATAGAGAGCTTTGTCACTCATTTTGGTCATACCTAACTCAAACAAAATTATTTTTCGTGTAAGATACTTGTAGTTTCATTAGTGCAAAAAACATATATGACGTCAGTTTTTTACATCGGTTCAATTAGAACCGATATAAAAAAAAACAGTGACATTTTTATAAATAAGACAAATGTTTTTACATCGATTATTCACTTAACTAATGAAAAAACTATTTGCTACATCAGTTAAATTTTTAGCTGATGTTAAAAGTAGTTTTTTACATCGATTAAGTGGATAACCAATGTAAAATGACTTGCAAGGTATTCAAAACCCTTGTCGTTCTCGCAATAGGGAATAGAACAAGGGTTTTGACAACGCTCTTCGCCTCATTCTCTCTATGCCTGCACCATCACCTTCACCTTCACCTTTTAACACATGGAAATCGACTTTCTACATCAGTTAAAGGCTGAACTGATGTAGAAAGTCACACCTTTCTACATCAATTCATATTAAAACTTGTGTAGAAAGTCTTTTTTATATCGGTTTATAGTCTGATATAAAAAAGTCCTACTTTTTATATCAGTGGGATCTATTTTTGTTCATGAACCGATGTAGAATCCCAAAATAACCGATGTTAAAAACTCTTGTTGCAATAGTGTTTCTGCCAATGATGGATCCAGAAATTTTAAGTTGTAGGAATAATATTCATATACATGAATTTGTGGGGGCAACAATGATATTGTAAATTTTATTTTATTTTTACTATGTTTCAAATTATAAAGACAATTTATTATAATACAAATATATTATATGAAGGAAGTTTTAAAAAGTAGTCGCCCCGAACTCAAGTACTAGATCCGTCCCTGCTTCTTTTGGTCTCTACCAAAAGAAAAAAATACAGTTTTATAATAGTTTTAATATATATTGTGATTATATGTAAAGGACAAAATGTTCTTGTTAGAAAATTACACATAGCTTTTTAATATTATTTTTAGTATATTTCACGCACTTTCTAGAATCTTTCAAGGTGTCTCTTTCTAAAAAATCTTAACTACGTTTGTGTCTTTATTCACTAGATTAAAAGGTGATTTTTTTTCAAGGAAGAGAGCAGGTTTAGTGCATGAAAAATTGCAAGCACAACTTTTATCGATTGGGTGGATTATTGGACTGATCACAATTAAAAAAAAAAAAAAGTGTCATGATAATATTTTTTTTGCTTACAATGATACACTTTGATGACTATAATCCTCATAATATATTTGATATGATAAAGGTTCAATCCACTTATCTTTGAGATTAAAATACTTAAATTGGTACGAATTTGGGAAGTTTTTTGAGTACGAATAAATTTTGAATTAATGGATTGAACAATATATGATAATTGAATAAGTTTATCGTTATCAAATAATAAAATTAAATAGAATAAGATAGTTTTTTTTGTCATAAAAATAGATATGATAATTTATGTTATTATATATTTATTATCCTAGTTACTCAACGAGTTTTTGTACTTCTTAAAAATATTTATTTTTAATGACTAAATTCACTATAAAAAATAAGAAAGTTTACAAAGTATAATAGAAGTTTGAAATAGAAAAATTGAAACGAGATTAGCTAATAATGAATTTAGTGTAATATTCGGGGAGCGTTAGTTGGCAAGCAAGAATAGATTTACGGCAGCCGCAACGCAACAGGTAGAGAGACAGGACAGCGCGTCTTAAATTGGGTTGAAGGGTTGATTTGAACTTTGAAGCAGAAACACTAACAGAAAGAAGCCTTTTATAAAAAATAATAATAATAAAAATGAAATAGAAAATAAAGAAGTAAATAAAATAGAGAGAGAGAAAGAGGGGGCGCATCCTAAGGTAGAAAAGATATTTTTGTATCCATCCAATCCAAGTTTGAAGGCGTGTTGTGTGTGGCTTTTAGGGTTTCTCGATCTTCGTCAATAATCGTCTCCAATTCGGGGTTTTAGTCTTCCCAATACAAAAACAGGTTCTCTCTCTCTCTTTTCATTTCTTTTGTGATTGATTTGTGTCCTTTTTATGGTGGGTGGCTGTGTCTGCATCGACGCCATCCTCCATGCTTGACTTTGCCTTTCAACTTGAAATTGTTTGAATTGCAGGGCGAGAGCGTGATCGTTTGGAAGCAGACAAGACAAGCATGCGAACTTCATGGGCTGATTTGGCTGCGTCTGAAAATGCGGGAACATCTAACTCCACAGCCCCGTCGCGGCCCGTTTATGTGCCTCCGCATCTGAGGAACCGTGCAGCATCAGCATCAGCATCAGCAGAATCCCCTGCTCCTCTTCCACCCAATGTGAGTGGCAACAGTAATGCGGGACCACGGTGGGGTGCGCCCAGAAACGGGTGGGGGAACAGAGGCGGTGGTTGGGATCGCCGCGAAGTCAACCCCTTCGGAGATCAGGACGATGCGGCAGCGTTTGGGGAGCAGGAAAACACGGGAATTAATTTTGATGCGTATGAAGACATTCCGGTGGAGACGAGCGGCGAGAACGTGCCCCCGCCTGTGAATACTTTTGCGGAGATTGACTTGGGCGACGCGCTTAATCAGAACATTAGACGGTGCAAATATGTGAAGCCAACGCCTGTTCAGCGGCACTCCATACCCATATCCCTTGGGGGTAGGGATTTGATGGCGTGCGCGCAGACTGGTTCCGGAAAGACTGCGGCATTCTGTTTCCCAATTATCAGTGGGATTATGAGGGGCCAACCCCTGCAGAGGCCACCTCGCGGGGTCCGCACAGTCTATCCACTTGCCCTTGTTCTCTCACCAACTAGGGAGCTATCCATCCAAGTGAGTGGTTTCTTATATACATATACTCTCTATTGGGATGACATGCTTTTTAATTCGCTGGCTGGAGTGAAAAAAATATATTGGTTGGTTTCAGATACATGAAGAGGCTAGGAAGTTTTCGTACCAGACAGGGGTTAGGGTGGTTGTTGCTTACGGTGGAGCTCCGATAAACCAGCAGGTCTTCTCTCCTTGCTCTTTCCTTTGATTTTCCTACGACTAATTATGATACCATTTGGTGGTCTTCTGTGTTTTATTGATTGATCCTCGTACCTGACTCCACCTTCGCTTGGTGGTTGTTGTCAGTAAATTCTGAAATTTTTGTTATATTTGCTCTTAGGGTTTAGATTATTGTATCCATAGTTTGCACTCGAGGCTTTCTATTTTGGATATTACTATTAGAGGAATTTATAATGTACCTAAGGGATATAGAAATTTGTGAATTACCGGATCTGTCATGAAATTTGAAGACAATACTAATCAACTATAACGGTTTTCTGAATATAGTTTGGGAGTATGTTGAAACTGTATAAAATAAATGTCCCTCTAGCTGGTATGCTCTTGTTGATTTGTTCTTCCTGTAATTTTTACTGTATTGATCCAATACGGAGTATAATGCTTGGATGACCAATCATCTTTTACTCTGGAATGTTGGTACAAAGAATTACATTTTGGTATAGATCCTAACTAGATATAGTTTTCCAGCTACGGGATCTTGAGAGAGGGGTGGATATTCTTGTTGCAACTCCAGGAAGATTGGTAGATTTGCTGGAGAGAGCTAGAGTTTCATTGCAGATGATCAGATATTTGGCCTTAGATGAGGCGGATAGGATGCTGGATATGGGTTTTGAGCCACAAATAAGGAAGATTGTAGAACAAATGGACATGCCTCCACCAGGTGTCAGACAGACTATGCTGTTCAGTGCCACATTTCCAAAAGAGATACAGGTTTGATATTCTCTATGTTACAGAGAAGTGCCTCACCTTACACTGTTAGTTGTAATTAATCTGAGATGCATGTTCCTCATGTTTTTGTGCATCACATATTTGCATTCAGGGGCCTTCTGACCCTTAATCACTCCTTCCACCTTTATTCTTAGAAAGATTAATGCTATTAGAATTAAATAATGGCTACTTCTAATTTGAATTGAGATGATAAGTAGCTTGAGAGGTCTAAATAATGCACATGGATATTATTTATTGGATATATAGCTTCCTCATTTCATCTTTTAATGTTGTGGTGATTTATATGCAGAGACTAGCCACTGATTTCCTTTCAAATTATATTTTTCTGGCTGTTGGAAGAGTGGGCTCAAGTACTGATTTAATTGACCAAAGAGTTGAGTATGTTCAAGAGTCTGACAAGAGAAGTCACCTCATGGATCTTCTTCACGCACAGAGGGCAAATGGTGTCCAAGGAAAGGTATTCTCACAGTTTACAGAAAGTGTATTTTACTTGTATAAAACTTAATATATAGTTGTTTTTAGCAATTAAATGTAAAGAAATACACATTTCCAAGGGCTTATTCAAGTTGTTTTGGCCTCAATCAGCTGCTGAATGCCGACCCATACATGCATTGGTCTTGGGAAAATGTTCCAGATCGATTGAAATGGGGATTATGCTTCCAATGATGCATAGTTTTCCTTAGTTGATTGATTATGGTTACAAGTTTTTTTTCCTTTAATAATCTGTGACTCCTGTAACAGTATTCTGGCAAACTGAAAAAGCTTTTAAAGTAAACCTGATGATTAGTATAGCTCAGAAACTGTTTGGACTTAATTTGGATGGGTTTTTCTGGATTATGCTGATCAACCCAATATAATTGTCTTGCTTTATCATATTTATACCATGTATTCTGTTGCCTTAAACCTCTTGGCATTTCTACTCCTTTTCCATCTGTCTTAGCTGTGTCAGGTGTTTCTTACTTCTTGACAGTTGCATATGTATCTCTGTTTATGGTAAATTTATAGCATGGATGTCATGTTTTCTCATTATATGGATATGTTCCTTATCTCTGAAAGCAAATGCTATTGGTTATAAGCGTACTTCATGGATGATTTTGTATTCTGCAGCAAGCTTTGACTTTAGTTTTTGTGGAGACAAAGAAGGGAGCTGATGCTCTAGAGCACTGGTTGTGTCGTAATAGTTTTCCAGCAACTACTATTCATGGTGACAGGACACAACAGGTTAGTCTGTTGTACAACTATATTTGCCTTTGTATCTGTATGTAGATTGAGACTACTACTTCGCTTTATATTTGATGGACAAGGCCCATACCCCAACTATTTTCCTTTTTTTCTACTGTAATAGTGTGTGGTGCTCTGGGAAAGCAGTGTTTAATGCTTAGGTATTACGTAAGCATGTCTGATTTAAAGATAATCTAGTGGAAATTTAGGATGACAGCTGACTTTCCTAGATCTTTGTTGTTTGTCTGTGTTAGGACCTTGTGTAAGACTGTCTAAAAGACAGTTATGAGTCACGTGAAATGGAAATAAAGCGGAGAAGGGGGAGTCAGTTAGAACAGTTGGATCGAAAGAGGTAGTTAGAGGAGAGCCCAAGTCTCTCAAATACCTGGAATAAGGGGGTGTAATCACAATAGTCAATAGTGTACTATAGTGAAGTAGTGGAGCAAAGGGCCTTGGGCCACTATTGGGATTCAAACAGTGGTGTGGTTTTCAATTGTGCAATTGGTTCATTTGTTAACTTGACATCCAATATTTAATGTAAATGCTGACGTGACAGTAGAATGTTGGCATGGATGTGAAGTGTCAGTATTTCTGTTAAATATTGGATGTCAAGTTAACGAATAATCCAAAATTGTACAACTAGTGGTAGGGGGACCAAATTTGCAAAAAAAAAAAAAAGGAGACCAAATTCGAAAAATAATGATAGTAGAGAGACCAAAAGTGCAATTAAGCCTAATATTTAAAATAGCGACCATCCCACTATAGCATTTTTTAGAGTTGGTTGCTACACACTGCTATTTGAGATTGATAACTATGGGTGTAATCATGGTTGTTAAACTGGAGTTTTAACTTGTAAACTTGGATGAATTTGCGTTTTTACCTATCAAAACAAGTTAGAACACATGCAAAATGAACTCACAAGTTCAGGGGTGAGTTCACAAGTACATAGTAGTGCTGCAACCCGCCCGCGCCCCCCCCTCCCAAAAAAAAAAATGACAGCATTCGAGAGTTGCTCCCTTTTGTTTTGAAACCTAAGTCGCCCCAAAAACCATGAGACTGATTCCTCATGGCAAACACCATATTAAAAGCAGGCACCAATTGGTTATTCCTTTTAAAAGAGTTGATTTTTCTGTCATGGGCAATGGTGGTTAGTGGGCTCAAAATGACTTTTCTGCACCCTTGTCCTTGATAATGAATTCTTTTTTTCTCAATTTGGGTTTGGGCACATCTTTCATAATTAGTCTCTGAGTTTACTATTTGTTTGTAGGACTCACAAATATCATTTCTCAAGCTTAAATGTTGTTACAATTATTATTTTTGAAAGCGTTTTACATTATATTTAATAGTTTTTATGTTGTTGTTTGTCCGCGTGTATATAGGCTTATCATTTTTATAAATCCTGCAGGAAAGAGAATTGGCATTAAGGTCATTTAAAAGTGGCAACACCCCCATATTGGTTGCAACTGATGTGGCTGCACGTGGTCTTGATATTCCTCATGTTGCCCATGTGGTTAACTTTGACCTTCCTAATGATATTGATGATTATGTACACCGTATTGGAAGGACAGGGCGAGCAGGAAAGAAAGGCCTTGCAACTGCGTTCTTTAATGACAACAATGCATCCCTAGCAAGGTCTTTAGCAGATCTGATGCAAGAAGCAAATCAAGAAGTACCTGATTGGCTCTCACGGTATGCTGCTCGCTCCTCCTTTGGTGGTGGACGGAACCGTCGATCAGGAGGCCGTTTTGGTAGCCGTGACTTTCGAAGAGAAGGTTCTTTTAGTCGGGGTGGTTCTGATTACTACAGTGCAGGAAACAACAGTGGGGGATATGGTGCTTCTAGTGGGTATGCTGGAGGATACGGTCCTGGGGTAACCAGTGCATGGGACTGATACTCAAGGTCTGACAGCATTATATACTTAGGTGCAGAGATATGCCTATAGGGTGATTTTTCTCCCTTTTTTTGTCTTCTTTTCAAGTTTATGGTCTTTAATTTACTTTTACCCTTCTGGTGTTACAAGCCAACATCATTTTGTACGGTTTACATTGCTAATCACCAAGGGAGATGTGGGTGTATGTGGTATCATTACCGCATCAGTAGAGGTTGTGAATTGTCGGTAGGTGTTGGCAATGGCGATTACTAACATATTAGGAGTTCTTTTTAACAACTTTCTGTACTTTCATTTTGGGTGGTTATTTTGGTGGGAGAAAGGTTGTAGAATATGCGGCGGGAGAGGTGGAGGCTTTTCTTTACAGTCGTATCTATTTATCTCTTGATCATGTTTCTACCCAATACATGTTGTCATTTGTGACTTTCCCCATTTTGATGGGCTAAGGTTTTGTAATATTTTAGTGGCGACTGAAATGAATGAAAAGTATTCTTGCCGGATGTTTGTATTGACATATTGCGTGGTAATATTTGTTCATGGTGTTTCTTATATATTTAGGGTATGTTTGGTTGGACGAAAATGGGTAGGTGGATAATCATTGTATCAGTAGTGTTAAAACGCATTAGCAAGTATGGCCCTGGATAGGTTATTGTACCGAACACTCTAAAAGTACATACAAATGCATTATTTTAATTTAAAGTATTGTATAAATATGTATCAATCTCTTAGGTAGTATGCTATATAACAGTTTGGATAGGTTGTTTATGTAAGAAGCTCAAGAATGAGTTTTTTAATAACTGATTTGTCACTATTATTTTAGGGATTTACAAGGTTTCTCTTTCTTTGCTGCCCATACTAGTCAATAGATAATGTAGATAGAATTCTGTTGGAAGTTAACGAGATGTGTTCATATTAAGGGATAATTTAACTTTCTTTGCTTATATTCTAATAGGACACAATGGTGTTAAAGAAATAATTCTCTATTGTTTTAAAAGAAAATTTTTATTCTTATTTATCTATTATTTTGAAAATATAAGATAGTATCAATAATTTTATTTAATTATATCTTTAATTATAACGTTTTCAATTTTAAGATAATATTACTTATAAGTAAATGAGAGAAAATTAATTAACAAAAACGATACATCTGGAGAAATAAGACATAATAAAAAAATTAAGATGAACCAGAGTATTAATTTTACTTCTTAATTTACATCATTATTCCAAATGACATAAAACAAACAGAAAGGGAGGGGTTTACTTTCTTAAATGATATGTCCAACTTATTCACTTTTATATCTATATTTATGATGTACTAGTAAAGTTTATTTGAAGAATATTAATAAAAATATTAATTATTACTTATGAACTACTTTTAAAAAAATATAGTGATACTATATTTTAAGTTACTATAAGTTAGTGGCGGCAGACATGGAGTTATTTAAATGAAATTTATATTCAAGGTAAATTATCATTCTTGTGCTTAAAAAAATTTTAAATGAAGTTTTGGCCCAGTTTTATATTTGCGCAATTGTGGTCTCAATACTTATAGTTAAGCGATTTTAGTCCTTAAAGTTTGCCTTACCATATGTTAAAATTAGATCTCTCTATTAGTATAAAATTCAAATTGTAACAAAATTTGTCGATATCAACTATCCCTTACTTAATTAGCAGGCTGACACAAGTCAAAAATAATTTTTTCTCTATGAAGATGACGTTAATTGTTGAGTCGGGCAATAGAATGAGGTCTTTCCTATACAATCTTGAATAGGGGGCAGATATTGTATATTCTATTTCACTCTAAGGCGGTGCGTTTTTCCTTTGTTACCAAATGAAAGGGTTGTTAGGCATGCTTTGCGGCTGTACATCATGATTTATTAGAACGCAGCATATAACACTTGTATCCCTTTTCCTTTTGCAAAAGCTGTTCCTGTGCTTGGACTGTTGACTATTTTTTATCTGTGGACTTTGAATTACTTAGGAAGTTTCTATAAACATCAAAATTATATCCATCACTATTATGCTTAATCACAAGAAACAATTACAGTGTTGAGTCATTTGTTCTTGATGGGCAAACAGAAGGGTTATCATTTTGATGAAATCATTCAAGCACTTGGGTTTATCATTTTGTGGAAACGTTGGAATGATTCTTGTCTCTCAATCCTCGTTCTCCAAAGCGTCTCCCTTTCTCACTAGTTGTCTCTTCCTATCCGTGCTGCTGCTGGGTGACACTGCTTGACAAGTCATTTCGATTATCCATTCTGGCTCTGGAAGAAGATTAGGTGAAAGGGTAAGCTGCTGAGATCCAGATTTTGCTCAAGAGATTCCAGAGAGAAAGATCACTGAACATGTATACACAATCTCAGCATAAAATAGTAGAAGCGTGCGTTGAGTGTTGGGAAAAACAAAGAAAGAAAAGAAAACTTAAGCTTGTCAGTGAAACCTTGCTCGCTGTGATATTGTTTATCGAGGATTACTTTTGTCTTCATGGTAAAATATTTGAATGGCTACATGTGAATGATGATGGTAGCCTTCATAAACTGATAGTGCAACGAGGGATGATCCGGTGAAACACTGTTCCTATTCTAAATTTAATCGTGGACAATTTGCAATTATTTAAATTAGGATTCTTTGATGAGTCTAAATGATTAGTTTGTTCCAGATACATATAATATAACAAACAAGCTGCAATTGGATAATGCATTTGCATACTTCATCAAATAAACTTTGGGTAGGGACCCCAGGTCATCAATTACAATGCGTGTTAGAGACTTCCAAGTTCTAACAAAAGCCCTTCTTTCTTTCTATCTTTTCCTTTCCACCATTCTTATTTCTTATCTGTTTCGTCATCTTCTTTTCCATTACTTTGGAAGATTGGTCTATATATGATACGCAATGTAAAAAAATCTTGCATTTTAGCCAATATATTTGTGAATAAATAAACTTTACAAAATTTCATATAATGTAAAAATTATTTAAATGTATCAAAAAAATATTTAAAATTTGATTAATTAACTTTATTATTTTAATGTAATATATACTTTTTAAAATAAGTTTAATGGCTATACATTGTTAATATAAAAAGTTTTATATTGTCAATTAATCAAAAATTACTGTTAGTAAGACTTTTAAGATAGTTATTATAAAAGTCAATAAAATTATCATACAGGATGAATTATTAATTTTGGAAACTTGTATGACTTAATGAAGTAAAAATTCATGAAACACTGTTATACAATCCGAGATCAGTTCGTTGAGCAATAAAAAAAAAAAAAATCCCAAAATAGGAAATCTGAAAGGGCCGTAACATGAAGCCCAAAACGCGTCGCGCCATAAACGTTTTAGCATTTTCACATCACAAACGCCGGTTAAAGGAGTCAAACGTTTGCTACTGAAGACAAAAAGTCAGTGCCAACAATCCAGTTTTAATCCCATCTTGAAATGGATGTAAATATGAATTTTAGAATGTAATATATGATAGAAATAAGGAGGGAAATAAAGAAAGAGCACCTGCCATTAATTCGTTTTTTCAATACCACAATGTTTTGTAACACTCTAAACATCAACTAGTTAGTTAGCTTACCATAAGTAAAGAGAAGTGCTATTTTCTGCACAGAGCGATATGTACAACTATGAATGAAGTATAATAGCGGGTCCCTCCCTCTCCCTTAAATGACTCATTTAGTTGGAGAATTGTACATATTGCGGAGGATGGCCACACAGAGGAAGAAAGAAAAAGACAAGACAGTAGGTAGAGACCCAACAACAAGAATTGATAATTAATTACTACCAAAAACTAATAGTAGATAGATAGATTTTATTTTAGTTTTGCACACAAAAATAGGAATTGGGAAACATAAAAAAGTATGAGAAATAGATGTAAATAGACACATGAAGGAAGCAATTAATACATGCTACGCGAGTGTTGATCGTGGCTCACTTCAAACAAGGAGGAAGAGAAACGGTAAGATAGAGCAAAGCAGGTGTGCCACTGCAGTGGCATCACTCTTTTCCTGAGCACTTGGGCTCGATCCCTTCTCAGCACCACCTGCAACTTTCAACTTTCAATAAACATAGCATACCAGAGGATGGGTCAGAAACATGCACAAGAGTAATATATTGATTAATAATTACCACTGGAAACTGGGGTGGAAGTGTTTGTTTTGGTGGAGTTTTCGAATCCCTCAAACACCTTAGCTTCAGGAGAGTTAGGTGCTAAATGCAAAAGATCTGAAGGAAGCCAAGACCAAGAGTGGGATATATATATATATATATCAGCGGAGGCATTGAAATGATATATTATAAAGCAAATTAAGAAAAGTGAGATGATATTAGTATTAGTAGTTACCTACGCACTGAGTTATATTAGCAGGTGCGTGGCAAGCAGCTGGGAGGTGGATAGCGAGAGTGGCATTGATCTTGATGCCAAGATTGGGGTCATTGCGATCTTTGATGAGGATGCAGATGCATTTCTTGCTCTGGTCAAGGACCACTTTGAGGCCACTGCAGCAGTCTATGGTGGGGGTTTTGGCTTCACCACCAACGTAAGGAACACAGCTGGCTAGCCCAATTAGCTTGTCTGCACACTCTTCTCTGTCTTTGGCTAAATCTGAGTTTGCAAAACCAACCAACAGTAGCAGTAGTAACATGGAGGAGAGTGCTACATCCCTCACCCTTTTGCTTTTGGAAACCATTGGATCAATCGGAGATGGGGAAATACAATAATTGTAATGTGATGGGAAGGGAATCTGATACAATGCTATGCTAACTATCAGAAATGTTATGTAATGTAATGTCGCTCGCTCTTTTATGCTTTGCTTTGCTTTTGACTTAATGACTTTAGTTTACTCCGCATTTTCAGCATAGTGGTGTGGAGCCTTCCCTAGCTATCTATCACATGTGAACCAATTTTTGTCCTAGGCGGCTATGTCCCATGATTCTATTGGGTTTTTTTATCCTTGTGCTCATTATGTTTATCATTTGTAAAACTTAAAAAAAAATAAAAATGAATTTTTCAGTATAAAAATTTCATTTCAGAACGAAGAACACAATCAATCCGTCCTCTAAGCCCCTACATTGTACCTTCCAAAACAAATGTCTTCAAAAATTTTAGTTAGCTACTACACAAAATAACTCTACATCCGTTACACTGTTCACTGCTGTGCTTGTGTTGCAGCTTTTGTTTTTAAGTTAACTCACCTCCCATTGCAACCTCTGGCGAAAAAGAGAAAGTGTTAGATTAGTGTTGGACCGGTTTTAAACTTGGGAAACAAACACACTGTAAATTGCAATGCGTAACATGGTTTTTCTTTAAACAATTTAATAAAAGAAATATTTTAGCCAACCTAAAACTAAATTATCACAAAATTTAATCCTTTACTTTCGTTAATATCGTACGCACTATCGTTTACTATGTAATGTTTACATCTTATATTTTCAGATGAGCTTCTCTTGTCATTAGTCACGCACGCAAGTATGGTTATTACAACTTGTCTTTTGGCAACATTTTTGGGTTCTAATATTTTCATTTTCCTAAGAGATTTCAAAACATTTGAGGGAGCGAAAGCAAAGCTCTGGCACTGCACAAGACACCTTAAGGATAAGACCAAATTTACAGAACCAAAGTTGGCCTGGACCGAATCTTTTTATCGTGAAAAAAACTACGAATCATTGGTGCAATATAAGGTCCCCATTTATTATTTCCATTAGAAACCTATATGAAATCAGAATCAGGTATAAGAAGAAAAGTAAGAAAAAGAAGACCACAAGTAAGCCACAGGGATAGGTAGACACTAGACAGACTTTTGAATGGCAACAAACACATTTTATGCAACCCAACCCATTGTATGTTGAAGGAAGATATTAGGGAGAAATTATTAGGTAATCCAAGACTATTAAGTGTCCATAATCGCAACCAATGGTTATATAACATATATTTAAATTTTATAATTTATAAGAAAAAATTAATAATACTTAATTACATATCATGTGAAGATTAATGGAAACTAATAGTCTAGACTACTTAATAATTTCTCGATATTAGGAGAGCAAGAAGAAACACGAACCTCCAGAAAATTTAGAAAAGAAATATAGCATTCAAATTGCAATCTCATGCATTGCTCTGCATCTCCACTTCAAAGTGATTAAAATTACGATCTCCTCTCTGTATGCTGGTTCTTCATTGTGCACAATAGCAAACCCCTTTACTGATCTTCTTTCACCAACTTAGGAGGCTGAAATGGGAGAAACGAAATCACCAAACAAAATTGCATACAATAGGTACAAAGGTGGAGCTCAACTTGTCTACTTCGTCAGAGGTGCTAAATTCACAATAATTTCTGCTAAATAAACACAAAAATTGTAAATTTCAAGGACAAATTGATAATTAATGTAGCAATTTGCCGCCGAAATTGATAATTAAGGAGGAATTTTTTTGCTCAACATGATTATAGATAGAAGCATAACTTTTAATTTTTTTCCACAAAGCTAATTATGAATTTTAAGAAGTTAATAATGAATTATTAGTTCATGTGGTACACGACTAATTTTTAAAAGTTATGTCTTAGATTTAAATCTCATGTGTGTGTGTGTATATATACTAAAACAGGTCCTAGAAAAAAAAATATTAGAAGTTAGGCCATGAAATCTGTACATTGATCAGAACCTTTCGGTTGGGGATGATACAAGATAGGTAGGCAGTTGAATTGAATAAATGACTCGATAAAGTTAATTGGTTTAAGTATAGTAAAAGAAGTCTAGCTTTTTATTTCACGCACTAGGTACATAAGTTAATGAAATAAAAAAAAATTATGCAATAAATAATTTTTATAATTTTAATATAATAAATTCTTCTTTTTTAATAACTTTTTCATTATATTTGTTACATAGGATAGAAAATATGAAAAGAGACATTAGGCTTCCTAATTGGCCATTGGCCACTGGCCAGTATGCGTGTGTTGCTAAATATGGGAATCGTTCTGTTTTTTTGATATATATAACAATTGGATAGCATGAAAATTCATAATTTTTTTTATTTTATTTGAAGATATTTAACATGAACCCGTGACAAATCGATATATATATATATATATATATATATATATATGTATATTCTTTACGCTAACCCGTGATTCTTTTGGATCTATCCGTGATTACCTATATCATTCGACTATGGTTGTGTTGGACCCACAGAAAAACTGTCTCTGAGGGTGCATAAGAAAGCACTTTTGAATTTGGAAGTAGGGACTCGAGAGTTGATAGCCACAAATTTATTTTCTTTTTTGACTTTGCATTTGTAATTAGTAAACGAAAAAACTTGAACGACAACATCATTTTTAGCTCAATTCATACTATCCACTACGTTTGGGAGTTTTTTCCCCTCGAGCTACTTAGTACTTCTATCTCATTTTATTTTATTTTGAAAGTACTTATATCTCTCTTCTTTCAAGTACCTCCAAGCTTCAACTCTATAATAATAATAATAAAAACTGAAAAGAATTAAGACCTACTCATTACCCAACTTGAATTAACTAGTAATTAACATTGTGTTGTATTGCCTCCTCCATAACAAATTTGTGTACGTGATGTGCACTTTTACAGTGAGTATTAACACGTCACTAGACAGTAGTAATTTGTCTTCTTTTATCTTAAAAATGTTTTCCTTTTGGGCTGCATCAATGTTTAGTTTAGCCAACGTTTGGTACGAGTTTAATTCTATAAATTTTTTCTAGCTGAAAAAAATATTTTAAAAAATAAATTAACCCAATATTTGCCAATATTTCAAAAACTGTTTAAATTTATTTTTTCCGGCCAAGCTTAAAAAGAACTTCGGCCTAAAAAAAATGAAGCAATGATGTACCAGGTCCAGGTGCACCAAATTTACACAGCATAGGACGTACATGTAAAGAGAATAACGAAGGTTGCACTTCTAATAAGTTGAAAAAATTATATTTTTTAATAATTAAACCAAAACACACTTTTTGATTTCTCGAAATAGTTTTAATTTATTTATTCTAAAAGAAACTTTAAAAAAAACGAAGCAACAATATACCAAGTGTACAAAATTTTCATAAAGGCACAGTAGATGTCACATTATTATTATAATTTAAATAAAATATACTCACGATGTAAAAAAAAAAAAAATACACTGTTATCCATTGTAAAAAGAAACTTTAAAAAAAATTCAATCACATGTTATGTATGATAAATTTATTAATTTTTATGATAATTATTTTAAAAATCATATATGATATGATTTCTAATTAATTGACAAGAAAAAAATCTCAAAACTGCCAGTACTTAAAAATTAAACTATTAGTATTATTAGTAGTAGTGGTCAAAATTGTTAATAAGAGATGTGTGACACGGCAGATACCGAAACAGTACTAATCATTGAAACCAAGCTTGTAACTTATTCGAAGTGCAAAATCCAAATGAAAGATGTGGTTTACATTGGGGAAAGATGACCATATTCCTGCAAAGATTCCTTGAACTATCAAGCATCGGTAATGGGCGTTCAGAAAAGAAAGGCCCAAAAACAAGTAACACAATAAGTCCCCAACTCAAACTTTGTGGTAAGAAATCATATGATTTTGTAATCATGCCCATTATTAATCTATGCAAATAGTATCGCGCCTGTTTGCCTAAAACTGCAGTCATAACTCAAGTTTACACTTTGTCAGTATTACATATCTGTAGTCACATGCGATCCCTCACTTTCCAGGATTACCTTTCTGTTGTGGAGGTGCAGAAGTGGGTGAAAAGGGATCATAAATTTGGTCCGCAGGATATGGTAGCTTACCAGAAGCCATGGAGGGATTGTTGACAAACTTGTGATTCAGAGGCATTGGGATATCTGGCCGTACCATCTGAGCAGGATAGCTTTGTCGACTAGGCATGCCTCTTTGGGCACCAGCACTGGTCAAGTTTGGCATTTGAGGGGCAGAAATGAAGTTCTTCATACCCATTTGTGGGACTGGAGATCTAGGTGTGGGTTGACCAGCATATGGAAATGCAGCATGTCTAGTTGGTGGAATTGAGTTTGAGATGGAACCTGATCTTCCCCCAAAGGGAACGATTTGATCCACTTGATCCAGGAATTGTGTCCTTGGAAAGATTTGAAGAGGCCGATCAGGCACAGCAAACCCAAATGGTGGAGGCCGTGGACCAGAAGGTGGCTCTTGTGTAGCACCTGCTTGACTGTTTGGTCCAGAAACAATTTGACCATAGTCTGCATGGGGCGGATGTGATTGAAAAGTAAAATTTCCAGATTTTGATGTCACCAAGACTGGTGGTTTTACATGGGTGTGATAAGGTGCAACCCCAGAAGCAGAATTAGGTATTCCTGCTTGCTGAGGTAATGGAAGTGAAGAGGACATTCCAGGTGAAGGAAATGAAACAGGTCCCGATAAATGGTTTACAGATGAATGTGCAGGTGCAGCTATTGGTACAGGCATTGGTCTCAAAGAAGATGGTGGTCCAGGGGAAATTCCTACTTGATGTGGAGGAAAGGTGGCAGATCGCGGCATCATGGACATATTTGACTGTGGTGGCTTAAATGCAACATCCGGTTGTTGATGTAGAGAAACAGGTCTCACAGGTGGAACCACTGGTGGAGCCATTGGCCCCATATTGCTGGGACCTACAGACATTTTAACAGTGACAGGGGCTTCATTCTGGCCAGAAGAGACCCCAAGATGGGTCAATGGCTGGTTAGGTATTGGTGATGGTGATATACCAGATAAAGGTAGATGCATTGAAGACACTGATGTGTGAAGTTGTCCTATTGGCGTTGGTTGGCTTAAGGTAACAGGAAATGAAAGTGAAGCATTTGTTGGAGTTGACAAATTCTGTACAGATATTATAGAAGGATTTCTTGGGGGGCCAATGTGACCCAAAGAACTAGCCTGAGTCATATGTGAATACTGTAAAATCTGTCTTGGTGGTGGTGCTTGCACAGAAACATTTTGATTTGGAATAATCGGCTGAAATCCAGAAACAGGTACAGATCGAGCACCAAAAGTTGAAGTCATGTTTGAAGTTTGTGATGGAAAATGGGGAGTTCTAGCAAGACCTGGTGGATTTGGGGGGGCTACATTGCCAGACGAAGCAAACACAGGTGTATGAGATGGAACCACTGAAAACCATGGACCAGAGTATTGGTAGTTATCTCCATGCATTTGTGTAACAGCTACTGGTTGCAACACGGCCTGGTTTTCCAGAGATAAAGAATCTGCATGAGACCAGGGGCCCTCTTGGCTTTGACTCAGGACATTAGTGCTGTCCCCAGAAACTGATATAGAGGGTGTAGAACCAGCAGCTAAATTCCCCTGAATAAAAGACAGCAATAATTACAAGAACGATCAAAATGACAGAAGGAATGGCATCATTACAAAAATAGTAATAAAAAGTGTTATAACATAAACATAAATCATAAATCATAAATCATAAAAACTTCTCACATCATGTGAAATGACAAGACTCACAGTTACAGAGGTAATTAGCAGTTCAATGATTGACATTGTTGCATCCACTTTATCAAAACTATCAGCTGATATGTTAACATGCATCTCTTTGTAACTGCACTGGATATCAGTTCCAGGTTTAATTTCACCCTGAAAATGTAACAGTTAAATGAATGAAAAACAGAAAGCAAATGCAAACAATTACAGTTCTTTCCTCACAAAATCAAGTTAAAATATTTCAAAGTCATTCATGCAGAATAAAAGCCACAATATATTATGATTATTATCAAGGAACTTACTTTCTCTCCTGTGTCTGCAGTGGTTCCGTGAATTTTTATCTTGGCACCAGTTTCCTGATACATGCATATATCAAAGATCAATTAAAAAATGAAGAAATTTAATTTCATGATCTCAATCAGCAGATACAGCTTGCTGACTGCAGATCACCAGATGAAGGTTAGATATCACCACAATGATCTTACCTTTTCTAGTCGTTTTTGATTATCACCTTCAGGCCCATATATTAGACCAACAAAATTGTACCCAGGATATTCTTGGACCTGTAAAGATGGTATTACATATAAGAGTTTTCATTGTATTATAGAACTTCAGGTGTAGATAACTTAAAAGATATTTTATTTTTAAAAAAATAACAGTTAAAATTAAATTACAACAAAGGAATGCCAAGCAGAATTTTGGAATCAGTACTTACAGGCAAAGGAATGTTGGCTTCTTTTAACAATGGTTTAAAACCACGTGGAGGCTTGTAACTGGGATCTAATTTTAGTATTTCACCTGGATATGATTAAGATCAAGATTACAATGGAATAAACATCCTGTATGAATTAAAGAGAGGAATAAAAAGGAAAGATATACTTCAAAGAACACAAACCTATCGCTTCCCACTTTTCAAGTTCGAGCATTTCTGACTTCTTCAATCCACAAATCAATATCAGAAGTTTATTTAAGAATAATGCATAGTATTTAGAAAATAACAAGTAACAAAAATTAAAAAGAACAGTGTCAATTGTTGTTAACCTTGCTGTTAATTTGAGGGCCAGGTTTGCTTTGATCTGCATTCCCAGCCACCAATGGCAAGTTCTGAGTGTCCCCAACTTCCAGTTTTTCTGATTCCAACTGCTTTGTTATTTGATCCACTCGAATCTACAAAATGTGTGCAACAAAAAGCATCAGTTATTGACACCTTGGAAGCAAGAATCTATGCAAAATATTAGCAGAGGCACACAGTATAGCACCCAACTTGTAAAGGAATTTTAATATCTTCTAGCAATAAATCACATTCCATACCAAAGTCTAGCAAAAACACTTATTTACTAATGTCAATCTCATGATTTTCATGTAAGTAAAATATTTACTGTGTATCTCACAAGATGCAGTATTGGGGGTAGCTGGCAAGGAAGCATTAGTGGGGAGGGGTACCATGAGCAAAGATTAATGTCACATCCAAAAGATGTGAGGAACCTTGTAAAACTAAAATAAAAAAGTAAAAGGAGTAGTAACACATAAACATTTTAATCAAAACTTGTAAAGAAATATAATCTTAACCTTATAATTGAATACTTTCGAGGAAATGACGATAGAATAATAAGATAAAAAAATGCTTATCAGTATAAATGTTAAAGGAGTATTGTTTGAAAGGATTCCAGAAAACACCTGCAAAGCTAAAGCCTTTCCCCTCCTGACAGTTGCACCTTGTGTCAGATCAGGTCCCCATTTTGATCTCCTCTCAATTTGTTTTGAACTTTCTTCATTGATGGCTCCAGTGACCCCGTGTTTTTTAGCCCCTCGGAAAATAGGGACCAGTGACCCTGACAATTTGTTTTTAGGGATCACAAATCCTGATTTGGCAGCAAATATAGAGTGCTTTTGGCCACTAGTAGTTGCTGCAGATGAAGGTCCAGACATTTTGTGTGGTTCAGGAGCAGAAGTTGAATCAATCTCTGCACTCATTATCTTATCCAGTCACTTTGCATAGGCAAGGCAAACCTGATAAAAGATTAGTGGCAAGAGTAGGGTCAATCTGCAAATAACACATTCTCTTGTCATTGGCATCAATACATAATGAAATACTTTCACTTTATAACTTGTGCTACAGTCAGCTGAGCATATACTCCCTTATGTAGAATACGATAATAAGGAGATATTTGTTGCTAATATTTAGATTCTTATTGAGAGAGTACTTTGTTCAGAAATATTTTCATATGAAAATATTCCAGAACTTGTTTAGCATCATTTCTTAATCTTAAGGTTTTTCTTCCTGGATAGTGTGAAGATGTTCGCCAGGCACTCCATCATATTGAATTTCTCACAGCAAGACTTTCAAAGAAATATTCAGTTACATTTTTGTGAATTCATTCAGTTACCCTAGCCGCCACGTGGATGTTTGCAGCTGTAGAACTAGATTCCTCCAATTTCTTACTAAATGCCTAGCGTATATGAACAACCGGAAACTGTAATTTGGTATTCGTATGAGAATGTAAATAACAGCATAAATTGGAACGAACGGATGAGTAGAGCAGCAAATAACACGAACGATAAGAATTTAGTGAGAGTGAGAGAGCAATATATATTATATTGCATAAAAGGAATTGAAAATCGAAAGCGAACCTGTGTGTTTTGTGTATAAGCTACCGACGAATCTGAAATCAGAATTGAATTGCCACTGCCACTCGCTTCATAACTCATTCCTTGTTTTGTTTTGTATTGCATTTGTCTGTTCAAGCGCTTTAAAAGGAAAATCGAAACAACTGCAAAACCCTCTCCTGAGTCCTTCCTCTACTGCCCCTTCCGTAACTCATTTCTACTAGTTCTACTATTTTTTATTATTATTTTATTTTTTTTGGCACTAGTTCTACTATTAGTGAAACACAAAGTATACTTTTCCAATTATTATGGAATATCATTTTACATTAAAGTTTAAGTTTTTCACTCACTCAACCTACCTATAATGCTAACATATATTTGCATTAATAATGAAATTTATGTTGTTATTTAATAATAAATTATTATATGTAGTAAATTTGTTGATTTTTATATTAATTATTTTAAAAGTTATACTAACGATAATTTTTAATTGACTAATAGTATAAATTTTTTACATTAATAATATGTAAAAATTAAATTCTTTGTATATAATATAAAAAAAATATTTTACTATTATTTTTGAAGTGTTTATATTAATATTCTTTTACATATTTATAACATCTTAATTGACCTTAAAAGCTTTGTGAGAAAAATTATGGAACATAAAATAAAACTATATATAAAAATGTGTTGATAGAGTCTAACACGGTGATAGATATACAATAAATATAAATTTTGCTTAATATATTATGTCTTTAAACAAATATCAAATTTTAATCAAGATCGAGTTATATTTTTTTTAATAAAAAGGATAACATATTTAAATATTTTCCATGGTTTAAAAAACTTCAATTAACAAGTTAAAATGAGGGTTAAATATATTTTTAGTCTCTAAATTTTTTATAAAATTTACTTTTAGTCCCTAAACAAATTTTTGCATGTTTTAATTCCTCAACTATTGTCCATCAATGTTTTTAGTCCCTGTCATCAAATATAACCGTTAAGTGATAATGTGACAATCACATTTTTAGCCATGTGAACTACTAGTCTGACGTGGCAACCATGCATAAAAATTGGGTAAACTTTACTTTTAGTTCCTCATCTTTTCACAGAATTTACTTTTGGTACCACAATAATTTTTTGACCAGTTTTAGTTTCTCAACTATTATCTATTGTGAACACCCAATTTTGTCCGGGTAAATGAAAATAAAATATAAAAGAAAAGAAAAAAAGAAAAAAGAGAACTTTTGAAGGAAAAAAACTCTTTTTTTATGATGAATACCATGGAAAGGCAATGTCATATCTTAAGTTATACTTGTCCGTTTGAAGTGTTCTTTGCACCGTTGAAAAGCTTGTAGAAAGATATACAACTCATATCTCTACCTCAAAAACCAAAATCAACTTCTATCTTGATGAAAATCAACCCCAAAGTAGGTCATTTAATCATAAAAAAACTCAAGTCTCACATTCCTTTCCTTTCACCTTTCCTTCACTTAGAAGTCTCACATTGGACAATCTATACCCATGCATCTCATTCTTCCCCTATATAAAGAGGTGTCTACCAAGTAATGAGGAGAAGCCAAAATTTCATTAATCATGGGCTTAATGCAAAGCATAAAACCTATGAAAGTTTAATTATTTTTTTTTATCTTTTTCCTCTCTTGAAGCTTCTATTAGAAGCATGTGGTGGATTGTTTTGCGCTCACTACAAATTGTCATCTTAAGCTAAATTTGTCTATCCTATCTTTTTTTATATATATGTTTATTACCTTTTTTTACCATTGTTATTGTTGTTAAATTTTATTCTTTATATGTCTTTTTAAATTAGAAATATTTTTTTATTAATTTTTTTAGAAAAAGGATTAATTGGATGTGACATCTTTTTAATCCTAAGGTTGTGAGGCACAAGTTGTGACAACTTGATGTCTTTAAACTCCTCTCTAAAATTAAAAGTGTTAAATTTAAATTAAATTGCTACAAAAATAAAAAATGTTATTGTTATTATTGTTTTTCTCTATGTTTTTTTATTTTTATTTTAATTAGAAATATTCTATTTTTTAAAATATCTTATATAGAGAAAAGGATTAATTGGATGTGACTCTTCTTAATCTCAAGATATTAAGGCACAAGTTGCAACAGCTTGGTGTCTTAAGACTCCTCTATAAAGTAAAACAAAATAAAAAAAAATGTTAAGCCAAAATTAACTTGCTTCAAGAGATTGACTTAGGTGTATACTTCTATTGATTCTATTTTTAGGACGTACGAGCCATAACGGTTCAGAAATCTTAAAATTTAATAAACAAAATTAAAAAATGACAACACACAAATATTTTTTACAAAAGAATTACGTGAATCTGATTATTCATTGCACTAGGAGATACATAGGAGCAGGGTCCCACTCCTGTCAATCTCAAAAATAATAAAATTTAAGATACAATAAAAATCTTTTTTTATAATAAGTAAAATTCTTTTTTGCAATTATTTATAGGATGAGTTAAATATTTTAAAAGTCATTGAAAATTTGCTTAATCAATTAGAGGTAACTGTTTTTATGACGGATGTTGTAGGGTGCTAACACCTTCCCAACACATAATTGACTTCCAAACCCAAAATTTGATTTTGTAGACCATTTTCTTTTTAGGTTTTACTAATGTTTGCCCTTAATAAATATTGGTAGCGGCTCCCTGTTTTTAAAACTCTTTTTCATCGTTTCGCCGCAACCCCGATTGCGACATCTATCATTATCTTCAGTCTTTCCAATCAAGTATCATCGTTAAATGATGATGTGACAACCACATTGGCAGTCATATGACTTGTACACACATCAAAAAACCAATGTATATATAATATTGTGAATATTATATCATATACAATTTCTAATATTCTCATTTTTTTTCTTAGAAAAAAATGGTGATCCTCCACATATGCAACTTAGTGGCAATAATGAAAAACCCTCCAACTGTGCAAACTGATGTACCTATTTCACAACAACCTGTACACTAGTCAGGTATATTGTAGCCACTCCATGAAAACTAATGTACTTTATTTGCTTCACAAATTGATATCCTTAACCTATGTATCTTTTAAATAATAAAAAACACAATTGAATTCACAGGTGTCAATTGTATCTTCTAGTGGAGTAGGGAACACTAAGAAGGGTGCAAAGAATCATAGTAACAGAAAAACTAGAGCTAAAAGAAAGACTATGTTATAGGAACTTTTAGCGAATAATTCGTATGGTTTTCTTTGGGAAACAGTTTGATGACTCTTGGGGGGGGGATACAATCAAATATTTTTTATGTATAGACAAATTTTTTGTATATGCACATCAACAATAGGTATATGGCATGTTATTTTGGGGATAGCCTTGTTAAACTTGTATAGGGTTTTTTTTTTAACAAGCCTGTTATTACTACATAATGTGCATCGCCTTTTTTTGATATACTAGTTGTTATTTTGAATGTATACACACGTTGAACGTGAAATTATTATGTATGAATAATATTATCAAGTTAATGAAAGTTGTTATTTTGTTACCAAATTGTGGCTATGTTTATTTGATAATTGATTTACATAATTTGAGATCAAAATGGAAACTTCATATGCTAAGCAAAATTTGATATAAGGAGCCCTTCATATAACGAAAGTCATTATGTATGATCACTTGATAACAAAGTGACAAGTCCATATGTATGAACAATATTTATCATATAAATGAAATTGATTTTTATAATTATTTGAGAACATATTTACATAATTATTTGATAAGTGATTTGCCTAATTTGACAATAAAATGTCAACTCAATATTGAAAAAGTGGATATAAGGAACAAGTGATATAAGGAGAAGTCAAGTGGTATCATTTCAAAAAGATGGACTACTTACAATGGCAAATCAAAAATAGTTAGACTTAACATCCAATTACAAATAAGAACCATACTTAAAATAAAGACCATCTAGACTTAGTATATTTAATAAGGACCATATAGACTTAAAATAAGAACTACCTACACTTAACTACTCACTTAAATATAGTTGCAATAATTAAAATATCAACAACAATTACAATTAAAATTGTGAATGCTACAACATTTTGTTTTAACCATTCACAATTTCTTTCTGATAAAGTCCAAGACCAAAGGGATCAACTTTTAAAAGGCACAATATTACAATTGACTCCCCCACTTAGCTTTTTCAGTGCCACCTCCACGTTACGGGCTTACTTCATTACTTGGAGTCAGGTTCAAGGTTATGAACTGCACCTAATTCTGAACATCATCATTTAACCCGTTTAGAAAATAACTCACGTATTAAAGCTTCGATTGATGATGTACCAATGCAGAAAGGTATTCAAACCTTGTTATATACGTATATATTGTTCTCATCTGCTTTAGTGTTGTTAATTCTTCATGAGTTTTGAATGTCCAGGCCACTAAATTGGTCCATCAACTCATTCTTAAATTGTTTCATAAAATCTTTGGGCTTATCTCCAACAAAATGTTGAACCAATGAACAACTTGACCTTATATTTGATCAATTTGATACTAGGAAAAGGACCTGTGAATGTAAGGCGTTATAAGTACCCACACATCCATAAGGGTAAGATTCAAAGGTAGGTTATGGAATTACTTCAGTAGGGAATAAAACAAGCTAGTACTAGTGCCTATTTTAGCCAATCATTTTAATGAAGAAGAAAGTAGTGTTATTAGAATCATACCAGTCATTGACTCGGTCAAGGTATTGGGTTAGCGGGTCACTGGTCGAACTAGTGGGTTAAAGGTTGAATTACATAAACCAGTATATAATAAATATATGAAATTTATATATAAAATATAGTATATAAATAAAATTGGCTATTAATGTATTCATTGGATACATTGGTTCAGTGGCTAAAATTGATTTGCTGGCTCAAAGGTCTTGCATTCTATTCCCAGATATTGCAAAATTTCATATTCACAATTCAAAATTCCAATTGTTTAACTTTCACTTTCAGCTCCCGCCTGTAGACCTCGTTGCTTATGTGCTAATCAAGATGTGACAGTGCGTCAACGATTCAGATCTGTGCAACAACGTAAGTAGACAGCGTATTGGGTAGTGTGTTGGACAATTCAAGCTAGTTGGGAAGCCCGACCAAGTCACACGTTTTCTAACAGAGTTAGCGCCAAGTTGTTGATGTTAACACAGTTTATAGGCATTTCTGATCTGAAAATGTGACCGGACCGATCACAAGTCCAGTTTTCGATTAAATCGGCTAGTTTGGCCTGAGTTTTAAAACACTAGAAGAAAGACTCAACTTCGCAAATATGTGTTGATTACAAGTCATTAAATAAGGTAACAGTACCTGATAAATTCCCAATTCTAATGGTGGATGAATTATTGGATGAGTTGTATGGGTCTTACTATTTTTCTAAACTTAATTTGAAATCTAGCTATCATCATATTAGAATGAAGCCAGATGATGTTGAGAGGACGACCTTTCAAACTCATGACGAGAATTATGAGTATTTAATAATGCATTTTGGCCTTACAAATGTCCCCATCAACATTCCAAGCAACTATGAGCGAGATTTTTAGGCCATTGCTAAGGAAGATGGTGTTGGTATTTTTTTTGTGACATTTTGGTTTTCAGTCAGACATGGCAACAATAGTTAAATCATTTGGAAATTGCTTTAAATGTGTTACAACAGAAACACTTTAAGGCTAACCAAAAGAATTATTAATTTGGCAAACAAACTATAGCATACTTGGGTCATTTGATATTTGGTAAAGGTGTTTCTATAAATCTTGAGAAGGTTAGGGTAGTTGTAGAATGACCTGTTCCTAAGAAAAGAATGCCAAAAGGGTTAGACGTTTTTTCGAGTTGATAGGGTACTACCACGAGTTTGTGGTTGGATACAGGAAAATGGCAAAATCATTAACTGAATTGACAAAAAAAAAGGGTTCAAAGGGGGGAAGATGCATAGAAGGCTTTTGAAACTTTAAAAAAATTGATAACATCAACTCAATGTTATCATTACCTAATTTTTCTACGATATTTGATATTGAGTGTGATGCTTCAGAGAATGGTATTAATATAGTGTTACTGGAAGAGGGTAAACTAATCGCTTATTTTAGTAAGGCTTTGTCAGATGGAGCATTAGCCAAGTCAGCTTATGAGAGAGAGATCATGGCACTAACACTACCAATTCACCATTAAAGGCCCTATTTGCTGGGAAGACAATTTAGAGCGTTTATATATCAATGACGATTTAAAATCCTATTACAAAAAGGATTTCCATTTGGAATTTACGTCATTGTTCTCTTTTCCCATTTGGAGTGAAGGCAAGAATTGAACCACATGGTATCTCAAGATCTACAACTCTAAAAGATCACCATTTGCATACAAAATGATCTCTTATCCAGACCCAATTTTTCACTGCATCATGGGGTGTTGTACTACAAAAACAGTAATACCTTTAATTCTCCTTGGATTTCAACTTTAATGGAATAATTTCATTCCACACCTGAAGGGAGCATTTAACATATATCAAAAGCTATAGAAGGTTGGTTGAGAATTTGTTTTGGCTTGGCATGAAAAAACTATGTGCAAGCATTTGTGAGGAATTGTGATATATGTTAGAAACAAAAATACTATACGTTATCACCAAGAGGCCTTTTGCAACTATTGGAAATTCCTAAGACCTTTTGGGATGATATCTTAATGGACTTCTTCCTCATATTACCAAAATCTAAAGGGTGGGGAGCAATTATAGTTATGGTTGATATACTATCCAAGTAACATTTTATCTTACTCAAACCACCCTATAAGGTAAAGAACATTGCAAAAATCTTTGTAAGGGAGGTGGGGAGGTGGTGAGGTTGGATGGGGCTCCAAAATCAATAATGAGCAACAAAGATCTTGTTTTTACAAGAGATGAAAGAATAGAAGTTGTGGATCTTTTCGAAGAGTGCTGGTTCTTTGATAACTTATCAAAGATAAGACTAAGGATGACAAGGTGTCACTCTGATCTTTGCCCTTCCATTAGCTTGATCATCCCCCTGAATTTTTTTGGTGAAGGACTTTAATGTATCCTCTTGCTCATCAACTAGTAAACCACCTAGCAATGGTGCTTTTGTTCATCCTAAGAAGATCCACAAAGCACCATTCATGCCACCATTAAGATTGAGAGAATAAGATGACAAAAAAGGAAGCAATTCTATTAGAAGCAAATTGGTGCACCAACTAACAGATCATGTTGTGTCTTAAGTAGCTAGTAAACCTCATTGGGCATAAATGAAAGGACATCACAATATTTATTGTAATAAAAAGAAAATCAAACTACTAAAAACACTATATTTGCCTTCATCCATAGGGAGAGAGGAAAAGTTCCAAGTAAATGATACTAGAACTAGCAAATCCCACAAGAACCCATCAACACCTACCCATATTGACATTTTGCCCCCCAGGCAAACCTCTAAGACTTGTAGTATTCCAAGATGTAGACCAACTAGAAAGACTACGGTTGAAAGCTTCAACATAGAAGGTATTATAGAGATAAGGTACATGTACCTGAATTAAAAAATAATGAGGAGAAGCCTAAGTGATCTTGAATTTGAATAAGTTTAGGGGTTCAAGGATTTAGGTTTCTCACTTGAGAAAAAAGCCTTAAGCCCAAGTTTTGTAAACATACTACTTGGTTTGCAAAAGAGAAAAAAAAAAAAAAAAGATAAGACAGAAGAAGATAAGGTAGTAAGGAGACCATACTTATTTAGAGGCATGGTTGGTGCAAAGTTATGTTCTTCCTATTCCAAATTAGGCTTCTTATAAGTTTGTAGGTGACAAGCAAGAGCAAATCAAGTTTTGGGCTAGAGTAGTAGCCTCAAATGTACACCAAGAGTGTTGATAATTGCCATTGATTACACTCAAAATTTGAACCAATGAACATCGTGACCCTCTATGCTTACTTAAGCCATCAAAATGTGCACATTTGATTTAGTGTGATGAATGCAAAAGTAGATTTTTAACCAGGAAATCCAACCACGCGAATCAACTTCTTCTAAAGGCTACAAGCTCAACTCGCTTAGTGATTAGATGTGTGTCGCTCTCAAACTCCATATGTGACCCATGGGGGTTTCTCGTTTCAGACCCCTCATCATCATCCAAAGTGTGTCATTTCACCTATTCTCTCATAAACTTCACAACAAGATTGTGAAAATCCTCTTGTTCTTGTTTTTTTTTTTTTTTTTGAGTGAATGACTATTGCTTAGATGCGAAAGATTAGACTAGATCTTGAAACTAACTCTCAAAACTCACCAACCGAGATTCACTGGTTTTAACATGAGCTTGAAGACTAGACTCAACAGGGATCTAGCAGGTCGGACTAATGATGAAACTCTAAGGTTCAATATTTACACACACACACACTCACTAAGGAAGAAAAAATAATAGAAAGAATCTTTAGAGAAAAAAATACCTCACACTCCTCTGCCAAAATTACAGGTCCCAAGCCCTAGGTTGTTTCATTCTCTTAATTTTTTTTCCTCCCTTCTTCTTACTTCCCTCCACTCCTTTTCCACACGTCGCCTATAGCTGCAATTGAATATGTACTATGCATAACTGCCTCCTTGTGTCCCTATTCTCTTTTTAGTGTAGACTTTCCAAATCCTTGGGCCTTTATTTTGTTGACCCAAAAGTTAATTCTTCTTGTCTTGGGCTTTATCATTTTTGTAGAAATCTTTGTAAGGGAGGTGGTGAGATTGCATGGGGTTTCAAAATCAATAGTAAGCGACAAAGATTATGTTTTTATAAGTATATTTTAGTAAAAAATTTCAAGCTACACTAAATGAAGTTTAAGATGAGTTCAGCCTACCACCCCGAAATAGATGGGCAGACTAAGGTTGTCAATAGATGCTTGAAAGCCCAATTGAGATGTTTTGCAATAGAGTAACCACGTAGTTAGGCCATTTGGGTACCTTGGGATGAATTATGGTACAATACCACTTTTCATGTATCCATTAACACAACACTATTTGAAGTTGTATACAGGTAGAAACCACCCACCATTCTAAAATTTATACTTGGGGAGACATAAGTAGAGGCAATATCTTAGGAGTTGGTGGACAAAGATGAAGCGCTCAGACAACTTAACTTTCATTTAAATAAAGCCCAATCCTAGGTGAAGAGACCAACTGATAATAATAACAGGGACATGAATTTTAAAGTTAAAGAATGGGTATTTTTAAAATTAAGACCTCACAAATAGAAAACAATAACGAGAAAGATCAATAAAAATGAACCCCTCGATTTTATGGACCATTCCAAATTACAACTAAGGTAGGAGTAGTATCATATTATAAGTGTTGGGTCCCTCCAAAATTCACCTAATGTTTCATGTATCACAATTAAAAATGGTAGTGGGAAACAATCCTGTCATTCCCACTTTGCCTGAGGGCATGGATGCAGAAATAGGAGGAAGGTTGAACCGGATCAGGTTCTAGGAGTAAAAAAGAAAGTAGGCGTGGGAAAGACATCATTCAATGGTTAATACAATGGAAGGGCAAATTGATGGAAAAAGCTACCTGGGAAGATGATTTTACCATGAAAAGCCAATTTCTTACATTTAGTTTAGAGGACGTGATTGATACTGAAAGAAGGGTCAGTGATAAAGCCCAAGACTAAAAGGATTAACTTTTGGGTCAACCCAATAAGGGCCCAAGGATTTAGAAAGTCTAAATTAAAAAGAGAAGAGGGATAAATGGTAGTTAGCAAGTAGAGCAGGCAGGTATGCATGGTACATATTTAGTTGCTTATAGCGACATGTGAAAAGGAGTGGAAGGAAGTAAGGAGAGGGGAGGGAAAGAATTGAGAGACAAAAACAACCTAAGGCTTATGACCTATAGTTATAGGGAGGACTGTGAGGTATTTTTTTCACTAAAGATTTTTTTACTGATTTTTCTTCCTTAGTGAGTATGTGCATAAATACTAAACCCTAGAGTTTCATCACTTTCAAGCTTATCTTTATTTAGCAATTTCTCTCTTCATGTCTTCCATGTCTATCTTTAACTTTTCATAGCTCATTTTTAATATATTTTTCACACTAGTCAAAATAATCACAAATGATCAACCTATAGGTATAAAAGAGGTTATTTCCATAATGACAATATCTTCTCTAATATCTCACTCTTACTCCATTGCCACTAACACTTGAAGAAGATGTTACTCTTGATTATGACATTTCATCAAACATCATACCAACACAATAAACAGCATAAAATTTTCACACAACTTTAGGGGGACAACCAACAAAATTGATGATAGAAAGAAAGAAACTAGAGAAAATAAGAAACCCATACCAATTAGGAAGACAATAGCTCCAAGATTAGGTGTACAACAAACCATTGTTCCTCCTCTACAAAACAAGCTTATTATGCTTGGGTTGCAAAAAAATCTCTTCATCTCCAACATATGTTGCTTTAATAAAGGATATATGGGCATTTTGGGAAGAAAAAATCATTAATAATCACATGCGAGTCACATGCATAGCTTTTATCAAGGATTTGGACGTTGTTAGGAGTTGTTAGTTTGTTAGAAATTTTAGTTAGTTGTTATTAGTCAGTTAGATATAATTGTTAGCTCTATAAATAGAACACCTATACATTCTCTTTGTATCTTTTATCAATACAATGAGTTACTTCTATGGTACTCTTCTTCTTTGTGTTGAGATATATGATTTTTGGCCACACCAAATGAGTGTTACTTGCATCTTTTCTCAATTTTCTAATATGGTATTGCAGCTTTCTCTAGGAGAAAGCGACAATTTCACTTCTACTGTAGTTGAAGATGATGAAAAGGAAACTAAACACTTTGCCAAGCTATGGTGGCTAAAGAAAACAAGGAAGAGTTTGTGATGATTGGAAACCATTGTGTGCAAGTTCAGGTGCCCAAAGAGGAAGAACTTTCATTTTTGAAAGTGAAAGAAAAACAAATTGTAAGCATTTTCATAACCTTCATTTTTGGGAGCATTACTGAAGTCAACCAAGAAGATGAAGAAAAGCTAATGCCTAAGCATCAATGGTTGTCTGCAATTAGCGATTTTCCTCCACTATTTCAACTCTCTGAGGTTGCTATTGAAACAAAGAAAACAGGTTCTCCAAATGATGGGTGTATACAATCGGTAATCTGCTTTGCTCAATAATGTGTTGATCTCCTTTGTGGCTTCTCTCTCTTTGGTTGTTGACTTGTCTTTTTTTGGCATCACTTTGTTGCTATTGGACCTATAGCAGTGATAGGAATTGAAGATGCAAAGAAATTGTTTGAAGATTTGCTTGCGAGAAATGAGGTTATTGGGATGTATGATCATTCACTCACTGTTCAACTTTGCAATTGTTTCTTCATCTTAATTCTTAGTGTGAGCCAAGAAGTTCCAACGTCTATCACCCTTTCCTCTCAATTCCATTTCTACTTCCATAGTTCTATGTCATCGTCATGTTAGGTTGAGTATGGAGGAAGAACAATGGGGAAGGTGTTGCCGAAATAGAAGAGTTGGAAGGTTAAAGGGAGAAAATAGTTATAGAGCTTTGGGAATAAGTCTTCAGAGTTTAGTTCAAGTGGAGGTCAGTTTTGCACCAATCTTAGGAAGAAGAAAGTGGTGGTGTTACATTTGAGGAAGAGTAATGCTATATAAGGGCATGGGGAGACGGTGTTTGATAAATCCTGTGATGTTGTCACCTGTAAATTTGGTTAAATAGCGGTTGGCTTGGGATCCCCAAAACCCCTCAACTCAATGATTGTCAATCAGAATTAAGGCTCGAGACTCTCCTAATGGATTTGTTGGTTAAAACACTATGTCACTTGCACCATGACCAACAGAGGGCTTTCTTCCATGTTTTGAGGTTCAATAAGTTTAGCTGTATTGATTGTCTGAAGTAAAAAAAAGGGAGTAGGATTGTGCCTAGTGGTGCAATTGCAAAGTTTCAGTAGCTGCCATGGACCATTAACTAACTACAAACTAGGAAGAGTCATTTTTATTTTTTTTTGCCTACCAATGCTTTTGCATAGAATATTTGTTACTCAAACTCTAAAAACAGCAAGTCTTTACTTTTTCTTAGTGTGTACGATCCTTGTTCAAGATGGTTATGGTCCATCACCACCACCAGCTTGCAAGGGGTGTTATAGGATATCAGTTAGTTGTGTTTGTTACAAGTTGTTAGTTAGTCAAGATACTGTATTTCTCTCTTGTATCACCATCTTTTCATATTAATCAATTTCAATGAGTTACTTTTTTGGAACTCCTCTTTTGTTCGTTGGGCTCTATAATGTGTGGTTACATTAAATGGGCATTATTTGCACCACCCATCAAAATTCTGATAGATGTCGTTTAGAAGTGAGAGATATACAATGTAACATGTCCTAAACAATTAAGAGAATTATTATAGTGACAAAAAAGATAGAAATAACCGACGAAATATGCTAAAACATTATGAGTTTCCGTGTAATTTACTAAATCTATATTTAATAGCTTCTCATTGATGACCATTTAATGCTTTACGTCATGAGTAACTGATAAAGAAAGTGCTTTAGGTCATGAGTTCAGTACATTTTGTGCAAGTTTTCGAATCATTTACGAATCAACAACTATTTGTCATGCACTATTATTTATTTCTTAATATTAAATTGTTATTATTTAATTTATATCTTTGTCTTTTCGTGAATAAAAACCGTATGATTAATGATAACAAGATAAACGATCAAAATGAGACAAGCGCAGATATGTATTTCTTAAGCCATATATGATGATAACACATGTTACTATCGTAAGTTGTGAGAAAACTCGAGCATATGAATTAACTTCTCAACAATACAAATTTTATTGACGAGCAGAGGAAGTGCAATATTGTAAGCACGAGGGAACTTCGATTAGGGGCACTTTGGTGTTCCTCTCTTGGTTCGCCAGTTGTTGTAGCACGGACATTCTTCCTTGTGATCATAGGTTCCCGATGGGACACACAAACATTTCGCACAGCAGTAGTTACAGTAGTGTAGACACGCCTTCCTGTAATGAGTCTTTGAACAACGATAATCGCATGCCTTTGGACATTCTGAATGTAACCAATGTTTGAATTGTGAACATCATCATTACATAAAATTAAAAAAATACTATTATTTTTCAAAAATATGACTAGAATCAGTACCTTGGGGCGTAAGTGATCCTTCGCCACCACCCTGTAGATGTTTTATTTGAAAGAAAGGGAAAAAAAAAATCAGAAGTCAAGGGGAAGACAAATAATACGTCACTAGTACACATCTTTTTTACTTTTTATTTTTAAATTTGAAGGCAACGCCTTTCATTTGAACTATAATTTAATTGGCATCGTTCCAATACCATGTTAAGCTTATTTAAAAACTGTGGACAGGGGTGAGAGAGCACAACAAATTTGTAAGTAACACTTGAATATATTTTAAATGAAGTAAATTTTTAAAAAAAAAATATATAAATAATATAGACATAAGGAAAAATATTAACTTTAAAAATTTAAAAAGAATTCATTAAAAGTATAAATAATTGTGATTAAAAATTAAAAATTAAAAATAATTGAAACTGAAATTTCAAAGAGAAAAAAAAATTAAATTAAAAAAATTAAAAATAATTTCAGAAATTTCAGGAAAATATAAAAAGTATCGAATGATAATAAAAATATATGTCATAAAAAAAAAGAGAAATAATATTTGTACAATAAATTTTACAACTAAGAGAGTAAAGTTTAAAATGTAATAAATGATGTAATAGAGAAAAATAAACACAATGTTGTATAAATTGACAAATTGTTGTAAGAAATGTTAAATGTATATTACATCTCATAAAAAGAAAAGGAAAAAAGAGTTTGATAAATAATGTTCTCAAATTTAAAGCAAAGACTTAAATTTATAATATAGACATAAACATTTATATTAATGTAAATAAGAAAGCAAACTAAATAAAGAAGAAAGAAAACTATCTCACTAATCACTCACTAACAGGCTGGAGTTTTTAATTTGTATATTTATGGCTGCAGTGTGTATGTGTGGGAGAGTAGAGGGAGAGAAACATCACCCACATAAGCAACTTGAGTCATAAAAGCCATTGCAAAGATGAGAAGAAGTGCGCACACAAATTTAGTCATGATGCTTTGACTGGTCTTTCTCTTAGAACAAGGTCTAAGTTAAAAACGCTGTGAAGGTCAAGGAGTTGTATAGATGCAAACAATCACTATAAAATTAAATTTGAGACTTAAGTTTTCTTCTTTTTTTGCGTGTATATACAATAACGATAACAAAGTTAAAACTAGAACATTGTACATACTATCTAAGCCCCCACCACTAGGCCAACCCTTCACCCTAGTGGATTTTGAGACTTTTGTTTTTGTCTGAACCTAAATTAAACTTTCCGTATAATTTGCTGGATTGCGTGTTGCTCATTAATTTCAGAAAATTTATATACTTTTATTACTAAGTTAAATTTATTCATAAGTTTCTATATTTTAACAAGTTTTTAATTAAATCCTTATTATTTTAAAACTTATAATAAAGTTATTATAATTTTAAAAAATTAACTTGAGTTTTAAAAACTTATACCTTTAAATTTCTATTATATATTATTAACATAACACTTTTTTATGCGGTAATCTCTTAACATTTTTTCCTCGTCAATTTTTATAATTTTTTCGTTATTTTTTTTTCAAAAGTATTTATGTCCAATTCGCTAAATTCCAAAATCTCTTTGCAGCAACTTCATGTAAACACACGCAACAAAGGTTCTTTTTGGATTGTAAATATTGCATACAAATAATGATGTAAATACAAGCAACAAAGGTTTAGTTATCAATTTCAAAGGAGCAAAAGCAGTATAGAATAACCAAGGGTCTTTTTGGATTGTAAATATTGCATACAAATAATGATGCAAGAGCTGTTTTTTTTTTTAAATAAATAAATTGAGATGAACATGTTGGGTTCTTTTTTCTTCTTTTTTTTAATTAGGATATTATTGGTGCAAAGTATTTATCAACTTTGTCAATTATTAATTTCCGTAAGAAAACCTGACTGACCACCTTTAATAGGATCTTTTTTTCCAACTACATTTTTTTATCCACAAAGTTCGAATATGAAATCTTACTTAAAGATTCTAAATCCAGTTCTACTCAGACTAACAACATATTGATGTATTGGATTTGAAATTGTTTTACGTGTTTTTCTACTAAAAAAAATGAAAAAGTTAAACAAATCACAGGTCAAGGTATTTGACTGCTTGTGATGACACAGAACCACTAATCATAATCGAGAATTGATCACGCACGGATTCACCATGATATGATTTAAGGCTAAAGTCGGTAGAATAAAATGAAAAAATGAAAGAAAATAGATGGTCATTTCCAATAATGTTAATAGGTTCACCCACGATATTTTCCTTTCCCTTATTTTTCCTTGAAGAAGAAGCAATATTTTACATGTTAAAATTAAAAGGCACGTATTAAATGCTAAATAACTGAAAGCATATATTATGGTAAACATCGTTGACGACTTGTGACATATCTTCATTTAATTATCATTGTTCATTTATTTATTTATTTATTGATAGTGCATTTAAGCTTAGAGAAAATAAATTATGCATTGACATACTGTCATTCAATTACAAATCATCATGTATGGTAAGTTTGTTGACTTTGACAATAATTACCTTAAAAGTCATACTAACAATGATTTCTAATTAGTTGACCGTATAAAACTTTTTACACTGACAGTACATAATCATTAAACTCTTAAGCTTATTTTTTTTATTAGAAAATACATATTTTTAGTTTATTTTATTTTATTTATTTACTTATTATGTAAGAGGCTAGGAAAAAAATCTCAACTCTTGTGGTCTGTTTGGAACACATGAATTAGGGAGAATGAATAATGCGCAAACGGAAAACAACACTCTTTTCTTTACTTTTTAAACAACCAAATAAGATAAAAAAAGAAAAAGCTTTAACTTTATTTCCTATCAAACAACTTATATTATCATCTCACTTTCTACTCATTGTCTTTTCTTTCTCTTTTTCTCTTTTTCCTTTATTTTCTTAAATCAAACATACCCTTAGAGAAGATAGAAGCCAATTGAAATCAGAGGAAGAAAATAGAAAGTTAGATATCATTACATCTACTTATGAAATTAATTAGGATATTTTAGGTTTTATTATATATGTTTTGGCCATTAAATATAAACCTTTTATATTTTATTGTATTTTGGACCTATTGAGGATCCTTTTATTTTCATTGCGTTTTAGGCTCAATTTCTAAACCATACATATAAAAATGGCTTAAATATATTTCTGGTTTCTCAAATTATAACAAATTTTTCTTTTAGATTCTCATAAAATTTTCAAGCATTTTTGTAACGTCTCAATTTTTTTTAGAAAAGTATAAAGTGTTAGAAAAGATACAAGTACAATGGTATGATGACTTACATAAGGTAATAATATTCATAAAAAAAAAAAGTTAAGATAATAATTAAAGAGTTTAATGACTATGCACAGTCAGTGTAAAAAGTTTTACATTGTCAACCAATCAAAAGTCATCACTAGTATGACTTTTAAAGTAATTAATATAAAAGTTAAAAAATTTACCATACATGTTGATTTATAATTGAAGGATGTTGTAAAACTATTTTACACCAATAGTGCATAATCAATTTTCTCATAAATAAAACTACAAGATTTTGACCTTTTCTACAAGCAAATTCCTGCCACCTACACCCATCTTGGTCAGTAAAAAACAACTTTAAAAAATCTGAATATTAATTAAAGTGGATAAAAACTCAATTTAGATTATTTTAAACTTTCCATGATTAGTAGCTTTCTTTCCTATAAA
Source organism: Spatholobus suberectus (assembly GCA_004329165.1). Lineage (NCBI taxonomy): Eukaryota > Viridiplantae > Streptophyta > Magnoliopsida > Fabales > Fabaceae > Spatholobus > Spatholobus suberectus. Next base: position 56,415,328 of record CM014737.1, on the reverse strand, counting down.
TATATTACTTAGAAATATGATTTTACTTTATAAAAAACATCTTCTCTTCCTTTATCTGGTTGCTATGTGAATAAAAAATGAGAGAGAAAGGGAGATTTAATTCTAAATGCATCATTTATTTAAAATCAAAGCATAAAATTTGAATCACCTCTTTAACAAACTAAGGTAGGGGGATAGTTATTTTACCATCCTTAAAAAGAAGAAATATAATTGTTTTGAGTCATAGGTGACCCCAATCTTCTATTATTTCTAATATTTATTTATTTTTCTTTCACAAAATACATTAGTTCTAACATTAAAATTCTACTAAATAACCAAAACTCTAAACTAAATCAATTAGAATACTTAAATTAGCTATTAGATTTCATCTATTAATTAATTATTTTTCTATCATTTTTTTAATTCTCTAGTGATATATTGGTTTATTTTTAACTTTTAGTTATAGTTATTTACTTTTTTGACATTTTATTTTATTCTCTAGTGATATACTGGTCTTTTTGAACTTTTGTTTATAATTATTGACTTTTCTGACATTTATTTTAATTGTCAGTGATATATTGGTTCATTCTAACTTTTGTTTATAGTTATTTACCTTTTTGGCATTTATTTTATTCTTCAATGATATACTAGTCATTCTAACTTTTAGTTATGAACATTTACTTTTTTGGCATTTATTTATTCTCCAAAAATATACTGGTCCTTTCTAACTTTAAATTTCGAGTTATTTACTTTTACATTTATGATCTAATTTTATTGTTTAATAATTAGTTTTATTTAACTCTACCATTGACTAAAGATTTATGTTATTTATTTTTCTTTCATTTATCCCATTCTCCAGTAATATAGTGGTTTATTTTTAACTTTTATATATAGTTATTTATTTTTTTGGCATTTATTTATTCTCCAATAATATACTGATATTTTCTATCTTTTATTTATAATTATTTACTTTTCTGACATTTATTTTATTTTCCAATAATATATTGATCCATTCTAACTTTTATTTATAATTATTTACCTTTTTGACATTTATTTTATTCTTCAATAATATACTAGTCCACTTTAACTTTTAGTTATAATTATTTACTCCTTTGGCTTTTATTTTATTCTCCAATGATATATTGGTCCATTCCAACTTTTTAATTTTCAGTTATTTATTTTAACATTTATGATACAATTTTATTATTTAATAATTAATTTTGTTTAACTCTAACATTAACTAAATATTTACGTTGCTGAATTCTTGAGATAAATTACTACATAGTTAATTTATTTTTTTATTACGTAGTTACTAAATTTAATTAGTTATGTAGTAGTTTGACCAAAAAAACATTAATTATGTAGTTATTAAATTTTTACGTTAATTATTTAATTAAATAATGAATTAGATTATTAGGCAGTTACGTAGTTAAATTTTTGCTACGTAGTTACTAACTTAATTACTTATGTAGTCACTAAATTTTACATTAATTATTTAATTAAATAATGAATTAAATAATTAAGTCGTTACGTATTTAATTTTTTTATCATATTGCTTTTAATTTTAATTAGTTATCTTGTTACTAAATTTTACATTAATTACTTAACTAAATAATTAGCTAAATTATTACATGCTTACGTATACTCAAACCAATCTAACTCATAAATATATTTAATAAAAAGTGTCATTAAATCGTTTACTTGCATTAATATGTGTAAACTTAAACATTTATATAAAATAGACAATGAGTATATTTGGTAAGTTATTCTAGTAATTTATAAGCTGCTTTAACTAACATATAAGCTAGTTTGACCAAAATAAGCTTGTTTGGTACATAAGCTTATTTTAATAGTTTCTAACTTATTTTATAAGCCACTTTAACTAACTTATGAAAATAAGCTAGCTTATAAGTTACTAGCTTTTTTTGTTCTTTCATTTTATCCTCACTAATTTATTTGAATATCTTTTTATCTTTTTTTTTAAATTTAGAAATCAAATAACTAAATATGTTCTTTTATGTCATTTTACATTTATTAGCTAGTTTATCAGCTAATCTTACAAAACACTCTCAATTCATTCAGCTAGCTCATAAGCTTTTATCTTTTCAGCTCCTAGCGTATAGCTTATAAGTTTTAGCTAACTTATAAGCTTTCAACTAGCTTATAAGCTAGTTTTACTAGACACATCCAATAAATAAAAGTAAAAAAAAATTAAAATATAATAATTTATTTTTTATTAGAATCTAAACCAAATTAACTTGATTTTAATTAGATTGATTTAGTATAAATTGGTCGTAAAAACTGAACTAAATTCAATCAATCAAATATAATTAATTTAAATTTAATTTTATCCTAAACTCGCACCATTAGATTTATTTAATAGCTTCTCATTGGTGAGCATTTAATGCTTTATGTCATGAGTAACTAATCAAAAAATTGCTTTACGTCCTGAGTTCAGTTCATTTTGTGCAAGTTTGCTGTTTATGAATTGTTTACGAATCAACAATTACTATTATTTGTCATGTACTATTATTTATTTATGAGAAATATTAGCAACATTTTCTCGAATACTCTTTTTTTAACATTCTCTACTATTAGTTAGAATTTATTAGAAATCACAAATTTTGGTAGATCTCACTTCTTATTTAATGGATCTCTCTCCTCATTTAGAATTAGGACTCACCAAAATTTGTGATTTTCAATAAATTTTGCAAAAAGATGTTTAAAAAAGTGTTACTAACATTCATCTTTATTTATATATTTTCGTTATATTTTAGGACCAATTTCTAAACTATACATATAAAAAGGATTTAAACATGTTTGTAATCTTTCAAATTATAACAAATTTTATTTTTAATTTCTCATAAAATACCCAAGAATTCTTGTAACGTCTCTGCTTTTTTTGTTTTAGAAAAATGTTGTGTTAAATAAGATACAAGTATAATGGTTGATGACTTAGATAAGGTACTAATTGAAACTACAAGATTTTGCCCTTTTCTACAAGCAAATTCACGCCACCTACACATCTTGGTCAGTAAAAAATTACTTTAAAAAAATTTGAATATTAATTAAAGTAAATAAAAACTCAATTTAAGTTTTTTTAAACTTTCTATGGTTAGTAGCATTTTTTCCCTACTAATAAAACACTTAGGAACATGATTTTTACTTTATAGAAAATATCTTCTCTTCCTTTGCCTGGAGTGTTATGTGAATAGAGAGAGAAAGAAAAATTTTATAAAAAAAGGGAGATTGAATGCTAAGTGCATCATTTATTCAAAATTAAAGTAAAAATTTCGATCACCTCTTTAACAAACTAAAGTAGGGGGTTAGTTATTTTACTATATTTAAAAAAGAAGAAATATAATTGTTTTGAATCATGGGGTGACCTTAGTCCTATATTCTACTATTTCTAATCTTTTTCTATTTTTCTTTCACAAAATACATTAGTTCTAGCAATAAAATTTTACTAAATAATAAAAACTCTAAACTAAATCATTTAGAATATTTAAATTAACTATTAGATTCCATCTATTCGTTATTGACTTTTCTATCATTTATTTCACTCTCTAGTTATAAATTGGTTTTATTTTTAACTTTTATTTATAATTATTTACTTTTTTGGCATTTATTTTATTCTCCAGTAATATACTAGTCTTTTCTAACTTTTATTTATAGTTATTTATTTTTCTTATATTTATTTTATTCTCCAACGATATATTGGTCTATCATAATTTTTATTTATAACTATTTACTTTTCTGATATTTATTTTATTTTTCAGTGATATATTTGTCCATTCTAACTTTTAGTTATAATTATTTGCTTTTCTCACATTTATTTTATTCTCGAGTGATATATTGATTTATTCTAACTTTTAGTTTTCAGTTATTTATTTTTACATTTATGGCCCAATTTTATTATTTAATAATTAATTTTATTTAACTCTAACATTGACTAAATATTTATGTTGCTAATTCCACACCAATATTTAGTTATCGGTAAAATCAGTGATACTTCACACCAATATCATAATAAAAAAAATATTTTCATTGCTAAATTCTTGAGATAAATTATTTCGTAGTTACATACTTAAAATTTTTTTATTACGTATTTACCAAATTTAATTAGTTATGTACTTACTAAATTTTTACATTAATTATTTAATTAAATAATGAATTAAATTATTAGGTAGTTAGTAGTTAAATTTCTGTTGTGTAGTTGCTAAATTTAATTAGTTATGTACTCCTCTGATATCGAATATAAGTAAAATAAAAAATAAAAATTAACTTATGCTAATCGAAAAAGTTAGTTAATACCATTTAATTTTACAAATCCCACTAAGAAAATAATTTTTTCCTAAATTACCCTTCATTGGAACTTAATATCAAGAATAAAAAAGAGTCATTGAAAATAAAATCTCAATTAAATGAAGGATATTTTAGGGGTAGTCTCATTAACTAAGGTGAAATTAATTAAGATTTACTTATATTTAAGACTAAGACACAAGACATTTTTTTGCTTATATTTAAGACCGGAAGGAGTAGTCCTCTACAAAAAAAAATAAAAATAGTTATGTAGTCACTAGATTTTACATTAATTATTTAATTAAATAATGAATTAAATTATTAGGTAGTTACGTATTTATTTATTTTATCATGTAGCTACTAAATTTAATTAGTTATCTAGTTACTAAATTTTACATTAAAGCTTAATTATATTTTTTGTCCACAGTTTTACAATTTTGCAAATTTTGCCACCATTTTTTGTTGTTGCAAAACTTGCCTCCTAATTTACAAAATATCGTAAATTTTGCCCTCAAGTAAAAAAACTGTCATAATCAAAAGGAAAAACTACTACAAAATTATCTTAATTGTGGCAATTTAAAGGAAAAAATGCCACAAAATGTTTTAATTGTGACAATTTTTTTTATATTAGGGCAAAATTCGTGATATTTTGTAAACTATGAGACAAAATTCACAAAAAATAAATAAATAAATTGGGGAGCAAATTCGCAAAATTGTAAAATTTTAGGGACAAAAAGTGCAATTAAATCTTACATTAATTACTTAACTAAATAATTAGCTAAATTATTATATAACTACGTAAACTTGAACCACTTAGCAAACAGATCTAATTAAAAAGTGTCATTAAATCGTTTACTTGCATCAATATAAACTTATAAATATCTATAAAATAGACAATAAGAAAAAGTAAAAAATTTAGAAAAATTATACTTTTTGTTTTCAATGTTTGACAATCTCACAATTTTGCTCCTCAAATTTTTGTTTTCGCAAATTTTGTCTCTCAGTTTACAAAATATCGCAAATTTTGTCTTAACATTGAAAAACTGCTACAATTAAGATATTTTGTGACAGCTTTTTCTTTAAACTGTCACAATTAAGACAATTTTGTGACAGTTTTTTCTTTAATTGTGGCAGATTAATTTAGTATGAATTTGCCAAAAAAAAAACTAAACCAATTAAATATAATCAATTCATATTTCATTTTACTCTAAACTCTTACCAATCCAACCGTCAAACATTTCTAATAAAAAATGCCATTAAATTGTTCATTTAATAGCTTCTCGTTGATGATCATTTAATGCTTTACGTCATGAGTTCAGTTCATTTTGTCCAAGTTTACGAATAATTTATTAATCAACAATTATTTCTTGAGACAAGCGATTAATATACGATTTAATGAGAAGCTAAACGATCAAAATGAGACAAGCGCAGACATTTATTTCTTGAGCCATGTATGATAACACACGTCACTGTCATAAGTTGTGAGAGAACTCGAGCATACACAACAATATTAATTTGATTGATGAGAAGCATAGGAAGAGCAATACTGTAAGCATAAGTGAACTTCAATTAGGGGCATTTTGGTGTTCCTCTCTTGGTTCGCCAGTTGTTGTAGCATGGACATTCTTCCTTGTGACCATAGGTTCCCGATGGGACACACAAACATTTCGCACAACAATAGTTACAGTAGTACAGACACGCCTTCTGGTACTGAGTCTTTGAACAACGATACTCGCATGCTTTCGTACATTCTAAATGTACCCAGTGTTTGAATGGTGAACATCATCATTACATCAAATTAAAAAAATAGGCTTCATTATACTATATACTACACAAGTTTTATCATTTTACGAATTTTATTATTTTTTTTTCCTCACATTTTGTCACTATATTTTTAAAATCTTGTAAATTTTGTCAAATCATCAACTATTTATTAAATAAAAATTTACAAGATTTCAAAAATAGGGTGACAAAATGTGAGAAAAAATAAATACGATGACAAAATTTACAAAATGATAAAACTCGGGTGGCACAAAATACAATTAAGCCAAAAAATACTATTATTTTTCAAAAATATGGCAAGAATCAGTACCTTGGGGCGTAAGTGACCCTTCGCCACCACCCTGTAGATGTTTTATTTGAATGAAAGGAAGAAGATAAATCAGAAGTCAAGATGAATTCAAGGGGAAAACCAATAATACGTTACGTGCACATTCTTTTACCTTTTATTTTAAATTTGAAGGCAACGCCTTTCATTTCAACTATAATTTAATTGGCCTCATTCTAATACCATGTTAAGAATATTTAAAAACTGTGGACAGGGGTGAGAGAGCACAACAAAATTCTAAGTAACACTTGAATACATTTCGTATATTGTACGGATAATTTTAAATTAAGTAAATTAAAAAATAAATCAAAAGAAAAATATTTGAAATGCAAAAAATATATAATTGATCTAAATAAATAAGCAAAAAATATAAATAATAGAGACATAAGAAAAAAATTAAATTTAAAAATTTAAAAACAACTCATTAAAGGTATAAATAATTGTGATTTGAAATAAAAAATTAAAAATAATTGAAACTGACATTTCAAAGAGAAAAACAAATTTTAAATTAAAAATTTTAAAAATAATTTCAGAAATTTCAGAAAGATATCAGAAAGTATCAAATGCTAATAAAAATATATGTCATAAAAAAAAGAGTTCGATAAATAATGTTCTCAAATTTAAAACAAAGACTTAAATTTATAATATAGATATAAATATTTATATTAATGTAAATAAGAAAATAAACTGAATAAAGAAGGAAACTATCTCACTAATCACTGTCTAACAGGCTGGAATTTTCAATTTATATATTTATGGCTGCAGAGTGCATCTGTGGGAGAGTAGAGGGAGAGAAACATTACTCACATAAGCAACTTGAATCACAAAAGCCATGATAAAGAAGAGAAAAAGTGCGCACACAAATTGAGTCATGACGCTTTGACTGGTCTTTCTCTTGGAACAAGGTCTAATTGAGTTAAAAACGCTGTAAGGGTCAAGGAGTTATATAGATGCAAACAGCTCGCCACTATAAAATTAAATTCGAGACTTATGTTTTTTGTATACACCTAAATTAAAATTTCCGTATAATCTGCCGGATTCCATGTTGCACATTAATTTTAGAAAATTTATATACTTTTATTACTAACTTAAGAGTAAATTACACTTTCTTTCTTGTTTTGAGAGATGCAAGTATTATACTATTTTTTTCTCTTATGTTGAAATATACCACTTGGTTCATTTAACTTAAAAAAAATACTATTTAGTAAGAAACGATTTTCGTACTATAACACAAATTCATTGATTTCCGTCAAAATCTATTCATATATTTTCTTAATTTTTGATTTATATTTATTTAAAATAAGATAATTGGTTCTTATTTAAAATTTGTGTGTTTCGTGCCATCTGTTTTCATATTGGATAACATTGTTGTATTAACATTGTTAAGGTAAATTACATTTATCTCCTCTAAGAGATGTGGGTATTATATTGTTTTTCTCTCTTATGTTAAAATATATATTAATTACACTCTCTTCTACTAAGAGATACGAGTATTATATTACTTCTCTCATTTTATGATAAAATATAGGTTTAAACATGTTTTTGGTTCCTATAAAATATCATTTTTTTAAATTTAGTCCCTATAATTTTTTAAATGGACCTTGTAAAATTTAATCTTTTATTTGTCCTTTTATTTTATTCAAATCCTTTTAATATATCTATTTTTTTGTTTTAGTCCCTATAATATTTTGTTCATTTTGAATTAGTCCCTTTGAAAAAAAAATTGATAGGGACTAAAAGCAAATTATTTACATATTACAAGGACAAAAACAAAAAAATAAATATATTACAAGAACTAAAAAAAATAACAGGAATCAAAATAAAAAAAATTACAAGGACTATTTTATAAAAAATAATTTTATAAGGACCAAGTTAAAAAAAATTAGTATATTACAAGGACCAAAAACATACTAAAATGTATAATTTAGTCCATTTAGTTTAATAACACTATCAATGAATACTCTTTGAAAGATTTTAAAACAAATTTTAATTATAATATATACTAACACAATTTTAATTTATCAAACTATTCTTCATTCGACATAAGTTTTTTAAAAATATATAGAAAATTTTTTAAAATTAATTATTTATATAATAATTTAAAAAGGTAATTATGTGATAAATTATTATATATATTATTTTAATATATATTTGATTTTCTATATTTTTAAATATGTTTTATAAATTAATTCTTTAAACACTAATAAACTTTTTAATGTGTATTTTATTATAATATATATAAGTATTAAATTTTGTAATAATTACTTTTCATTTAATAACAAACTTCTAATATATATGTATATAGATATTATATATATATATATATATATATATATATCATTTAATAAGTTATAGAATTAAATACATAAATTATCATTACATTTATTAAATTCAATAAATATATTATATTTAATAAATGTATATTGATAAAATTATTGAAACTAATTATATATTATATTTAATAAATAATATTTATACCATATAATAAAATATTTAGTTTATTATATATTTAATAATAATATGCATTATTAATAGCATTAATTAAACACCCACCTTAATACTTGTTAATTCTATTTTACTTATATATATATATATATATATATATATATATTATTTGATTACATTAAACTATGTTTTAAAAATGATAATTAAAAATAAATATTTTAGATATATATTTTAAATTAGAAAAGTTCATATAATTTATTTAAAATAATAATTAACGTATAATTAAGAGATAAGTTTTATTTATTTATCGCTCTCTCTCTCTATATATATATATGTATATTAGTAATATACATATGAATATATATAAATATATATATGTATATTTTTTGTAAATTTATTTAAAATAGATACATTAATTATTATTTGAATATATACATTATTAATAAATTGACAAAAAAATATAGATATGGTTATATATTCAAATGTATATTACTTATATAAATGTCTCTCTCTCTAATATATATATATATATATATATATATATATATATATATATATATATATATATATATAGCAAGCGTATCATATGAGAATGACTTTCTTAGGTGAGAATGAGAATGGTCAATCCCAACCGTTAAATTAAAATGGAAGGCTAAATTAAAATACTTAACAATTCAAATTTAAACATCATGTAACCATCAAATCTCTAAGAGATTCTCCAAACAAAAATTAAATCTCTAAAAGATCTTAATTATCACGTCACTCTCTTCAAGATTGTCGTTAACCTATCATCATCACCATTATAACCGCTGTCGCCACCACTGTTATGACTGTCACCGCCATTGCCATAGCTATGGCCAGCACTACTGTTGGCGGCAGCAACGACGACGATGGCAACAACAATCAAGGTGGTGGTAGTGATGTGTTAACATCATGGCCATTGCTGCCATCGTCGTTATAGTGGTAGTGGTGGTGGCAGCAGCGACGGTCATGGTGGTGGCTATGGCGGCACTAGTGGTGGATGCAGCAGCAATGGCAGTCATGGCAATGGTGGCGGTGGCAGTTGTGGTTGTGATGATGATGGGTTAATGACAATCTTGAATAATAGTGAAATGATAATTGAGATATTTTAAGACGTGATAATCAATATCTTTTAGAGATTTGAATTTTGTTTGGTGAATCTTTTAGAGATTTGATAGTTACATGAGGTTTTAATTTAAATTCTTAAGTATTTTAATCTAGGCCTTCTATTTTAATTTAACAGTTGAGATTAGTCATTCTTATTCTCACCTAAGAAGGTTATTCTCATATAATGCGCCCCATAATACATATACACACACACACACACACACATATATATATGTGTGTGTGTGTGTGTGTGTGTGTGTGTGTGTGTATAGATAGATAGATAAACAGATAGATAGATAGATAGATAGATAATATTAGAGTGAGGTGTAACATATTTATATTTGTTAATGGAAAATAGTGTTTTTAATATAAAAAGGGGAAGATGTAACACTTACGTCTCTTAAGGGATAGTAGTATAAAATATATTTTGATAATAGTTTTTTATCAAAAGTTAACAAGATTTCAACAAAAAATTAAAAAATAAAGTAAAGTATCATGTACTCGAATCTATCAACAAATGAGAATGTATATTTTAACATAAGAAGAAAAGATAATGTAATATTTGCATCTCTCAAATAAAAACAGTATAATTTACTCTGAAGTTAAATTTACTCATAAGTTTCTATATTTTTATCAAGTTTTTAATTAAATTCTTATTAATGTAACAAAGCTATTACAGTTTAAAAAAAAACAAAGTCTTAAAATTTACACCTTTAAATTTCTATCATATATTATTAACACAACATTTTTTTATGTGCTAATCCTTTAACATTTTTTCCCTCATCAATTTTTATATTTTTTTCACGGTTTTTAGTAAATTACACATTTGTAGTTATTTAACTTTTTTATTATTATTTTCTATGTAAGAAGAAAAATCTTATGATCTATTTGAATCACATGAATTAGGGAGAATGGATAATGGACAGACAAAAAACAACACTCTTAGCTCTTTCCGCAAATTTAGAACAACTTAAAAAGTGAAAGAATAGGAAAAAAAGTGAGACCCACACTCAATTACAATCCATTAGTTATTGGAAAAGAAGAAGATGGAATGTGAATTATATAATAAAAGACCAAGTTATCCTTATTTCTACACATTTTTTTATTAGAGATATTTATGTCATTTTATTTACATACTTTTTTCTTTTATTTTACTTTTTTTTAACTTTCTATCCTATCAAACAACTTACACAATCATCTCGCTTTCAACTATTTTTTTTCTTTCTCTTTCTTTCCTTTCCCTTTCTTTCTTAAATCAAATATACCTTTAAAGAAGATAAAGACCAATTGAAATTGAAGGGGGAAAAAAAAGAAATTAGATATCACTACATCTTCTTATGAAATTAATTAAGATATTTTAGGTTTTATTATATATGTTTTTGGCTTTGTTTATAAACTTTTTATATCCTATTGTGTTTTGGACCATATTGTGTGATCCTTTTATTTTCATTAGGTTGTAGGTTTAATTTCCAAACCATACAAATGAAAATGGTTTTTAATACCTCGAAATATATCAAGTTTTGTTTTTAGTTTCTCATAAATTTTTTCCAGCACTTTTTGTAACGTTTTAGTTTTTTTAGAAAAAATTTAAAATTCTTATCAAATAAATAAATAAATGTTTGTAAATTATATTTTAATTCTTTTTAACATTTAAAATAACTATAAACTAACATTGTAAACTTTAATAAATTGTTAGATAGTTTTTAGTCGAAATGTTTTAAAATTTTTAACTAGTTCCTAGAACTTTATTCTTTAAATTTTAATAAGTCCTTGGTAGAAAAAAATAGGATTTAAATTTTAACTTAAATAATCACTAAATAATTAAATATAGTCATTTATATTAAGTCTAAATAATCAAACAATTTTTTTTTATAGATAAAATAGGATTAATCCTAATTAAAGTTCAAAAATTAGATCAATTTTATTTATTGTTATTAGAAATTATCATAATTAAAATTTTTATTTAATTAAAATAAATAGCAATATATTATTGGTTTAAATATGTTTCTAATTCCTATAATATACTCGTTTTATACTTTTAGTCCTTATAATTTTTTTTTATGATTTTGGTCTCTATAAATTTTATTTTATCAGTTTTAGTCCTTAATGGTGTTTTTTTAGTCTGTATAAAATTATAAACTTTTGATATCAATCTCACTTATATTATAAGATATTCATTTTAGTCTTTATTATTTAAAAAACATCTGGTCTATTTTCCAATAAATGGTTGCCACATCATTAATAAATAGTGACGGGGACTAAAATCGTAAAATTAAACTTTATAGGGATCAAAATCATAATTTTTTTTTATAGGAACTAAAACCATAAAACAAATATATTATAGAGACTGCAAATATATTTAAACCTATATTATTAAACAAAATTAGAAGATTAAAATTTCATGATAAAAGGGTAACTAATTTAATGAGTTAATACTAATAAATATAAGTCAATGCAAGTTAACATACTAACCTAACTTAATTAAACACTAATTGAATTCTCACTATTTTATTGTCTTGTTTGTTATTTATTTTTTGATTTAATTTATTCTCCTACTAAAACCCCCCACTTTTCTTTACTTTTAGCTATAATTGCATAAAATAAGCGAACTTTTTTAGTTTAGGTAGATTTGGGCATACTCTCCAATTTACTCAACATATTTCCTAAACATAGTAGGATTAAAATTTATTAGTTTAACACACATCAACTTGTTTGAAAGCATATAATTTATAAACAAACAAAATTGAGTTTTGAGGATGATGAAAGATACTATAAATGTGGAATGTGAGATGACATACAAATGAGTCACTGTGTACTCTCATCAGAGTTTTTGTTTATAATCACACATACACGATCCCTCTTTAGACTTTGACCATATGAAACCAACAACAAAAATAATGAAATGAAACTCAAACACTAAATCTATTGTTCATCCATTCCACCAAACCTAAATACAAAAACAAATCACATATATAAAAATTTACAAACAAAAAAGAAACACAAAATACTTTCCTCTCCATCCATAATTCGACTTTTTGTCATTACACCATTGCAACATCAATCTCTCTTACACTAATGTTTTTTCATTGTCTAGAATTGTGCTTTCATCTTTTATGTCCCTCTTTGTCTTGCACTTCTCAACAATCCTTTATTTTATATAATTTTAGAAGCATAACATTTAGTTTTCATTATGGGGGATGATTTCTTCTACCTCTGCCTCTCCTATGTGTTTGTATTCTCTATTGGCATTTTCCCCTCAATCTTTACATTTCTCCTATAATTGTTATTGATTTCACCTTCAATGTTTGTGTTTTTCCTTCAATCGCTGTGTTGATTTGATTTCAATTTTGGAAGCGAAGCATAAATTGAAAACCATAAACTTGTTTTGCATTTTGTAGTTTTCTTCCATCCATATTTTTATTTCCCTTGTTCTAAGTTATTGCGTAAATCAACATGTATTTTCTTTTCTCTCCATGCCCTCACCAACTCAACGATTACAGTAATGTGGGTCAAGTGAATGTATAAAAATCACTTGTCTCAGCCTCTTTATCTCACTTGGTGTCCCACCAATAAAAATTTGCCAAGTCAATTAAAAATAACACATGACTTCTTCTATGCCCATTTCATTCCATTCGGTCCCAATTTTTTCTTCCATCACTCCCCTTCACCTCTCCTCCTTCCACCTTCTTCAACCCCAACCAACCGCCCTCTTTTTTTCTCCTCCAAAACAGAAACACAAACAAATGTTTCAGAAGAAAAAAAAAAAAAATCGAGTTCAATGTTCCTTGAAACCATTTCCCCCTGTAGCAACCCCTCCACGATTTCAAAGGTCGCCCCCAGTTCCATCACATCATCATGCTTGCCTAAGAGATCCCACCCTCCTGAAGACCATACACAGATTGACCAAACAACATCGTCGGAGCCTAAGTGTGTTGTCAATCATTGCTCCAGCTACCAATGGTGTGTTGCTCCGACTGCCATGACTATTCCTATGACTACAAAGTTGCTGGAAAAGAAGCCATAGCAAGAGAAAACCCCATCGTCAAAGTTGTGAAAGTGTGAAATCTTAAATCAAATTGTTGAACGCCACTTCCCTCGCCTATAGCCTTGATTACAAACTACACTCATTTTAATTGACGTGGTAGATTTTAATTGACTTGGCAAATTTTAATTGGTGGGACACCAAGTGAGACAGGTGATTTTGCTCCCAAGTGAATAACAAATGAACGTTTTTCAATGAAGCATTGATCATTTTCCTTACTAGAACAACAAAATGAAGCCTCAACTCCTTTGCAAATAAACCTCAACATTAAAAGGACCATAGACATGAAACCAAACACATTTGACAATCTTTACAAATCTATGATTGTTTTAATGTAAAATAAAAAATTATTACATTACTCAAAATCATTTACTCCTAACCAAAGAAACACAAGAATCTTAACTTTCGAATCATATACTAATTTCCCACTTACGAGGCATAGTCAAATGCAAGAATCCTAACCTTGTAATTGCGGGACTAGACATATAATGATTAATTTATTTTTTTGCCTAATGATTAATTTTTCCATGTAATAAAATAAGTAAAGACAAAGATATTAATTTTTGACAAAATTTACATACAGTTTATTAAATATTGTTTGTGATATATTTTTCAATTTAAACTAAAGTTTTATTTCAATAATATGCATAATCCTTGAATGCAAAAACAGATTATTTTGTATATTAATTATATTCCCGAAATACTATAATATTTTACCCATTCCCACATATATTCTGCTGCATACAAGTTTGGTTTCATTTTCATTAACATTTAAAAACTTGTGAGATATTTATATTCGAGCTGATTAACCAAACTGGGGCAATTTTAAAAACAAATTACCAAATTGGGTCCCTTTTGAAACATATTACCGACATGGGTCTATTTTGACCGTTGACCGGTGAAAGTTGTTACTCTGACTAGCGAAAATGGGTCCACGTCAGCTTTTTTGTTTTTTTTGTTTTTAATTACATGTCAAAGTCCTACGTGGAACGTAAAACGCAAGACCGAATAGCGGAAATAACAGGATTACGACACGTGGCCACATCTAGCTATTTTCGCAGTTTAGACTAGGGATGGCAAAAAAACCCGCGACCGCGGATATCCGTGGATAAAATCCGCCACAGGTAGAAAATGAGTACCTACATGGATACCCGTGGATATTTTAAATGGGTATATCCGCTACCCCGTTTATAAATGGGGCGGGTACAAGTATCATGGTACCCGTACCTGTGGATACCCGTTATCCGTAATTATATATTTAGTTAAATACTTTTATATATTAATATAGATAAAATTATATAAATTTATCCAAAATTTTTAAAACAATTGTTTATAATGAGAGAAATCTTATACAATTATATTACAAGAGAAAAAGAACATAAATTTGTGAGCATTTAAACTTTTTTTTTTAAGAAAAATTGTTAGAATAATTAAAAGTTATATTCAAAGTGATTATTTTAAACAATAACTCTTTAATTTATAGATTTAAATTTATAAATTTAAAGTGATATTTATAATATTTTATGATTGTCCACAACATATAAAATAAATTTATTTTATTTTATTTTATTTATTTTTTGAAAGTATCCATGGATACCTGCACGGGGAACGGGGCGAGTACGGGTACGGATTTTGTTTGTCGTGGCGGGTAGTGAGTAGCTACTACTTGTACCCGCCCCGCCCCATTGACATCCATAGTTCAGACTAGCAAAAATCACCCCCACGCGCCATGTGTCCAAGCCTAATTGCCACGTGGCAAAATCGTGGCATTTCCGTAATTCAGACCAAAGGAAATCACCACGCAGCGCCACATGTCCCAACCCGATCGCCACGTGCCAAAATCGTGGCATTTTCGCTATTCAGACTAGCAGAAATGACCACGTCGTGCCATGTGTCCCAGCCTGCCAGCCCGATTATCACATGTGATGCCTCCTGGGTATTTCTGCTATTCAGAATACCACAATTTCTGGGGTTGCGCCATGTGGCTGCATCAGAAGGGACCTGTCAACTTGCCAACAAGAGAAGGACATGTGTCAGCTCCCCCTTGTTTCCGCAATTGAGAATAGCAGCAATGCTCCTGTGGCGCCACGTGTCGCAACGCAATTTGTGCCCCGCTCGTTGCCAACCAAAGCGCGACATGTGGTGTGATTGTGGCTATTTCGGTGCTCCGAATAGTGGAAATCAAGTCGCCCACCCTCCCTTTATATATACTACACAAGCCCCACTGAAACCTCACATGAAAGCGACCGTCGATAACTGTAAGTAATTTTTTTTTATTTATCTTATTTTATTTGAGAAGTGTATTTATCTGGTTTTTTTATATTTAAATAATTGTAGGTAAATTTTTTTTGTATTTACAGTTTTTTAGTTAAATTGCTTCTCTTTTTTTTTGTGATACAATTTATTTGGTATTGGATTAGTTTATATATTATGTAATATATTGCAATTATTTTATTAATTATATGTTTTATTGTATGATAAAGTAGTGATTTTTTTAAATGAAAATTTTAATTTTTTCAATTATTAATTTTATTATATATATTTTTATTTTAATAATTGTTTATGTTTATTGTAATTTAATTTTAATTTAATTTGTATTTTGTATTAATTTTAATAATTGAATTTGTTAATTTATGTTTATTTTTTATAATATAATTGTTTATATTTTATATTTAAATATATATGTAATTATTATTATGCATTAGGAAATTAAATGGAAATTTGTATTTTTACATACGTAAAGACTGAACATACTAATGAACATTAATTTTTTTTTATTCTTTTGGTATATAATTTATGAAAATTAGTGTTTATATAATTTATTGTCCAAAATTTTATTTACATAGTAAATAATTTATAAAATGGTTACTTATTTATTTATTTAAAATATTTTTCTTGATATTATGTAAATTTTATATTTTAAGGTATTTATCGTAATAATTTAATTGATTACATTTATTATCGTATTTTTAAGTGATTAATGTGATTTTTATTAAATTATTTAATTTTTTAAATGAAAATTGTGTTGTTTAAGCATATATGATGTTATTTAAATTCTTGGTTAATTATATTGAAAGTTAGTAGTGTTATTTAGATTTTAAATAATATTTTATTCATGTTGATTGATATGTTTATATTTTTACTAATATTCAGTCTTTTAATAAAAATAATATGGCGATTGATTGACAGATTACATATTTATTTTGTTGATTGATTTACGCAATATTTTTTATGATCTTCACAAAATGGCATCTTCCTCATCTTCTGGTACAAGCATCATTCATTCTGGACCAATTGATAATTATGTATTATGGATGCAAAGTATGCATGTCTCGCAACACGTGTGGAATGGTGAACCGAAACGCAAATTAATTGTTAGACGGGCTCTTCCTACACATAATGGAGTGGAAGGTGTTCCAGAAGCAATTATTGAATTTCTTACTCAATCTGGCTTCTATTAGGGTTGCCAAAATGGGTTTTTTAAGGGTCAACATCGGTTTGGTGAATGCTTTGGTGGAAAGGTGGAGACTTGAAACACATACATTCCACATGAGATTTGGAGAGTGTACAATTACTCTTCAAGTTGTTGCAATTTTGTTAGGTCTTCCCATTGATGGTTTGCCTCTTATTGGGGCAACACAGCTTGATTGGGGAGTTCTGTGTGAAGAGTTGTTGGGTATTCGACCAACGCACCTACATGGTAGTTTTGTCAAATTAAGCTGGTTGGCTGAGCATTTTGATGACATTGGTCAACATGTCATCAATGAGGAACAGTTGCGGAGATGTGCTCGGGCATGGATCCTTTGATTCATTGGTGGTATACTATTAGTAGACAAATCAAGTAGTAAAGTCTCGTTACAATACCTTCAATTTTTGTGAGACTTTAACGAGACTAGGACCTATGCTTGGGGAGCTGCTATACTTGGTTGCTTATATTGCGAGTTATGTTTGGCCACTAATTATCAAACGCAGTCCATTGGTGGCATGTGCTTATTACTACAGCTTTGGGCATGCGAAAGATTCCAACGTATTGCTCCAAAAAGAACGCCTGACTTCGTTATTGGTCAACTTCTAGGAATGAGGTAACATTAATGTTGTTAATATGCACTTGCTACGATTTGCACATTTGGCTTAAATTCTTAATGAGTTGATATTTTTATAGGTGGCTTCGATGTGGACATAGCCACATAGGGAATGACGATTTAACATCACACAGACAAGTATTCGACATCATAAGGAGGCATGACGTAAGTATTTATTTTTTGTATAACGTATAATTCTAATTGCAATATGGTGTGCATGGTATTAACTTAATTATTCTTTGCAGATTGTTTGGGAGCCATACACTGAGGCTATCATGCAAGCAATGCCTCCAATATGCCGAGATGGACATACTGTCTGGAAATCAGTTGTGCCGTTAATATGTTTTAATGTATGTGAATGGCATCAACCTGATAGAGTGATGAGATAATTTGGTCTTCATCAACCAATTCCGCATCCTCCACTTCAACCACAGGAGTTACATGCGTTGACTTTACGTGGAAAGTATAGTGAAAATTGGTAGAACATATTGGCACCAGCCATCAACGCATGGAATCAGAGGCATGAACTATAAGTTGACGACACCGACCCACAAGTAGGAAATTTGGGTCACAATTCCGAGTACATGGTGTGGTACAGACGGAAGACGAAGATGTTTGTTGACCCCAAAAATGCTAGGGCAGCAACTCTGGTATCATAACTTATGTAAATTGACTTGTACAATTTGTGTTGTTATTAAAGTCATTGTGTCTCTAATTTAGTTTTCTTACAGGGAGAGGTAGGGGAAACATTGACGTACATGGTCTTTGAGGAAGGCAGAGGTACGTGGACGGTGGAAGATTTGGTGCCTTGCGTGGACAAAATGATGATTTTAGCTTACGCAAAGGATTGCGTAACTGAGGCTGCTGCGCCTGCTCCACCTCCTCCGCCAGTATTTGAGGCACAACAATTTCATATTCCTCAGAATCGTGTTGAATCGCAGGGGTTTGGAAGAAGAAGAAGGGTTGTTCAGCCTGAAACATATGATTTTCCGACGATGCCTCAACGTCAACATGGGATGTACTATACACCTACACAGTTTGTACATTATCCTAGTTCACAACCCATGTACTATTATCCTTCCTAGCCACAGGGTCATGCTGGAACTTCGCAGCAACACCCTCATCATGGTCATCCGCCCACACCTAATTTCACAATGGATCAAATATTTGGGACTCCGTACTCGACACCAACACCAAACATTCCTTCGCCATATGCAACTCCAGGGGCACCACTATATGACATACCTGGATCTCCATGGTTACAGGGGATGGATTAGATTATGGGTGTAGATCTACGCGCCCAATTTTCCTTAGAGGCAGATAATGCTAGCCAACTGTCTGCCACAAACATTGCTGCTACAGCGGATGATGTACGACCAGGAAGAAGAAATCCTACAGAACTTGCAAGAAACTGGTCTCGTCCTTGTGTTCTAACACCTCCTAATGAGGGTCACGAATATTTGGCAAATGATACTTGAATTTTCTTAATGTTCTGTGGTCACTGTATCATGTATTGTACATAATGTTTAATGTTTTATGGTCATTATACGCATGATGTTGTCATCTATGTTGATTTACTCGGTGTTTATAATTATGTTAACAAAGAAAAAAACACATTTACAACCAAGTTTAAAAATGCTAATGAAATATATAATATAAAGGCACGCTTTAAAAAGTTCATTTTATTAACTTTATCAACATTGTTATGAACTATATGTTTTCTTCATTATTTTGCTTAGAGTTATCTGTCTGCGCTTGTAGGGGACAATTGCGCCTATTGTGACCTTTACGTCCATATCTACGACATCTCTGTCTGGGTTGTGATTCAACCCAGTCCATTTCATTTCTGATTCTTGTTGATTTTGGTCGTCCTTTTCCACGAACAGTTGTTGGGTCCAGGACAAGTACCCATTGCTCATCATCGGGTGCCATAGCTTCTTCATTACCCAGCGGCCACCACTATCCTAAATATGCATGCAATATGTACTCATTTGTGTACACTGGGTCTATATATTGATTATAGTCAATACTAACTACACTGCACGTAACAATAACATGGGAACATGGATAATGAAATGCAGTGAAGCGTCCACATTGACAATAACGTTCATTTAGGTTAACTATCCATTTCTGACCACCACGCTGAGTCAAAGGATTGAATGCCTCCTCAACCTCAAACCTGCGTTGACTAGATATCATATCTACGTACCTAGTGGGAAGATGCGTCCTCTATATTTTTTCGTATCGCCTCAACTAACTTGGCACAATATATATTGCCTGCTGACAACTCTGCTCTCACCGGAGACCCTCGTTGTACAAAGTACTCAACACATCAACTGTATGTTGATTTCACTAAGGCAATTAGTGGAATGTTCCGACAATCCTTCGGTACCTTATTTACGCATTTCGACAAGTTTGTGGTCATGTGTTCGAATCTAAGTCCCTGCACATCATATGCCATACTCCATTTATCAACAGAAATGGCACTTATCCATCGATTGACATCTGCGCTACACTCACGAAATGTGTGTAGTTTTCTGTCAAAAATGTGTTTGCATGGAGTGTATCCTATAATAATAAAAAAACAAAATTAGTACTATTAAAAATATGATCATGTAAAAATTAAATCTGTGAGATTAAAAGTTATATTCTCATAACATACCTAGATTGACCAACATTTTTTTTTGTTTTCCATTTTTGAAACGATGATTAAAATTGCTTGCAATATGTCGAATACAATACATGTGATAAGCATGTGGAGGTTGCCATCCAAGGGCCTCATTCTGTACAGCCGACTTTATGCTACGATGTCGATCAGAAATCAAACATATGCCCTGTTTATCGGTGACATGTAAACGTAAATGTGATAAGAACCACGACCACGCTTGTAAAGTCTCGCCCTCAACCACAACAAATGCAAGGGGAAGGATATTACTGTTGCCATGTTGTGTTGTGGCAATTAACAAAGTCCCACAGTACTTGCCATATAAGTGTGTTCCATCCACTTGTATCAGTGGCTTACAGTAACGGAAGGCATCGCCACATTGCTTGAATGTCCAAAAGACTCGGTGGAATTGCCGGTAACCGCGAATTACTTGATTACCAATGAAAAATTCATCATCGCAAAGTTGGTAATATGTACCTGGCGCATTCTGTTGCATATACTTAAGCCATCTTGGAAGCATGGCATAGGACTGGTCCCAATCTCCAAATTCACGGACTATTGCTTTTTGTTTAGCCTTCCATGCCTTTCTGTATGTCACTTTATAACCAGTCATAGCTGTTATTCTCTCTTGAATCAAACTTATTTTTAAGGATGGATCTTTGGAGATCATTCCTGCACACAAAAAAAGATTTTCAAATATATTTATAATAATATTTTCATATTGATTAACAAAGTCAAATATGTAAACTTGCAATAAACCTTGTATGCATGAACAAATGAATTCGGAATCTAACTTGTCATGATCTTGTGTTAGTGACAAATTCAAGCATGTATGTGGCCCACCCCATTGGGTGACAACCCAAGTATCAGTCTTTTTTGATAAATTGCCCTCATATACCACGCACAACCATCGTCCTTATTTGGACATTTGCAAATCAACTTCGTGAGTTTGGACTCAACAACAACAAACGTTTGATGCAACTTCATCGCATAATGTTTTAATGCATTATGTACAGCTTGTTTGGTCTCAAACTGTAACCCGACATATAATTCTTCCCCAACACTCCAACCAGCGGAAACATCTAACGATGACATCTCCTCCTGATCAGGGTGACTTCAATTAATGTTTATATAGTGGGAAGAATCATTCCAAAATGGACGTTGACTTACACCTACATAACATTATTTAATTATTCATTAATAAGATAAAATATATAAAAAATCCACTTTGTGAAATAAGATTCTAATTTTTAAAAGTAAATATAGGAAAAAAATTGAAGAAAAAAATAAAGGTATATAAAAAAGTAAAATAAAATAAAATAAACTTAATGAAAATTTGACATCAAATATATAATAAAATAAAATAAATATAAATATTTAGTACTCTATAAATATAATAACTATTCAACAAACGATACCATTATTTTACTTTTTGTTTGTTAAATTTTATTTACTAGTATTTTATTACATTTTAATTTTATATAAGTTTATAACAGGTTTTTTTTTAATAGTTTGTCTTTCAAAACTAATGTCTTACTCAACGATAACATACTAATTTTGAAAAACATATGTATGACTATTTTATGTAGTAATTTTTAATTGTCTATTTGTAATTAACTTCATGAATAAACATTAACTACTTATGCAATAATATAATAGTATTATGTAAGGTAAAAACATACCTTCCTCACATTGATATATTGACAATGGTTCAATCATACGACTTACTTCAATGGACGCTGTCTCACCATCTGTGTCAAATGATTCATCATCAGGAATATCATCCTCGGATGATTCCTCAACATATGATTGCGACACATAATAGTCGTTGTCATCATCATCATTGTCATCTGCTTCTACCTGTCTATGCATCCCACATTGTGCCAATGACTGATTAGAAGACAAATTTTGATTACCAAACATGCGAGAATTTATTCCACCACCTTCTAACGGAATCACAAAACTACCAACAACCTTTATTTCAACATACATTTCTATTACTGACATTTCATTTTGTTGCTGAAATGCAAAAATCATGCATTCTATGTTTTCATCATCACATATTTATAATGCATTGTATTTACCTTCACTTTTTGAAATTAAAAACCTACATGTAACAGAAGATATAACTTGGTTTGCCTGCAATTTAAATTTATCATGAATTTTTCTTTTTAAAACATTAAAACTAATGCCGTGTCTAATTTGTATTGCTTTCTTTGTCCCTTCGAACATTACTCCTTCGACACCTTCATACATCCTTCCATTTATATATACAAATGCTATAATCGAATTCATGATTCTGTTTGATGTACCTACAAAAAAAAAGTAATATTTTATTCGGTAACAATTAAAACATAAAATAAATATGAGATTACAAATACAAAAATTTATAAATAAATAATTGCTAAGTTAAATACGTAATAAAGTCATATACAATAAAAAATTTATTTATCTATTAATTACTTATTAAAAACATGTAATGTAAATGCATATATATTATGAGACTTATGTGAAAACAACATAAAAAAAAATATATTTTTTTACATATAAAAGAAAACATTATTATATATATTCTTCAAATAATATAATATAAATATTGTTCAAATAATATAAATATTATATTGCACAAAAAATATAATGATGTTACATAAATTTAAATTGATTCAAGAAACACAAACAAAAATGATACATAACTACAATGCAAACGTCCTATTGTGAGGGAAAGGTGGAAAGTGGGTTTTATAGCCACCTAAAATGCTATTCTGACTAACGGAAATAGTTGGATGATGCCACGTGGCACAACTCTCTCAATTTAGCAATTCACAATAGCGAAAATACAGACGAACTGACACGTGGCGCGACATGATCATTTCCGCTAGTCTGAACAGCGGAAATGCCACGATTTTGTCACGTGGCGATCGGGCTGGGACACGTGGCGCTGCGTGGTGATTTCCGCTGGTTTGAATTGCAGAAATGCCACGACTTTGCCACGTGGCGATCGGGCTTGGACACGTGGCGCATGAGGGTGATTTTCGCTAGTTTGAACTGTGGAAATAGCTATATGTGGCCACGTGTTGTAATTCTGTTATTTCCGCTATTCGGTCTTGCGTTTTACGTTCTACGTAGGACTTCGACATGTAATTAAAAAAAAAAAAAGCTGACGTGGACCAATTTTCGTTAGTCAAAATAATAACTTTGATCGGTTAATGGTCAAAACAGACCCATGCCGGTAATATGTTTCAAAAGAAACTCAATTTGATAATTTGTTTTTAAAATTGTCCAAGTTTGGTTAATCAGCCTTATATTCGTTGTTATTAATTTTTATTTGTATTTGAAAAAGAAAAAGAGAAGGGTAAAAGGAAAGCGAAGGCGTGTTAGCTTGTCTTCACTGTGTTATTTCCCTCCCCTGCAAAGTCTTTCCCTCGTCTCGATCTTTCCCTTTCCTTCCTTTACTAATTACTAATCAAGTGGTAACAAAGGAAAAACACGCAATGGCAATGGCAATGGCAATGGCAGCAAAGGTGGTTTGTTTGGTGATGGGGATGGTAAGCATAGTGGAAGGAGGGAGTTGGTGCGTGGCGAAGATTGACGCGAACGAGGAAGCACTGCAGAGAGCATTGGACTCTGCATGTGGAGGCGGTGGAGCTGATTGCGCTCCCATTCAGCCCGATGGCCTCTGCTTCATTCCTAACACTCTTCAAGCTCATGCTTCTTATGCCTTCAACAGCTTCTACCAGCGCAACGCAGGAGCTCCT
This sequence comes from Spatholobus suberectus, assembly GCA_004329165.1. Classification (NCBI taxonomy): domain Eukaryota; kingdom Viridiplantae; phylum Streptophyta; class Magnoliopsida; order Fabales; family Fabaceae; genus Spatholobus; species Spatholobus suberectus. Next base: position 56,390,823 of record CM014737.1, on the reverse strand, counting down.
GATGCATGCCTCTTCGCTGACACTTCCGCCATCGCCCAAACGGATCCCAGTATGTAATATAATATGCTTACCCCTTTTCTCTTATTAATTTCATTCATGCTTTTCTTTTGACTACTTTAGTTGGATCACATATAGTTTTTTTATTTATTTATTTTTTGTCTTTCTGTATACTGTATAGGCTATGGATCTTGCGTGTACCCATCCTCTGCAAGGTATGCCCTGTTCCTTTTTCTTCTCCTTATTCCTTATACAGACCGCGCGCGCATATCCGATCCTCGTCTTCAATAAGTAAATGGATTCTCTCCTTCTCAAACGAATGGATGCACGTTTTTTTTTTTTTTTTCCATTATTTTTGGGGGTCCATTGGCTTATCAAATGAATTAAATGTGTGATTGTTTTTTAAAGTTAGATAAAATATGTAACTAGATTGAGTATTTAAATTAATTTTAATAATACATTCTATATTAGATAGAAAGTGGAATTAATTCTTGTCCTTGATATAAAACAAAACATTAAACATGCCCTTATACATGCCATGGGAACCTACCAGAAAAGGTGGAAATAAGTTAGGGGAATGAGTCCAGGTTTGAGAAAAATAAAGGTTATTTCAACTTGGTTTATTTATTTAAATAAGTTAAATTTAAAGTTTAAATTTATCTCAATAAAAAAAAATTGAAATCTGAGCTTAACTCATTAACTTGATTATTTTTTCTTTATTAAATTTTTCTATAAATAAATTTTTATTCATGAATTTAGTATTTAAGGAGTATTGTCATGTTAAAAAGCAAAATAAATCGTAATAAAATGTAATTTTATATTCATAAAAATAAATTAAGATTGAATATGAAATATTGATGATGAAAATAGTTAATTTCTTTCAATAAAATAATCATAATGTGTTTAAAATATAATTTTTTAAAATTAACATTAAAGAAATAGTATATATAAAAAACCATTATAAGTTTTTTAAGTAAATAGAGTAAATAAAATTACGGGTAAGGTAATATGAATTATTCGCATACTACTAAAGTTAAGTCTAAAATTTTGATCCTAATTTATTTAAATAATTGAGCATATTTATAAACTTAAAGCTTAAAAACACAATTTAAACGATATTAGATAAATAAAATTCAAAATGTTTACCAACAATTGATGAACATGGTGTTGCATAATAAATAAATTTGCTTTTTAGGTATAAGGGGTTTGAAGTTCGTATATATAAAAAAAATATAAAAAAAGTCAATCTTTTAAATAAATTTTAATATTTAAAAAAAAATTAGTCTTTGGTTTCCAAACAAGGGATGCCTTGGTCACAAAAAAATAATTTAAATAATTAAATCATTTTCGTAGCTAATTGATAGTGGTAAGGTAAGGGCCTGAGCCTGGGTTCACGTGCAGACACAGAGAGAGAGATTTGGTTGTGGAGGAGAGCGAGATTGTGACATGCGTCACGTGTCTCTGTACATGGTTTTTTGACCCTTGCGTCTTGTCCGTTTCTCTCCCTCCCTTCCTCCTGTCTCCAATGTCTTGCCTTTTGGTTGTTTTATAATGGTATTTAGTATTTTTACCTGCGTTGTGCTTATCAGTTTGTCTGATCCATTCCATCCAACGACTCATGTTCGTCTTCATCCTGCTTGTTCTTCACAAGTCTAGGGATGGGTGCTTTCCATTGAATGGTAAGTAAAGGTACTGGGCAAGAGTGGTACACCTGAAAAGGGTTGTCTACAAATCCTAAAGAGAAGTTCCCACGATTAGGGTAATAATAAGTCACTTAAATAATTTAAATCAAGTCATAAGTATAAACCTTATTCCCTTTAACACGTTTAGGTGGGTGGTTTATGGGGACTATTTTAAAAATGTGATTCACTATAAAAATACAATATTATGTTCTAGTGTCATGGTTTCATTGCCATGCCAATGGGACACAACTTGGTGTGTTAGTGATTACTGATTGTCGAAAATAAATAAAAGACAAAGGGGAGAGACTAACTGTTTTTGACTTTTTTATGTCATTGAAGCTAGCTATATATTATTAGGTTTAGGGTCCATTAGATTAAACATTGCAAAATGCAAGTAACTGTACACCTGAGGCACAGTAACTATGGGTGTGTTTGGAAAAATGTTGGGTTGAACACCCACGTTTTTTTCAATCCACCAATATTATCATTTTTCTATTTGTAGCTTTGGAATGTATGACAGAGGTTTGGTGTCTTGTAAACGGCAATCTAAACACACACTATGTCATTGCTACTTGCCAGTAATAATGATACCTTTGTCCTTGTTTATTTGAATGGAGAGAAATTGTAGAAAGAGAAAAAAATTATGTTAAAATCAAAGGAAAAAAAAAAAAGAGAGAAGAAGGAAAATTTTGAAAATTTATTTTTTAAAGTCAATTTTTTCTTTGATTAAACAAAAGAAAATGTGTTATTATCTGCATTTTTTTTTCTTACAAATGGTTCGAGTTCTGGGTTTATTTTACCCTCCCAGTTGGTCAGGAGGAGTCTCTATTGTTTGTTAGGGGGTCACACCCGCGTGATTATTTCAATATAAAAGTTCAATGCATTGCTTGTAAAATGGATTATTATTGCTTACTTGATTTCTTATAATGTCTTAGTACCGCTGGAGTTACAAATACAAATACAACAGTGACAACACCAGCGATGAACAACCCGAATGTGCCACCAACACGTACCTCAACAACTCCAATCCATGGCGGAGATGGTGCAGGAATGAACCCTCCAATCCCTGAAAATTCTAGAGCACCTTTAAAGACAATAACCGCCTCATTTTTAGTTTTCCTCTCGTCCATTCTCATTCTGTCCCTTATCCCTCAGACTTAGCTTGCCCGTGGCTGTGTGTAAGGTTTTGTCGGATGCTAAAGAGAGACTTTTGTAGCATATAACTACCTGGTTCGATGCAACTACATATGTAATATGTAAGCGATATCCTTTGTTTTGATCCCCCTGTGAACTAGGAGGTGCAGAGCTAGAATTGTTGGGAGACCTTTGTTGAGATTCTAAAATATTTGTAGAGCTTATATTTAAGTCGATAGCTCAATTTGGTTGTTCGGGCATACTGTGTTGGTGTGCTTCTCAGACCCCACAATATCATTAGCTTTTAAACGTGCCCTCTTACAATGAATTTCTTGCGTATCATTTTTTTTTTCTGCATGTTCTTTACTTTTCTTTTGCTCCGTCTTTTTGTAAGGCCAATGAGGTCGATAAATTACCAAGTTATTATAAATAATTTTGTTAATGTTATGGATCGCAAAACTGAAACTGTAAGTGAGACTAAAATTGGACAGGGCCAACAACTGGAAATCAAATTGAAGTGACATAGTGTCTAAGCATCAGATAAGCACAATTTTGCACCAAAACTTCAAACCCAGCCTTATATGAGAATTGAATATGTGAATAAGGTCTTGCATATTTGAAAATTACAGAATCTTTATATCTAATGGTAACGTGCATTTTTCCAGTTTGATAAAATCTTGAGACAACCTGCCTCATATTTTAGTTGCATAGAGACACTCTAATAGGATTCCAATAAATCGGAAAAAAATGTTATCAGAGTTATAAGAATACAAAATTTATACTGTGAGTAAAACACTAAAACGCAACATGTGTCCTATGTTACGAATATACCCACCGTGTATCCAATACCCACTAAAGATTCTTTGTTTTTTTTTTTTTTTAAAAAATAGAAGTGTATTACAATTCATTCTTATATCTTTGTTAAGATACAATGACATACAGTATGCCTCTGAATCCGATTGCAGCACATAGTGACCCAGACACCATATGATAATTTCAGCGTTCCACTTCTTGAAATCATTGATATGCTTAATGCATCTTCAAGTTAAATTTTTTAGCGCCCTCCTACAAAAATGAAAGAAAGCATCCATCCAGGTTAAAAAATTCATTTTACTGCTGATAAATAAGAAACTGAATTACTTGCTACTGATAATAAATCTTGATCTATGCTTGCCTGCAAGATACTCTAATCTAACCCAATATAGCTAAGTGTAAATTAAGTACACGAGAAATAGTATAGCTTGAGTTTTGGCTTCTTCCTAATTGTGCCAGTAGCTAGATATTAGATAAAAACTTGATAGCAAGCCAGAAGAAGAAGAGGATATTACTTGTCTATAAGAACGATGGGACAACGGTCAATATAATGCAACAATATAGGCAATACATAAGATTATGTACCTCTGGCTTGACTGGTAGGCAGTTTTGAGGTTGCCTAACGATGTAAATCTCATCTCCAGCGGTACCATAAAAGTCTTGATTGCGATGCCAAATCCACAGTGCATGGGTTTCATTTTTCACCTGCATATGACGATAACAGTTAGCTTGTAGTCCTACTACTAAATTCATGTTTTCTGTACCCCTAACATACATAAACTTATACCATGAGTCAATGTTTTAGCAATTTCCATCCATAAAGAAAAGAGTAAAGAAAGAAAGATGACCTCTAGAATGCCATGACCGAAGCTACTTTCTCTGAAAGCACTATAATCAGGCTGTCGGTCCCAACAGAAGTTACCTGCTGCTGGACCGGATGTAAAATTAAAGGCGCAGAAGCCACCCATATAGTCATCTGGTGTAGTGGATGGTTCTGGACAGATTCCAGGTTCATCAGCATGTGTGATTGCCATCTTTTCCCTGTTACCACCATCACCAACCGTGATATAAACAGGACCGCAAGGATCCAATGTGTAGTTGTATACCCGGTTTGATCTCTCATACGCATGAACCTGTTCAACGTTCGGTTCCCATAAGAAATTTGCAAGTAGAAGCTACGACTCAACTAAAAATGCAATTGTATATGCAATCATATATGCATTTATTGAACATCACCTGTCAATTTATCTATGGATTATGAACAATGATAGGGCAAGCAACAAATATCCTTTCACACAAAATCCTTAATTCAGCAATGTTTACTTCATCCATGGAGATCACGAGATTAATAAAGGCAAGAATTATGAATCATATGCAATGAAAACAATAATATACTTACATGTCCATTGAAGACAATGTCAATGCCATATTTATATAGTAAGTCTTCCATTGCTACCCTCATACACTCTGCTTCTCTATAATGTGCCTTGTAGGTGCTGTACCATGGTGGATGCCATGTAGCCACCAACCACGGAGTTACTTCCCTGTCAACAGAAGCCAGGTCTCTCTCCAACCACTTGTACTGGTCCCCTGCAATAAAAGAGGGGATGACACTGGTAGTGAGTTATTTACAAACTTTAACACTCTCTAATTCTCTATCCCTATCATGCACGTAAATAAACAGCAATGCTTTCTAAAGTCTAAACCATGTTAGTAGTATGAAGAATATCGATCATATAGAAGACAATAAAAGAAAAGGGCGAAGGAAGAGTTAACCTGATTTGTCATACGATATGTAGGCCCCAAGCATTATAAAATGTATCCCTCCAGCATTGAAAGAATAATAGAAAGTGGATGATGATCCACTCTCTTCTGATGGGAATGCAAATCGAGAACTATAAGCAACAAATGTCTGGTTTTCAGCTTGTTCTTCTATCTCATGATTCCCTTCTATTACCATTATTGGGACACTAGAAATCAGCGGCTGCATGTACCTGAATCAACAGCTCACATTGATTGCATAAGCTGAGTTGTAACTAATAAATCTGAAGTCAAAATCAAGATAATGGCAAGACCACCACCATCTGTCTAAGACTAAAACAATGATAACAAAAAGCTTCCCAAGGAAGAAAGTGAAAAGGTTACCTTCCCCAATAATCCCAACGAGGCTGATATGTTTCATGGATGGGAGTGTTAGAAAATGAGCAAGAGTAGCAGTCTGCCCCAGTACCATTGGTAAGATACAGGTTAGCGTAACTAACATCTCCTACCAACAGAATAAGATCAGGATGGTTACTGGTCATATGATTAACAGTGGATGTGGTATTGTATGTAAGACCCAAGTCTCCAACCACTGCTATTCTGCTAGGGTAGCTCTTGGGGCCTGAAACTGGCATAGTCCTGAAATAATGAACATCACTCATTGCTGACAAAGAAGGATCTCCACATTGATATTGATATAGTGTGTTGGGTTTCAATCCTGCAGCAAATACAACATGTACAATTCTAAATTTTGCCAATAACTTCTTCAGGCACGACCAATTATATGCCACGCAAATACAAACTTGACTTAGAATGACTAGGCAATAGATTAATGATTCTAAACCCTGCTTGTTCTTTTCAAGTCATAAATACATTTACTATTTGGATAAAAAAGCCAGGGCATGTGGGTTAGAAGGGAAGCTTGTACAAAGTGTTATACCTGTGAGACGAACGTGATGTATAATTCCAGAGGTGTAGTTCTGAAGGCCTTCAAAAGGATAAAGTTGACTGTAGACGAGGGAATAACCCGTAGCTTGGTGACTCATGGACCTTCCGAACCTACCATATTGAACTATGCTACCAACACCTTCAGGATCTAAGGGCTCTATATTGTCCCCAATTTGAAATTCCCCTGCAATATGCAAATATAATCCAACAATGTGATGCCTATTTTATGCCATATGCGTTTTATAGACAAGCACTAGCTATGTGGTAAAAATAAACTTATAGTCACTTGAATTGACTTGAAATTTAGGGTTATGGCAGAAGCACGCCCAAAATATGGCCTTCGGACAAAAAAAAGTTCAACACTTACAATTGGTAGGTTAGGTAGCTAAAGCTTGAATGACGAAATTGGCGGTGCTTGTTCAAAGAAATTCATTAACCTCAAATTTGGTGATTATTGGTTGCTTAATGCATTCACAAACAAAGTTTTGTTAATTGTGGAATGAAGGAAAAGCTATGAGCACGTAGAGAGTGAGCGTGCTTCGGTGCTTCCTGTAGCAACACGGGTTTTCATTCAATGGTACTAAAAGTAACATTAATTGCATTTGGATAAAACCAAGAGCAAGGCCACTTGTCTGCATGCCATGATGGCAGGAACTATATAAAAGTTACAAGTTCACGTGAACGAATGAAGCAAAAAAAAAAAAAAAAAGTGATAGCTGCATTCATTTGTGACCTCTTCTTCCTACCGATCAGAAAGTAGTAATGAAGATGAGTGAAAGAAGGGAAGTGGTAGTGGTACCTGTAATCCAAGAAATCCAAACAGAATCATGAGAAGCAGAGAGGGAGAGAGAGATTTGTTCTGGCTGGAACCCTTCAACAATTCTTTGAACCAGAGGATCTGTATCTGGCAGGTCCACAGCGTTTCCTCGGAAGCTCTGATCAAGAGGAACGGTCACAGGCTTGAAGGGTCCATCCAGAGTGGTTGGAACTTCACCATGAACAATGACTGAACTTAGTGAAAACAACACAGACAACATAACCCAACCCATCTAAGGATTCAACCTATTCTGAAGTGCAATAACAGCATAATGAGTTGAGATGCTTAAATAGTCATCATAGATTCATAGGCATCGCCGCGGAGCTGGGATGGGGGAAAGATAGAAGAGAAAAGACCACGCGTCTAAGTCAAAGGTTTCATCCTTTATGTAGGAAATTATTACAAAATGGGGAAGGCTATTGATCGAGCAAATCAAGGAATTTTTCTTTTATTTTATTTAATGGGATACTGGAAAAGGACGTGAAAGAATTGGACTTTATATAAAGAAAAGAAGCAACAAATCAAATGATCAGTTCACATGGTGATGGAGCGAATGCTGTTTCATAGTCAGAATGGAGGCCGTTTTGTTTAGACCAATCTTACTACTACTGACAAGGTTCCTGGACAAGTTAGACTTGCGCAGTTGCGTTCACTTTGTTCATATTTATAGACGTCAATATTTCCAACTCTCCAGTCTCTATGTTTTAGCTGCGCACCGGCATATCTAAAAATAAAGAAAAAATATTTTCATTATTTAGGATTAAATAAATACTAAATCGGCGGATATATATATATATATATATATATATATTTTATTTTTAAACAGCAACACAGCATCAAATGTGAAAGAGTTATGCTGGAACAGATTGTGGTTATAACAGTTCGGGTTAGTATAATTTTGTTATTGTAAATTGGCAATACCGTTAACAAAATTCACTTTTTTGCTTCTAAATATGAAGAAAGTTTAAACTTTGAGTCTACGTTCCTTGAAAATAAAAAGTCTCACACGTTTCATGCATAGACCGGTCAGGTATATTAAATATACAATTCAGTTACAGTCATAAATAACAGTTAGTAAATTAGCTTTGAGAAGAAACATTAACATAGCATTTAATGCTTAATGTAATATTTATATAAATATAGAAATAAATAAATTTTTTTATATAGTATGACTCACTTTTTTATTTAATTAAGATTATCTAGTATGATACAATTTTGTTATTTAATTAACATTTTAAAATATTAGTTTATAAAACATATGTAAAAAAAGAAAATTTTAAATGTATATTAATATAGTATATTGGAATTGAAATATATATATATATATATATATATATATATATATATATATGTATGTATGTATGTATGGAAACTAGACTTGATAAGAAATATCAATATAACATTTAATGTTATTAATGTAATATTTATACAAATATATAAATAAATTAAATAGACTTTTTCTTATATATTGTAACACATTTTTGTTACTAAATTAAGATTTTATAAAAATTAGTTTATAAAGCATATTATAAAAAAGAAAAATTCAATTGTATATTAATAAAATTTCTTGAAAAATATACAACCGGAGGCTCTACTCTAAGGCAATCAAAAGCAAAAGAGTCAAGACGAGGAGGTTAATTGTCAACCATGAAAGTCTCCATGGATAGTTAGGAAACTAGAGGAGGTGCTTGTTGCGTGGAGACCTTGTAGGAAATACCAATTCCTCACACGTAGAATATTGCCAAGCCAAAGACATACTAACAATTAGTTTATCATGTTTACATTACTCATTATCAGTTCTAAGTTAAGAACATGACACTTATCCTATTTACATTACTCATTATTAATTTTTAAGTTAAGAACATGACAAGCACACAAAATATACTGTTACCCAAATGGCTAATTAAACTTAAGAGGGGTGAATTGAATTTGTTCAAAAACTTTTTGCAAAATAATTTCTTCTCAATTCTACATGACTACATTACCTTGTTGCTCTCTCTCTCTCTCTCTCTCTCTCTATTTATCTATCTATCTTATATATATATATATATATATATATATATATATAAACTAAGACATGGACTATATTGTTGACATCTCAACTATCTAATAACTCAACTTTTTGTCATTCTTGTTGCATTTCATTTAAATCCTTCCTTCAGTCTCTCCTCCTTTCAATTGATTCATTCTCTTCCCTTTTCTTATGGTTTGCTTACAGCTTAATTACTCTTAAACATCTTCCTCCATCATTAGTTGTAACTTTCATATATGAGAATAGAATTACTTATTTCGGATAACTAATTCTAATTTGGATTATTGAAGAGTTTTAATGTAGATAAAAACTATTTACAAGTTATACTACAGTACATTTGTCTGAAATAAAAAAAATAATTATTACTCTACATGTTAAGAGATTTGAGTCATAAAATTATTATTTAAAGTTAAAAGTTATGTATTATAGCAACGAATTATTCATTATAGGCTTATATGTTTTTTTGTATCAGTATTATTGTTTCATATTGGGCTTAAGGCTCAATTCATCCAACTAGACACCTTCGTCCAAAGGGAGAATCAGTCTAATTCATTAAAGTTGACCAAAGTTAATACCACTAATGTGTGAACAAAATTGTTATAATATATAGGAGAGTATAGCTTGACTCAATAAAGTGATAGTGTTTTACTCTATAATAGGTTAACATTATTCTTTAGAATTATTAGGGCAATATATAATAATATTTGCAAGTTTATATTTATTTTTACTTAATATGAAATTTTAATACTGTTTTTAAATTGACTCAAACCTTATTTAATCAATATTTAATATTGTATGGAAAAGGACAAGATCAATCCTATTGATTAATATAATATATAAATTTTAATATTATGTAAAACCAAGTTATATCATTAAAGGAGTATTAAAATTAAAGCTATGGTATATATATATATATATATAAACTAAAATATATTTTACAGTATATATTTTAAAATAAATAACATCAATATCAATAAAATAGTATGTTATGTGAAATATTATCAATCAAATTGAAAATTTTTATTATTAATATATAACTATTTGAAAATATAACTTTGAAAATAATTTAAGACTCCTAATCAAATTACAATGACTTAATCAATAATTTGAATTTGTTCTTAAAACACATTGAGTTTAATTTTTAAAATTAAATTTGTAAAAATTAAATTTAGGTCACATGATGAGACGAGTTATGAACACATTTCATATTGTTTTGTTCAAATTAAGATGTTGGAAATGTTGGTTTAGATGTTGCATATGTCATCAGCTGCTACTTCTTTGTCATTATTGATGTATAGTAGTGGGTGGAGTGGCAGTGATGACTACCTACAAACACTTTGATGTTCAAGTAAGTGGTAGTTTGACAAAGTAACAATACAATATAGAGAGATGTGTACCTTTAAGAGTGGGGATCCCCTAGTATTTATGAGTATAGACGGGAGTGGAATAAGTGATTCTAGTCAGTGTGATTGGCTCTCTTATTGTTAGGTCTGTTGAAGAACTAGGTGCTTATATTGTGAGCAAATAGATTATGAGTGCCGTGAGAATTATGTTGGTGATTAATTTGGAGAACGAGCTCAGCATCATGGGAATGACCTACAAGTCGATCATGTCTGAAAAACCCATATGCCGAACTCCCGAATTATCATGCATGTTCAGCTCCTATTAGGCCTCGTTGGGCCAATAATACTTGGGTCTTCTTGAATTCTTAATAAGTTCGGGTACAATGTGAAGCACATATATAATATGTTATCTAGTTGAATAAATGATAGTTTGGTTTTTGTTGAAAAATAAATATGTTTGAGTTTATTATAACATAAAAGGTAGCTTGGATGAAAGTCTCCTTATTAAAAGATTAAGAATGAATGAAGAACACTGGTAGAATTTATCATAATTAGAGTTGAATTCCTTGACGAACACTTAAATTTTAATCGTATATAAAAGAATGAGATCATATTTATTTTGTCCATTATTATATTTTGAATGAATTAGGTTTTTCATTATTTGGTTAGGAATATATTCGTTAAAAAACAATTAAGGATATTATTTCACTAAAACAATTAAGCTTTAATATAAAAATTACAATTATTATCAAGGATTAAAATATAAAATAATGAATCTGATTCATTTAAAGTAAATAACTTATTTTAAAAGGTAAAATAAGTGATATTAATGGTTAATAAGAAAAGAATTTAATAGTATGTACTGTCAGTGTAAAAAGTTTTACACTATCAATTAATTAAAAATCATCGTTAATATAACTTCTAAAATATTTATTATAAAAGTCAATAAACTTACAATAAATAGTGATTTGTGAATGAATGATAGTATAAAATTACTTTATACTGTCAGTCTGTTTTATCACAAGAAAATCAACTATTAATATTATATAAATATATATAATAAATCATAGGAGAATAATTAATCTTCTGAGACTTTAGAGGAGCGATTTAGCAAAGAAAGGTTCTTGGGTTGGAATGGAGTTGTGCTGTGAAGTAAGGGCGTAAAGGATAAAAAAGGGTAGAGAATTGGGCGCGGCGGGGATGGACTTGGTGGAATTGGAGGCGGTGGAAGGGCTCCGATGGACGTGGAATTCGTGGCCGGCGGAGGGGGGCGGGAGCAGTCTGATAATCCCTCTCAGCATAATGTGCACTCCCCTGATGCAAAGCAGTGGCAGTGAGGGTGAGTTCCCCCTTCTCCCCTATGATCCCCTCCTCTGCTCCCGATGCGGCGCCGTTTTGAACCCATACGCACGCCTCGACTACCAATCCCGCATCTGGCACTGCCCCTTCTGCTTCCTCCGCAACCCCTTTCCCCGCCCCATCGCGGACACAAATCTCCCCGCCGAGCTCTTCCCCACCTACAGCACCGTCGAGTACTCTTCTCCCTCTCCGTCTCCGTCTCCCCCTCCCCCTCCCCCCGCCCTCGTCTTTCTCCTCGATCTCTCCTCTCCCGAGGACGAACTCCGACACCTCAAGAACCACCTTCTCCTCCTCCTCCACCACTTGCCCGACCACGCTCTCGTCGCCCTCCTCACCTTCGATTCCATGGTCTATCTCCACCATCTCGGATATTCCCACTGTTCATCACTCATCCTCTTTCACGGCAACCGCCAACTCTCCTCCAATCAGGTTCATTTCACTATTCCATTCTATTTTCATTATAACATTCTTGTTCTTATGCCTTATGCTCTCTCTCTAATTACTAATTACACTCAAATGAATTAAATGATTAATATCTGTGTGTGTGTGTTGGATTATTCGTCGTCACTCAGATCCGGCAGTTCCTTAACATTAGCCGCCCCCACCCGCTGCATCTCGGACAAACACCCAAGCAGGGTTTTCTGTTGCCAATTTCCGAATGCGAATTCGCTATCACTGCTGCAATTGAAGAGATCCATTCTACGTCCAAGTTCACCTCCCACACTCGCCCCCCAAGGTGCACCGGGGCTGCAATATCCGTCGCGCTTGGACTTTTAGAGTGTTGCCTAATCAATGCAGGCTCCAGGATCATGCTCTTCACCTCTGGGTCTGCTACTCTCGGACCCGGAATCGTTGTTGATTCTGATCTCCGCCAACCCATCAGAACCCACCATCACATCTTCAACGCCCAAGCAAGACACTATGCCAAGTCTTGCACCTTCTATAAGCAACTCTCCAAGAGGCTGTCCGATGCATCTGTTGTTCTTGATCTCTTCGCTTGTTCCCTTGACCAAGTTGGAGCGGCAGAGCTTCGAGAACCCGTTGAGCGCTCTGGTGGGTTCATGATTCTCTCTGACTCTTTTGACTCCGAACAATTCAAGAAATGTCTCAGGCATATATTCAAATGTGACGACCAGGGCCATTTGGAGATGAATTTTGATGCAACTATTGAAATAGTCACCACCAAAGATGTGAAAATCTGTGGAGCGCTTGGTCCTTGTGTCTCTCTTCAGAGAAAGAACAGCTTAGTGAGTGAGGCTGAGGTTGGACAAGGTGGTACCTGTGTGTGGAAGTTAAACACGCTCACCCACAAAACTTGCATTGCCTTTTTCTTTCAAGTGAATCGTGAGCAGAAAATTCAACCCGGCTCTGCATTTTTGATTCAGTTTATAACGCGATACAGGCAGGGAAACATGGGACACCGAAAAAGAGTGACAACGGCTGCAAGACGATGGGTGGCAAACCATTCTGCAGATATTGCTGCCGGGTTTGATCAAGAAGCCGCGGCTGCAGTTATGGCAAGACTTGCCATTCTCCGGGCAGAGACATGCCATGCCCGTGATGTCATTAGATGGCTGGATGACACACTTATACGTTTTACTTCCAAGTTTGGGGACTATGTGCCAGAGGATCCATCTTCTTTCCGCCTATCCACCAACTTTTCCCTTTATCCCCAGTTTATGTTCCACTTGAGGCGATCTCAATTCATTGATGTCTGTAACACTACTCCTGATGAAACTGCATTTTTCCGGCTTGTGCTGAACCGTGAGGGAGTAGTAGGCTCTCTTATAATGATTCAACCTACACTTTTCCAATATTCGTTTGATGGGCCACCTGTTCCAGTACTTCTTGATATTCGTTCTGTTTCTCCAGATTTTATCTTGCTCTTTGATTCTTTCTTCTATGTGGTGATTCATTATGGGTCCAAGATCGCCCAGTGGAGGAAGCTGGGTTATGATAAGGACCCCAATCATGAGAACTTCAGAAAGCTGTTGGAAGCCCCAGAACTGGATGCAGAGCAATTGGTGGCTGAACGGATTCCAGTGCCAAGGATTATAAGATGTGACCAGCATAGTAGTCAGGCTAGATTTCTTCTTGCCAAGTTGAATCCATCTGTTACTCAAAATTCAACCTACACAGAGGGTTCGGATATTATATTTACCGATGACCTGAGCTTGGAAGTTTTTCTAGATCAGTTGCAGGTACTGGCAGTACAAAGCTGATAAAGAAGAGCATTCATTTGAATTATTCTCTTTATTATGGTCACGTCAAATAATATTTGAACTTTGTAAGTAGTTTTCAAAGAAGAGGTTTCATGTTTTTCGGCAGATTGTGTTTCTTTTCTATGTATACTTACTGAGCTGTAAATTATCTGATATCTTTACTGTGATTAGAATATGTTTTTTTGTCTATTAGACTAGTTTTGGAGATGTAGCATATGGATCTAGTCAAACAAAAAAGAAGATGTAGCATATGGTTACTATTACTCTGACTAGAAACTGTAGTATCCCCCAGCTTCTTGCCTGTACTGTAAATAACACAATGTTATGACAGATTAAAGCTATGCTCGGTTTCATTTGCTTTTAATTTATGTTTTCTTTATGGTGCGAGCAAGTCTTATTTTCTCTTGGTTGGAAGGGACAATATGTTTGCCAGGGGTCATTTGTTCAAACGAGTAGAGCTTCATCTATCGCTGTCAGGTGATCTTGACATGGTTTTCGTAAACTGGTTGGTGAGATTACAAAACTAGTTGTGACATGGTTCAAACGAGTAGAGCTTCATCTATCGCCTATTTTAAAAGCCACACTACAAAAAAAGGTTTCTTCAGGCTTCTTCCAACTCGGAATTTCAGTTACAATGGAAATCACGTGTCCAAGCTGGTGAGACCCTCCTGATTCTGACTTGTAACTAAATCAAGTCGTTCAAAACATTCTCGACATTAGCTTTGAAATCGTGGGCATACTTGATGGCCAGCAGTAAAGACGAGCTTTACAGCAAAAGTCACCATATTAGCTTTGAAACTGTGGAACCAAAAAATCTCACAACAAAACCTATTTCTTTTAGGTGCGAAGACCAGGGTCAGGGGGGTTAAAACATTATCAAGGTTATGAAATATGGCAGTAGACTACACCAGTTAATGGAGCATAGTACTTCCTAAACCCCGCTAGTTCTACTACACACAGTAATGGTCTAACAAATGGCATTGTTTTTAAACAAAGCTTTTAACCAAATAATCTTCAATTACTTAAGTTGGTATTGTTAGAACAGGCTTTAAGGGAATTTGAATAGTTTGCGAGTTAATTGAGCATGTTGTCTCCTATTAGATGTTAAGTAAATAACTTAAATGTTTTTTAAATAAACTCTCACCACTTAAATAAGCTTTCTGTAAGCTCTTTCAGATGCTCCTTAAGTTCCACTAATGAGTTGAAGAATAAAAGTGGAATGTTCTTATTAAAATGTATAGCATGTAATATTTGCTGCCGTCATTTTCAATTGTTTTTTATTTATTTATAAATTTTTATTTATTTTGATGATTTCCAATTATCACTTTTCTAGAAATGAGGTTATAAGAAATACGTTTTTTAGAAAATTTTTTATAAAATATAATTAATTGGAAATTAACTTTAAAAGTGTTGATAAACTGTTTTAATCCAATACAAACTACCAAAACTGATTTACATGAAAAATTAAGAAATTGTTATGGGAATGGAGGAGCAATGTTGGCAGGCATGAAGGCAAGCATGATTGCAGTGATACACGGGTACTAGGAATGATTCCAGGTGGAGGAAGTAAGAGTGTGTGTTGGAAATTGAAAGGGTGATGGCATTTGGGGTAGGTGTTGGGGGAAGTTGTGCTGTGGTGGCATTTTTTTGCACGGGCCATGTGTACAATGGCCCACTTCATCTCCAGCCAGCCCTCAAACTCAAATCAACACAAGAGTAGGAGGGAGCAAGGGCTGTTAATGCTAAGTTGGAACTTGGAAAGGCATGCCGGGGTTGTTCAGCATCTTGTCCTCCAAATCCAATCTCACCTTCTTCTTCTGCTATAGCACAGTATAACAAATCTAATCTTGTCTAGTCGTGAGTGAAGGAAACCCTAGAAAATAAAAATATTAAGAAGAATGATGAAGAAGAAGAAGCAGGTGCCGGAGTGGCTGAATAGTTCTATGTGGTCCTCCCCCTCCGACCACCGTCGCTTTGACCCACCCGAACCTCCCTCTCCTCCTCCTCCGCCTCTTCCCGTCTCTGTCAGAGAAGATCCCCCGACAATCCCAACCAACCACAATGCATCTCCTTCTTCTTCACCCCTTTCTTCTGCTTCTGTTTCTGTTTTCTCATCCGCCGATGACATCTCCCGCCTGGGCCACGCTCACGGTCAGGCTCAGGCTCAATTGTTGGCCGAGGTTAGCTTCCTCACTCACTCACTCTCACCCTTGAATTGATTTAATTTTGTTTGTTGAGCCTAAGTTAGTTTGTAACTTTGTTCGTTTTAGTTATCTAGGAAGGTGATAGACATGCGCGAGTTGAGGAGAGTCGCTTCTCAAGGTATAACTGATGCTGCCGCCCCTGCTTTACGTCCTACGCTCTGGAAGGTACCTACCCTTTCCTTTCCTTTCTTTTCTTTTCCAATTAAATCCATCGCACACAAACATAAACAATACAATTCATGTTGCAATACAATTTAACCTTTGCAGCTTTTGCTTGGATATCTTCCGCCTGATCGTGCCCTTTGGTCCTCTGAATTAGCCAAGAAGAGGTCCCAGTACAAACATTTCAAAGACGACCTCCTCATGAATCCTGTAAGTTAGTTACTTACGTGCATACTTATTACTTCCCCAACCACAAACATCTGAATGTTTCTGTGCCTAGTTAGTCAGAAATTATGAGGAGGATGTACTACTCCACTGCTCATGACATCGATGATGCAAAATCTGAGACTCGTTGCTTGCTTTCTAGATCACAAATCACTCATGGGGACCACCCTTTGAGTCTTGGCAAGACCAGCATATGGAATCAGTTCTTCCAGGTACTATGTCTATGCAACCTTTTCTCTCTAACATATATAATAATAATAATAATATCACTTCTACATAAATATTGCCTACTTTTCAGTTAAGAAATTACAAAGCCATTTCTACTGCCATTCTGTGAGTTACTTTGCACACTTACAATTACAAGATTCTCAATTGCAAGGCTAAGTTTCTGAGTTGTTAGATTATATACAATGTGAGCTCCCCATGTCATGCCTTGTTTGTACAACCAGTGTGTGTTGAGGGCATTACTGAATTAGTTTAGCAGATGTGTTACCATATACTGCTAATAATCTTTCTGTTATCAATATTTTAATTTTTAATGAACTTCAATGCTCCTTATTGTATCACCACTATACAAAACTTAATCTAATTCCTGTACTCTGCTGTGTGAATGCCTCTCGTGATAGATAATGTTCCTCTTTCTTTCATTATTTTAGGACTCAGATATCATAGAACAGATTGACCGTGATGTAAAGCGTACTCATCCAGATATGCACTTCTTCTCTGGTGATTCTCAGTTTGCAAAATTGAATCAGGTTGTTCCTCTATTTCTTTTGAAATTTATACAAACTCAGTAACTCAATCCCTTTTCTTGGCACGAACCTTTTAAGTTGACTTTCTCCTTTTGGGGCATTTTCAGGAGGCTTTAAAGAACCTATTAATTATTTTTGCAAAGTTGAACCCAGGTATAAGATATGTTCAAGGGATGAATGAGGTATTGGCTCCTCTCTTCCATGTGCTCAAAAATGACCCTGATGAGGAAAATGCAGTAAGTACATCCTTGCAAGTTCTCCCCCACCCCTCTTTCTGTTTGAGTTTGAAAATGTATTATTGCTTACTGAGGGAATTGGGACAAGAAATGTTGCCATGTACATAAAAGAAAATGAAAAAAAAAAAGTGAAATAATTAATATGGCCATGGGGATGTTGATAAGGTTTGTGTTTCCACATTGCTCAGGTAGAAGTGATTGAGTAATATAGTTTCAATTTACTCATATGATTTTAAATTTTCTCAGCTGTTGCCAATTACTAAATGCAGGCCTTTGCTGAAGCAGACACATTTTTTTGTTTTGTTGAGCTATTGAGTGAGTTAAAAGATAATTTTTGTCAACAACTTGATAATAGTGTTGTTGGAATCCGTTCCACTATTACAAGATTGTCCCAGCTTTTAAAAGAACATGATGAAGAACTGTGGCGTCATCTTGAGGTCGCTACTAAGGTTAGATGCAATTTTAAGTCCGTGCCCTGCTCTAGCTAAAAGTAAAAATCATTTTAACAATTTGAGAACAGAAAAGGGTTATGAGGGAGAACTTTTCCTTAGAACAATGGTGTTTAACTCATTGTGTTTGGCAAATGAATATAAGGAATGACGAATGAAGACATTGTTCTCTCACCTCTGTTCTGTTTTATTAAATTTGTTTTAAAAAGAATTACTTTCATTGCTCCAATATTAGTAAACTAAATAATAAATGATCTGGAAAGTGTGTTTCTTACCTTCTTCATTGTTTCAGTGATGCGTTCTTCTCTATGTTACAATTGTTCTTTTAGACACTTTTTTTTATTTTTTAATTTCCCTGTTTCTACTGTTTTATGTTCCACTACTAGTTAAGTGACACTTTTGATCTTTACTTAGTCAGTATACTGTTTTGAGTGTCAATTTGCCAGATGATTTGACGTGTTTGATTTGGTTATTGAGCAGTTGATCAGAAAAATCTCACATTTCTGGTTCTAAATGTCAGGTCAATCCCCAATTCTATGCATTTAGGTGGATTACTCTCCTC
Source organism: Spatholobus suberectus (assembly GCA_004329165.1). Lineage (NCBI taxonomy): Eukaryota > Viridiplantae > Streptophyta > Magnoliopsida > Fabales > Fabaceae > Spatholobus > Spatholobus suberectus. Next base: position 56,372,125 of record CM014737.1, on the reverse strand, counting down.
TTGACTCGGGAATTTAATTTTGCTGACATTCTTCATATTTGGGACACCCTTTTAAGTGATCCAGAGGGTCCACAGGTACAGTTTTGTTCCTATTTACCTTGTACTATATTTGGACTCCCCTAAACTTTTCCCTCATATAAAAAAAATTAATCGACTGACATTTTACCTTATGATCCACCACCACTTAGTAATGCCAATGGTAAGAGATGATGTTGGATTTGAAATTGTAGAGTTACTTTTAGATAGCTAATATAAAGGAAAGGAATTGGCCTCTTTAAATAGGAGGTTGTACTTTACTCATTATACATTAATAATGTTGAAGAGTTAGTTTTCACAAATCTATTGATTACTATGAGACTCTTGTACTTTTATTTATTTATTTCTGCCGGGGGGGAGGGGGGATAGAATAAGAGACATTGTTAGATAAGAAGGGGAAAATACAAGAGGATAAGGTATTTGCAAAGCTGAAGGAAAATAAAACAAAAACCCCATAAGAAACCACAAAACAAACACATCTGACAGAGGAAACAATAAAAGGAAGTGCCACAACTGCCCCAAAACCCTCCTAGGAAACTCCATCCACCAAAGACTGGCAACAAAAGGGGCAAACTAAGGTCTTGTTTGGTTTGGTGGCCAGTTTTAAGTTTTGAAATTTTTAAAAACTAAAACTAGTTTTCAGTTTTATAATTTTAGTTTCAATTTGTTATGGTTCTCAGTTTTCAAATTTTAATACCAAATTTTGAACTCAAACCACACGAATCACTGTACTTAATGCACTGTCTCCCGCAAAACAAAAGCTTTTTCTATTTCAACATTCCTCAACTAGTCAATTACTCCTAACTACCAATCTCTGTGTGCACATGCACACATGTACAAGATCATTAATCATAGCCTTCTGACTATCGTGTGTCACTATGCTAAGGAGTGGGCAGCTTAATGCCCCAAAATCAGCTGGACTGCTTTCCATTCTGCACCTTGAGTGTCTTCCTCACAGGCTTAATAATAGCACACAATAGCAGTGCAGAGCGGCAGCTGGCTGCTATAGAGACGTTGTCACAGCTATCGTAGCTAAAGTCTTAGAATTTGAGTTTGAGCCTAATTTAACCCCAAATGATTGTTGATGAGGTGAGGGTTTCTCCCCACTTATATATAGTTTTTTGGCCATATCACTAGTTAATATGAGATTTCTAACACAAAGAGCAGCCCAAATTGCAGCTCTGTCACACATGATAGCAGTGTAATCTTGATGGGTGACAAAAGCCCAATTTTGCCCCTACTCTAGTATTGTTTTGGGCTTTTTGAGGGTAAAGTTGACATTTTGCCCTTGGTTAGACCTAAAACGAACCCCCCCTAATTTTTCCCCTATTCAGCAATGAATACGACAATGCTCAGTTCTCTCTTTCTCTTCTCAACAGAGCACATCTTTTCTCTGCCCACCCACCTTTGTTGGAAACCGCTGCATCTCCGGCCATTTTCTGGCTACCGAGTGTAGTGCAGCCTTCTCTTCTCAACAGAAAATGCTATGTCTTCTCTCTATTGGTCTGACTACCCACCTTTGTTGGTTACTGTTTCCGGCCACTTTTCCTTCACTTTTGTTGCTATTTACTCGTACATTTTGCATAATACAATAAGACAGGACTTTTTATTGATGATCATGAATATGTCATGAATTTTGAGTTATTTTTGAGCATTATATATGTAATATGTACATAATATAGATTATATATATGTATAAAAATTTATTAACTAGTGGTCATCCCTCTTTGCGCCATTTGGGCATTTGGCTATAACGTTTTTGGGGTTGGCCACTACCTTCTGCTATCCGGGATTGATTAACTATGCTTCCTCAAGCCACTGGGTATTGCATGCAACTACAGTGGTGGCAGGGAATGTCCACAGCAAGCTGCTGCAGCAGGCCTTCAGGTGCTTCTATATGTTGTGTGTCTTTATGCCAAGGAATGCATATCTTCATGCCTCAAATTCAGCTGAGTTCCTTTTGATTCTGTATGACCTGTGTATTCATGACAGCAACAGGGTGTTTGATACCCATCGTGCAGCATCCATGTTATACACTGGACCCTGCTTCCCATGAGAGGCATTCTTATGGACAGCATCATAACACATACGCTCTCATTGAGGAGGCACCGAGGCACTTCGGTAGCTTATGTCAAATGGCTTTGATAGGTCTTTGCCAGCTATTATCTCCAGTGGAAGGACCTGAGATGCTTGCTGCTGCCCCCAAGATATGGTGTTGGAAAAGGTGTGAATGATTTGTTTTTATAACTAAAAACTGAAAACCAAAACTTTTTTTTTTTTTTTGAATTAAGTTTTAAAGTGTTTCAATTCAAAATCAAGTTAAAAATTAAACTAGCTTCATTTTATTTGAATATATTTTGTTTTGCAATTTATATTGGGAAACCAAACTGAGAACCTGCAACTATCCGGAAAATGTCCTAATTAAAAACCTACAAAACATCATTAATAATAGTTCTCACCTTACTTAACTTTATAACGCATGCTCTATTTACCCCCACCTACAAGTGTAACCTGCATTTTAGAGGATCCTATTGTAAAGGAAAGTTGATTAATCGTCATGCTGAGTGGTTTTATTGGTAGAACAAAATCAAAGTTGTTTCCTTGTGTTGCTCGAGAGTGTTAGGGTATGTTACAAGTCATGTGCTTTCCATGACTGTAACCTTGCAACAATAAATTCCTTTTGCTTGTCAAATTGTACGTAGAACTGATAATGGTTGATCAGGACATCGAGGAGCATGGGATTATCTGTTTTATTATCTTTTCTTCAAAATATCTAGTAATTCTTTCACGCAGTGAAAATAGAAAAAGCTGGAAAATTAACTCATACTATACTTTGTAGGAGACACTTCTCAGAGTATGCTGTGCTATGCTAATTCTCGTTCGTAGGCGCCTTCTAGCGGGTGATTTCACATCTAACCTCAAGTTGCTGCAAAGTTATCCCTCGACAAACATTAGTCATTTGCTCCATGTAGCAAATAAGTTACGTGTGCAGTCAGTCTAGTGGTTTTCACCGCTGATTTTTTGGCATTTTGCTTTTGTCTCTAACGTAGTGTTTCCAATTTTATGATTGTAAATTACTCTGTAAATGTTGGTTCAGAGCAGCAACTGGTATTTTTGCATACTTTAATTTTGTTCATTTGATTTTTTTTTTTTTTTAAAGGTAAGCCCACATTACTATGATCTTGGTGAAATTCGCCTGTATTCAGTTATTTACCCCCCGTGCACCCTTGAAAGAACAATAAATTGTTTAAGCTTTAAGACGTGTCACTTGTCCTTGTTGGCTGTTAATTTTCGGCTTGGTTTTCAATGTTTATGTCTGCATCTCACTTGCATGATTACTCTCTCTTCTCTCAAACATTTGGCATTCTAAGGCTATTAGAGCAGAACCAAAGGAATAAAATTGGAAATTTGGGAATTCATAGAAAAAGGTTAGTTTTCATGAGCAAGCAAAGTTGGGACTAACAGAAAAATAGAATTCTAAACATCGACTTCTAATGCGTATTTAGAAAAAGAAAGGAAAGTAATTGAAGATGTGGTGTTATTATATTCTTTCGACATTAGGTTCCATTGGATAACTCCCTCCCAGGATGTGCTATTTCGAAACGTATGTTACTGCGAAACTACGGTTGTCAAAAGTATGAAACAAATTTTGAGCTTCAGTAACAGTGCATATTTACTTGAAATTAGTTTATTTTTAAAGGATTTGCTTTAAAAAAAAAAAAAAAAAACTGAGCAACGACATAAAAGCTGTGGGGGGATGGAACTAAAGCCAGAAGAAGGAAAGTAACTACACAATAAAATAATAAACTGTGGGGCATGCAAACTCAAACTCGTACACGATTGCATGAGCGTAAGAGCAAGTTTTTGGTGGCTGTTCAGTGATCACCCTGTTTTAAAGACCAAAGTCTTGCTCTACGGTCCTATTCACCATTCAATCTGCACAGGTGTTCCATTTTTGAACATAACACGTTATCATCCAATCTCCACGGTACTGGATTTTTCCCTTAAATAAGATTTTAATTTTGAACCTTTACATCAAAATCCGACCTTAGCTCAGTTGGTAGAGCGGAGGACTGTAGTTGGTTGAGCTTGCAGATAATCCTTAGGTCGCTGGTTCGAATCCGGCAGGTCGGATGTTTAATTTCTCCTTTTTTTTTTTGTTAAGGAAATTCTTACACATTATAATTTTAAGTACCGCATGGTACATACATATAAATTATGGGGACATTAATTCTTTACTTTTATATATTCAACGGGGCATAATAATCATCACTTAAGTATTATTAAACCGGGCATAAACAATATTATTAGAGTCACTTGAGTGTCCTATATTAGCAAGGAGCTCAACACTTCTACCGAAGATATGATGCATTGATGCACTTGGTGAATCTCACACAGCCACACTCGTGCAGAAGAGCTTTAATCTCTCATAAAACGACACAACAACATTCATGATCAAAGTAACAATTTGAACAGAATTTATTTCAATCACAACATTTGATCCCTGAAAGTTGCTGAGTAGACGAAAACTCAATGAAAGTTCCCAAAAGCCTGGACTTAAAAGGGTACACACCCAGCCTACAGTGGAATCTTGCATGAGACCAACCTCAAGACACATTCCGAATCAGACCACCACACGCTACAGCTCCTTTGCGTGAATGCACACACCAATCCACATTTAGCTCTAAATACTCAACTGGTAGAGAGTTCCATGACACCATTTGCTCTAATTTCAATTGGAGGCAAGTCCAACAATGGGGTGGACTATTCAAGCTAGCAAAAATATGTCTAGAGTATGATTGCCCATGCTTGTGGTAAGTCAGACTTTCCTTCAAAATTCCCAAGCATTTCTATCTTTCCTTAGCAAACAACGTGCAACAACAAAAATAATTGAGTAATATTAATATGTTATTTATACATAATTTTTTTTTAGAAAAAATTATACACGAAGGAAAGAGATAAAAAGAAAAGAGAGAAAAATATATAATAAGATAGGTGATGTGATGGAAAAAAAAAATAGAAGAAAAAAGTGAATATATAAAATTGGTGTAAAAATTTATTGCTTAAATAACATTATTCAAAAGAATTTCCCGTGTAATGTCCAAAGACTCCATATTTTTTAGTGGGCCCAAAAACTTCACTTATTCATTATATAAAAGTTCTTTCACTACAATTAGTATATGATAGTTTTTGAAAACTCTATTTTTAAAATTATTTTAATTTATTAATTTATTATTTTTATTCTTTTAGTTTAGATTATTTGTATTTTTCTTAATTTTTTCACATTTTTTATCTTTCATATTTTACTTTTAATGTTAATTTTGATACAATTTTTATATAAATAACAATAAAAAATATATTGGTTTTCAATAAAATTAGTAATTAATATTATATTAGATATATTGATCTTAATTATAAAAAAATAAAATATACATTAATATAATACCTATTAAGTACTATTTTTTGTTTATAATATTTTACTATCTATTAATCTTGTTTTTATAAATTTTAATGTAAACAATATTTGAATGAAGTTAAATTAATTTAATTTTTTGTATGTTTCATTGATAATATATTTCAACATTATTTATACTAAAAATATCATTATAAAGCATGTCAACATTTTTATAAATATATATAAGATAATAAGTTAAATGTAAATCTTACATAAACAACGACTTATTCCACTAAATGAGAAATCTTACACAATATACAATGAGATAATTTCTTATTTAATTTTTTTAATAAAATTTGAATTATTTTATTAGATAGAGTAATGAATTTTCCAATGAAACAATTACAAACTAATAAAATCTGAGTATTAAAAGTTGATTAAACCAATACTATATTTAAGTTTACTTAGCAGTGTCAAAGTTTAAAAACTATTTATATGATGTTGCTTAGATTGTTTTTGTTTTTATAAGAATTACATTTTTTATATTTGAATTAGAACTCTAGCTTGGAGATATATGAGAGAATTGAGAATATGACTTAGTTAAGCTTTAGTCATGTTTATTTTTTGTTATATATTTTATTCCTGGATTAAGTCTCTTAATTTATGTCATTTTGCCAAATATTTTACTTCTCTAATTTTGTGTTGCTAAATAAGGATTACTTTTTTTTTTTTTTAATTTTCGTTTTTATTGTGTTGCTGGATTGGTTGAAGAGGCCATGATTTGTGCTGAGAAGGAAGAACACGGATGATTGATGGACATTAATAGACATAAAATTGATATGGATACTCTCACACATGTAAACAAAATAAAGAAAGATAATTATATTAAAAAAAAAAGAAACAAAGGAAAGAGGAGCTAACTAATCCTTGACCTTTTACATCTATAGAAAAAGATATTCTGGTAATTAATCATTCTACTTTACCTAATTACCTTGATAACGATTTGGGTAAAGGATCATTGTTCTTTTCTTTTCTTTTTTATTTTTATTATGGCAAAGGATCATTGTTCTTTCAAAGATTTAGATATTCATCTAAAGGCTATGTTTGGCAAGCTATTTCAGATAACTTTTAGCTTTTTTTACTAGCTAAAAAACTTGTTTAACCTTATTAATAATGTTTGAAAAACAAGCATTTTTAGTAGCTTGTAACTTTTTTTGATACGTTATTTCAAGTAGTGTTTTTTAGAACGCCAATTTTTAGCTTTTTATATTTTTTCCCTTTTTATCCTTAAAGTATTTATTAAATTTCCTTATTACCCTTTTTTACATAAGTTAAGATTTTTTTTGGTTTCTCTTCTTACATTGTTTATTTTAATCATTACATTATTTATATTATTTTAACATTATACTTTAAGATATTTTAATTATTGCACTAATCAATGTAATAAAATTATGACATCTACTTAGGTTTATGTTAATTTATTTTATTTTAAACTTGGTTGGAAATATTTTAAGACATGATATAAAATTAATAATAGAGTGCATAATACGAAAAAAAAATCATAATTGAAACTAAAAATTATAATTAGAAATAATCAATCTATAAATAAAAAATTACAAGAATTTCAAATTAATTAAAAAACTAAAATTATAATTATTGCAAAATATATTTATTAATAAAATAAAATTAAAATTTATATAAAAATATCATATAAACATGTCCCTTTTTGTCATTTTATATTTATTAGCTACTTTAACAAACAATTTTACCAAACACTTATAATTTAGTTAATTAACTTAATATCTTTCAGCTACCAACTATAAGTTTTCAGTTACCAATTAACTTTCTAGCTTCTAACTAACTTTACAGTTTTCAGCTAGTTTTGCCAAACATAACCAAAGTAAAATGAAGAAAAATATAAAGCTTAATTGTAATTTTAGTCTCTATTTTCCTAATTAAAAAATTAGCCCTCTATTATTAATTTGAAATTTTAATCTCCCAATATTTTTTTTGAATTTAGTCTCTTAAATTTTAATTATTACAATAAAACTTTAATTTTTTTAATTAATTGTACAATTAGGTCTTTCCATTAGTTTTGTTTTATTTAATAATACCCAAAAAATTTCATTTTTTTCCCTCAAAATCTTTGTAAGCTGAACTCATTGAACCATTAAAAATTTGTTTTGCTCAAAATCCACTAATTAAAACATTGTATTTAACCCAAAAGTAGAAAAAAAAAACCTTGAATTTTCTCATCTTCGAAACCTTAATTTTACGTACTATAAAAAATCTTTCAAAATTTATATATTTTTTTAGTTTTGGATCTTTTATATCATTTTGTATCTCAAATCCATCTTAATTAAATCTCTTATTACTTAAGTAGAAAATAAGGACTTGAGGATTTTATATAGATAAAAAATAATGGAATGACTTAATTTTAACAATAAAAAAATTGAGGGGTTAAATTTCAATAAAAAAATATTGAGTAACTGAAATCATACATAGTCATAATGGAGAGAAAAAAAAATGTAATTAAGATAAGTTACAAATGATTCACTAGTGTTTTTGCCTCAATAAAACCAGAAATCAAATCACCTGTTACTATTTTTTATTTCTTTCTCTGTCCTCTTAATTAAAAAATGACAGATGATTTAAAAAAATTAATAATAAAAAAAGATTATTATATTTTAAACACGATGTCAGCTTTTAGTCAAAGAGATAGAGAAGAGAATAGGAACAGAATGGGGTAACTTTAGTCCGTCAAGAGGTATGTAATTGTTTGTTATAACTGTTAAAGGAGACATTATCCCCTTCCTTTTCACTCTCATTGTCTAATTATAATATATGGTGTAAAGGAGATTACAACTGTGCGGACGTGTAAATATAGAATTGTATGGTCTCAACTTGTAATAAGCATGTTCTGTTAAACAGGTATAATGAAATAAGCAACAACCTTGAACCTTGGGAGACTTATAATTATTTATGGGATTGCAAGCTATTGTCTCCGAGACGGTCAAACTCAATAAAAGTTGATTAGTTTTCACCTTTTATCAGTTACACCAAAGCAAAAAGCAGCACGTCGAGACCATAAACAATCTTGCTCAGAGAGACCCCAACGGAATTGAAAGCATATATACAGTTATGATATGATACCTCTTTCAAACTCAACGGCATAAGTGCTTTTACATTTCCAATATCTTTTTGTCTCCCTCAGCTCTCTATAGCTCGTGGGAACTTGGCCAAAATGAATTTAAATCCAAATGAAACTATGTTCCGCTCAATTACAACACTGAATGAAACCACGTCCAGGTACTTGGTATGCATTGATGCGCCACCCCATATTGTTTCAGATGGCTTATGGGGTGGCGGAAAAAATGGAAGGACTCCAATGAAATCTTTTCTCCCTTTATTTGAGTTACAGGTGCTTTTAATATTTGCCATCACCCAAATCTGCCGTCTTCTCCTCAAGCCCTTGGGACTCCCTATATTTATTTCACAGATGATGGTAAGTATCTCCGATCTCCATGTATGTATTGTATTTTTTATAATACACAATGGCTCTCTTATAATACATAAGAACCATATAGGTCACATGACAGTAAACAATACAATCCTTTTTTGGGTGGAACCTGCACTGATCTAGTGTTTAATTATTGTTTCTCTAGCTAGCTAGCTCGTTAATGTCAGCATGTGCTAAAATACCCTCCATTAACTTGCAGGCTGGCCTAATTCTACAAGCTTGTTTTGTGCTGGAACCATTGGGCACATACATGAGGATGTTGTTTCCGTATGGAACTCACGACACCATTTCAACAGTATCGTCGATTGGTTTTGTACTCTTCATTTTTATAAACGGTGTACAGATGGAATTTAGCTTGATAACAAGGATGGGAAAGAAGGCATGGACCATTGCCATAATGGGATTGGTAGTACCGTTGTTAAGTGGCTTTTCAACACAAGCCTTATTCCGTGATCAAGTAGGTAAGTTGATTGGAGACTCCAATCATTTTGTTGTTGTATTGGTGTCGCACACTGTAATTTCATTTGCGGTTATTGCTTCCCTGCTTAATGAACTTCAAATCCAAAACTCGGAACTTGGGAAATTGGCATTATCCTCAGCATTGGTGAGTGACGTATTGTGCACAATCGTTATGACCACCGGCAGTGCATTAATGATTACTGAGAAATCTGCGATGAATGTGGTTTTAAGAAAAGTGGGGTGTGTGTTTGCCATGGGGGTCTTTGTTCCATTGGTGTGTCGTCCAACAATGTTTTGGATCATCAAACATACTCCAGAAGGAAGACCTGTGAAGGATGGTTACATTTATATTATCATTGTAATGCTCTTTGCTTTAGGTTGGGTTTCGGTTAAAATAGATCAAGAATTCGTGCTTGGAGCTTTCATTTTGGGATTGTCTGTGCCAGAAGGACCTCCACTAGGATCTGCATTGGTTAAGAAGCTTAATTTCTTTGGTACCACCTTCCTTTTGCCAATCTATGTCACTACCTCTATGTTGAAAGCAGATTTTTCCGTGGATTATTCATCAGTATCAGTTATTACTACCTGTTTCGTCGTCCTTGTCACCCACTTCATGAAAATTATATCATGCATTGTACCCGCCCTCTGTTGCAACATGCCCATACGTGATGCTCTCTCTCTTGCCCTCATTTTAAACTCCAAAGGTGTAGTGGAAATCGGCCTCTACTGCTTCTTATACGACAATAGGGTACTCTACCTTTACTATATCTATGTGATTAGTTCCTCATAAATTAATTATGAATGAGCTTTCCAATAAGTTAAACCGTGCGTAGAAGTCTTTCTCAATTTCACGTGTCTTTAAAATTTAATATTTTATATATTTCATTATCTAACTAGCTAACTCAAATGTAAATATTATATGCAGATAATCGATGGGCAAACATATGGAGTAATGATTGTGAGCATAATGGTCGTAGCATGCATTGTGCAATGGTCTGTGAAGGTTTTGTATGATCCTTCAAGAAAATACGCTGGCTATCAGAAAAGGAACATCATCAATTTAAAAGCCTCGTCTGAGCTAAGGATAGTGGCGTGCATTCATAAACCAAATCACATATCATCAATGATAGATGTGCTTGACATGTGTTGTCCAACAACAGAAAATCCAATCATTGTGGATGTATTGCATCTTATAGAGCTAGTTGGACGGGCCTTACCCATTTTCATTCCCCATCGCGGTCTTCAAAGGCAAGAATCAGGCATTCACAAGTCATACTCAGATGATGTCATTCTTGCTTTTGACATTTATGAGCATGATAACCCACATGCGGTATCAGCATACCCGTGCACGGCAATATCTCCACCCAACCTCATGTACGAAGATGTTTGCAACCTTGCGTTTGACAAAGCTGCATCCATCATAGTTCTTCCTTTTCATCAAAGGTGGTCCCCTGATGGGGAAGTTGAATCCGATGACAAGAACATAAGGGCACTAAATTGTAGGGTCTTAGAATTAGCTCCATGCTCGGTTGGAATCCTCGTGACTCGTGCTTCCCACCAAATTAGAGATTCATCCACTCGATTAGCCATGGTCTATTTGGGTGGACACGATGACCAAGAGGCCTTGTGCTTAGCCAAGAGAGCAAATAGGAATCCGGGGATCAACCTGGTTGTTTACCACCTTGTTTTTAGGGCAGACTTGGAGGACGTAGTGGATGATGACGAGCTACAAGATGTGAAGTACGCGCATAATGTAAAGTATCAGCAAATCATAGCAATGGAAGGATCCGAGACAGCTGCTTTCCTTCGTGAAATAGTAAAAGAGCATGACTTCTTTATAGTTGGGAGACGCCATGGGATCAACTCACCTCAAACCGATGGACTTACAAACTGGAGTGAATTCCCAGAATTAGGTGTCGTCGGTGATTTTCTTGCTTCACCAGATTTGGAGAGTCGTGCATCAATTTTAGTGGTGCAGCAACAACTCTCGCCCAAGACACATGCTGGCTGGTTAATTTAGTTGTCTAGTCAAAACAACCAACATAGATGCATTTTTTTTTTTTACATATATTATTCTTAGGGTTAGCTAAAGATTCATATATACATTATCGGCTTTCCTTCCTCTCATTTTAGAAGTTATGCATTTGCTTCTCAACTATGTTTATTGTTATAGTTTGAAGTGTTTATGCCCAATCTTTTATTTCCTTTTGCCTCCTACTATTGAAAAGCTAATGATGTTCTTAATAAAGGGCGAAACTATTAAATGATAGAGGACTATATTCTCTAGGTCAATTTTCACGTGCTACATAACTTAATGTTATTAATTTTTTTCATAAACTAAAATTTCAATTATATGTCACGTGAAGATTGGTCAGAATCATGGATATGTAATGGTATTGAACCATGTAATAACTTCTCCAATAAAGGTATTAGAATTATAAATCTTGAGGAGTGCTAGGAAAACACTTTCCGATACACTCCTCCTAACACACGCGCATTCTATTATTGGTTGAAATTTATTTAAAGTTACAAAATCATGAGAGTCATTAAATAAGATGTGAGATTTATACATTTTTGTAATTTGTAAGAAATTTCAATCAATAAAAAAGAGTGTGTTTAAAAGAGTGTATCAAGAGTGTGTTGCTAGCATTTTTCTAAATCTTTTACACCTCCCACCCTTTATTTAACTGTGTATATATAATCAATTTTTACTCTTACACATTTTTTTACAACTTTTTCTATAACTAGGAAAGAAACCAAAAAAGGAAGAAAGAAAAATAGTATAAGATAAGATGAAGAGAATTAAAAAGAAAAAAATAATTATAAAAAGTGATATAGAAAATATGAATAAAAATAATAATATAACTCTTTATCATTATTTAAAAAAAAATTAAAGTTAATTAAATTCCTCTATTTTGAAAATTAAATAAATTTGATTGTGTCATCAAATTTATTTTACTTAAATATATTATTATTTTCTATCTAAATATTTGGAGATTTATGATGAATTTGAGATATTAAATAATTTTAAAAGTAAAAAAGTTAGAAATTTAGTAAAAAAAATGATAAAATTTGAAATATTTTTATAGGATGTGAAATTAGGATTTATAGAGAAAAAAATTTAGAATTTTTTGACTTTAGGTATAATTTAATGCCTTAGTTGATGAGTTTTGAGTAGAATAAAGTCAATCGATTCAATTTGTGAATATTTTAAATAAAAACGATAGTTCAAAAGTTTTAAGTAGAAGAAAATTAATGGCAGGACTAAATTTATTTAATTTTAAAAATAAAAAGATTAATTAATTTGAATAAAATTTGAGAAATCAAAATATAAATAAAAAATGATTAAAAATTCATTGATCATTGTTTGATGACTTTGGCATGGACGGGAAGGAGTGCGCACGATACTTCATTTACCTGATAACAGATGCTGAAAATTATGTTTCTAGAAATATTCTAATTGTATTTTTTATTTTTTTAAAATAAAACATGCCATATTTTAATTTATTTGAGTAGTATAAACAGATCTGCTAATAATTTTGATTAAGTCTTTTAATAAATATTTTTATTATAATTTTAATACTTTATTGACAGTTATTTTTAAACATATTATGATTGATTTTAATATCTTATTCAAAAATAAAATAAAGTGACAAATTTTTACACATGAGAATGGAGTTGGACGTCAATTTTAATATATTTATTGAAGATAAGTTATATGCATTGCCTAGGTATACTACATGAAAAGTTGAAATAAATAAAAATGAAAATTGGGGGGCGGGGAAACGTAAAGATTTGAAATTTGGTCCCGTTGTTTGATTATTAGTGTGAGTGTGGGAAACATAAACAATTGAACTTTGATTTTGAACTTGGAGATGATACAAGCAAGGCAGCTCCGCAGGTATTCATTCATTCATTCTCTTCTCTCTTTGACGCCGTTCCGTTCCGTTGACCGTTCTGTTGTTATGTGTTTCAGTCGAATCTCAGAGATTCAGAAGCTTTGCAATACCAATGATAATGACGACGAATTCAACAATTTGGAATTGGATGCCCACGATTTACCCAATCACTGTGCTCTTCATCTTGAGGTTAGCCTTAGGTTACCCATTCTTATATTCTCACTCATTCACTGCAATTGCCAATTGGTTCATTCACTTTCAAATTTCAATCATACATACAGAGCACGGTGCAGCAGATTGTATCCGACTTCCCTTCTTTGGGAATTCAAGGTTTTCTTTCGGTTACTCCCTTTTCTCTTCTCGTCTTGTGTGGGAATTCAATTCTAACTTTTATTGCTCCACTCCATCCAGATGCTGACCTACACCATTTGAAAGAGGAGCTTAAGAACCTCAACCTTGAAACCGCCCATGTAGCAAACCAGATTCAGCTTCTTGCCAAATCTCACAACGATGGTCTGTCTCTGTCTCTGTCTCACTCAACAACACCTTTCATTATTTATTTATTTATTTATTTTTTGTTTTATTGTTTTTATCGTATTCATATTTGTCTTCTCTATTAGTATTAGTGTTAGTATAATAGCATCCGTATTAGACTATTAGTATTACACCACCAGTATGGAATTGGATCCTTCCACAATTTACTTGTTATTCTCCTATATCCAGATTGTATTCTCTTGGAGGCCAAACTTGAAGAAATGGAATGTTCTTTAGATTATATTACATCAAAGGTTCTTACTTGCTTCTCTTGTAAACAAGCACCTGTTTATGTTTTATACTGTTTGTAGCTAATTCCTTTCCTCCCTCTGATGGACCGCTGGTGTGAGTTCGGTTAATTATTAGTATATCGACTTCATCAACCATCCCTTTGTCTAATGAGGAGTACGGGATTTTCCATCTAGTTATCATATTTTGACATTAGCTTTTAATAATTATAGGATCAGAACACAGCTGAGGCTACTGAAGGCATTGATTCCCCAATGCTGGAAGATGATTGTTCAAATTTGACTGTGGTGAATCTAGACGAGAATTTAGAGGTGTTGTTGACAACCCATGCTACTTGCTATTTATTTTCTTCTTGGGCATTGAATTGAATTAGTTTCAAAGACGTGCAGACTAATTCTTCCATGATTCTTTTTCTGGTTCAGCAAGCTAATCGTTTCGGTGGTTCTTTACTATAATTTGTTTATAAAGAGTATACTTTTTCGTTCGTCTGTTGCAGCAATTCGAACTTGATAATAAGATTGATGAAATGAAGTTGATTCTAAAGTCTCTGCACAATATTCAGTTTAAGGTCAAATGGTTAGTTCAGCTACTTTCACTTACACTTCAAATATGTATCTGTAATTCTGTATTATGGCTTGCTCATCCTGTTCCCTTGTTCAGGTTTGAAGTTGTAGAGCAGCTTGAGGATGCATTCACAGGTCTAAAAGTGCTTGCATTTGATGAGAATTGCATTAGGTTGTCATTGCAGACTTATATGCCAACATTTGAGGGCATTTCCTTCCTACCGAGAGTTGAAGATACCATTGATGCAGCTGAGCTGAATCATGAGTTTTTAGTTGAAGTTTTTGAGGGGACTATGAAGTTAAAGAATGTTCAGGTATCAAAATAGATCATTATCTTAATTTGATTTGTTTATGAGGACTATTGTTCAACAGAACTAATAATTGGGTTCAGCACTGATTTGGAGAAAAATACTCGTATGAACCAACAACTCTATTAGGCAAAAGTAACAGTTCTAATTGTCATTTAGAAATTATAAGAGGCTTTTATGTCATCAAATAGTTTCTCTTTTGAAGTTGTTTCTTGTGTTATTTTGAACTGGTTGTGCTTCAGACTTCAGTGTTTTGCAGCAGACATTGACCAAGAAACTCAGGTTCAATGACTCAAGAAACAATGATTTTTGGATTAAATTAGTTAGTAAACTTTATTCTAATATTCCATTCGCTTTATAGTTATCATTAATTCATTAGTATCTTGCTAAGTTCAGATAACAACCGATTTTTTAGTGTCTTCAACTTTTATACTTATGCTACATTTTTTCCGCACGTGGGGTGGGGGGTTTGTCAATTTCAGAATTTGCTGGATATATGATGTGGTTACATCAGTGCTGTGTTTTTAATTTCTGGTTTCTACTCTAGTTATTGCTAATTTTAATTTTAGTACCTTTGTTGTAGGTGATGAATATTCCATATATGTTTTGCACTTGAAATATTGGAGAATAAATTTAGAAATTTCAACAGTCATGGAGCTTGTTGAGATTATGGGTTTTAGCTATAGAAGGAGGAAGAGAGATAAAGAATAAAACACTGAATTGATATCACCTACGATGTATTACAATGCAATGGGATGTGTTCATATTAGAGCTATTTTTTCTTGCTATATTATTATTATGTTGATATGAAAGAATTCCATCCAAATATGCAATGATTCCTAAAGATCCTAGTGTGAATGTGATGGAAGGTTTTACCTCTTTTCCCTTTCCCAAATTGAGCACCCTAACATTTCTTGAATACCTAGTATCAGATTTTGCTTTGAACATTAGATTTCACGTAGAAGATTTAAGAGGGAGTAATTATAGGATTAAGTGTTATAGGAATTTATCTCTATTCATTGGTACTGTTGCTTCATACTTTTAATGTGATCCTGGCATAGCACAGCAACATATTTGCTTTTTTCTTTCTTAATCTTCTTTAAGTATGTATTGTTGGATGTGTTGACATGCTACCATTTGTTTGTGCCTTAAGAACAGCATATCAAAAACTTTAACTTGTTAATTTAATTTAATATCTTTACAATCCTTGTTATCTTTAGATGATTTATTGATTTTTTTTGGTATTATTATTTAGGTTTTTCCTAATGATATATATGTGAACGACATTGTTGATACTGCAAAGTCTGTCAGGTTTGCCATGTCCTCATTTTTCTCATTCCTTGTGGCCACAACTCATAGGCCTTGACATTTATTTGCCATGCAGCAACTCCTCGTTGCAGTGGTTTATACAGAAAGTACAAGATAGAATTATACTAAGCACACTTAGGCATCTTGTAGTAAAGGATGCTAATAAATCAAGGTGAGACTGTTTAGCTTTGATGTTCTTAAATTTGGATTATCATCTAGTGTTCTCTTTACATTTTTATGTCTCAATGCAGACATTCGCTTGAATACTTGGACAAAGATGAGACTATTGTGGTTCATATGGCTGGAGAAATTGATGTGTACATAAAGTTATCTTATGGTTGGCCTATATTTGGTTCTCCATTGAAGCTGATATGTATAAAGGGATCAGATGATTTGAAGAGAACTTCTCTAAGTTTTCATTGCAAAGTTGAGGTGAGGGAATTTCAATCTGTATTAGCTATACAATTTCTGTCATCATTTTTCCTAGTGGTCTATGGATATGTACATGCATTCTCAATGTGGTATCAGGGTTTTTAAATGTTCGTACTTAATCGTTTGCTGAACCTATTGAAATTCCAGAGTAGTTTAGTCCTACATGTATTTTTCATTTCTTTTGACAATAACTAGAAAACTAATTCAGTGGCTTAGCCAAAATGTTAGTCTAAATGCTGTAATTTGTCTTCTGAAGTGTCTTTATATTTATAGTACTTCGTGACCAGGGTTGTGATAGAGGTTATCAAATTTTGAAGGGGTTCAAGCCTAAACTTAAATATAACCCACCTACATTCAAATTCACTTGTGTGAAACTATGTGAACCTTAGATGTAAATTTGGAGAAAGGAAATGTGTTCAATATAAGTTTATGCAGAAGCAGTAAATTTCCTCCAATTTTTTGTATTATTTTACTATCTTATCCCTTTTAACCACACCATATTGGTGGATTTATATTTGACATGTTGACCATATTTAGGTCTTGTTTAGATAAATTTCTCCACATACACTTATAGAAGAAAATACAAAGCAAAATGAATCAAACTTTTTTCATAAGTTAAAATCAACTTATGCACCTAGTTTTGGAGAAGTTATATGAGAGAGTTTTTATAAAAGTTGAAGTGCTTAAGTTAATTTTAACTTACGGGAGAAGTTTATCATTTTATCTTCTTATTTTCTTTTCTTATAAGTGCTTTCAAAAAAATTTATCCAAGCATGGCGCCATGGCCTTAGTAATTTTGCAGTTGTTTGGATTAGTTGTGCCAGTATTACATGTAGTTAAGACGTTAAGTGTTTGCACTATACAAACTGGGGTGGAGGAATGAGGATAATTAAAAGGATACATTTCTCGGGCGAGTGGTATAACCTATGGACTTCTCAGAAATTAGCAAGTTAGTTGGCTACTAAATTACATGTTTGTATATTTGATGCCTTGTGTTTTAAACTGTAAAATAAATGAAAATTGATGGAAATATGAGCTTTGTTTGTCATGTGAAAATAGAAACCTTCAAAATTACTTGGGCAGTCAGTCCGTTCTTACAGTGAGTTCTAGGATTACTACATCCACAGATCCCTGATTTTTTTAGAAATTTTTAATTAAGTCTCTAAACTAAAAAAATTTATAATTAGATTCTTGATTTTCTAAATTTTTGTAATTGAGTCTCTAGAATTAGTTTATGGCAATTTGAAACCACTAGAAAATTTATAATTTGTGGTAGTTTTACTAATTCCAGATATTTTATTACAAAAATTTAAAATATCAAAGATCCAATTACAAAATTTTTTAGTTTAGAAACTTAATTAAAAAATCTTAAAAAGTTTAGGGACTTATGGATGTATTAAACTGAGTTTTATTAATGTTTCACTTATTAATAAAAAAAGACCCCAAATGGGTGACTGCATACAATTATCTGTACTGCAATCATGTCTCGTACATTTGGGGATAACTGCAATTTAATGAGGTCCTGTTCGAACATTATAGAGCGCAAATTTTTATATGTCAACAATGTTTCAAAAATATGATAATCAGTGTTTTACAAAATGGAGAAGACAGCTACCAACTAGAATCAGTTTGCTCCCAGGTGTTTACAGAATGGTACTTGAGTTCTTAAATCAGTGTCAACTTCTCAGTCTGTACTTGGGACTTTTAATATTTTCTCTTACTGATTTTGGAACAGTAGATTCCTAGGTCTTAAAATTCTTGTATTTAAGTTGTATTTTTATTATTACATTCTGAAAATTATAAGATGAAGGAATTCTGATTTCATGTTAGGGGACATGTTTTGAAACACTTCATGGGTGGTCTTTTCCATGCACCTAATAGATCTTTGACAGGCCATTGTTTGGTGGTGTCTAGTTAAAATTTTCTTACGAGGCACTTAATCACTTGTGTCACATGAATTGCAGAGGTTGGCACCGAAGATAGTTTCTCCTCATCCCATGTCCTTATATTGCATTGAAGTGTTATTCTGATCATGACCTGATTTGACAATACATATGATTGGAAGATTTCCATGCTGACTTTTTTCTGGATATTGATTTTTCAGAAGTTGGCTAATTCTTTAGATACTCATATTCGGCAAAATATATCAAGCTTCGTCGATGCAGTTGAAAAAGTACTTATAGAACAGTTGCAGCTTGATCTTGGGGCCGGTGACAGTTCAGGCTAAGGATATTATCATATCTAGGATGCTAATTGTAGATACCTCTGGAATCTTTTTGTATGTCGTTGAAATTCTGCACTATGCGTGCTGAAACTCGTTGTCTACTTGATGAAACAAATGTTATCAATGTTTTGTATAGATGATATTCTGCATTTTAGACACGAAACTGTCATGCTAAATAGGTATATGTGACATGTTGATGGTCTGAAATAGCTAATATATTTGATATAGTACTGGAGTTGAAAATTTTAACCGTATTCCTCATTTCCTCTATATCATATTAAACCCGTTGAAATTAATGTCTTTAAAGTGATAAAATATAACCAACATAGTGTGGTATGGGTAGTAGATAACTGTGTCTCTTAAAGCATGTGGTCAGGAGTCTCTATATGGAAGTGTTGAGAAAGATCAACTCTTTAAATGGAAATCTGTATTTTGAGGGTTTAGTCTTTAGCTTTCAACTGAAAATACTTGGATAACAAAAAAAAAAAGTGATAAAATATGCCAACCATTTGTTTTATTGTTTTAGTAAAATTGATTTTGAAAAAATTGACTTGTTTTGGGTTAGATATTTTAAAAGTTAGTTGAAAAATATTGATTTTGTTTAATTGATAAAGTAAAATTGCTTTTCAAATATGAGATATGCTTGTAGGTATCACACCCACAATTAATTTTATCTAACAAAGCAGAAAAATTCACTCTTATATGTAAAATTGATTCTCTCCCTCTCCCGTAATGGGACTTGTCCTCAACTGTTATTTAGTTTATTAAATAAATATTTAATTAAATTATTTAACCAAATACATATACTCACATGATAGTCTGAATGGTGTTTATTTAATTTCTCAATATTATACTTGTTGAAATTTACTTTGAAACATTGATATAATTGTGTTAATTTTGTGAAAAAGAATTCTTCAAAAGGAATTTGTTGGCAATTTTTCTTTTGCTTAAAGTTAGTAATGTATATAAGTAAAGATGAATGCATTCATAAATTTTAATGGATTAATATATTATGATGCATTTTAAATTAAATTAAAAGTAGAAACACTTTATTAATTATGCGCTTTATAGAAAAACTTATTTTAGAGATTTTTTTTTCTAATTTTAAATGATAATATTAATTTTTTGGAATTGTTAGTTTCAATATATATATATATATATATATATCTGTTTCTTGTAACAATGTTTTCTCTAAGCATACATAAAATTATTATATTATATATAAACTTGAAAGTGATAAAACAGAAGTGTAGTTACTTTATATTTTTGTTTTTAAACTAAAAAAATCAAATAAATTAACAGATATACCCTACGTAGTTATTTATAACTCAAAAAAATGAACAAAATAAAATGCGGTTGTATATATATATATATAGGGGGTGTATACTATGAGAATGAGAACAGTCAATCTCAACCGTTAAATTAAAACAGAAGGCCTAGATTAAAATACTTAAGAATTCAAATTTAAACATCATGTAATCATCAAATTTCTAAAAGGTTCACCAAACAAAAATCAAATCTTTAAAAGATCTTAATTATCACGTCCTAAAATATCTTAATTATCTCGTCACTCTTCTACAAGATTGTTGTTAACATATCACAATCACCACCATGACCGCCATCGCCACCACAGTGACAACAACAACGATAGCGGCAATGGTTATAATGGGGGTGGTGACAGTGGTCATGGTAGTGATGGTGATTGTGACGATAGTCATGGTGGTAGTGACAACAACAGTGATGGTGGTGACGAACATGGTAGTGGTGGCAGTGACTATCATGGCAATGGTGGTGGCAACGGTCATGATGATGGTGATGGAAACAGTCATGGTGGTGATGGATTAAGGACAATCTTTAAGAAGAGTGACATGATAATTGAAATCTTTTAAAGATTTGATTTTTGTTTGGTGAATTTTTTAGAGATTTGATAATTACATGAGGTTTAAATTTGAATTTTTAGGTATTCTAATCTATACCTTCTATTTTAATTTAACGGTTGAGATTGACTATTCTCATTCTCACATAAGAAAGTCATTCTCATAGTATACGCCCCCTATATATATATATATATATATAGGATTAGGATCCGTTGATACTAGGTGTCAAAGTTAGTTAAATTACACATTCAATAACTTTTTGGAAAATACAAATTTAACCAATCCAACCGTTGAATTATGTGATATTATCTTTATGATCATATATATCAAATTTCACATCATTTGAACTTTTCTAGATACGTCATCTAACATTGAATATTTACATATATTTTAATTTTTTATTGTAGGTTAAAATAAAGTGATGTGATGAATTATTAAATAATTTTAGAATTGTGTAAAAATTTGTATATTTAATCTAATTAATAAGAACACAAATTCAACGGTTGGATTGATTAAATTTGCATTTTACAAAAGTTATTGAAGGTGTAATCTGACTAACTTGTGATAATCAATTAGTTAATTTTAATTAATCGATTAAATTATTTGATTTGATTTAATTGATTTAACTTTTTAAAGCTGGTGTAATTGATTGATTTACAATATCTTGACAAAAATAGTACTTGATTAGTTAACTTTAACATATTAAAAAATTAAATTATTTTTCCAATAATAAATAGTAACATATATATAATAACATTAATTTAAAATATTTTAATTATTTAAACGTCTTTTTTATTCATTCAAATTATATATAAAGTATGTTAATATGCTCTTTTTTCAATTTGATATTAAAAGTTATGTATATGTTTAATTATATAATTATCAACACATATATAATAAAATTAATTTTAAAATATTTTAACCATTTAAATTAACAGATTAGTTTGTAATAATTTATATAATAGCATGATTAAAATATAAGAAAGACATTTATACATTAGATTTGAGATAATGCATATAATGTTTGATTGAACAAACATATGTTAATTATTTTTTAATTTAATATTAAAATTGATGTATATGTTTAATTATTATAAGTACTTTTGATGTTGTTTTTTAATTAAAATTGAAATTTTGCATCAGTAATTTTCATAATAAAGAATTTTTTTAAATATCAATGTGTGTACAAAAATAAATTTCTAATTTTGATTAAAAAACAGTACCAAAAGTACCTATGATCATGTATTTAAGTTTTTTTCTTAATTATACAAATTATTAAAATATATATAATAACATTAATTTTAAAATATTTTAAGTCCGCCGCGTGCTGCAAGTATGACCTTTCACGCGCGCCCAAGCTCGTCGAGATGATCGCCGCGCTCCCTGACTCCGAACGCGAAATCCTTCTCCCCAGGCTGGTCCGAATCGCCGTCATGTCCAAGCCCCATCGGTGCCCTCAAATCGTCATCACCGGTAACTGAATTACTGCTCTGGTGGTCCTAACTCCGACGACTTCGAATACATTACTCAGGAGGAGTAGATAGAGATGAGATCCATCTCACGTGACTTACTAACTGAGTTTTTTAATTTGTTTCAGTGAATTAATTTTAACTGTTGGATTGATTTAATTGAATGGATGAAATTTGGTGTAAGTCTAATTTCGTTGCTGTCAACAAATCTTATTCCTTATATATATATATATATATATATATATATATATATATATATATATGTATGTATAGTGACAGGATCCGTTGACACCAGGTGTAAGAGTTAGTTAAATTACATTTTTAATAACTTTTTGTATAATGTAAATTTAACCAATCCAACCATTAAATTTGATATTCTTATTATATAGATTAAGTATACAAAATTTCATATAATTCTAAAATTATTTAATAGTTCATTAAGTTACTTTATTTTAATGTACAATATGATATTAAAATATATGTAAATATTCAATATTAGATAACATATTTAGAAAAGTCCAAATGATGTGAAATTTGATATACATAATCATAAAGATAATATCATCAAATTCAACTGTTGGATTGGTTAAATTTGTATTATACAAAAAGTTATTGAAAATATAATTTGACTAACTCTTACACATGGTGTCAACGGATCTTGCCCCATATATAGGAAACATATCTAATGAGAGGGTCTTTTTTACGTGAGAGTGAGAGAAATAAAGCTGGACCATTAGATCTTACCATAAATGGTCAAGATTAAAACATGCAAGTCATGTGAGATTTTTAAAAAGTCACATGACTTTTTTAAGTGGTCACATGACATTAAATCCTAACTATCCATGTATGGTTATATGGCCTAGATTTACTCTTCTCACTCTCATATAAAAATGTCCCTCTCACTAGATATGTCCCTTATATATATATATATATATATATATATATAAAAGATAAATTATCTTACATATATACTGAAAAAATAAGTTCTAGTTAGTGAGTATTGTAATATTAAAAATCTTGATTTATTTTTAAAAATAAAGATATGGCAAAAAGTACAAATAAAAATAAGATTTTAATTTATATGTATTATTAGTATAAATTTTTTTACATATATATAAAGAATAAGAAAATAGGCCATGTATTGACAGTATAAAGTAGTTTTACTCTGTCATCCAATCACAAACTACCATATATTGTAAGTTAGTTAACTTTTATAATAAATACTTTAAAAATTCTATCAATGGTGATTTCTGATTGATTGACAGTGTAAAACTTTTTACACTAACAGTGTATGACTGTTAAACTCATAAAAAATTCATCATATTGTTGCATCATATTAATGAATAGGATGATGTAATGAAATAATCAAATTTTATTGGACGTTATGTAAAAAAGTTTTCCAGTAACGTTTTATATAATTATAAAGAGAAAATAAGTTATGCACTAATAGTGTAAAACAGTTTTGACACTATCATTTAATCCTAACCTACCGTGTATGATAAGTTTGTTCACTTTGATAATAATCACCCTAAAAGTCACAATAAAACTGATTTTCAATTGATTGACAGTGTAAAATTTTTTACATTGGCAGTAATTAAACTCAATTATGAATTCCAAAAATAATTTATACTCTATTAAAAATATTAAATTATTTGAAAAAATTATATTCTTTTTCAAATGTAAGCATTGTTTTTAAAATATTATTGAAATACTTGTAATTATTATTGTTGAATGTAGTTTTTTTTAATTAAAACTATTCAAATTTTACTTGATATTAACTATGTTAAAAGATGGATTAAATGAATTTGCCTTTATATATTAAAAATAAAATGTTAGAAAAACTTAATTATAAAACTTCGATCAATAATTTTGTAGTTAATAAAAAAATGAAATGAAATTTGACAAATTATATTGAATTAAATTTTAAATGTAAATTTCGTTTAAGGCCTCATAATTTTTTTTATCATGTCTCTACATTTACGTGCGGGTAGCGAGTGCAAGCGTGGATATATAATACAAGTACCCATATAAGTACCCAATGGGTACAGAAATGAAAATTAAAGTTAATACCCATGCAAATATAAGATCAGGTACAAGTATTTTTTTTTTTTTAAAGCAAATATGGGATAGGTATTATAGCAGATTCTACCATTATCATTCCTACCCTAATTCTCTTTCTATATAAATTAGAATAACTATCTTAAACGAGAATATTGTTAGGAACTATTTTTCAACGAGTGTTTAGGAACTATTTTTCAACAAGTGTTTTTAGCTGATTTTTTTCAACGAGAATGTTTAAAGGGATTTTTTTCAACATTTCATCTCTTTTAATCTATTATTTTTATTTTTAATTTGAATTTCAATATTTTTTAAAAGAAATTATCAATTATTAAAATGATTTATATTACAATATAAATTGTTTATCAAAAAATCTAAAACATAATTTATATATTCACAAATATTTATTTATTATGAATTTTAATTATAATACTACTTCTGGTCTTTTATATAAGCAACAAAATAATAGTGTTTACACTATCATTTGTTACTTATATAAAAAACCGAATATTTAAAAATATTTATTTATTATAAATTTTAGTTATATAAAATAGACATTTATCTTGCAATATGTGGATTGTATAGGCTAAAATGCTAGTTAAATAAAAAGATAGAATATTATTACTTAATGAAAGTGTCTTTGTCACTTTGAAATACGAATAAATAAATTGCAAACCGTTATTTGTTAACAAATTGGATTTGGAACAGTACCTCAAGCAATATCATTTCAAACTTGAATAGAAAAATGAACTTTATTCAAAAGCTTAACGAAGCAAGCGAAGATTTAATCCAAAAAGAAAAAAAAAGGGTGAAAAACAACACGTGAATATTGTTGAAGGAACATATCAGTATAGCATATTCAGGCGACTAAACTGCAACACTGCGGAGCACAACGGTCTCAACGGTGAGTCCAGGTCCAAAACCGAAGAGCACGCCCCATTCAAGCCCTCACCTGTTGTGGCTAATCCATCTTGTTTTGACTTCCTCCTCATCTCGTCCAAGATAAATAACACACACGCACTCGACATGTTGCCATAGTCGCTCAGCACCTGTCTGGTGGCTCTCATTTTTTCTGGCTTTAAGCCCAATTTGGCCTCCACTTGGTCCAGAATTGCAGGTCCACCAGGGTGTGCAATCCAAAAGATGGAGTTGTAGTCAGAGATGTTTAGCGGTTGAAAGGCTTCAACCAAGGCCTTTTCAATGTTCTTTGAGATGAGCCCAGGAACATCCTTGAGGAGATGGAACGTGAGCCCAACTTCACGAAGGTGACCATCGATGGCCCCTTCACTGTCTGGGAGGATTGTTTGTGCAGTCCATACCAATTCAAACAAAGGCTTCTCAACCTCAGGAAGTGGGTCTGAACCAACAATAACAGCTGCCGCACCATCTCCAAACAGTGCTTGCCCCACAAGGCTGTCAAGATGAGTGTCACTGGGGCCACGGAAAGTGACTGCAGTGATCTCTGAGCAAACCACCAAAACACGAGCACCCTTGTTGTTCTCAGCCAAGTCTTTCGCCAAACGTAGCACCGTGCCACCGGCAAAACAACCTTGTTGGTACATCATGTAACGCTTCACATATGGGCGAAGACCCAAGAGCTTTGTGAGTTGGTAGTCAGCGCCTGGCATGTCCACACCACTCGTGGTGCAAAAGACGAGGTGGGTAATCTGGACTTGGGTTGACCCCATTCCTTGATGGCCTTGTGTTGCTGCCTCTTTTCCTAGCTTTGGCACTTCCACAACCACCATGTCTTGTCTTGCATCCAGTGAAGGTGCCATATACTCGCATATGTTCGGATTCTCCTTCAGGATCCTTCCGTCAATGCAGGCTTGCTCCATTGACTTTCACTGAAAATATTATGCGTTCGTCTAAGTGGTGTGCGCTATGCAGAATAAGGGAGCAAAATGAGAATGATCTATGATATCTGAGGTTTTAACTTCTAAATAAAATGAAGTTAAAAATCTCATCCAAAATAATTTGTATAATTTTCATGTTGTATAACCCTGAACAAAAATTACACGATCATCTTAATGAAATGTTTAGTACAGTTAGACAGTCTATGGGTGTTGTTTTACAAATAAGTTGAACAACCACATCAAATAATAGTTAATTTTTTGTGGTATCAACCACTTAAGAGTTTAACAATATTTATGAAATTATTGTGACTTGAGTATATTAGACAATAACCACACCACCCACACGTATATATCTATTATAAGTTAGTACAATAGAAGAATGAGATATCTTACACATGCGCTTGAATTTTCTTTGAGCTCGGTCTTGTGCTCACTATTTGTGATACGGAAATAGTAGTCAGGATAGGTACTCTGGTCCACACAGTTTGGAGGAGTTGCGGTGCCGATTGCCAAGACGGTGGCAGGGCCTTCTGCCCGCTGTGCCTTGCGGATCTCATCAACAGACACCATCTTGCAGCGAAGAAACAAAAAGATGAGTCGTGAGTTATGAAGGGGATTGAATGGTTGGTGCTTAGCACGTTGTAGCTAATTAAGCTAGCAAAACAAAGGGTTAAAAGATATGAAATTAATTAAGGGATGAGAATGAGATACGAACTAGTTAGAAGAGAGTGGATATATATATATATGAGTGTGTGTGGGGGGGGGGGGGAAGAGAGTGGGTAGTTGAAGATCACATGCTTAGCTGACTAAAACTCTCGCAATAATTGAAAATAAGAAGTATTGAACAGCTATGTGGAGGTTGGTAAGTTATCTTCCACTGGCTACCTCCGCATGACTACATAGACTGAAGACCGTTAATTACTTACCAAACCAAACTATATTGTACGTAGACAAACTTATTTAGAAATTTGAATGGTCAACATATTGCAGCTTTCGTATATATTAAAATAAGTCGAGCAGGAAACTGAACGCAAATTAATTAGAAACATGGTCATGATCGGCTTCGTCACGGATAATTCTACATACAGGCTAGGGGACTCGGCCAGCGTTAGGTGAAACTACAAATTTTAATTGAAAATTTCATTCTAAGATACATTTCAAAATCTGTATTGCTTTGAAATGTATATTATCTTAAGTTTTTTAATTACGTTTGGCCATTTATCATCTGTCTGAGTTTAAATTAATTATTTTTAAACTTTCTTTTAATTTCATAGCTACTGAATTAGTAATATTGTAAAAAAAAAAAAAAAGCTAGTGACTAATGTAAAATCAAGTTTGTTTAAATAAAATCAAGAATTTTTTTTTGGTTACAATCAATAATTTAATTTAAATGCACTAACTACAAAAAGATTTTATATTATTATCCAATCTTAAATTATCATAAGTTTGTTGACTTTTTATACCTAACATGATTTTTCTTTGGCTTTCAATAACAATGCATAAAAATTAATCTCCAAAATCAAATGTAATGAAAGTGGTCTAATTTTCACCAAAAGTATAAATTATTCCTTATAACTAAGAAGTTGGTGTATATTGTTCCCAAAGAGTGTGATTCATAATTTGCAGTCATAGGCTCTTGATATAATTAAAAGTTGAACAAAACATACTTATACATACATACATATATATATATATATATATATATATGTATGTATGTATATTAAATGCCCAAAGTGCTTTTGTCTCCTATTTCTCATTTGCTTTTTCCTAGAATGCAGCAATACCACGTGTTTTATAAATTCCAACCGCATAACTTATCACATTGATATATGTATTGTTTTTTATTTTCAATTATTATCCACATGTGAAAGTTAGCCAATGGTGAGCCTCATGCGGTCATGCCTTCATGACCCCGTAAACTTGTGAAAGATTATGTGTAAATCTGTATATGGGATTTCCATTCGAGTTTCCGAATAACATAATAATTTTATATTATAAAAAAGTAAAATTAATAAAATTTACGTAAATAATGGCGAATAATATTATACTATAAAAAATAAAATATGAATAATATCATGATTAATTTATATTTTAATTTCCTTTCTATATATAATATATATAGAGGGGGCCGGGGGACCAGGAACCTGTACAGTTGTATAACAACTACACAAAATCTGAACCATAAAAAAATGTTGTTTTCATATAATTATGATATAAAATATTTGGGCTGGATTGGAGCGGAGGAAAGAGAGAGTTAGAGAGAAGAAAGAAAAGATAGAGAGAAAGTGTTAAAAGTGATATGTGATGTAATGAGAAATGTAGAGAGAGGGGGGAGAAAATGGTGATAAAGTGAGTTGTAAAAGAGTGAGATGTATGTTAATAAGAACTCTTCATTTTTTAACTGTAGGTGATTTTAATCCTAAGGGGATCTGGCGGTAGAAAATCCAACCCGAATTATACTGTCTATACAAATACGATCCATGATTAGCCTTTGTTGTTGGTGACATGCCTTTTATTTTTTTATTTTTTTCAGAAGAAGACATATGCTATAATGTCATAATTAAAATGTTATGAGTATAGGTAAGTTAGACTACATTTTGAGTGGCATTAAATATTTATTTAGTTTGGAAAAAAAGTATTCCTTAAATTAAATACAACTTAAATTTGTTAAGGAATTTGAGAAATCAAATTTAATTTGTTCACGTCTTTGTAAATATAAAAGTACTTTATATCATTTCACTCACGTTCGATCAACTTCGATTATGAGACAAAATAACTTGATTAACCAAAATCCTTCTCACATCAATCATATCATCAAAATTGATTGAGTAACTAATTGAAATTAATGTAGATGGGGTTGTTCTTTGGATAGTGGCATTATGGGTGCAGGAATTGCTAGCTTTGGAGATAGGGTTGGGGATTTGCTGGGCTCAGGGGCACCGTATTGCCGTTCTATAGTGGAGATACTAGATCAGCAGCAGGATAGCGGATAGCCTGATTGACATGCATGTTCATGCAGGGCTGTTTCATCGTGTTCGTAATCCACTTCAACGTCAATGGTTAGTTTCATTGACATGGTGCCTCGTCAAGCCAATAGGTTGGCCCAATAATGCCTACCAATGGACATCCCCCCTTGCAGGGCCCTCGAAGAGCAGCAACGTGATTAATATGCAGCACGTTTTGTAGATTGTAGCTTTGTCTCTTTTTGTTTTGTCTTTTTCTTAATGCACCAAAAAAAAAAAAAAGGAAGAACTAATTCCATAACTCATGAATTAGTTGTTTATTATTCTGATAATCACTAATTAATTGAATTAATAATTTTATTTATTTGTCTGAAGCAGTTTTCATTTTATTTCCTACTTTGGCATTAAGGAGAGAGCAATAATGAATGAAGGCAGGTCTCTTTTTCATTGATAACTCATAAATTCATATTTAAAGAATTTATGTAGATGATTTTAACACAAAAGTGAGTAAATTATATTGACACTCCTTATTATTTTGTCAAATTTTGTCTGATATTCTTTTTTTTTTTTTAACTTCTACACTAATCCTCTTTAATTGTTTTACATATATTACATTGACATGCCTTATACATTACACTAACTTTCTTGATTGTTTGAAAAACATTATATCATATCTCTATAGCGGATATTATTATAAACATTAAAAAAAAAAGGAAAATTATGTTCAATCTCAAAAAATTTCGGAGATGTCAATGTAATTTATTCTATAAAAATTAAGAGAAAAAGTAAAATAAATATTGAAATCTTTGAAAAAATAGATAAAAATTTGTATATAAGATTTATTTTGTACCTAAATCTTTATAATTATTGAAATTTAATTAATTTTATTAAATTTTGCAGTCAAATAGCAATAAATTAATGTCC
The DNA here is from genome assembly GCA_004329165.1 of Spatholobus suberectus. NCBI lineage: Eukaryota > Viridiplantae > Streptophyta > Magnoliopsida > Fabales > Fabaceae > Spatholobus > Spatholobus suberectus. Next base: position 56,342,051 of record CM014737.1, on the reverse strand, counting down.
TTGTTATGGAATCAAGAATTTAAATTAAATTAAACTAATTGATTATGTTTTAAACATTAATCATACATAAAAAAAACATTTCAGAGTCAAATTTTTTGATATTGGAGGCTTAAAACATTAAAGTGGGAACTACGCGACAAAACAAGGAAAAAAAAAATAGAAGTCCCAGTGCTTCAGTATTTAAAAACATTTATCTACATTTAAAATGTCAATCCAATGTTTAAAACATCGAAACAAACACTAAAAGCATCATAAACACTAGAAGCACCGTAGCACCAACATTTAAAATGTTGGGCCAACGTTAAAAACGTTAGGATAACGTTAAAAATGCCAAAACTCCAGTGTAGTGCAAAATTCTAGCGTCTAGCACTAGCAGCGTCCTTGACAATTATTTAGAGTGCAAAAATGAGCAAAAAAGGATATTGAGGTTTTGTTTTTGAAAGAAAAGGCCTTAATCTCAATCTCTTCCACCTCCATTGACATGGTGTTTGGTAGCAATGAATTAGCAAAGAAGGGAAGAGAAGAGCGCGGAAATGAGTGGAATGGACCGATTTCTGTTCGTTTGGAAGCAGTGAAATAGCGTGAAAGTTTTTAAATTTTTGGTGGGTCCCACGTTAAAAGTAATTGTCTCAAATATACGCGGATTTGCGAAGAAATGCGAACTTGCAGCCATCTTTCCGTTATTACCCTCCACCTTTTTTTACTTTTTGTAAAGCGTTGGCTGGCTTTGGAATCTCCGAAAAGCAAATCACTCTTTCTTCTTTCTTCTTTCGTCCTACTGGTGTGTGTCGACTTTCTCTTCTTGGTGGTGGTCGGAATCGTGATCTACCAGTCTGGTAATCCATTTGAGCTAATTTTCGTCTCTTTGAAAAGACAAGGCTCTCCTTTACTCGGATATGGTGAAAAATTATCTGATATGTTTGTTATTCTTGAATGATTTAAGTGTACTGTTGGTTGAAGATTTATAATTTTCTAAAAGTTGGTGTTGAAGGTGGTGAATAATTACAGTTAGGTATGGTGATTTGGAATAAAATAAGAGCTTGCATGCACTGATTTTGGATATATCTGTATAAATTTTTTTTCTCGAATAACTGGGACAATATAATTGAAAAATTGGACAACATATTCGAATATGTATATCACATATTCAAATATGTGATATGTATATTCGAATATGTGATATTTTTTAATTTAAAAAAATATATATATATATATATATATATATATATATATATATATATATATAATCAATGATATATAATATAATTAAAATAAAACCATGTAGATGTAATTAAAAATAATTTATTATGTTTTTTCTTTGTTAATTAATTTTATTACTAATTAATGTCATGTAATCATTGGTTGTTGAGATTTTTTTTTCTATTCATTTTAATAGATATATAATGTATGAGATAGTATGTGATTGTTATGTAATGATGATGAAAGGTGATAAAGGTGATAATATTGATTGTAATATGCTATTGTTTAAGACTTTTCTTTTCTATATATATATATATATATATATATATATATATATATGCATACACATTGGAATATGTGTTTAAATATTTAGAGATTATAATATGTCATATTTTCCAGAAGAAATGTCTTCTGAAGGGATGAGAAACATAGACAATGACGAGTTGGATGAAGAGGAAATGTTAACTAATCAAATGGCTCTGCAAGGGCAAATAATAAGAAATGCCCAGCAGGAGGTGCATACAAGAATGCAAGTTGCGGCAATGATATTGTTGTGTTGTGTAGGACATGCATTGCATACGCTTAATTTCTTGTCAAGGAAAAGTAATGCATGGGCCAATAAATTTGCTCCTCAAAATGAGAGGCGTCGAGAGTTAATGACGTATCTAGTTCATACAGAAAGGTGTCGTGATATTATAAGGATGGGGCCTAAAGCATTTATGCATTTATGTGAAAAATTAAGAAACACGAGTATTGTTAAGGATAACATATGGTCCACTATAGAAGAGCAAGTCGCTAAATTTTTTACATATCATAGGTCATAATGTTAAAAATCACATAGTTTCTTTCTTCTTCCATCGATCTGGTGAGACTGTGAGTCGACATTTTCACAAGGTCTTACATGTTATAATTGCGTTAAAAGGTGAACTTTTAGTTCAACTATCGGGTAGGGACGTCCCAGCACATATCTTTAACAATAACAGGTTTTATCCCTTTTTCAAGGTATACTTGTTGGTTAAGAATTTGGTTTTTGTTACTTAGTTATTTTAACAACTTAATAACTTTGTAATTTTCTTTTTTCCAACAAAGGATTGCCTTGGAGCAATTGATAGTACTCATGTCCAAGTGAAGGTTCCAAGGGCAGAAGCCCTTCGGTATCGGGGTAGAAAAGATTGGCCAACGCAAAATGTATTTGCTGCCTGTGATTTTGACATGAAATTCATATATGTCTTAGCTGGGTGGAAGAAACTGCATCTGACTCTAGGATATTAAAAGATGCATTAAGTAGGTAAGACCCACTAATAATACTCGAAGGTCAGTCAACATTGTGGCTAATGTGTCCATTGTAAATATTTTTATAAATAGATTAGAATGAGTAATCACAATAAAAATTGCCTATGTAGGGAAATTTTATCTTCAAGATGCTGGTTTCATGCTAAAACGTCACATTCTTACACAGTATCGAGGTGTTCGTTACCACTTGAAGGAGTATTCAGTTAGAAGGCCACAAAATGCTAAAGAGTTATTCAATCTTCAACATCCATCCTTCCGAAATGTAATCGAAAGAACATTTGGCGTGTTAAAGAAAAGATTTCCTATAATATCTAGTGGCGCAGAACCTCACTATTCTTTTGAAACTATGAGAAATATAGTTGTGGCATGTTGTATACTACATAATTTTTTAGTTGGAGTGGATGATGATGAGTCAATTTTAGCTGAAGTTGATCATGAACTGCTTCAGTGTGATCCAGATAGATCCCAAACACAACAGCGCGATGATGATTGTAGACAAGGAGCAGATTTAAGGGACAACATTGTAAATGCAATGTAGAATGCTTGTGAACATTAATAACAATTTGTGTTATTTATTTTTCAATGTCGTTGCATGGAATGTAATAGTGTTTTAGTTTATGTAATTTGTTGTATATTAAGGGATTTACATAATATAATCAACAATTATAGTTTTGGCCTTTATGGATGACTCTTTTTATTCCTAATTTTTTCTTATGAGTATTGCGTTGTATATTATTTAAATTCAATTTTTATGTAGCAAAATGAATAAGGGAAGGGACAAACTGGTCAGAGTAGTCAGCCACCAAGGGACTTGATGAGATGGACAGAGGATATGGACCACATTTTACTAAATGCAATGGTTGATGAAGTCCACAAGGGTAATAGGATAGACGGTAGTTGGACATTTGAAGCATATGCAAATATTGTACAAACCTTAAGAAGTGCTGAATTACGGGATGTTACAAAGAACCACATTAAAAATAGACAAAAGACCATGAAAGATAAATGGAGTGAAGTACATGACCTATTTAATGGTCTAAGTGGCTTTGCTTGGAGTCTAATGAGTAAGAGATTTGAGGCTGAGGACGAAGTCTGGGATGATCTCTTAAGGGTAAATGTTGTTGTTCATTTCTTTACTTAGAAATATGGTCAAAATTGTTTGCTTAATATATAATGATATATATAGGCTAAACCATCTGCTACCAAATGGAGAACATTTCAAATCCGTCATTATGATATACTTCACGAGCTGTATTGTTCTGATCAGGCATCAGGGCATATAGGCTTAACTCCATGACAATTACATCGTGCTCTTGAGAAGGACAATCAAACCATTGACCTGAACGATGAAATTGATGATACTACAATGAATGATGAAGATGTGGGAAAGTTTGATGATGTTCAAGTATCCCCACCAAATGTCAGATCATTTAGCCTACCTTATGCACAGTCCATTCCATCTACAAGGATTACAGGGTCTCGAGGAACAAAAAGAAAAGCACCTATGGTTGATGTCCTTGACATTCAAATGGACAAGCTTACTGTAGGTCTTTGTAAGGCACAAACTAAACATAAGAAGGGGGGTTGAATTGTGTAAAGGCCAATTTTCGCAATCCTTTTCGTCCTTTTTAAAAGCAACTTAATTATTTAAACTAGATCAAAAAGATTTTCAAAACGTTTTAAAAGGAAGACGAAAGAAGAAAGAATAAATAAAAGAGAACACAGATTTTATACTGGTTCGTCTCACCCTAGAGACTACGTCTAGTTCTTGGTAACAACCAAGTTCTACTAACTTTACAAGTTACAAGTATTCTTTCCACAAGCCTCTTTAGGCTCAATCCCAAGTAGTCTTTCATTTGCCTCTCCAAGCAAATACCCAAGTATTCTTTGAAACAAAGCCTTTTCAGGCTTCAACCAATCTCGTAAAGAAAGAGATTTGTGTGAGTTTACCTCACTGGGTTTAACGTCTTATCAGACGAATATACAATGAAGTTCAAATACAAATATTTAAAAACTGTTTTTGCAAAGGTTTTTTGTTTTCTCAAAGCAGTTGTGAGTATTTGGATTCAGCAGCAAATATATCAACAACACTTGTAAAATCGACAACCACTAGAAGGAGGTCTCTTCTTCTATTTATAGGCTTCTCCGAAAGTATCCATTGAGTATTTTGTAGGAGACGGCATTCGTCTGATGAAGAGAGTCATTGATGCATTAATTGTTGCATTTAATGCTTTTTACCAACTTGTCATATGATAAAATAAAGCAGTCTGCTTATCTTTTCTATTCTTGTACTCAATCTTTTAGTAGTTGTCATGTCCGCTTTCCCATTCTGACATTTGCACACATATTCCTTCTTTTTCGCTAACTTTCCTCGAGAGTAGGTATATAGGCTTTATACATTTTGAGGTAGCTTATACTCTAATTGATATGCGGATCTTTTTAGAGCATAGACATCGTCTGTAAGCTTTGTTAGTTACGTAGTTTATACATATAAATATAAGACGATATACAATTTGAAAAACAACGTCAGACGATATAATGTGAACTAGAGATTAGACGATAATGTGAGCGAGAGATCAGATGATAATGTGAGGACACACAATTTTAATTGTTTGTTATTATCAAAATATTTAAAGGCTACAAATTCGTCCTTTGTTTTAACAGTCTTGATAGGGTTGCAGAGGCAATTATAAGCGGTAATGCATTAACTGAGAAATTATCTCAGGTAGCGGAGTGGCAGGCGTCTATGATTGAACGACAAGTTGTAGCAATTGAAAATCGGAATGAGATCATTCGTGAACATGTGACTATGTTAAGGAGAAGTACTGCTCGTGTCATTTCAGAAGAAGATGTTTGGGATGCATTGACTGTTATGAATACTGGAGACCAATATCGTATGTAATGTTATGATTATCTCTGCAATAACGAGGCCTAAAAGCGTAAACTATTTGGGATACCCGCTCATCTTCGACTTCAAGAATTGGTAAAAATGATGACCGAAGCTGGTTTTTAGTGCACTGTAATATATACATTAATATTTAATATGTTTTTAAGGATGTCGTTGAATGGAAGTCAAATTAGACACTTGGTTAATTTTTTGTACGATCATGTACAACACTTTATGGATTTTGATTTGTAATTAATGCACTTTGTCAGTATAATGAATTATTTTGATATTTATGATATTTACATTGGATAACATGCATTGTGGGTAAACCTTGTGTCCTTTGTATATATACACATAGGAATATGACTTTGTATTTTTATTTTTGGTATTGATAATGCAAATATTATAAGTGCAGGACATTTATAATGGCTAGTTCTTTTACTCGTGATAAAAGAGGCAGAAATGGCAAAGAAAAGGCAAAGCAATCCGAACCTTAGGCAGCAACATTTAATCATGAGTTGGCATTAGATCAAAGTGTCTTCTTTTCCAACAAGGATCAAATGAACACTTACCTTGGTCACTTTTCCTTGAGACAGTGGGTGGATGCCAAAATTATGGACGTCTAATCATTCCAGTTAGCTAGTTTTCAATTTGTGGAGCTGCTTGCTTTTCAAGGACTTAACACATTTGTTAGCTTAAACGGTGTCTTTTATCCAGACTTGGTAAGAGTTTTCTACTCCAACATGACAATTCATCCAAATGGTGATTTGTGTTCTGAGATAAAAAAGACTAAGATTTGCATTAGGCCACAAAGTTGGTTTGATTTAGCAAAATTGAAATATAATGGCCACAAGTTTGAACCGTCAAAAATTGATGAGTGGGTGAATTATAACCAACATGATGCTCTAACTTTACCCATGAGGCAAGGATCGGAAGGACAACCCACTAAAAATGTAAGTAATTTAATGGTAGAAGATAGACTTCTACATTATGTTTATGCACACATCTTAGTTTCACGTGCAGGAAACTACACAAAACTTATTGCAGAAGATATTTTTGTTCTATAGGCTTTGAAACAACATATTCCTTTCAATTAGCCATATTACATAATACAGCATATGAAGAAATGCAGGTAGAGAAAGAATATGCCCCTTCCGTATGTTATACTTATATTAAAGATAATAGAGCGCTATCAGCTTGTAGCTGATGTAGATACTGAGATCACACTTGGTTGGTCTAATTATTTCAAGATAAGTTACCAGAGGAAATTGAATATTTTCAATGTTGATGGAGTGTGGCAATATTCTCAAGAAAGGTTAGTTCAACAACAACAACATTCACGTGAAGAGCCTCAAGGAGAGAAAGCTGGAACTGGGAATGATGGAGGTTTTGCTGCACCTCAACAAAACAGTCAAGAAAATATGTTAAGTCAAATTTGGTTTGGAATTCAGGGCTTACAACATGGATTGGATAATTTAGCTATTAATGTGCACCAGTTGGACCAACGGGTTGAGGAAAGATTTACACACTTTGATAAGTGATTTGAAGAACTTGAGCATTATTTTCAGAATAGACCACCAGAGTAGATTATATTTTATTTTTTCTTACTCACGTCTGTAATATAAATATTCTGTTTAAGACTTTAATCCCAATTGTGTTTGCTTTTCTATAAATCTTAAATTTTATATACAGGCAGTTTCTGAATGCAATGCAATGTAGTTACAATTATATGAAGAATATAGTAAATTATTACTATAATATATTTATAATACCAATGTGGTTTTATCTGTAATGGCTGTATATTTCATCGTGGGAGTAACATAATACAAAATATGTGTTATCTTAAAAAATTCGTGCTCTCTGTAATGACCATATATTTGATTATGTGAGTAAAATAATCGAATATATGGACACCTTCAAAAATTTGTGGCCTCTGTAATGGCCATATATTCGATTATGTAAATGACATAATCGAATATATGGACACCTTCAAAAATTTGTCGCCTCTGTTATGCCTATATATTCAATTATGTCATTTACATAATTTTGATCCTATATATTCGAATATGTTGTAATATATTCGAATATATGCGTTCTGTATTGTTACTTATAAAACCACGTTTATAAAACCCGACGGTTATATAAGTAATTTTATTCTTCAATTTCAAATCCCCAAAAGTCAAAAAAGCAAACTTCCACTCTATTTCTTCTCTACTTCTCTCCAACCAAACAACCTCTATTTCCACTCTATTTCTTACCTACTTCCCTTCTCTTCTCTTCTCTTCTACCTACTTCCTCTCCCTCTATTTCTCTCCTCCCTACCAAACACAATGTGATTGATCAAGCCTTGGAAAAGGATTTTTAGAGCTTCGAGGCAAGTATAATCTTCTATCTTCGTTATTTTCCTTATACTTTGTTTTTCTCCATGTTTTGCTATTTTTCTTTGGTTAAGGGTAGACAACCCATGATAATACTTTGTAATTGAACTATTTTTCATTCAATGAAAATTTTATTCATGAGATTGAGTGATCTTTTCAAAATGCTTCCTATTGATTGACCATTAGTTGGATAACTTTGTTTATGATGAGAAATTTTGTATATGCAGTTGGACTTGAGCTAGATTACCTTGTGTTGAGATGAGTCTAGGGATAGAACTTCTTAATGCATTTGTTCTTGTAGATTTCTAAACTTAATCCTTACGAGTCTAAGGAGTTAGGGCATTTAGGTTAATTTAAAGGGGCTATATATGCCAAGGAATTGAACTTAGTTTATTTTAGCTAATTTGAACTTCAATGCTTATGAATGAACTTGTGTTGAATTAGGTGAAATTATCATAGGAAGACCATGGAGGAATTTGAACCTTAAACACTTTCACACTCCACTCTTCACATGCACTAAAAATTGAAAAAAAAAAACACACAAACAAGTAGTATTTAGTAGTTAATTAGTGTCTTTCATCTACACTTTAGCCTTCTCATATGCTTATTTATATTATTTTCATTTACTACATTTGATTATTGTATCCTTAACCAATATTGTTCATCCAAATAGTATCATTGTTGGTAGTAGTTAGTATTTGGCCACAATCTTTGTTGCAAATAACAACCTTACTTATCACTCTATTACTTGTACGACCGATACACTTGCCATTTATTTGGCAAGTTTATGATGTTATTGTTGGGGATTGTTGATTCCAATGTCAACAAATCCAATAATGTATTACCTTGGATACTTTTCTTTTGTTTTTAAAATTTGTTTTTACTTAATTTTCCTTGTTTTAATTCCTCCCCCCCTCCTCCCCTCCCAAAAGAAAAACTCACTCTCTTCCTTTGAGTCTATGCATGTAGGATAGGACCGTTGAATACCTCTTAATTGATCTAGGGATACAAAAATTTGGAGATCAAGACATGGATAATTTTGACAACATTCTTCTAAATCAAAAGAAGCTTAACAATCAACAATTAGAGATGATGTCTAAGCATATTGAAATTATGCAATTGAGGGTTATTCATCCACAACTTCTCAATTGTGATTTTTTTAGAGGAGTGCATTAAAATGATTATTGTGAGACTAGCTCTATGTCAATGATAGTAGAAGAAGAAACCTATTGGCTGAACTAGTTTTATGTTGATACAATTCCTAGAAGTTGCCCAAAATTCTTTCAAGAATATCAAAGTTTCAATTAAAAAAAAAATCTTGAGACTCAAGTAGGAAAGGTAAAGAAACAAATTGCTGAAAGATCTATTAGCAAGACACTTACACCTATTATTGAAAATCCTATGGTTGTAGAAGAAGAAAATATAGTAGAGATTGAGGCACATGAAGAGAGTTTTGAACATGTTTCAAGAGAAAGAGATGAAGAAAAAGAAGAAAAATTTGAAGAAAAAATAATAAAAAGGTGAAAAGAATGTTTACAAATAGAAATTTGAAAAAAAAAATACTTCTATAATCCAATATCTCTTTCCAATAAGAGATTGGCAATGAAGAAAGGTGTAAAAAAACATGATAATTTCTTGTCGCCCTCATTGCTTTGTTCGTTTGCATTCCCTTTACAATGGTATAAAAGTCAACCCATGGATATCTAATCTTCATGGAGTTTCTAATTAAGAAACAAAAGTGTAAAGAGGATGAGTTCTTTGTATCTTCTATGCCACCTTGAGAATGACAACAACAATATCAAGCTAATGACGATAAAGAAGTGTTTCTTGGGATGCAACCCAAGTTTTTAACTTTTATTGTGTTATTTTGGTTTGGTTTGGTTTGTTTCAAATTCAAATGGAGATTAAAGCATTGTTGTTTCCTTGTAGGTAATATACTAGAGGCTTGTTGGATCAAATGTGGATTAAGGTTTGGACACCAAGTTCGGGATTGGTAATTGGGGAAGGAACCTTGCTACCAAGGCTTTTTTTCTTTGTCTATTCTTTAGTGTTATTTTGCTTTGTGTTTTATGTTTTTGATACACTGTTGTTTTCTATTGCAGTTGAATTTTGTTTAGATCTTTAATTACTATTACATACTCTTTTAATATTTAATCAATTTCCCTCTTTTAATGTGGATTTTAGTCAAGTAGCGTGACAACATTCATCGTTATGACTGGCTTGTGAATAATGGGAAATGGGCACCATTATCCTTCCATGATAGGGAAAACCTAATTCTCTTTTTCGTTTCTCTTAATTGGATAAATTCCATTATATTAATTGTGTATAAGAATATGAAATTTTGTTAATTGAATTAGCTTTCCCTCCCCTAAATTTTGCTGATACATTGCCCTAGCTTATTTTAGAAAAAGCAAAAAAAAAAAAAAAAAACTCAATTGATCAATTTTTTTTGTGTATAATTAAATTTGACAAGTCATGATGTATTGAACAAATCCATGAATTAATCATAAATTAAAACTTGTGATTATTTTTAAGCATCTTATATATAGATAGAGTAGTTTCTTTGTGAAACAAGAAAAATCCTAACCATTTGTGAGTTTTAGGCCAGTGCATGATTTGGTTTCATTGAGTGTTAAATCTCAAGTTTGTTAAGTTGCTGCAAACTTTGGTTTAGTTCTTTGTAATTCTCTCATTTCTTTTGTTTTCTAATGATAAAGACACTTGTTTTCTTTGTAACCTAAGATTAAATGGCTTTCTTTCTCATTATTTCCACTGATAGCCACTTTAAGCTTGTATATATCCATTCCTTTTTTGTAATTTTCCCTCATTTTATACCCTTGTGACTGAAAAACCATGAATGCCTTTTTTGATTAAAAAGTGGAAGAGTAAGCTTAAGTTTGGGGTTGTTAGCAAGGGCATATATCTAACTTATGGACAAGTAAAAAATTTAAGTTTAGGGTGAAGGATAACATGCTAAAAAGGAAAATATAAGATGGCTTGGAGTTAATTAAAAGCAAAAAAAGAAAGGCCAACAACATAGAAAAAGAAAACTTCAAAAAAAGAAAACAAAAGAAAGAAAGAAAATTAAAAAGTCAAAAGAAAACATTTTGTTATAAAAAGGCATGAATTTTGGGTTATAAGTATTGAATCCAAACTTTTGTTTTAATTATGACAAACCTTCTTAAATTAATTTATAAGTATGTGAGAAATGAAAGGATCTAACATTGTTGTTAAGTGTTTCAGAAAGGTCATAGCTGTTAAAGTTTTCAAAGGCTTAAAGTGATGATCATGATTTGGAATATTCAACTGAGGCATCAAACTGTGCTTTCTAGAAGTTCAAAATTCATTACAAAGAGAATTAAGGGATTTGCTAGACCATTAGAATGGTGTTTCAAAAAGAAACATCAAAAGCAAGTGTGCTTCAAAAAGGTACTTTAAAATGGTTCATCAAAAAGCAGAAGAGTTTAAGTTCTCTAGAAAATTAACAGTTGTATCTAATATGCCATGACACATATGTCTATTACTCCAATGGCTAGTTTTCTCTATTGAGCATATATGAAAGACATCCTAGCCTTTTGCTTCTCTTATGGAAGTCAACTAAGAAAAAGAACAAGGGAAATACAAAAGAGATAATCCAAGTCCCCTATGTGAGGCATTTTGAGCTAAAAAGAAGAGCTTCCATACTCAAAATTCTCCATGTGAAAAATTATCCACTCCTACATTTGTAATCACAATGTTGTATAGACATGTAAGAGTGCGAAGATGTGTCCAAACTAACAAAAATCCTCTCTATTGGGAGTTGGTTTAGTGTTGTTTTCTTTTGTGCAGCAGATAACTACAGAAGGGACTTTGTATCTTATTGTTGTATACCTTCAGATCAAGTGTGTGGTGTTGAAGAAGAGTAGAGTAGTGTGCTACTACTATTGATGGTGTAAAGTAAATTATTCTTTCCAAGAATCGGTGTGGTTCTCTGGTTGATAAAAACTTGTGAAAGGTTGATTGTTGGTGAAGTGAAAATCCCACAAGGTTGTAGGGGTTAGACGTAGCCTATTAGTAAGGGTGAACTAGGATAAACTCTCGTGTAGTACTTTCTCTCTTTCTCTTAGTTATTGATTAATTCTTCACTTTTATTCTGATATTTAACTCATAATACTATTTTGTTCAGAAAGGTTCTGCATCAAATAACCATATTACTTAATTTATAAAAGACTTCTTTAGCTTAAGTATCTTTCATAATTTGCAATTTTATTAGTCAAGAACCATTTCTAGAAGCAAAATAACCTACTCATATTTGAAATATTTTGGTTAAACGAGAATTATAAAGATATAGAACTTTCATCTTAAAGATATATTTTTAGAAACCACAATTCAACCCCTCATTTTGTTGTTTTACAACCGATAAACGACCTCTTGAAGAATTGATTTGATTGAAAAAAATTTAGAACTTTATCAAGCATATGGTAGGACTTGGAGAGACTAGATCATGGAGAGTAAACACAAACTCAAATACTTGAATGAATCGTTGGTAAGATGAGAGAATAATGAAATTCTTGTGTAGCAATTTAGTTCTCTATGTACTTGATGATTTTAAATAGTTTGAGTTAACTCATTGTATGATAATGATTAGGTATTTGATGTATTAAGAGCTTGACATTATGAATATTTATTTGTAGTTTGTAATTGAATGAATTAATTAATTGGAGCATGCACTTATGATAATTGAATCCTATCCTTTTTCAGTTTTTAAAAGTTTACTCATGGACAAGCAAAATAATAAGTTTAGGGTTGTGATAAATTTATCTTTCATTAAGTTATGTGCATAATTTTGATAGGAAAAACAATAGAAAAAAACAAAATTAATAAGCATTGAAACATTAGGAAAATAAGTAAGATTTGTTATAAATTTTATTTTGCATCTAAATCTTTGTAAATATTAAATTTTAATTAATTTTGTTAAATTTTGTAGACAAAGAGCAATAAAATGTCTTGGTTGTGGAATCAAGAATTTAAGTGAAATTGAGCTTAATTAATCTTGTTTTGAACTTTAATCATGCAAGAAAACAAGATTTTGGAGATAATTTTTTTGATACTAGATGCTTAAAACACTAAAGTGAGAGTTAAGTAGCAAAACAAGAGGAAAAAAAAAATAAAAGTTTAATGCTTTAATGTTTTAATGCTGGCCTATGGGTTTTATCGTTGCCTAACATTTTAAACACTAGTGCTTTAGCACTTCTTGCATTTTTTATGCTTCCAATGTTTAAAACACTTGTCAAACGTTTAAAACATTAGTCCAACATTTAAAACATTGGAAGCATCGAAAATGCAAGAAGCGCTAAAGCGCCAATGTTTAAAATGCTTGGCCAACGTTAAAACCCCTTGGCTAGCATTAAAAGCATTGGGATGGTGTTAAAAATATTGGAACTCTAGTATAATGGGAAATTCCAATGTTAAGCACTGGCAATGCCCTTGACAGTTATATAAAGAGTGGAAGTGAGCGAAAAAGAGTATTAGGGTTCCGTTTTTTAGCTTCATTATAGCTATCATCTTCTATCTTCATCATTTTCCTTATTTCTCTACTTTTTCCATATTTTATTGATTTTCTTTGGTTAGGGGCTATATAAACCCCGTGAGAATACTTTGTAATTATTCATGAGATTGAGGGATCTTCTGTTTTCTTAACGTTTCATACTTATTGGTCATTACTTGAATGATTTCAAGTCGTGTTTATAATGAGAGATCTTGTAAATGCAATTGGATTTGACCTATTACCTTGTATAGAGACGAGTCTGAGGATTATTCTTGATGCACGTATTCTTTTGAATTTTTGAACTTAATGCTTGAGTTAATCCTTATGGGTATAATGAATTAGGGTGCTTAGGTTAAGTTAAAAGGGCTATACACCAAGGAATTACACTTAGTCTATTTTAGTTAATATGAACTTCAATGTTTGTGAATGAATTGTATTGAATTGAATGAAATTATCAAAAGAAGACCATGGAGGGATTCAAGCCCTAACCATTTTCACATTCTACCCTTCACACTAAAATCTCAAAAAACCATATATACAAGTAGCATTTAATAATTAATTAATGTCTTGCATCTGCATTTTAGTCTTCCTATTTGCGTATTTACACTATTTTCATTTATTGCATGCTTAACTAATATTGTTCATCCAAATAGTATCGTTGTTAGTTGTAATTGGTACTTGGCCACGATTCTTGTTGGGAACAACAATCCTACTTAATTATCAATCTATCGCTTGTACGTTTGATATACTTGTCATTTGTCTTTAGTAATGTAGCATGTCTGACTCTAGGGATGTTATCGCGGTCAACAACACCAAATTGTGTTTGCTACTCTTTTTTAATTAAAAGTTGAATGGATCGAGAATGTTCCTTGGAACTAGCTCTACTATTTCCTTTTTTTTAGAAGAGCATCTCTAAAGGTGTGTTTGGTAGAGAGGAAGGAAATAGGAGGAGAGGAAAGGAAGAGATGAAAACAAAAGAGAAGAGAAATATGTGAGAAATAGAGTAGAAGTTAAAATTGTTTGGTTGAAGAGAAATAGAATGGAAGTTAAATTTTTGAGATTATTGTTATTTATTTTTATTATTAATAATAATATTCATTATTATTATTAATATTATTTTTATTTATTATTATTATTATTATTATTATTATTTATTATTATTATTATTATTATATAATAAACAAGTAAATCGATTTACATTGAATCCCAAATTGATTTACACTTTGTATTTGTGTCCACGAGCTACCAAATTGATTTAGCAAACAACTAAATAAATTTGGTGAGAAGTTGGTGTTATTTTTGCGCACTTTTTCACGTTTTTGTGCAGAAATTTTTTTTGGTAGGTCTCACATATTTTTTTTGTTAAATATGTCTTCACACTTCCATCCTACCAAACAATCCCCATCCACATCCTCCCACTTCCACTCTCTTCTTTTCTCTCCCCCTCTATTTCCACCATACGAAACAAAGGGTAACGGTAAATTAGATTAGAGTTATTTAAGTTATTTTTTGTGAGTCTTATAATGATATCACAATTTAAAGAATTTTAAATGCTTTTCACTCCAATAATATAATTCTTTAAAAACTTGAAATTGATCTCACAAATTATTTCGTATATTTATATTTATAATTTATAATTTATTTTTATTTTAACTTAAATATTAATTTATTTATATTTTAATTTTGAAGCAATAAACATATTAAAAATAAAATAAAATATTTTAAAGATTAAATATATTAAAACAACGGTAAAAATATATTAACTCAATGGTAAAAATAAAAAATAAAAGCCAGTATCAAATCTCTAATGTTTATAGTTTGATAAAATCAATTTGTGGTTTTGATGTTTATATAGTTTTTTTGTTTGATTTTTCAGTTTTGTGCGCATGTTGTCTTATTTCCCTCTTGGATATGTTTGTGTTTGGCTTGTGAAAAAAATATTTTTTAATGTTAAGCAACTATTATATAAGAATGATTTTTATGTGTGGATGCTACATGTAGAACTATCAAAATGGGCTTGCTCGCTTAGCTTGCAAAAAGGGTTGGACTGGGCTCAAAAAAGGCAGTCCAAAAGAAACCGGGCCGTTTTGGCCCAGGCCGTCTAACCCGGCAGGCCAACTGGGCCCGAGCAGGACTGGCCCGGTATATATATATATATATATATATATATATATATATAAAAAATATTAATATACTTTAAAAATTTTAAAAAGAAAAGATCACACACGTTTGTAAAAAAGAAAGGCTAACATAGGTGCTTTATTTTGTAAATAGAATTCACTTCAAGATATATTTTTAATGAGACTATTAAGCAATTAGGTCAATTATATATGAAGAAAAATGTTCGTTTATGCTAGAAATTATGTAGAATTTAATTTTAAATATTTAATATGATTTAAATAATTTAATTTTATATAATTTTTTCCAGAAAAAATAATAATTAAAATAGATAACAATGTTAATAGGTCTAAAAAAAATTAGGTCAAATTGGTCCGATGGCCCGCATAAGACTAGGTTGGGCCTAAAAAAAGATGTTCGGACACAAACCAGGCCGGCCCCGCCCACTAGAGAGCAATGGCCTGCCCGCCCAATTTGACAACTATAGCTACATGTAGTCTCTCCAATGGTGACATTCCACAAGAATGGTGGTTAAAGAATCTAGCGTCGGAGATGGTCTATCAAGTTTAGGTGTAATTAAGGATATTTTTAAAATTAAATAAATGTACAAATAAAATAAATTAAAAAATAATGCATATTTTATTATGTAAAAATAAATTAAAAAATAGTTTTTTTAAAATTGAATACAAATTATGAAAATAAATTATTTAAATAAAATATATCATTGTTAAAATTCAAAATATACTTTGAGATTTATTAAGATTACAGTAATTTTAAAATTTTGTCTATCTTAAAAAATAATATTTTTAATTTGATATAATGTATTAAAATTCAAATTTTAAAAGATGAATTAATTATAAATAATAGTATTTAAAAAGAATACAAAATTTTGAATTAAAAAACTTAAAAAATAATAGAATAAAAAAATGTAGCTTCATAAGAAAAAAAAACTCTTAAAAATATTATTATTCAAGAGATTGATGATTGAGATAGTAGTAGATATATAACATTCATTTTCTGTTTGGTGTTGCTTTGGCATCCCTAAAAACCTGTTAGAATAGGCTGTGTTCCGCAAGTCCACAAATGAGATTAAAGTAAATGATTCTAGGCCAGTTTTACGAAAGCTAAATTTTTATCTTTTCTATTATTTGCGTGCGTTTCTAGTCGGAAAACAAACAGGCTGAAAGCCTGAAAGTTCAAAATCCAAATTGCAAAATTATAGACGCAGACCATTCATATGTTGATAAATTATTTTTCCTACCAATACAAGGAAATGTTATAAACTTAGGGGTGCTCACGGGTCGAGTCGGGTCGGGTTTGGCCAAATCCGTTATCCAACCCGATCAAAATAGTTTGGGTCGAGTCGGGTTCAGTACTTTTTGTGTCAAACCCGACCCAAACCAACCTGGTCATTAACAGGTTGGTTTGGGTCGGGTAATTGAGTTTGTATATTTAAAAAAAATGATTTGTTTAAAAATTATATATATTTTTTTATAAATTTTGACATATTATAAAAATATTGTATTTAGTTTTAGACTTTGTTTCTTATCATTCTTGGTTCTAAAATTAATATAAAGATTTTAAGAAACTTAGAACGAGACTCGAGAGAAAAATAACAACAATAATATACATGGAATATGTAGTGTGTGTATGTATATATATATATATATATATATATATTTCCAAAATTAATAGGGATTCACGACTTTACAAGCATGTGGGGTGTCTTTACTCTTTGTCTTATTTAGTATTAGTAATTCACTAATTAATAATTATTAGTATATAAAATATATAAAAAATAAAAAATAAAATAAAATGTCACTTAACGGGTTGGGTAACGGGCATACGGGTCCGTAAATTAAAACCTGTTACCTGACCCGTACTTGAACGGGTTGGGTTGGATGTAACCCAAACACTCAAAAAAATCGACCCGAACTAATTGGGTCGGTTCGGGTCAACGGATTACCCGTGCCCGTGGACACCCCTGTATAAACTAACGGTTAGATCTTAAGTTTATCATCTTTATTAATATAATCTTTATTTAACCGAAGTTAAATTATTAAATACATAAAGGATTTTTATACAGTCACTCAATCATAAATTACTATGTATTATAAATTTGTTGACTTTTATAATTACTATTTTAAAAGTCATACTAACGAAGATTTTTTATTGGTTGACTGTAAATTTTTTTTCACTAATAGTGCATATATATTAAATTAAATATGTTATGCACTAACAATGTAAAGAATTTTTACATTATCATTTAATCACAAACAATTATGATAAGTTTGTTGATTTTTATAATAATACCTTAAAAGTCATACTAATAATATATTTTTTATTGATTTATAGTATAATTTATTTTGCAGTAACAATGCATAGAAATTAAACTCATTTCTTAATTTAGAATGCCAAAAAATTAAAGAATAATAATAGAAGCCTGATATTCATATGGAATTGCAAACAGCACTTTATCCTGTTACAAATTTGCGAATTACAGCTTAAATCATAAAGGTTTTTTAAAACGTAAAGATGAACATTATAATTATAGGGCGTAAAATTTTGGCTGAAAAAGAAAAGAAGATTAGATGCAAAAAAGATTGTGCCCTTAGTAAAGTATGATTTAGCGTGCTACACTGCGGAGCACAACGGTCTCAACGGTGAGTCCAGGTCCAAAACCGAAGAGCACGCCCCATTCAAGCCCCTCACCTGTTGTGGCTAATCCGTCTTGTTTGGACTTCCTCCTCATCTCGTCCAAGATAAATAACACACACGCACTCGACATGTTGCCATAGTCGCTCAGCACCTGTCTGGTGGCTCTCATTTTTTCTGGCTTTAAGCCCAATTTGGCCTCCACTTGGTCCAGAATTGCAGGTCCACCAGGGTGTGCAATCCAAAAGATGGAGTTGTAGTCAGAGATGTTTAGCGGTTGAAAGGCTTCAACCAAGGCCTTTTCAATGTTCTTTGAGATGAGCCCAGGAACATCCTTGAGGAGATGGAACGTGAGCCCAACTTCACGAAGGTGACCATCGATGGCCCCTTCACTGTCTGGGAGGATTGTTTGTGCAGTCCATACCAATTCAAACAAAGGCTTCTCAACCTCAGGAAGTGGGTCTGAACCAACAATAACAGCTGCCGCACCATCTCCAAACAGTGCTTGCCCCACAAGGCTGTCAAGATGAGTGTCACTGGGGCCACGGAAAGTGACTGCAGTGATCTCTGAGCAAACCACCAAAACACGAGCACCCTTGTTGTTCTCAGCCAAGTCTTTCGCCAAACGTAGCACCGTGCCACCGGCAAAACAACCTTGTTGGTACATCATGTAACGCTTCACATATGGGCGAAGACCCAAGAGCTTTGTGAGTTGGTAGTCAGCGCCTGGCATGTCCACACCACTCGTGGTGCAAAAGACGAGGTGGGTAATCTTGGACTTGGGTTGACCCCATTCCTTGATGGCCTTTGTTGCTGCCTCTTTTCCTAGCTTTGGCACTTCCACAACCACCATGTCTTGTCTTGCATCCAGTGAAGGTGCCATATACTCGCATATGTTCGGATTCTCCTTCAGGATCTCTTCCGTCAAGTGCATGTATCGCTTCTTAATCATTGACTTTTCACCTGAAAAATTATATATATGCTGTTCAGTCTAAGTGTGTTGTGCATGCTATGATCAGAATAAGGGAGCAAAACTGAATATATATATATATATATATATATATATATATATGAGGTTGTTTAACTTATTCTAAATAAAAATGAAGTTAAACAATCTCATCCAAAATAATTTGTATAATTTTTCATGTTGTAATAACCATTTTTAAGTACACAAAAAATTACACCAATCATCTTTAATGAAATTGTTTAATTTTATTTTTATTTAAAATATGTTAGACAAGTATATGGGGTTGTTTAACTTATTACAAATAAAAATAAGGTTAAACAACCACATCAAAAATAATTAGTATAATTTTTTATGTTGTATCAACCATCTTTAAGTATACAAAAAATTATACCAATTATCTTTAATGAAATTATTTAATCTTATTTTTACTTGAGATATATTAGACATACACACACACACACACACACACACACACACACACACATATATATATATATATATATATATAGTTAGTACAATAGAAGAATGAAAGATATCTTACACATGCGCTTGAATTTTTCTTTGAGCTCGGTCTTGTGCTCACTATTTGTGATACGGAAATAGTAGTCAGGATAGGTACTCTGGTCCACACAGTTTGGAGGAGTTGCGGTGCCGATTGCCAAGACGGTGGCAGGGCCTTCTGCCCGCTGTGCCTTGCGGATCTCATCAACAGACACCATCTTGTTAATTATATAATTCTCTAAATAAAAGAATAAGAAAAGGTGAGTGGTAGAGCTAATTAAGAAGGGAAAGGAATGGTTGATGCTTAGCACGTAGTAGCTAAGCTCGCAAGGCAAAGGCTTAAAAGGTATATAAGATGTGGTTTGTGACGACGTGGTGTGGAAGAGTTGATATATATAGAGATATTTGGAGAAGCAATAAACAGAGGGAGAGAAGGTGGGTAGATGGAGGTCACATGTTTGACTAAACCAATTGCAAAATAATGCCTTATCAAAAGTTTTACAACGACTAAACTACTGGCCGGCTAAGCAATGATAATAATAATAATCAAATGTTTTGAGTTAGGTGAGTGGAGGATGGCTCTTAAACCTGCGCATGACAGTGTAGACCGAAGACTCTCTTGCTTACCAACCAAAAACACATTTTTGATGAGTCAACAAGTTGGTATTTTTATTGGGGCTTGGATTCCTTTCAATATGTGATGTGAGGAATAACTTTCAAAGGGGCACAAGACTACAAGCAAGAAATGATGACTATTTTAATGGCATAATGCTTGGGTTGGCCCGTTCGCCCTCATAGCTGTGTAATGGTATTTTTAACGGAGTGTAACCAATATTTTATTGTGGCAAAGAGAGCCAACTAGTGGTGATATTAGTTGATCTTTAATTTCTAAAATTAGGATGTGAAGTAATAAAGATGTTAATCTTTTCATAAATAATGAAATCAAGGAATATAAATATATGTGTGAGAAAATGATCGATTAGCCATTATTTTAAATCGATAGTTCTAACAACGATGTGTGGTCAAGTTGGCAACTGACCATGTCAGTAAATTTCCTCTGCAGCATAGTGGTTCGAATTTCGATAAAAATACGTGTCTCTAGGAATACAACATTAGACACCAAATGGAGATTAGACCACATGACAACTAAAAGATTAGCAAGCTAATTAACTTAAACATGAAAAAAAAAAATAAAAGAGTTCGATTATAACTCTGTCCCTTAAATTTCATCGCCCCCTATTACAATAACGATCACAAAATAAATGATTGATAATGATAATTAGGCAAAATATTAGGTTTGCTTCATTTAGTGGCTTGCCTCTAGCAACTGAAATGTTGCCAAACTCGTAATTAAGTACAGTTGTACAAAATGGTGGAGATACATCATCCATCGATTTACATAATGTAAGTGATTGATAAATTTACCTTTACATTTTGTAGCATATTCGTGGGCATACCGAAGTGGTTATCGTGCATAGCTTCATGTTAGTTGGGTTCTGGCCGTGCAGGTTCGAATTCCGCTGCTAGCGCTGTTTATATTGCAATTATTTTTTCATCATTATTTTTTTATAAATAATTTCTCTTGATAGTATAGTTTCTAATTCACCTGATTGGTTTTTAAAAAAATATCATTGATAATTGTAGTAAATAATATATATAAATTTATCAGTAAGTGTTGGTTCACAGTTCTGTGCATACCGAAGTGTTAATAACCAACTCTTAATTAATATGTTTTTAAGACTTTTGGTTATTCACACGATCCGCTTGCTCAAAAAAACTAGGAGAAGGGGTAAATCAAAAGAGAAAGGCTTCCAATCTAATTATATATATAAAAAAATAACATCATGTTATGTCCTAAAGCTTGTCACATATATGCTTCCTTTAATCTCCCATATTTTCATCACATTTCTCGCTTTGATTTTTTTTTTTTAATTTATTTATGTGAAATTACAAGCTTGTTAGAACCAAACAGTACCGGAGCTTTTAGCTAGGAGGGAACATATGTGAAAGAGAACTGTGTTTGTCCAGACAAAATTCAAATTTCGATTCTTTCAGGGGTCTGAGTATTATTAGGAAGGTGTGGACTTGAATAAACCGCGGCTTCCGAGGGTTTATCTCCCATATCCTTAGTTCTGTGAAGGAGGAAGGTCCCAGATAAAATTGTGACAAAGCCACACAACTCGGTCGCAATCTGCGTTGCATTCTGCGTGTCCCAGTCCTGCACCATAATACATGATCCACTAAGTTATTATTACATAATTACTATACTCCCTTTGCAATTTGCCAATCAAGATATTGTTTTAAGACTAGCTAATGCAAAAGAGCCTAACAAAACTATAAAGCTATGTGGAAAATAAATAACATGCATAAATATGGTTGGCCAAATCATAGGATATAGTCTGAATAGGGAATATTCAGCCTGCCCCACGTTTCACCACTACCATCATTCAGTTTTACTTTGCAATGTGATGAACAAGGCATTTTCTTTCTTTTTTTTAAAGCGATATTATTTGTACAATAAATTTTAAATATGTGATACAGGTACAACAATTTATACAACATTATTTTTTTTGTATTTATTTCTCTCCATCACATCATTTATTAAATTTCAAATTTCTCTCTCTTTTTTTTTCTCTTTCTCTCTCTTAATTGTATAATTTGTTGTACAAGTATCATTTCTCTAAATGTTATAATAGAGAAAGATAAACATAAAAATAAGAAGAGTTCTAGCGTGGACAAGGCCATTAGGTGACTCACGGTGGACAACTCTTTTTTACCTGATACAATAATAAAAAATAAAAAATTTAATTAGTAAATGAAGTTACAATAATACCCTTTTATTAGTTTTTTACCCACTTTGAAGATGCCAACACAGCCCAGACCACCGTGCATCGCCATGGAGGCAGCATTCGTCATTCTACCCACCTCCAATATTGCCACACATCTTCACTTGTGCAAATATCGTCTCCGATGGTGATGCGTTTCGACACCCACACAACTGTAAATCCGCCTCCTCGCCCAGCTCTAAATCCACAAAAAACAACTCGGTGCTTAGTTAGTGTTCATGCCTCCAACCACCTCCGAAACTATAACAGTTTGTCACTCACAACAAATATCAACTCCGGCAATGCTGCGCTTGGACACAAACTGACTACCAACCCTAACGTACAAATGGGCAAATCTAGGAAACCAAAAATCAAAAAATCAAACAAAAACATTCGAAAGGGGGATATGGTGAGACAGCAACGACTTCAAGAAGCTTCGAGAGCCTCTACGCGAAGAGGTGCCTCTTGGCTCTAGGCTCCCCTATCATCACCCACTGCACTCTGCGCTCTGATGTGTAACCCTGTGCGTCCAACACACCACGTGGCGTGCGTTCCTCTTCGTCGTCATTTTTGGAGTGGCACTGGACTGCGGCTATCGATCCGAAGCCCCGGTTGGGTTGGAGCCCCAGGGACTTCAGCGATAGCGTGGCGGTCCTTAGTCGTGCAATTGCAACCATGGCAGCGGCATTTTTTTTGTTACTGGTGTTTGAGAGAGAAAGAGAGAGAACTTGAGGTGGGGGAGGGAGGGTGGAGAAGAGGAAAGGTTGAGAATGGAAGGGATTCATAGAGGGGCATTTTTGTCAATTATAAATAAATTTTAAAAATAATAAAATAAAATAAAAATTATCTCAGCAAGTTACAGGTAAGTGATCCTAACCATTGAATATTAATTATAACAATATATCTAAAGGTCATAAGACAATTGTCCACCATGAACCACTTATCTTACTAGTCTACTCTAAAATTGTTCAAAAAATAATATTATATAAATTGTTATATGAATAAAATATCTCTTTTTTTATGCCCACGAACTACCAAATAAAATTAGGAAATGTATCAAGCATGGAATAACAAGTCACCTTAAACATGATAACGCTGGCGAAGATCGTAAACGATGTAAACATGACGTAATAAACTGGTGACACGACAGCAGTGTTAAAGGCGTCCAAAGCCTGCAAACACGTTTTCCACATCAAGATAACATTACAAAACAATTGGTAAGGTTATTATCTTGAACTGCTATCTTAACATACTTATCACATTCATTTTAAAACATGTTTAATTAAGAGAGTGCTGAGACGAAGTAAGGTTCAATTGTATGTGCGCTGGAAATTAACAGCATAAAAGAGAAGCCCTTCCACTCCCAGAATTAGATTGCATGCTAAGCTTTGTTCATCCGTAATTAAGTGAAAACGGAAATGTGAGAAATGAGAAACAGTCTAATGCGAATTAAGAATAACGTGTCCTGTAGGTTCACAGTACAGTAGATTCAGGGCTAAATCTTTCTAGTGTCTTAGTTTGTATAGTTTCCAAATGGCTCATACTAAATCACGAAATGCATATATGTGCATTTAGCTCATCATAGAAGCACCAAAAAATAACACGGTATAAATTTTTAGGACAAATAACACTTAAATCTCCTGAGGTTTAATGGTAGTCAATTCATAATAACATTATAAGAAATTACGAGAAATATTTGTTAAAAATGCTACATGATATTAAACTGTTATATATTAAGTCTCAAAAAAGGCAGGGACATTGGCTGTAATATTGCTAAACCTAACTTATGGAGTGTAATTTCTTCTAATTTTTAAACGTTAAAAAAAAGAACAAAATTTAGATGTAACTAATTCCTTGAGCGCTTTTGAATGAAAAACAACATCAAAAACACATAAAAATCTGCATCTAAGTTTTGTCTTAAAAATAATTCATAAACATTATAAGAAATCAAGAGAAGTATTAAAAAACTATGACACATGGTGTTATGTTATTATATAAATTGAGAAAGGTTTGTGTATTTCAAAATAAGTAATGACATATTAGGTGTAATATCGTTAAACCTAAGGAAATGTGGGTGTAATTTGTCCTGATTTTTAAACATTAAAAGTAATTATCACTTTAATGCTAACTCTCAAATGTCGTGGTTTCAGAAACGGTGGACATGTTTTTCATACTAGTACTCCTATCATTAGTAAAAATTGAAAAGAAAAAAAAAATTACTCTCTCGGGAATCGATTTAGTATAGGCTAATTTCGAAGTTTTCTGAAGACACAGCATGATGGCAGCCCATCGTAGATGCATTAATTTTAGACATAGTGCCAAAGCATACCTTGTTCAAGTAGTTAATCTGCAAAAGGCAACATCCTATGACAACCACTGTGAAGAACCAGGTCTGAAAGTAAACAAATTGATTCTTCCCTTCAAATGTAAGCTTCAAAGCGATTCCCACTGCTTTGACACCCATAACCTATACAAAAACTAGGATCGGCATTAAGTTTATTTGTAGAAGGCCAAGCTTATGGTGATCCATGATGCGTGCGTATAAGCATTGAACCTTAGAAGATTAGATTAATACCGTAATGGAGCCGGTGAGAGAACATATTCCAATATATACCATCATATGACTCTGCCCACGGCTTCGAGCAAAACCGAAAATAAGGACGGAAACCAATATCACAACAGCGCATATGTATATAATAAAACCTGTTCATAGGAAAAAGAAATCAATCTTAGGCTCATTAACCAGATATGAATGCCGTTGCCTTGAATCCACAATGCATGCATTCGATCCACTCGATCAAGCCACTAAGGCTTAAAAAATACCTGGTTCTGTTGCAAGATGCCACACTTCCTTGACAGAATGAATGACTTTCTCATGAGGTGCATGCAAAACAATAGTTATAGATCCCACCACACAGAGAGCACACCCAAGCACGCCAAAGATGTGCAATTTCTCTTCCAATATGAAGTGAGCTAGCACTGCACTGCATCATAAAATATATATATATATATATATATGAGGCTGTAACTGTTTCTCTTTCTTGCATGCATGCAGATATTGAAAGTCGATAAATGAAGATGCACGCCCACAGCAAGAACAAGTATGTGTTGTGATTGTGAAGGAACAAGGCTATATATGTTGCTTACCTAAAAATGATGCTTAAAGCTCCCAAGGGAGTTACAAGGAGTGCAGGAGCGAATGCATAAGCTGCAAAATTGGCTATCTCCCCACCGATCACTACAAAATGATTTGAGCATATACATAATTTAGCATGATAACCTACCATATATAAATCAGTTATGTCTTGAAGAAATGTTCTCAAGATCAGTGGGAATAGAGACAGACGTATACAAAATTCTATGAGCTGTATGTGCAAATTATTCTGCACTATGAAAAGGGCTAGAGAGATAAGGATATAGCACAGGATTGATTATATTAATTGCATCACGATAAATTAGGTCCCACATGCAACAGAGTTGATTGAGAGGAATAATATTTAATTAATAATATTACATGGCTTACATAATAGATCTTGTCAGTATTAGGGAGTGCATGCTGAAACGCTATGTGTATATATATATATAAAAATAATAGGTAAAAGGGGGAAAACAATGAAAATCACTTACTTGAAATCATCCCAGCCCACCACCACGGTTCATACAGATACGAATGCCCTCCCGTGGCTGATCAAATCAAAGCACAAATATTGTTCTATGTTAAAAAAAAAATGATACTTGTGAATAACCCAGATGATGGATAATGAGAGGGGACGAACCTGCTCTTTTGCCGTTGTTGGCAGCTCTTTTAAGACCCAATTTTTTAATTATAAAGCTAGAACCAATGAACACGCTGGAAGAGAGAGCCAATACAAGCCCAATTACATTGTCATGTGATGATTCCCCCATGATATGTATTGTGTTGGAACAATACCAAAAAGGTCTGGAACTAACGAATCAAGCTTGCAAGGGCCAAGATGTCCAATCCAAAATGCCTTGACCTTGATCATGCATATATAAGATTGGAAAAAAGTCACAAATTAATAAATGCAATATATGCCCAAGAGATAATTAAAACAAAAGAAAAGAGAAGGGTACCTTTTTCTTGGCACCCTGCAAACAAGTATTGTAGCTAAAATCCCATCTTCATGTGATCAGAAAGTGAGCACGAAAATTGAAGTGGTAATGCGATGTAGATTCAGATTATGATGTTGGGACGTTCTCTCGGGAGAGAGAGGGGAATCGAGACGCAACAGGTAACTGTAAATTCGTTACCTATGCCTATGCGTCCAGGAAACAAATGAAAAATACAAGCCGCTATTTATTTAAGTCCATTCTTACCAAATGTCCACCACATCCCCCTTCTTTAATGGTCATCGCGTGACGTGAGTTGGATTTTTAATTTCCTTTAACCCCTTCATCTTAACATATTTACAAATCATTCGTTTCATCTCGTTTTCAAATATTTTACACATGTTAATTTAATTAAGAGACAACAGGTAAAACAAAATTTATCAACTTTTGATCGACCACTATTACAGTAATAGTACACATTGTATACTTTGCAGGCCGTGACATAGTCAACCTAGTTCAAATTCAAAATATATCTTTATACTTTAATTTTTCATGCTACCTCTAATACTACATTTTATTTTTAACATGTGAATAATTATTTGTTTTTTAACCTGGGTCTGCGCAAGGGCATTATTGCGTTGTTCATTTGGAATTAGACAAATAATATTAAACTCTTTTTTTATATATAAAGACCACGGATATCTTTAACTAGAAATAATTTTACTTGAACCAGATAAAACCGTTATGGGCAATAGAACTCTCCTTTTAAGTAAACTTTGTTTTAGTTAATAAAATTACAAGTATCAATTATTTTAATTTCTAATTTTTAAAATTTTATTTAGTCCTTAACTTTATAAAGATATTTATTTTAATAATTAACATTGGTAGAAAATAATTAACATTAAAAAAATTAAAATGAATGGATTTTTACAAGATCAAAGACTAAATAAAGATTTTAAAAAGTCAAGACCATTGGTTAAGCTAGAACAACTAGGTGTGTTTGCGGATCAGTTTGGATCGGTTTTAAGTCAAAAAGTCATCCGATCCAAACATGAAAAGAACATGTGGTTCGGTTTGGTTTAAATGACTTTCATAAAAAAATCCAATTCGATCTAATCCAATAAATGAGGTTTGGATTGGATTAGTTGATTCAGTTTTTTACTGACCATTGACAATTCTTTCATTTCCTATTTGATGGATACATTTATCTGTTACAATCATAATTTCAACACCAATGTTTCTATTTTCTAAATCCATATGTAAAAAAAGCACGACATGTAAAGAGAAAATTAAGGAAACTAGCAAATACATTAATTCATCAAATGCAACAACTACAAAATAATTTATTAGTTACCCGACTGTGTGGAAGCCCAATTGTTTGGCTGTCAATAAATTGCAGACGCTGTCATCAAAGAACAACTGGAAACAGCAAAAGTAATAAAAACGAAAGTGAATAAATAATGTCATTTGTCACAAATAATTTTAGATAGGTGTCTTTTTTAAAAGATTTCACTTTTGGTCAACAATTAATACTTTAACTCCAAGGCTGCAGGCTATTATAACACTGCAAGGCTTAATTCTATTGCCGCAACCATATAGTCACTCATCTTTTGAAGTCTGTAATCTATAAATAAAAGTATCATCATTTTGGTTTGGTTTGATTTTAAAGCCACCAACCAAAAGTCAAACTGAACCAATCAGTTAGTCTACAAAACCATTTAATGAAATTCAAAAAAATTCAGTTTGTTTTGGTTTTTGGTTTTTCAAACTGGTTTTCGGTTTTTTTTTTTTTTTTTGAATCGGTTTAGATGCAAACATCCCTAAAAACAACCATGTACCAGTTGATCCACACGCTCAGTGATAGAGATTAATTTGGGAGTTTATTCAATAAAATAAATATTGGAGACAAATATTAACAGACCACTATGTCCAAGTGCAATCATAACTCGTAAGAGATTGTGACGGCTGAAGAATGATCCATTAACCCTGGTACAGGTCCAATGACGAACCCCTAAGCACATTGCGAAGGCAACGTGTCAAACAGAATAATTTTTTATATTTTTCGGTGACACTACGATATGGACAAGAATACAACCTAAGTTGATGCCCGTCTTTACAGAGCTTAAAAATTCAATCATGAAAAATGGGTAACATCTCTATATTTTGGGGTGAACAGGAGATAGAAAGAAAAAAATTCAATCATGAATGCATTTAAATAACAACCCTTCCATTGATCACTATAAAATTTATGAGTAGTGAAAACTGGAAGTAATATTACTACAAAGAATAACATATCTCAACCTAAAATTTTGATTTTCAACGAAATTATTCGTTATAATCACGTAGAACGTTCAGAGGAAAACGTCGAAGTGGAATACGCAGGCTTAGCATGTCAAGAATTTTATGCCATGATCCAAGAATGACATCGGGGTTGAAAGCAAAAGGAAGAAACGAACAACAAAAAATCCAAAAGAATATTCTCCCTGGTGCTGTATTTCTTTTTATCCTCGAGTCTGTACTACAAAAATTTGGATATACACTACAAACAATCTTCAGAAATAAGTCCCGCCGATCACTCATACCTCAAGTCTTCACGGCTGATGAACGCAGTGAAGAGTCCAAGCACGGAAGGCTGATCAATAACCAACTGCTGTAACTGTGAATTGACTTCTTTTTCTTTTACAAGACAAGTTTGTTACCACCTATCATGAAAATTATACTCCAAAGTCCAAATTTATGAAGAAAATTCCAAACTTGTCCATCCAGTGACATGAAATGACATGTCCAAACCCAAAATTTTTCTTCAAACAAGCAGGTGATGATGACATTGACAAGGCTTCATTTATACCTGAAAACACTGCGTAGAAGGAACCTTTATAAGATGGCATCTCACACATAACTGTTAGCAAACAATAGCAAGAGATTATCTCCAGGGAGTATCTTGGTTAATGTTAAGATCAATGATTTTATGAAACCCTGACACAGGAGCACTCAGTGTTAAACTGGATGCACATATATGGACCTTTCTCCTCACACTACTCCTTTTAATCAATGCATCCATCTCCCCATTTTTATTGTCATAATTTTTCTCTTTTTGTTCGCACGATGCTTGGCAGCAATTTTCAACTTCCGTTTGGCATTTCGCATCGGATTGATAACAGCCATCAGCTTTTCTTCTTGTCTCCTCTTATTTCTTTTCAACTTAAGGTTCTTCCTGATAAGGTTGTAAACTTGCACAAAGTTCTGAGTACCCAAAATATTCTCTAGTTTTCCACAAGTGTCTTCTGCCAACTTCTTCACATTATCTGGTAAAGAATAAACGTGCTCAGTAATCTGTCAGAAAGTATTAACAAAGGGGAGAGAAGTGGTAAACTAAATATTACACGGCTTGGTAAGATAAAAGTGGGAAAAGGTAGAGTAGTGACAATTGACAATACATTAGAACATCAGGCATGTCTAGTCACCCTCACCCCACCACCAAAACAAAAAAAAAAATGGAATAAGAAAAAGAAATAGGGAATATAGAAGGTAATGAAAGTTTTGAACAAGATATGGATGGATCAGGATCCTGCCTCTCGTGT
This sequence comes from Spatholobus suberectus, assembly GCA_004329165.1. Taxonomy (NCBI): domain Eukaryota; kingdom Viridiplantae; phylum Streptophyta; class Magnoliopsida; order Fabales; family Fabaceae; genus Spatholobus; species Spatholobus suberectus. The sequence continues at coordinate 56,312,048 of CM014737.1, read as the reverse complement.
TAATAACATGAAAAGATCATGTTAGGAGAAAGACACAAAGAAATTATAGCAGGACCCACATTTATTTGTGTAGGTTCCACTGATTTTGTTTTGGCATCTTTCGGTGACCCTAACGTGAGAGGATTCTCATCCGGATAGGAAAGCATAGTATAAAAAATTTTCAAAACTCAATTCTACACCACCCCTTCAGTAAGATGGCTACCTATCACAAACTTGGAATTTATCTACTATATACTGTACAGAAAATTAAGGAAATATAAGAGAGGGAACAAGCAAATTTAGACTGCATTTCTACTTTTCCTAGTTAGAAAAACTAACCAGTTACAACTTTTCCGGCAAATCCTTCACAAACTTTATATAGAGGTAACAGGATCACATGTGCATAGTGTAGGCAGTCATCCTGACTAATCTGCGTCATAATATTCCGAAAACTGTTGAAGACTATTCCCATCTACATTAAACAAGCAAAATAGGAAATAATATTACTCATAGGCACATTGATCAAGACTGGAGAATGCACATGCAAAGAGCTTGTGTACCAACCTGAATAGCATCCATTTGAAGTGCAATTTTCCCCATTTTCCTCAGCAATAATGACACTAGTACATGTTGGGCGTTATCAACATTCAGCTGATTGTTGTCTTCATATATCAAAGAGGTGACAGATGAGGACATGAACATGCTTCTTGCTTTTCTTGAATCAAGCAAGTCAAAAGCTTTAAGAAACCGATCCTTTTCTTGTTGCTCAAGAGTAGACCAGAATGCAGGGGGATCTATACATGCATTTTGCCCCATCAAAGAATGGACACCACAGATGGCAAAGATAATATTCTGGGTCATCAGGCTGCTGTCAGCATCATCTATGAGTGGCATTTTCAGTTGGCAGCAAAGAGAAGTAGCTATTAAAAATAGTCTACTTGGACTCATAATAAAATAGCTTCTTAAGGAGCTTTCATGATTTTCTATGCTAACATCTGTTACATGTGCAAAGTATAGGGCTATCAGGCGAACTGATCTGTTGCGTATCCATGAATGCGGGTGCAACAGCATCTCACATATTGCTTCCCATATATCCTGAAATGTGTGTACAAAATTTTACATGTCAGTGTGCTTGCTAAGAAATGTGGAAACTAAAGAGTGAGAAGTTAAATGGCAAAGTCTTGATCATTCACACATTAGTGCTTGTGGAAAGGGCAAGAAAAAACTGTCTACACTCTACAATATGGAGCTATGAATCACAGCAGAAACCATTTGGATTATAAAATTTTAAGTTATCTGTTTCATAATATTGTGATAGTCGTCCATTAGTTAAAAAGGTGTATGTCAGGAAAAATAGAAGGAGAAATAAGAGTCCACAGGATTAAGAAGCTTCTGTTATAGGAATAATAATTGTAACAGTTGTCCATAACTGAACAAATGATAGTTAGTGGGAATAACTGTGTTAGTTACTCTAGGAGGAAGGGAATAAATAGGTGGGAGGCAAGAATTAGAGGGATCTTTTGGAGAGAGTTCAGTAGAGTGGAGAGAGGGGCCTCTCGAAGAGCCCAATCTGTTACCTTGTAATTCAGATTACTTGAATACAAAGCTACTACCTTCGTACTGTGTGAATTTACTTCCGATTTCTTCATTCTTCTGGATACCAGTTTAACATATTGTTAGATCATCATAAAACTATTATTAAGCTTCCACCCAGCTGTGTGAGTTTATAGGAGAGTTATTACAAGATGTGGTATCAGAACTTTGTCATTCCATTGTTCTTAACTAGATAAAAATTGTGGCACAAGAGGTTGGATCTATGAATTTTCCATGTTTCAAGCCCAGAAATGGTTTCATCTGAGCATGTTAAAGACATAAAACCATGTATAGGCCTAACACTAATAGCTTAAGGTTTTAGTTTCTTCCAAGTAATTACCAAATAGCTCGTCCTATCAAAACCCAAAATCAAATAGTTCATTTGAGTTGTCGTTTCTTACAGCTTTAACCATTCTTTTTCCTTCATAACTTTCGCCAAAAACCCAAAATAAATAAAAATTACGGACTCAAATGAGCTAAACTAGTAATCCGCTTGGCCTTTTTTAGGTTAATAATCAATTGGACATTTTATGCTAGAGAAATGCTAGCATTTATGTGAGACCTACTAAATTGAGAGTGATGCCCACATCATGTACTGTGTCCAATGTGAATTTCACAAAATATTAAAGAGTAAGTTGGAAAGAGTGTGTCGCTAGCATTTTTCTTTTATGCTTTTGTAATACTCTCCAACCCCACACAACATACAATGGCACAATCTCTAGAACTAATGTTCTGGCAGAATCTGTCAAATTCAAGCCAGCAAATATCAGTGTTTCAACTCAGAAATTAGTTATAGGATGCCCACATCTTAGTCTTCAACTTCCGTACTCAGCTTATTGCACCACTTTCATGCTTTTCCTAGCCAAAGCCAGAAACCCTCAAACTATGTGTGTCAAAGTCCTCCATCTAGTCATTTCAGCCAGTCCACCCCTATCTATCACATTGCATCATAAGCATCTAAATATATTTCATAGACTAACATGTCATAAGCAACACATTTATACACATCAATATCAGAAACCAAATATATTTAATAGAAATTTACCTCGAGATCCTTTGCAAAGCAAAAATCACAGAACTGATTAATCATCTTTTCTAACATAACAAGAGAATAGTATGCTTCCTTCCAAAGGGGAATGATAGATTCAGCCGAAAAGCCCTCTTGCCTGTTAGTAACTGCATCTATGGCAGACTGCAAGATGCGATTAGTCACAGACAAGATGCGATTAGTCACAGGCAAGATACAATTTGTATGTTTATGAAATCCTTTCTCTGTGGGATAAGGCTTTGTTGTTGCTGTTGTATGAAATCCTTTCTCTATTACCTCAATCAGCAGCCCCAAAACCTGTATCAGCAATTTCAGAGGTCAATATAAATGATGCAGACAGGAAAATTTTAAAATGTTCCATGCTAGAATAATTTTTATGTTTAATGTCATACAAAAAAAATGGAATTAAATCAAACACAAAGAATAGATTGGTTCTTGATTCTTCTGGTGATTACTACTGCAAACCTTTCTTTCAGTTTCTTACCTTGTGGAGAAAGATTCCTCTCTGACAAAAACCCTATGAAAAACCAAAGCTATCTAAATTCTGAGGTCAAACATTTCATTTGAACAGTAGTTCTGAACAAGAACAATACTAATGACTATTCATACACTACATACAGCTCTTTCTTCCAATAAAGTGCATTAGGTGTGTTTCTATTTAATAAAAAGCAGCGCATTTAATGCAATACTCAGCAGCCATTGTCATTTGGAATTTTTTAGTAACTGTTAGGTGGGTCATCCGAGTATAGAGCCATTTTTTCCATCATACATACAATGTAATAGGAGTAAAGAAATAAACATTTTATGCCAACGTGGCATCTATCCTGTTCTTTGGAGTACTTGGTCAGAAAGAAATGCTTGTATTTCCAACAATTCTTCCTATCCACATCTATGTTATGGGATAAGATTGTCTTCTGTTGCTTTATGGCAAAGTTCATTTCAACTGTTTCCTTTTAGTGCCTCTGCCAAAGCTCTTTTGCCCACCTCTAATGTAATTTTTTCTTTAACAAAATTTCTTTATCTATCAAAAAAAAAAATTGTGATTATATGATATTGAACTGGATTTTCAGTTACAGATTTAATCAAACTGTGTATAGTATAGTGATAACAAAAGATGATATCTTCACAGAGGCCATTATTTAGTGTCTTGAGGTCACATTGAACATTATATAGAAGTTGTACTGAGTGTGAATGTGCACTTGCATGACTGTCTAGAGTGAAATACGGATTAAGACTGTAGTCTGAACTTTCTCTACCTTAAAAACCTCAATAACAGCTAACACTAACAAGGCTGGAATTCAATAATTCATATGACAGCTTAAAATAGTGCACCCATCTTTACTATCTTGAAACTTGAAAGGCCCAAAAAGATTTAACATCCCATACAAACCCCTCCTCCTGAAGATACAAAACAGAAGCCACTTTTGCTTTCATAACATAGACTATACAAAAGCTGAAAGAAATGTAAACCCTGTAAGGTATCCTAGTTCACTATTTGAAAGGATAAAAACGTAACCATCCCATTCCCCACTATGATAGAGACAAGAAGAATCTAATACCTAAGAACCCTCCACATCCCAACACCAAACAGATTCACACCATTTTTTTATGCCACCACCTTTGCCATGTAGTCTCTAAGTCAATAGGAACCTCCGTTGCTGTCAGCCAAGCACATACGCAATTCATTTTGCAAAATTATTAGTATTACCCCCAAAACTCCATCCATTATGGCAAGAAGACAATGTACCAGCTCCAAATATGAAAAATTGGCCTAACCAGATTTTCTACTGGAATGCCAACTGACCAACTTAATTCAAACCTCTAAATAGCAGAATGTCAAAATCAGACTGACCAATAGTAGAAGACCTAGATAAATTACTTTGTCATTTCCTTAATATTGGTCAAACCTGATTCTCCCCTTCACATATCTGTTGAGGAACACTTTCTACGTGTCACCATTTCTTTTGCCTATCTGCTAATATAGCTAAAACAGCTTCGGCAATCCCACACACTAACTGCATCTAGGGCTGCAAAAATTACCATAAAACCCTAGGGCCAAAAATAAAAAATTAACTAAAGTAACAGCCTACTAAAGCCAATTAGTAATTACCTTGTATAATTGTTTTTACAAAGGACACCACATAAGCATGATATGGTAAGATCATGGCACATTACAAGCAAGCCCAAAATAAATATCAATATATTGAGACAATACATTATTGAAGTTTATGCTTTCTAATAAATTTATGATTCACGAGACATTTTAGAGAACATTACCTGAGCAGCTGCACCCCATAGTTGCTGCTTGCCACCCAAATACCAAGAAAGAGCATACTCAAGAATGGATTTAAGTGAATTCGGACTAACAGAACTAATGAGCTTCTTTATAGCAGCCCCACTCATAGAACGAACAATATTATCGTTATCATTGGCTAAGCAAGCTACCAAATGGACAAATAATGTCTGAGATTGTTCATCCAAAACACTTTTTGGAAATTTGACGATAATAGCATGAATCATTTCAAGAACAGATTCCCGTCCAGTTGAATGCTCATACCTGTAAAGGATTAAAATATCCACAAGGCTAAAATCAATCTTTAAAAAAGAAAAAGAAAATATAATATTAAGGCTTAAATATGTTTTTAGTCCCTGTAATATATCCTTTTTTTGGTTTTGGTCCTTATAAAATTATTTTTTTCAAAATGGTCCTTGCAAAATTCCTTTTTCTTTTGTTTTGGTCCTTATTATTTTGTTTTAGTCCTTGTAATATATTCATTTTTTTGTTTTTTTCCTTGAAATATGTAGATAATTTGCTTTTAGTCCCCATCAATTTTTTTTCAAAACGACTAATTCAAAATGAACAAAATATTATAGGGACCAAAACAAAAAAATAGATACATTACAAGGACTAATACAAAATAGTAAGGACCAAAACCAAAAAAGGTATATTATAGGGACCAAAAACATTTTTAAACCTAGTATTAATAACCAAAAAAAAATACTATGCTGAAACACTTGCCTCAAATTTGAGAGCAGGAAATCCAGATGTTGTTGCAAGCGTTTCTCTGAAAGTCGATAATCAAGCAAAAATTGCAACAGAATTTTACTGCATTTTTTGCGAATTGGTTCCATTTGACTTGTCACCATCAATTCAGCAACCGTAGTAACAAGATCATATATCTCAGGTACAACCAGCTTGCGGCTGACAATACCCTTTAGAAGTGATAGGGCCACCAAAGATGGATTCTTTTCAAGATCAAAAAATATAGGAAGCTGAATTAGTAAATTTATTTGATCTGAGGTAAGAGAAATTTTAGTGCTCCTCAAAAGCACAGTCAGCAAAGTTAAACACGACTGCATTAAAGGACTGCTAGAGTTCAATGAACCCTGGGCAATATCCAACAAAGCAGCTTTTACTCTCTCAGCCTGTAGTTGAAGGGATGGTAAAGGCAACTTTACCAGTATAGCAAGGCATCCAAGGGAAGTAGACAAGATATCCTCATACTTAGAGCACAAGCCATCACATAATAGCTTGACAAAAGGGTCTAATAAGGATAAAGTATTTTCATCTTTTACATCCTGTTTCATACTCTTCATACGTTTATGAAATATTCTGAGACCAAACACTGTAATGAGGTGTGAACACAATATGCCATTTGCAACTACATGACCTGTAGAAATTCTTTTGGTATTAATACGGCTATCTTTATCCTCCAATTTCAACAATTTATTTGCATGCCAACCAATTTCATCTTTTAATCCATCTTCAATAATGCCATAAATAAAGATAAATAGATCAGTCTGATCTACAGAGGGATTGCTTTCAATACCAGTAGCTACGTGATGTAACATATTTTCCAATTTTCCTTTTACATTTGGTGTGATGTGCTTCTGCAAATGAGAAGTCACTGGTGCAAGGAGCTTCAGTGCATTGATTTTGAATGTTACGTTTTGAGCCACCAATTTCAAGCTTTCAAATGACTTTTTCATCCTTGTTTCTTTCATCTTTGAAGCTATCTTTTCTACCTCCTTTTGCTCAGCAACATCTCCAAGAATATCATTCTCTATCACAGAAAGCAGATCCTCCAAACAGCAATCTATCTTTCCAACAACTGAACTTGAAAGACACTTGGACAAAATAAAATTAAGTGTGTATCCTAAGACATGAAGTTCATATCCTCGTTTCAAGGTAGATTGCAAAACCTTGACAATAAATTGCAAGTATTCCAATCCAAGTTCTTTCAAACAAGTAGCCAATGCAGACCTAGCTTCATCACGGATGCTTTCTAGATGGCCCTTCAAGAAGTTTGAAATTCGATGAACAATAGTTGGAAGATACAAATCCATCACATCTCCTGGAAGTAATTTAAGTAGCTTCAGTGCAGCAAGACTGATATTTACATTGACCTTTTCAGAATCAGAATCCAGCAACTTTTGTACCTTTGGAAGCACAATTTTATACAGGCAAGTCTGTATCTCTTTGTTCACATCAGTGTCAGTTGTCCCTATGTCAGAAACCCCATCCGAAGATTCCTTAGCTTCTTTATTGTAAGGAAGTTCTGCAAAGTGAAATTTATCCAAAATACAGCAAATCAGGCGTATAAAGAGTTTCTGTTTGTCTGGACTACTGGATGCACCCCGAAAACATCTGATCAATAATGCATAGTATGACTTCCATCCCATCTGACCAGCTACAGAAGCAATGGTCTCTATGCATGCATTTTTCATATGTTCTGCATTTCCTTCTTTTTCATCAAACAACATGTTGAAGTAAAGTCGCATGAACACTTTCTCAGAGATGAACTGGAAGTAAACAATAAAATAATTAAATTTCAGTAGCTAGGAAAAATACTTTCATTTGAAAGGATAAAATTACTACCTCTGAAAACTTGTTCATACTGATAACATTCCGAAACCATGACAACGCCTTGACTCTCTTACGTATCTGCAACACCAAATGTACTTACATGAGACATTCTGCAAGCATTTAAATAACTACACCAGAACGAAGGAATTAAGAATGAATAACAAGAATTAAATTTGTTAGTGTTTCTGATTACAATAGGCGAAAGCAGAAGAAAGTTGTTTCATTAGAAAATAATGATGGTAAACATATAATAATAAAATGTTTGAAATAAAAACATACCACCGAGTCAGTTATATTGTCAAAAAAATTTACTTCACCATCCTCATTGCACAAGACTATAAGTGATTTAAGGTTTGACACTTCTGGAAGCTTCAACACCATTTGATGTAACAATTTTATCCATCCCTGCAACAACATAAACAAGTGCATAAACATAAAGGAATATACAACAACTTATTTATAATTTAAGTTTACATTTTCAAATAGTAATTAACTTAGTATCTATGTCAGTTTACTATTCCCATTATCCTTGCCATGATAAAAACTAGGAATGGAAACAAATTGCCTACTTATATGAGGCAGACTAGTGCTGCCACAAAGGGAGGCACAGGAGACAGTCCAACTATATGCACATATATGCCTGAACTTCATATAACTAGAAATTGATACAGTACCTAACACTTAAAAATGATTTATAACTTAAGTTTACCAAATACCTTTCTAATTGAAAGTGATCCATCCATTGCATCTGCCATATGTTTCAAGAGAAATTTCTTTGTTAAACGCTGGATGCAAGATTTTGTCCAACAACTATCAGTGTTTTTCATCACTGACAACTGCTCTTCACTGTTTCCTTCTTGGTAAAGGATGAGAGCAGAAAAATCAACAAAAGACAGCAATGAACTATGTGCACTACACATAAAAGTTGTTTCTTCTGATGACATGTCATGCACACAATGTGATAAAATAAGTAATGCATGCTCCACTTGAACATTTCTGAAGAAATCAGTATTAATGATTCTGTAAGCATTTAAAATAGCATCATGGTCAAGCCAACCCAAAGTAGATGTTGCATTCAGCTGACGAAGAAGCTTTGCCTGCATCCCAATAAAATAGTAGAGAAAAATTAAAGAAACATGGAATGTGGTATGGTTTTGTCCAAAAGAAATATGCATGGACCAAGGGGGGCAAAAGAACAGGGATTACCACTGAGAGTACAGATGCATCAGAAGCTACAAGAGCATCAAGAAGATCACATATTCTCAAACGCATATCCAACTCAGCCGAAATATATAAAGGAGAAACAGCACTTAGAATTTTAGTGGTACTTCCATGTCCTAGTATCGGTATAATATTTTGAATGACTTGCAAAGCTTCAACCCAGACATCTACAATATAACCAAGAGAATTTCAATATTAATGCAGAAATTAAATAGTAAAAAAGGCAAAGGATGAAAACAGAGCAAGTGTGGATATACAACATTCTCTCACCAGAATTTTGAGTTTTCTTATCCATAAATAGAAGCAATATGTCCACAAATTGCTTTGCCAACTCTGCCTCCGTGATGTACTTGGGTAAAAATTTGAAAATTCTTATCACTGTATCCCCAGGAGATTTGATCAGCTTTCTGACCAAAAAAAAAAAAATGAGACCAAATCATTAAGTGCTCAAGTCCTTGCTTTCCTACATGTGTTCTTACACATAAAAGCATGTTGTTTCTTTCATACATAATATGCAATCAGAAAATAAGGCATCCGCCTTCTCATATGATAAAATTATCATGTCCACAGTCCACACATTTCCTAAATATGTCAGTACTTAATCTTGTTATTTTTCAAATAATTTGATTGAGTTCACCAACTCCTGCTCTGCCTCGTACACTAGAAACTTCCAATTGCATCATGCAAAGGTATTTGCTCCACTTGCAATCGTAATCCTACAGATAAATTATGTTTGACCTATCACCTATGATGCACAGATACAACACGTGTATCCAATACGTATCCGATACAGCGATATGATTATTCTAAAAATATATAGGATACGATACGTGTAAGATACATATTTAAATATGTATAAAAATTCATAGAAAATGATAAAAATGTAATTGCAATTTTGCAAATCCAACTTAAGAACATGCTTTTTGGACATTACTATAAACAAAATACAAATTATAAATCATTTGTCATCATAAATCCATCCTATTGTCTACAAATAGGAATAGTATTAATCTTATTCCTTTCTTAAGATCACCCCTAAAGAGAACAATTTCTATTTTTGGTTCATTAGGGGACAATACTTCTACGTTTCTATATTATATATGCTTTTATGTCTGATATGTAGCTATATTAAAATTTAATAACTTTTTTAAAGGCTTGGATGAAGTATCGGTGAAGTATCCAAGAGTATCGTATTGGATACATATTGGATACGGATATGTGAAGCAAATTAGAGTATCGGTGCATCATAGCCTATCACTGTTTACCTCCTTCCTACTGTGCCTTTGTACAGTCTTTGTCCTCTATTTCTACATTGTCAAGGACCAACTTCCTAAAAGCTTAAGCACAAGGAATATAAATGCTCTTATATCCAACACGCTCCCTCACACTGGGGCCTTTGGCCTTGAAGCGTGGACAAAGGCCTGCGACCTTGTGCATGACGTCAAATTTTATTTAGAAGAATGGAAGCAACAAGGAACTCCTCACCACTTGGTCATAGAGGCTCTAATATTTGTCAAGGACCAATTCTCCTAAAAGGCTTAAGTTGTTAGGTGAAGGCGCATAATGTATACCACAGACAGGTAAAGCTCTCTGACACCCACAATAACAGAAAGCTTTGATTAACAAAAAACAACCGCTTAACGCACTAATGACCGGTTATCAGTTTTCATTCAGATCTATATTTTCAACATTGGTCCAAATGGGAAAATTGATTGTACGAAGCCTCTTCCTAAATGCATGTATTTGACCTTGATTATGGAGATCGGAGATACTTAGTCACATGTGACAATTATTATTTTTGTTTGCCCCCTGCTCCTTATGGCTACCATTCATCACTGCCCCTTTATCAACTAGACTGTAAAAATTCTTTCTTGCACAAAGAACCACAGGGTATTGTATCACTGTTAAAGAGGTAACTTTATTTCATGGAGTAAAATACAATTTTAAAACCCAATGCAGAGGCTGGGTATCGAGTTAGCAGCAACATGCACACTTACATGGTTAAAATAATTAATTCAGCAACTAAAATTGTGAGAGCTCAAGCAAATAGAACTAACATACCTCTTAATTGCGTTATCACTTCCAAATAAACAGCACATGCTGTCCATCAGTACTTTAATATTTGAAAGTAAAACTCTTTGGGCAGAATTGTCTTCATCATTAAACTGATTGTCAAGGCTTACCAAGTTTTCAACAAACTTTAGAACACAATATATAACAGCTTCAGAAGCTGAATTGACAGAGATGATGGAAAATATATCAGGTACAAGACTTTCTTTCCTGCATAATAGTGCTACAAGTTTATAGTTTGCACTCATGGCCAAAAAGCAAGATAACAGTGAACTTGGTTTCTCACTACTAGCAGCCTCCTGTTTGAATTTATCAATCAGAGGTTTTACTGCAGAAAAGAATCTGTCCCACAAATCAGAACTAAATTCATGATCTTCATACTTATTGAGTACAAGGGAAATAATTTTCAGGCAAAGTGATCTCATATCCTTCAGCTGGTTCAAAGTACCGCTGATCTGCACAAACAAATTAAAAACTAGATTATTGGATTAAACAGACAATAAAGATCATAAGAAAGGGGAAAATTATGATTCCATCCAGTAGCTCAGCTAATCTATTGCATCAAACAAGAAGAAGGAAATAGCAAACAATCAAAACAAGCCACTTAGGAAAGCAACTATCACTGCCGCTGACATCCACAAAAGATTGATAAAAAAAATATTATAGTATTATACCAAAGTTAATTTTATTCAAACACACCAAATGCCAGTGCTAATCACTAATTATGCCAACATCTTCAAATGAAAATTTGCATTCCGCATGAACATAATATTACCTGGATTCGGTTTGTTGGCACACTGTTCTCCCCAAGAGAATTTGAGCTACTGCTAGAATTGCGCTGATCTGAAGGAAGCTCATTCAAATTTGCATTAAGACTTGAAGTGCAGCTCTCCAATAACCGAACGACACACCCCACCAATAGATCAAGAAAAGGCCTAACATGCAATTCATCAAAAACCCCAACAATGTCTTCAATGACATGCAAAAAACCACATTTCTTTTTCCAGGATAGGTTTGCTATATTGTCCAAAGTAAAATATTCCAACAAAGCAGCATCTTGAAATTCATTAATGGAACCTCTAGGTAAAGTCCAAAACAAGTTAGCAGGCCCATCAGTTTTCTTCACTATTTGCAAGGGCTTTATTAGTAATGCAAAGAAAAGAGGCAGCTCAATGACATCAAGTCCAGCTATGAAACTCAGAATAGCTTTCCGATGACAAATGCTTGCTTTCTGACAAATGAGAAGATGACAAATGATTAGTCTACAAAGTAAAAGCAAATAAAAAGCATGTGTGACAAACCAAAAAATAGGATGACAGAAATATAAAACAACCACAAGATATGCAAATTGAGTATACCTTTCGAGATGCAAGTCCTTTCAACTTTCTTACTTTTGGCATCAAAAGACGGATAACTAATGGTACAAGATAAGCCCGGTGGGATTCTTCAATTATTTCAGATTCTCTTGATAAACTCCATGTTGTTAGTTCCTCCCTTAAATTTTTGGAATTAATCAAATTTCTTAAATGTTCAATATATGGTAAAATGTAATCATCCTTCCAGATTAACAGACAATCCAAAACTCTCATCTGTATTTCAGGATCATTTTCTTCTAAAAGCCTGCCAAATGCACAAAACAGGAAGGAAAACAACAAAAAAAGTATGTTTAAAATAGGAGACCATCTAGATAAGTTTATCTAAGTGGTGAACAAAACATTGCAGAATGTAAAAGACACATAATTGAATAGCACGTCAACCTATTCTGCAGAACCTCCTTAAGAAATTGGCTACAGTAAAATGACTTGGGATTTTTCATCAGCTTCAACAAGTTTAACCATTCTTTTAAGACAGCCTTCCACTCTTTCCCTTTACAAGCATGAGAATCAAACAATCCCACACTGCAATTTCATTTTGCAAAGGAAAAAAAATAGTCAAGCATGGTAATTTAGGTAAAACTTAAGAGGTTCACAAAGTTCAATGTCATTTATCATGAAAGGGATAAAATAAAGCAAATATTTACCTTACAAGATCAAGAGTGTTGTATCCCAAAAATTTCAAAAATAGAGGAATGAATTGTCGAGAGCGAGGTTCAATAACAGTTGGAATTTTTTGCAAAGCTTGCAGCAATAATGCCAATATTGTTACAGGTGGTGTGCTATCAGATGCATGATGGACAAACAATTTGAAACAATCAAGTAGACCTGAGAAACAAAATCAACTTGATTACCAAGCCAGCAGGATGGCAGAACATTAATAAATCTCCAAAATCAAGCTTAAATGGTAACCTTTCCTTACATAACTCCTCCCAAAATAGTAACAATTGAAATTTTGTTAATTTGATTTATATTGGGAATATTAACAGTTAGTAATTTAAAGTTTTTGAAGAAAAAAATTACAAAATTAAACATATATCAATATTTTATTTGGGCTATTACCAACTAAGCTAAATGCAAACTGATTAAACTATTATAATTTCACAGAATATATTAAACTCAAGTCAAATTCACCAACCAATTACCAATTATATATAAATAGTATCCAGGTCTCACACCTGACATCCTGTATGCAAAAGAATAAATGAGGGAGGACTGAGGAGCATAATGCATGGTGTCAATAAAGTTCAAACATACCAGCTGGCTGATCAAACAACACACCATTGACACTTCCGTGCAAGTTACAAGAGGTATGAAATATTGCTTGACACCTTTCTAGATAATCAATAAGGCTATCCCATACACGTATAAAATGTAGGCTAATCAAGACAGCAATACATTCTAATATGGGATTCCATAGGTAGCTAAATCGATTTTTCAAGATGCCAAACAATCCGTTCAAAACAAGAGGCATATAAACATTAGGAATCCTTCCAGCTGATAGTTCCATCTGTATCTTGGAAATCAATAGCTGAATGCTTCTGCTTGTAGAAATTGAAATAGGAGTTGTTTCAATAGAAAGGAGCAGCAGCAGAGCCTGTCATTTCACCAAAATACACACTGACATACTGAAGCTTAAGTTAAAAGAAATGGAACAGAATATAAAAGATACATACATTATTTTCCATGCCATCGGCATTGAAAGTTGGAGAAACTTCAATTTTCCTTTTCTTATCAGCTGGCTGATCCACAGAAGAATTTTCCCAACCCAAAGGTTTATAGTGACGAAGTATTTTAAGAGTTGAAATGCGAATCTCCTTGTCTGAATGATGCAAATTATCAGAAAATGTTGCCACTGCATCTGCAGTCCTTTCTTCAAGCTCTGGATGATAAATTCTACACCCAGTGTCTTCCAACAAAGAACTGCAATATACAAGTGAGAGAGTTACACAAGTACAGAACTATAACTACTAATAAACCTACTGACAAAATTGGGCTACTAAAGAATGGAAGAGAGTAATACACCAAATTATTTCTTGAGATTACGTGAAATGATCAATTTAGTCCCTAAAATTACAAAAATGTCATTTTTGTACCTGAAATTATCAAACGATGTACATTTTAGTCCCTAACACTACCAAACAACGATGGTCATTTTAGTCATTAACTTACAAAAATATATACTAAAATGACTAGTGTTTGGTAATTTTAGGAACTAAATGACATGTTTATAATTTCAAGGACTAAATTGATCAGTGCTTTAATTTAAACGACTAATTTGGTCTATACTTGAGTGGAAAACAAGAAGAAATGTATAAAAGGAATTAACTTTAACGCACATTCACCTACCCATACTTGAGTTCCAAATAACCAGCAACAGCCAACAACACTTGTGATGATGACTTGTACCGTTTTGCAAGACTTAAAAACTTTCCAGTTTCATCGACTCTATGGTTGTTGTTGTACAATCTGTTGTAAGAACTTAATGCAGCACCTAGAATGCTTTCCCAGGCCTTTTTAGACATATCTCCAATATAGCCTGCAGATAAAACAGAGAAAGAGAAAGAAAGAAACTAATATAAGAAATTATATTTTCTACCTATATTACCTACAGAATTCAACTGCAAAACATAATAGAAATAATAATTATAAGATCAACAAATACAATAATCCAAGTGTAAACTCTTAACCAGATATTTTCTTTCTTAATATGATCCAATCCAGTTCAATATTATGATATCAAACCCAACCTAGTCAAAACACAACAGAATACCAGCTATAATATAGCCTAGAGTGTTATCAAATGGAGGCCATGGCAGCGCCATGGTGGAATGGCGTGGCGGTTTTTTCACAGAAAGCCACACAATGGCAGTGGCAGGGCAGGTTCTGAATGGCGGCTGCATGGCGCTTGTGTCGAACACGGCACCCATGGCCGAAATTGCGGTTTTTTCTAAGAAAAAAAAAATAAAGGGAAATGGGCCTTGTAGCCAGACCCAACCTAACTCAGTAAAAGGGTTTTAAAACCCTGAAACCACACGAAGAGAAGAGAAGCATGCACACTTCTTTCTCGCACACAACTTGATACACATGACCCAAGCACCAGCGCTACTTTCTCCGGTGACCTCTACACCCGGCGACCCTTACCAGTGACTCCACCTCCGACAACCTTTCGCCGGCGACCACCACCCCCTATGAGCCCTTTTTCCTCTGTTTTTTTTGTTTTTTATTTCATTTTTGTTTTAAAAAATTATTTTTTTGATTCTTTAAATATTTTTTTGTTGATATTCTCTGTTTTAATTTTGTGTTTTAAACTTTTAATCATGTCTTCAATTTCTCTTTTAATTTTCTGATCAATTCTCTTCCGTTTTAAATTTGTTTTAAACTTTTAACCATGTCTTCAATTTCTCTTTTAATTTTGTTTTAATAGTGTTCTATTGTTAATTTCTCTCATTGTCATCATTGTTTTCTAGGAATTTAATCCATGGTTATTGATATCTACTGTTTTTTTAGTTTTTTATTTATATCTACTGTTTTTTTAGTATTTATACGTATATACATATATTTTTTGTCCGCCATGGCTTCCACCATAGGCCACTACACAATCCGCCATATGTATATGGCAGATTTTGCACTTGCCACCATGATCCGCCATCCGCCATTAACAACACTGGCCTAGACACAAGGTTCTACAAGATTGCTCATCCAAAAATCATATTTGAAACAATACAGGAATGAAGGAATACCAGCTTTAACAGTCAGAAGATGATCTACAGCATCCACGAGCTCCACCATCAAGGACGGATTGGCATCAACAATAGACATATGAGAATAGCAGCTCACAGCTCCCCACAGCAGTGCCAACATTCCTTCATCCATTTGACATAATACATCAGCATGTGCAATGTCATTTATTTTTCCCTTCCAACAACAGATCGTCTCTTGCAAACGACTGCATATCCTAGCAAGTGGTGCCTCTTCACTTGTTCCATCCACAAAGTCTGAGTTCCGTATATCAAATTGCATTTTCTCACAGAAAGATTGTAACAAATGTATGACCTCTTCCTCTGAAATCTCCATCAAATCATTCATTGCACTAAAAAACAAGTCATAGAAGTCAAATATTTATATATGTAGAGCATTAAACAACAATTTGATCATGCACACACACACTCAATTTTGAGGTTACCTTATAACATTACTTCTGAAATGAAGTAAACAAAGATCCTCCTGTAGCAGCTCTCTAATGAAACGCAGCAAACTGGACCCAAGCTCAAACATGTCAAGAGGGTATAGAAACAAGCTAATGAGAATGTCAATATCACAATTGCACTGTTGCAGTCATTACCTTGAGCTTCCTGATTTAAAAACTGGAGGTGATTTAAAAATCGGAGCCCACTGGAAAGCACACTCTGATATCATTGAGTTATTGCAATTACAGAGCCCTTTGAGAATGGCCAACATTAATTTCAAAATTTTATCAACAACTACATATATATCTTCTTGTGGCTCAATAACTCCATAAGGTTTGACAAACGTCTGCACAAGCAGCAGAACTAGTTCCAGCACAGGCTTATAATCTGCCAAATGTAAACGCAATTAAAATCAATGCAAAAGCACATAGACAACTCAAGCAACTTTCTGAAGAAAAGAAAATGCACACTATCCCTATGTCAAAACTATTACATATGAAAAAAAATATATATATAGATTGTTAACACAATGCACTCTTTGACAAAATGAAAATATAAGAGATAATCTCAAGCCACCTGATAGCAGTAGTACCTGAACTCAACACATTCACTCACTCTTATTTATTACCCATTAATATATGTACTCTTAATAAGTGATGAAGATAAGCTAAAAAGTACCAATCAGAAGTCATATATATAAGCATATACTAACAAAACCAGGAGTTAAAATATTCATAATAAACCACAAGGGGTTGGACATTGATAACCAAACTGTGGTCCTAATGGAGGACAAAGGTTCAGGTCCCAAAAGCCTCACTTGTGGGAAGGGCCTAACCATACCTTTCCATGGCCAAAGGGACAAATCTCATACTCCTTCCCAAGAGTACCATAAACTTAAATAATAAAAAGAAAAGAAAACATTATGGCAGATTCCCTAAACAAACTTAAAATTCAATCTATTTATCAATATAAGTTTATGATCAGCTCCCTATAAAACTACCACAGTTTATTATCCTTGTCAACTGGCTCAACTTAGCTGAACAGACCAAAAGGAAAAGTTCAGTAACATAAAGTATTGCAACTTACCAGACACCTTTTGCCCATTTTGCATCTTTATAGCTGAGACAAGTACTGATAAAATATGTCTTAAGTGACTGATATTTCCAGTATTAACACATTTATTTACTTCCTTATATAAGCAATTCCATACCAAATTCAACTCCTTAGACTCCATCTTCTCACATAGTTTCTTGAAGACAGATTTAACAATCTTCAGAATGGTCATTGAATCTGAAATAGAGGCAGGTAGAGATAAGAAACAATGTGATACAATACATTGCAAATCAATCACAAAATTATATCTACAGATAGCCAAATTGGAAATAGACAACAGTAAAGGAAACATCAGACACCTAAGATAGAAGATGACCTGTCACAAGAATCCCAAAGTTTTAATAAAGATTATACAAGGGATATACAACAACAACAACAAAAGCTTTGTCCCACTAGGTGAGGACAGGGGATATATAATGAGAAGAAGAAAATTGCACGCAACAATCAATTACTGGTTAACTTTACTAAATTAAGAATGCTAGAGTTTCTACTTTCTGTTCAAAGGAACCTGCTGGAGGCTAGATCATCAAATGGTGTGTCTGTCTGATCCTTACCCACGGTTTTACTAGTATTCATCAAGTGTTATTAATAAACCTTCAAAACGTTCACTACATTCCATGTAAACAAAATAACTATCTAATGAAAGCAAATTTCATATCTAACGAATTTCAAATATTCTCTTACATGCAGCCCAATAATTCATAAAACTACCATGCGAGGGAGGTTTGGAAGACATTATGCTAGAAGGGGCAAAGCAAACTCAAAGTTGAGGTTGCCAGCATTCTTAACTCTCTATTTGGTTTGCAAGGGAAGGGGAAGAAAAATAAAACCGAGTTACTATTATACCCTTATATTAGTAAATAGGATTTCAAGGAATGAAACAGTTGGAAACTACAGATCTTTTGGGTAGTCTTGTGATGTTCAACAAATGGAGCTTTATTGCGATAATCAAGTTGCTCTTCATATTTCCTCTAATTCAATGTTTATTGTTTAATGAGAGGACCAAACATATAGAAATCGATTGTCACTTTGTTCAAGAAAAAGTTCTGTCCAGAGAAATCTTCACTGAATTTGTCAGCTCTAATGATCAACTTGCAGATGTCTTGAGTCTTGACAAAATCTCTAAGGGGACCATGCATTCAATATATTTGCTCCAAGCTTGGAGCATTCAACTTATATGCTCTAGCTTGAGGAGGAGTGTTGGAAACTACACATCTTTTGGGAAATGCTATATTAATGTTTAGATCCATGTATTTTAATATTAATGTATAGTGCTTCTTCATAGGAAATTGCATTTTACATTAGCTCATGTTAAATGTAACCAATATATATATATATGGGGTTTGCTAATGTACTCACACCACTTTTTTAGTTGGAGTGCATTAGCAACTTACACCAAAATTTTAAGACAAAAAAACCAATTTTCTCTTAATTTAATTAATTTATTTTAGGAGTATTAGAGTAATTTAATATTTAATTTTAAAAATAAAAATCATTTCTCTCTCCTCTCTCATTCAGGTTTAGGTGCTCTTTTCTTCTCTCTCCAGTTCCATGACAACGCTCTTTCCCTTTTTCTTTCGAAGATGTTTGCCACCGTGACCTCGACTTTGTCATGTAATCTGCCAACGTCAACGTTGTCTCGCATGTCCTCGCCAATCATGCACCCACTGCGTTCCTTTGGTAGCTTATGGACGCACTAGCACAGGAGTAGGTAGCCAACACTCAGATTGGCTCCACATTGTTCCTAGCGATAGCGGTCCAAGCGACACCAAACCCAAACGCGATTGCGCTGCAAAGGAGCTGCAACTCAGGAAGCTCGTGAAGAACGATGTGGGTAAGCCAACGACATCTTTGCTGGTGCTGATCGGAAACGTTGTCACCGCGGCGACGTGATGAATTGGCTGATGCACAACATAAGGTTCTATGTTGGATTCATTGCAATGGTGGCTTATCCATGGGGTGGAAGAAGAAGACAGTGTAACAAGAAAAGAAAGAGGGTTGCGTTGATACCTGAGATAGGGAAGAGAGAGAAATGCATTTTTTATTTTTTAAAAAATTAAATATTAAATTACTCTAATACCCCTAAAATAAATTAATTAAATTAAAAGAAAATTGGTTTTTTGGTAAAATTTTGGTGTAGCTTGCTAATGTACTCTAACTAAAAAAGTGACGGGAGTACATTAGCAAACCCCTATATATATATATATAAGCGTTACCCCTTTAGAGATTTTGTCCAGACTTGAGACATCTGCAAGTTGATCATTAGAGCTGACAAATTCAGTGATGATTTCTCTGGACAGAACTTTTTCTTGAACAAAGTGAATTGATTTTTATATGTTTGGTCCTCTCATTAAACAATAAACACTGGATTAGAGGAAATATGAAGAGCAACTTGATTATAAATATATATATAGGAGCCTACTGAGTGTTTTTGTCACTCAAGCAATTCACTAAATCTCATTATTCAACTTGATATCGGAGTGGGTTCAATCCCACTTTGCCTATCTCCTCTTTTGGCTAGCCTTTGGCACTGTCTGCCACAACCCGCCACTGCCGTCATTCTGTCCAGCAAGCCTACCATCTAGAGCGCCTTCCTAAGCAAGGCAAACCCATCAAAGTCCAGGAGGCGGAAACCTCCTCACGCACTACTACAACCCGCTGCCATGTCAGGTGCGTGAAACCCATTCGCCGCCCTCCGGCCACCTAATCTTTCCTGTGCCACTTCCAAACTGTGTCTATTTTCTCAAGAAATTATCTGAAATTATTAATGCTTCTCTCTATTTGATACCTCTAATTTATTAAACCAGTTCTTGAAATGCACAATAATATCTTCTTTGTATAGGACATCAACAAATTCAATTTTATTTTCATAACAGTAAGCCACAGGCTTAACAGCAGCAAATCTGATGCATTTCACTGTCCATTCTTAGAGCCAAATAGGGAAATTTAACCAATGAAAAACGTATATTCTCTGACGAACAAAGAGATCAATCATATACTGATGATCATTGTATGTTACTGATACCAAGTAGCATAGTAGCTGGAGCAACAATTGCTCAAAAGAACATTTAAGCCCATGATCAAAATATCGTGAAATCAGGAGAATCAAAATAGAATTATTCTTTTAACTGGAGAACAAGCTTACCTTGGTCAGCTTTATCACTAATAGGATAAATTGTTTCACTGGTCAACAATTGTAACACTCGCTCTGCTTTTGAATGAAACCTGGATGAGTAACCTTTCATAATATTATAAAGCAATGCTTCAACACCTGATTCTCTACACAGAGATGGCTTCTTCACTGCATCATCAATTACTCTTCTGATTCCTGTCACATTAAACAATAATAAAAGTCTCGCAACCACCCAAACAAATAAATAGAAGCAAAATTACAAAGAGAAAAAATTTAAACCAGGAAGGAATTTATTTAACAAGCCCTAGAAAATCAGGGAATTGATTAAAAATTTAGAAGACAAGACAGAAAAGGGAATAAAAAATAGCCACAACGAAAAATAATCAATGACATGAATACCTCTTTCGAGCTGCTCGTCTGAGGCATTCCTCAAAACAAATGACATTGCTTCTGCCATGAATTGTTGGACGTATTCTTTTGGATAATACCTCAATTTTGACGTGACCCTTGAAGAATCAAAGTCAAAAATTAGAAAAATCAGATTTTTAATTCAGTGCCAGGTTGTAGGCTAAAATAAACAATATAATCAGTTGTCCTTCAAGCCTAGCTAACTTTGTTGGGATAATTTTTTGCAAGTTCCCTGTAAAGGGTTTAACAACTCTTGATGGAATGTCCTTTTACCCCTTCTTAGACCCTAGCAACATTACCTTAGTACCCTAGCAATGTTACCTTAGTACCCTTAAAAGATAATATGATCAATTTCAGTTTGTTTTTTGAAAATGTTCTCCACTGTTCCATCAAGAGGATTCCATGATAATGGAACTATTATCCTTCACGAGTTTCCTCATGTACAGCATTGTTAGAAGGGTCTATCCACCCCCATTATGTTTTTTCACATTACAGGCTGAGGCTGCTGGATCAGGTATCCTGAGGTGCATCAAGTTGCACAATAAAAGGTGATAGGCAACTTTCCCAGCAATGCAAGTAATGCAGCAAGGTGACCATAATTTCAAGATTTTGGTAAAATGGCCGTCTTTCTCATTTCTACACACTTCCAGCCAATGAGAACGAGGAATAATTGAGTCTATTAAAGCTATATAACCCAAAAAAGAAAGGAATAACACAACCACAACCAGTCATTTGTTAAGTTTGTGCTTCTTTTGTGCATGAGGAGCTATTAATGTCGGTTTTATGCTTTAGCTCCTTTTTCAAGCTGTCCTGCCCCATCTTCTACAGCCAAAACACACCACTAGGCCACAAACAGCATTTTAAACTTCTTTCAACACTTAATAATCTTATATTTCTAGTTCCCAGTCCCATATGGTTTACATACCCACACATCTTTTTCAAGCAGTCCTGCCCTATCTTCTACAGCCAAAACACACCACTAGGCCACAAACAGCATTTTAAATTTCTTTCAACACTTAATAATCTTACATTTCTAGTTCCCAGTCCTATATGGTTTACATACCCACACATTTTCTTTGAAGGCCAGCGTCATATTATAATCAATACTAGCCCCCATCTATTTTGTTTTTTGTTCAATTTTCAGATTCTGTTACCACTTTATGGCTGTTGTAGTCTGTAGGTTTAAATTAGGAGCCATTCCATGTTTGCCCACCTTGTCTCTTTGGACTAAATCAAGATTTTACTACTTTGGTATGACAAAAACTTACATTGAAGTCTCACTTTTGTTCTATATAAATTACAGTTTCCAGGATTTTTGCCTCAACTTGCTTTCTGCTTCATCACAAAATTGCTCGTTTATAAAAGTATAAATTCTATTACAATAATAAATCATAAAAATGCCCAATCGAGGAAAGGGAAGATTACTATCAAATAATTCACTGATCAAATGAGATAAACTTAGTGTAAGCGGTCAGTCCTGGTCCATATCTAATCTGATCAGTGTTGTTAATGGTGGATGGCGGAGCATGGCGGCGAACCCAAAATCCGCCATATACATATGGTAGATGGCATGTCGGCAAATGGCAGAAGCCATGGTGGACAATATATATATATATATGTGTGTGTGTGTGTGTGTGTGCGCGCGCGTGTGTACACTAAAAAAACAGTAGATATAACAGTAAATATAAATAAAACATTTACACAGCAGTAAAGGATCCAAGACAGAAAACATTTACACACAAAAACAGAGAATATTTACCAAAAGGTCCAAAACAGAGTTCTGAGTTAAGACATGATTAAAAACAGAGAAATAAAACAGACAATATTAGAAAGAACACAATAAATTAAAAAAGAAAACAGAATATTAAAAAGAACAATCAAATACAAAAAAATATTTAAAGAATTAAGAAAATAATTTTTTAAAACAAAACGAAATTAAAAAAAAAAAAGAGCAAGAACAGCTCCCCAGAGATGGTGAGAATGGTCGTCGGAGGTGACTTCGCCGGTGAGTATCGCTGGAGCTGGTCCAGAAGTCACCGGAGAAGGCATGCGACTGTGTCTGCTTGGGGTTTTGTCGTAACAAAGAGGACGTGTGAGGGAGAAGAGAAGCGTGCGTAACTTCTCTTCAAATTGTTTTAGGGTTTTGACCCTATTTGCTGAGCTGAGTCGGGTCAGGCTTCAAAGCCCATTCCCTTTTTCCTTTTTTCTTTAAGAAAAAATGCCATTTTCCGCCATGGACACCGTGACCACCACGAACGCCATGCATATGGCGCCCGCCATAGGCCGCCATTGTGAACCCACCCCACCACCACCATTTGATGGCATTCTGTCACAATCCCACCACTGTCATCCGCCATTGCGCCACCATGGCCGCTATTTGACAACACTGAATCTGATGCAAATTAAATTAATCCTTGGGATTTAACAAAGTGGTGTAGGTAATGGCATACACATCCCGGAGTATTTCAAGGTTTGCAGAATAGTTAAAGTTCATATTGGAAGGAAAAAACAAAAAACTGCAAGAGCCAAACTCAATCACTCACTTGAGCACCTCTGATGAGTTGCGTACTAGATATTTTTGCAAATACATCATAATGTATGACCATGACGTGAATATCTGCATAAAAGCAAACATTTTAAGAATTCATGCTGAATTAAGGAAACTACAAAAGAAGAAATGGACAAAAAGTAGCCCCATAACTTGCCAAAATGATAGAATATACCTGCTCAATGATATCTGGCTCCCTATCACCACCACTCTCTAGAAGAGATACTAAAGAATCAACAATTCTTGGCAATAGCCTAGCAAAACCCATATCCATAATGAATAAGAAAACCATGTGAGCATTCTCATTAAAATATAAATGTGCAAGAGCTACGCAAAATTTGACAATAGAAACAAAGGAAAACCCAAAAGAACCAAATCCAGTCAAAGTGATAAGCAACTTACGGAACAAATTCCTCTAGGAGATCCCTAGATAAAGCTGCAATTAACCTGTAAAAACAAAGCCTTGAGATTTATTGGCAACAGCTGTAAAACAATAGAACACCAGAAAAAAGCACTGAAAGAGAGAAACAACTAGCCATTAATTAACCAAGTCCAAGGCTACCTGGTTGTTAACAGCCAGTACAAATCATTGTTATGAAAAGCAACTCGAACTGGCCGATTGGACCAGTTTGACCGGGAACCGATGATATAACTAGTCCGCATTGGTTGTTGGATCAGACTTGTTATAGAACCGGTGTAACCCGACTGGTCGAATTGGTCCAAGTGGCGAATTTTTAAGTGAACCAGTGTTGGTGAATTTTTTGAGATTTTTAAGGCATGGTATTAGTATGAATTTTTTATAATTTTTGAAATTATGAAATTTACAAGTTATGGATTTTTTTTATTTTTTTAATATATACCAATTCATGCAATTCAACCAATAAATCACTGGTCCAACTAGTGACTCATTAACCCAATGCTTTGACCAAGTCGATAACTAGTTTGAGTCTAATAACACTGGTATAAATCAGAATACAAAAAAAATATAAAACTATTCAATATTTACTACAGTATCTAGAAGTAACAGCATACTTATATGGCTAGATTCCAATACTATTATTAATAAAATTCAACAAATTATCACAACTGAATTTAGTCACTCAAAAACAATCCCAAATCAATCAATCAATCAATGTGCACATAATGTTCTAGATAATAATTGTTCCTGATAGATAAGCCAGGAATGCACTGAAATTGCTATTACCATGAATGCAAAATACTTGCTCCAGTCACATTAAAAGTTACCATGTCTAAGTCTTTCAAAACACAGTAATATGATGTATTGTTACCATTTCATCATGTAACACAGTACAATTCCAAATCAAGCAAAATGAAGTAATCCTTAAAAAAAGACTAGCATACTTGAGAATTGGTTCAAGGGATAGCCGTGCTTTTATGTGCAACCTAGAAAGAAGCTTTGAGATTAAAGATTCCTTGTGCAACAGCACCAGGGGCAATGTTTGTATACAAGGCATAATTTCTTCGTACAATGAAATGAAATCCTCGGCAGTGTTCAACTCCTGTATTTTGACAATTCAAGCAAATAATTAATACCAAGAATGATTGAGTGGAAGTTGAAGATCATGCCAGTAACAAAAGTATGCAATTTTTTTCTTTACACAATTTATATTCTGTAAGAATCAATTTGGGTTGGTATACAATTCCTTCTCACCTGTCGTTGCTTAATGACATTGGCTATTATAACGGCAGGATAAGGTTCCTCAAATGCAAATATACAATGATAGAACGCAGCAAATAAAGAAATGAAGTTTCATGCATAAAGCAAAAAAGAGAGGAATTGTATATTAAGGCATACCCTCCATTCTATAAGGCAGTCTCTGAAAAAAGAAGAACCCTCAGATGGCTCGGCTTTGACCTTCTCAAGACTTCGATATACATTGATGTCAATCTCATCTACTCTCTCAGAGCATGACTTAAACTGTACATTCAATTTTTTTGAAATTAGAAAAAAGAATGCCAAGCAAATAATACAAAAGAGCGTATCAGAGAACAAATTTTCAACGAGAACTGGTAGATACTGAGCACCTACAGGAACGTAGTGATACAGGGCTTTTATCAATTTGAAAATAAAATAATTTCTAACAAAGGCGAGGTTTAGGATTTTAGCAGAGCCGCCAGGCGGCATAAAAAATAAAAATAAAAAAAGACTCAGAACACGCAAGGGGGGGGGAGGGGAGAGAGAGAGAGGAAAGCTTACGACAAAACGGCGGCGTCCAGGGGACTTGTTGAGAGACTTGACAGCTCGAGCATGTGAAGGCGTCGCCATGTTGTGTTCAAGTCTTACAGTTGCAGCTGCAGAGATGCAGGAGAAAGAGTAGGGGTTTTCTTTTCTCCCACAAAGAAAAGGAATGGAGGGAACAAAACCAACTCTACTGTCGACTGTGAATTAGTCCATTGGGCCAGCCCAGTCCCAATGGGTAACGTAACCAAGGAACCCTGCCATTTTCCCCAATTTTTTTGCTATTTTCACCTCCTGCCTTTTTTTAAAAACGGTGAAATTATTCTTTTATCCATACTGTTTTTTTTATTTTTTTTCCATCCATCTTTCTCATCACTGTTCGACCTGTGTTTCACTCAGAGGTGACATCTTCGTGTCTTCCTCTCGCATGTCCATTTCTTCGTTCAGACCACCATTGTTATCCCCAAAATCCCCACCTGCTGCCTTGTTGCCGCCACACTTCGCCAAAGTCCCCATGCTTCGTCATTTCAGTCTCCGTCATTGTAGGTAAGCTTTTCTCTCTTTTTTTTCACCTCAAGATTCAACAAAATTGTAATTATGTATGTTAAATTTTTTAATTTTTTTCCTTTATTTATTTAATTGATTTAAATAATATATTTATTGGTTATTGATAGCAAGTTATGATAAGTGGATGTCCATTCCCGACATGGGTTATGTTATTGCTAGTCGATATAATGTTATGTTGGTCTATTTATCCAAGCTGCAAAGCTGGACATTTTTTCCCTTTCGGAGTTGACCGCCACCTGTTAGACATAACTGGCTTATTGCTATTAGATTTGTTCATGGTTGTCATTTTGTGCAGGTATATATTTTCTAATTATTTTGTTATTTAGCATTGTAAGTGTGTTAATGTATTTACTGACTTTATACAATTGCGTCTTTTTCTAGGTTTATTTAAAGGATATAGCTCCCCTACCTCCTAGCATACCACAATGGCATAGATACGGTAATGACGATGCTCGTTTATGACAAAATCCATACTTGCACCACATACAATATTTCAATTTCTTATTTGTATATAGAAGAGATAAATATGTAATAGATATTACTAGAGAATCATTATAATCACATGAATGTGTAGTAGATCATTTACTTTGTCACAAACTTATTTTATAATTATTAATGTTATCATAATGACTTATATTTCATATCAATTGATACTGGTTTTGGTTTTGTTTTTTGTCTAGTTGTCTCTGATATATAATCAGTTTGATATGCAATCTGCAATTTGTCAACAAACACAACGGAAACACTTTTCCGTTGTGTATTGTGATTCAATACATAACGAAAATACATTTTTGTTATGTATTGTGATTCAACACACAACAGAAACATGTTTCCGTTATGTATTACTAATTGCAACATCAAATATTACCAATAATAAAAAATTTTAATTTTTCCTCTTTTCAAATCTTAATTTTACATCTTATGAAAGTTCTTCAAATTCTATCAATTTTTAATTAAATATTTGCTTCTAAACTTATAAAAATATTTCATATCTCAATTCTATCACAAAATCTAAGGATTTAAATAAGAAAAATAATATTTTGAAAAATTTAAGAAGAAAATAAATAATAGACCATATTTATTTGATTTTAAAAATAAATAGACTTAATTAACTAAAAAAATACTTGGGAATCAAAATTACCAACTCTTTAAACTATAGAGAACAAATTTATAATTAAGTGCAATAACAATTCATATAAGAAATGGAAAAAAAAAAAAACGTTTGACATCTTAAAAATATAAAAAAAAGATAATTTTTATTTAATTATTAATAGGATTGATAACAAAAAGATGGTGTAAGAGAATTAATTATTCTTAAGTTGAATTTGGTTTATAAAAAATTATCTGTAAATATACTTTCATTTTTTTTTAAATGAATTCATTTAAAATATTTACTAAAAATAAACTTATTTTTAATAAATAAATAAAATTATTTTTAATAAATAAAATATGGTTATATTTAATTTAAATTAAAAATATAATTCATTAAATTTTAAGAATAAATATATTTTATTTGTTCATGTCTTAAGAAAACATTTTACAATAGTTTATATTTTTGCTAAATATTTATCCCATTACAATAAATTGAGTTTTGATTTTTATTTCAATTCATTATTTCTTTTCATTTGTCCTTATACTATTCATTCAGCATGAATTTTTTTCGTATTTTCTTTTTATCTTTATCAGGTGGTTTAATATTTTACAGCATGAAAAAAATGTAACAAAAAATGTCATGTGACAAATATTTCTTTACGCTTCAACTTTTTTTTTTTATTTCTTTAATAATGCTTTCTAGTTTTTTAATAATGCATTCACGTTAATGAATAATAAAAAGTGAACATCGTATAAGGACAAAGGCCTAAATATTAAGGAATAGTTTATTTTAAAATTAGAAAAATTTATTTTAATCATTGAATATAATTAAATTGTATATTAAAAATTAACTATAAATTATTATTAAAATTATGCCACAGTAAAAAAAAATCTTTATATACATAAAAGTAAGGTTTTAGGGTTTCTGAAACATTTATGAGCGACGTTAGGGTTTTTTTATGCATTAATTAGCGACAATAGGGTTTTTGGAATAAATTTGATTCAATTGTAAGGTTTTTGAAGCATTAATAAAAAGAGAAATAAATTGATTAATGGAATGTTCGAAAAAATTTATATTATGTAAAGAGAAATTATAAAGATTGGCTAATTCTAATGAAATACTTTTTTTTAATAATTTATATAATGTAAATAAAAAGGACCACGACATCATAATTTATGTTATATATAAAGATTGGCTTATTCTAATCATTTATATTCTAACCTAATCAATCTATTACTAATAATTATTTGAAATTTGAAAATTAAGGTTTTTAGGGTTTATGAAACATTTAAGAGTGACATTACAGTTTTACTATGCATTAATAAGCGACAGTTGTAACGCTGCATTTTTTTTTTACTTGTGCTTTAAAAAGATTGAAATTAATTACAAGAGAAAATTTAAATTTAGTTTTATTGAGAAAATTTAATTAAAACACTTTGTATGATTTTATGTGATAATTTTCGATGAAGTTCTAATTAAACTAGAATTTAATTGTACACTAGCAGTATGAGTTAGTGTAGTTGCTGTTTGGTGTTGGAAAAATATGGTTTTTATATGATTTTTTCATAGGAAAATAATTACTTGAGTAGATAGGATCATTATATATATATATATATATATATATATATATATATACTTTTTTCTCTTTTCTTTTCTTTTCTTTTTTTTGACATGATCTTGAGACTTTATGCTACCCGAAAATACAACTATGTGGCTGGACTTGTTCACTGTTTTTACGTGTTAACTATGTTGTTTATTACACCAAAAAGACTTAACGTGAATTTGTGGTTGATAGTTACATTTGTAAAGTTATAAAATACCTTTATAATGCGCAGACTTTGAACCAAAATGAAAAATGTAAACATATTACTGTGTGGAGAGTAGGACCGTGAGTTCTAAGAATTGTTTTAAGTCTTGCATGGGCTGGAAGCTTAGTCATCCAGTGAAAGGATAAAGTAAGAATAAAGATTTAAGTTTAGTTAGTAAAATGAAAAATTTTAGTGAACAAAAAGAAAAAAAAAATCCCAATGAAAGTTTCTAAATGTTACTCAACATGTGTACAGTAGGTGATAATTGACTTTTAATTTTGTAAGTGCAGATCTTTTTTTTTTAAATCATAGAAAAAAAAAAAAGAGATATAATATAAAAATAAAAGTAAAGCTATATAATATATGAACCTCAAATACATGTGTGCAGCGTCTTTTCGGATATAGGCATGCTAGGCTTAGTAATATTTTGTTTTTTTTGGATATAGTTAATATATATATATATATATATATATATAATGAATGAGAAATTAGTAATAATTAGAAAATGGTCAACAGATTGAAATAATAATAATGATTTATTAACCAATTAAAAGAGAAAAATACCAAGACCAATAGAATGGAATGAAGAGGTATCATAAAATTTTAAATCCTTATGTGGTGTAAGCAATTAGAATAAATTTAATATTTAATACCCTTGATGATTAAGATAAGATTTAATAGTTGTCATAAAACTATAATGACATAAATTATTCGACGCATTTGGTAAACGTCAAAAATACTAAGAAAAATAATTGTTAGAAAATCTTAAAGAATTTTGTCATATAAGACCTTGAGAACAAGGTGATGGTTATGTTTAGTATCTCGTGAAAAGGCCCGGCTTGTAAAGGTGGCAAACATATTGTTGATATGTCTAATCCATAGAAAGGAGAATCTAAGCGAAAACGTTGCTGGGTCCTGACTTGGATTAACTATTGTTTTATTGATATGCATTCATGCATGAGTCGTTGAGGAACGCTTGACAAGCGTTAGGATGGCTAGTGGAGGTACCTAGGGTATCCTTGAGGATATACGGATGCGCAATTCCACATGTGACTGGGATCATTGCAAACCTGAGTCGTGGTGGCGACTACCTACATACGCATATCCTGACGAAGCCGTAGTTGATCCAAGATCAGTACCAATAATCCCCCAGTTGGTTTAGGCACGTGCCGCCTTCTTGCCCTGCAAGGTGGTTTTGTTGATGTACCACGTTAAGGGATACGTTTGGATGATCACTCAAAGTTGTTGGAAATCTCCATGGAGTTGTGTCTGCATGCATTGCACAACCATATTATATTGACTTGAGACTATATGTACCTTTATTATAGTCATCATGTAAATTGTTGTGTATGTTCGTTAATTGTCTTCCCAGAGATGTATGGAACGTCGTGGTATATTATGACTAATTATTTGTTTATAAGCTTACCCTTGTATGTTTGTGTTTGACTACGATGATCGTGGCGTTTCGCTCACGGGAGTAGATGGTCAGTCGACGCCGAATAGGACCTTTTAGCATCGAGCTCGTGCCAGCTGTGAGAGGCTAAGGTGGTGGCTGGGTGATTGACTGGGAGGCCTAGGAGGCACGTTTTAGTGGAGTGCTGCTTATCCGTTATGTTCTAATAGGTGTTATGGTTTCTTCCGTTTATGTTTTCGTGACAGTGGACTTTCGTGAGTTGCTTGGAGAGGATTGGCATACCCCATCATGCCCTTCTAGGGTTGTTAGACGTGCGTCTGAGTATAAGCACTTGTTCCGTGGAGGGCAACACCCATGGATGGGTTCTGACAGGGCCAGAGAGATTGATGAGGATGCTCCTTCTACCTCTCCTCACTGTCCTTGATAAGAGTAGGATGTAGTTATGGCCAGTTAGAGAGTAGATGTCATATAGTAGACTTCCTCACTCCCCTTTTTATGTATTATCTTTTTTGAGTTGTACTTGATGGGCATATATGCTTTATTTTGAGATACTTAGATCTTCTACTTATGGGGTTGTAGTGCCACAAGGCACCATATTGTATTTCCGTTGTTGTGCTACTTACGCGTATTATCCAATATATTATATGCTTATATGTTGAAACTTCTAGACATTTTCGTTTTGGAAATTAAAAATTAAAACAAACAAAAAATTACACACATTTTCATTTAATAAATTAATAAGAGATTTCTAAACTTAAAATTGAATCTTTTCCGTAGTGATCGCTAAATCGATGATATATAGCGACAGCGGGTCGTTACAATTTGTGGTATCAAAGCTGGCCGTGTCTTTTGGGAACAAACCTATGGGGAATAGGTTCGTTATGTCTTTTGTTGTGCGATGTGGAATTATTTTCGTAAGGAAAGAAATAATTGTTGATTGTTAAGTCGAAGGACTTTCGAGTATTATTTCCGAAAGGAAATACTATTGACTAATGGTATTTAATTAATGTTTCTTTTGATGTTGTTTAGCCTTATAGGATGGCGATAAAGGGACATGGTCGAGGCCGACCTCCATCTAACCATGCTAGCCTTCTCCTGATCTTACCCAGATAGCTTGTACCTTAAAAGCTATGGCTGCAATGATGGCTCAGTAGCAGGCCACTATGGCTCAGTAGCACCAAGCTACTATGGCACAGCAAGGCACAACTCCAGCCCCTATACATCCTGAATTCCAAGGATTTGCTGAGTTTAAGAGGAACGACCCTCCACAGTTTAGAGGGGAGACTAACCCACATGCAACAGATCTATGGATTTGGGAGATGGAAAAGATTTTTCGAGCGACGGATTGCCCCGATGACCGGAAGATGACTTATGCCACATATATGTTGGTTGAAGAGGCAGAATATTGGTGGCAGGGAGCGCAGCAGATGATGGAGGCGCGTGGAGAAGCCATCACTTGGCTCAGTTTTAGAAAGCGTTTCCTGGGGAAGTATTTCCCAGCTAGTGTACTTCATGCAAAGGAGATGGAGTTCTTGAGACTTTACCAAGGTAGTATAACTGTCAGCGAGTACGTGACGAGATTCAAGTACTTATCCGAATTTTAGACCCAGGTAACATCAGAGGACTGGATATGTCGCAAGTTTAAGGAGGGACTTAGACACGAGCTGAAAAGAATGATCGTTCCTATGGAGATCAAATAGTTCCACATACTGGTAGAAAAATGCAAGATTGTAAAGAGGCTAGAGGGAAGCAGTGGTAGAGTCATAAAGACTCATGGAGTTGGATCATCTGGATCCAAGAAGGGACAACATCAGAAGAAGCTGTATAGTAGACCACCGGATCAGCAGAGGCACCACAAGCCTCAACAACAACAGAGAGACTCAACAGGTGAGAGCTACCCTACCACACCTCCGACTGGAGGACAGGGAATCAGATGTTACAAGTGTGGAAAGCCCTATTATGCTAATGAGTGCCCTTAGAAGGGCAATGCCTGCTTTAGATGCCAGAAGCCTGGGCACTTTTCAAAGGAGTGTCCATTATAGCTGAAGATCGAACCTACAATTAACACAGTGAAAGCTGCAAGGCCAACTGCGACAGGCCGTGTCTTTGCCATGAATGGAGTTAAAGCCTTCAAATCTGAAGACCTGATAGTGGGAGAGTGCGACATAGCTGGTAATCTCTTATCTGTACTATTTGATTCAGGCGCTACCCATTCTTTTATTTCTTATGACTGTGTGGATAGATTAAGATTACCTATGTGTCCTTTATCTTTTGACTTACTTGTTTCTACCCCTATTGCTACTCCTTTAGCAACCTCAGTTGTCTGTGCTAACTGTCCCATTTCAGTCAGCAGACGCCATTATAGAGTGAACTTGATTTGTCTTCCTCTTTTTGACCTAGATGTCATACTAGGCATGGATTGGTTATCTTCCAACCATATCCTTATAGACTATGCTAGAAAAACCCTTATCTTCCCAAACCCTGAGGATACTGGATTTATCATTGCCAACCAAGCGCAAGCTTTTTTAGAACAAGGAGCCTAAGGATACATGATCTTATCATTCCTGGAAGTCAAGAGTGATCTAGACTTAGACTCTGTTACAATAGTCAGGGATTTTCCTAAAGTCTTTCCTGAGGATGTACCCGGCTTGCCTCCACGTCAAGAGATTGAGTTTGCCATAGACTTAGTCCCTAGAGCGGGACCAATGTCGATAGCACTGTACCGGATGGCACCTGCAGAGTTGGCCAAGCTGAAGAAACAAGTGGAGGAACTTCTTGAGAAACAGATGATCGGGCCTAGTGTTTCCCTATGGGGAGCGGCAGTGTTATTGGTGAAAAAGAAAGATGGTGGATCAAGGTTGTGTGTGGACTACCGCCAGTTGAACAAGATCACTATCTTTTTTGACTTGTACTTGATGGCCATGTATGCTTTATTTTGATATACTTAGATCTTCTACTTATGGGGTTGTAGTGCCATGAGGCACCGTATTGTATTTTTGTTGTTGTGCTACTTACGCGTATTATCCAGTATATTATATGTTTATGTGTTGAAACTTGTAGACATTTTCGTTTTGGAAATTGAAAAATTAAAACAAAAAAAAAATTACACACATTTTCATTTAATAAATTAATAATAGATTTCTAAACTTAAAATTGAATCTTTTCCGTAGTGATCGCTAAATCGATGATATGTAGCGACAGCGGGTCATTACAATAGTAGGGTTCCTGGGTCATTAATTTGAATAAATTTGATTCAATTTGTAGGGTTTTTGAAGCATTAATAAATATTTTTCTCCTTAAATAAATAAGAATGTTCCTCAAGAAATAATAAATTAGTTTTTAATTATAATATATAACAGATTAAACAAATATATTATAATTATTTACAAATAAATATAGGCTGATTCTAGGAATAAATTGATTAATAGAATGTTCAAAAAAACTTATATTATGTAAAGAGAAATTATAAAGATTGGCTTATCCTAATGAAATACAATTTTTTAATAATTTATATTATGTAAATAGAAAAGACCACGGCATCATAATTTACGTTATATATAAAGATTGGCTTATTCTAATCATTTATATTCTAAGCTAATCAATCTATTACTAATAATTATTTGAAATTTGAAAAGTAAGGTTTTTAGGGTTTCTGAAACATTTATGAGCGACATTAGGGTTTTACTATGCATTAATTAGCGATAGTAGGGTTTATGTGTCATTAATTTGAATAAATTTGATTCAATTTGTAGGATTTTTGAAGCATTAATATATATTTTTTCCTTAAATAAATAAGAATATTCCTCAAAAAATAATAAATTAGTTTTTAATTATAATATATAACAGATTAAACAAATATATTATAATTATTTACAAATAAATATAGGCTAATTCCGATAGAAATAAATTCATTAATGGAATGTTCGAAAAAATCTATATTATGTAAAGACAAATTATAAAGATTGACTGATTCTAATGAAATATTTTTTTTAATAATTTATATTATGTAAATAGAAAAGACTACGACATCATAATTTATGATATATGCAAAGATTGGCTTATTCTAATCATTTATATTCTAATCTTATCAATCTATTACTAATAATTATTTGAAATTTGAAATTATAATTTGAAATAAAATAATTTGTTGATTCTAATCAATAATATTTATTAATTCGAAGCATTATTCATTAATGGATTGTTCAAAAAAATTATATTATCTAAAGAGAAAGTATAAAGAATGACTGATTCTAATTGGTGGGTTATCTTAATTAGTTATAATGATTTGAAAATATTGAATGATATAATATAATATACGGTTGATTCTAATCATATATATTTAAATTATTTATATTCAAATCTAAACAATCTAATACTAATAATTATTTGAAATTTGAAATTATAATTTGAAATCAAATAATTTGTTGATTCTAATCAATAATATTTTTTGATCCGAAGCATTATTTTTTCCTTAAATAAGTAAGAATATGATAAATAAACAAACAATAAGTGTCTATGTTAACAATTAACAAATAATAAATAAATAAAAAAGAATCGATTTGAATAAATTTGAATGAATATAGTAATCAATAAACGTCCACATTATTACTAAACTTCCACATTATTAACCAAGTAGAATTGATTCAATTTGAAATAATCAATTTGAATGAGTTTGAATCAATTTGAATAAATAAATAAATAATCAATAATCGTCCACATTATTACTAAACATCTCTATTTTAGTAATAATAAATAAAAATAAATATTATATTCTATTCTATTATATTATATAGAATCAATTTAAATGACCCAAAATAAAAGTCCACATTTTATATTTCGAGGTATGACTTTAATTGAATTGTCACTATGTATTCCTATAAAAAGAAGTAGACTGTAATTAAAGCTTTATTACTAAAAGAAAAGTTTCGTAGGATTTATAGGGTATTAATTGGCAATATTAGGGTTTATGGGGCACTAATTGGTGACAATAGGATTTTGTACTTTATATTCAAAATCTCCTATTATGACTGTTTTTAATCAATCAATAATTTCATATTAATTTTGTATGAAATTATTTTTTAAAATAAATTGGTGTACAAATTTCTATTAATTTATTTTAGTATAAATTCGGTGATATTTTATTTTAGATCGAATTATAGATTATCTTGAACTGATTTCAATCAATCAATAATTTCATATTAAGTTATTTTCATAGATAATTTAAATCTTATATTAATTTAATACAAATTTATATTAATTTTTAGTATTTTAATCTATTATATTCAAATTATCCTATTATTGATTGATTTCATATTAAATTTCATATTAAATTGTTTACAAAAATAAATTTTAGTACAAAATTAAATTGGATGATATAATAAATAAATAAACAATAAACGTCCACATTATTGAATAATAATTAAAGAAAATAATTAATTTGAACCAAATTGAATCAATTTGAATGATTATAATAGCAAATAAATGTCCACATTATTACTAAACATCCACATTATTAGCTAAGTAGAATTGATTCAATTTGAATCAAATTGAATAAATAAATAAATAATCAACAATTATGGACATTATTACTACTTATTTCCTTAAACTTGATTTAGACAGTTCTAAGAGTTCATCATTAAAATAGCTACTTAATTATATATTGGTATATATAATAATAATAATAATGGTAATGATTATTATTTTAATTAAGGTAATTATTTTAAAATAAGATAATGAAAATTGATCGTCAATTTATTTATTTATTTATCTTAATATATATAAAAATAAAGTAGTATCTTTAGCAAATTTTTCTTGCCTAAAATGAGGTTCAAATTATAATTATACTAATTAACCTAATGCTGAATAGTATTAATTAATAATTAATAATAATAATAATGATTAATTGAGAAATGTTTTCATTAGTCATTAGCTAGAGTTAAAATTTGGCACCATTAATTAGAATACCATTAACTGTAGAGTTGAATATATTGTCACCAACCTTTAAATTAATGCACCACTAATGTATATACCAATGCACCCATTCCTCTTCTAATTATTTTTTAACTACCGTTCTCATACTCTTGCTCAAATAAGCGTTCCTTTCTCATTTTCATTCTCTTCATCTAACTTTTCACATCTTCATTAAAGCCCCATACACCTTTTTATGTTCCTTTTACGTATCCTTTATTCTATTAGATGTGCTTTTCCATTTTCTTTTGGCTTCACTGCTACCCTTATAAACCCTTATAATAGGTAAAAATTATACTTCCTTTTTTTTCCTCTCTAATTTGATCAATGAGTTTTGGAATCTTATTTGTACTTTTAAGTTATTTGATTTTAAGGTTTTTGTTTGGGTGTTTTATGCATTTGTTGGTTTAATGGAGAGTGATACGCCATTGCCATCGAAGGAGCAAACATTGCTACTATCTTTGAAGAGCAGAGAATAGTTATTGAAAGGTATGGTGGCGATGTTGAAGGTTGCGTTGATGAGGTTGAAGAGAAGGAAAAAATCTAATAAAAGAAAGTGAATTTTGGGCATTGTCCCAAAACAACGTAACCTATGGTCCATAATAATTTTGATTTGTTTTTCAGTTTTTGTTAAAAAATGTATTTCTTCACCGGAAAAAGTGGGATATTGGTCTTTGGATGGTGTTGGACGTGGTTTTTGCTTGCCCTTGGCTGACTAGGGATATCATTAGGTATGCTACCGTGTCTATATTGCATTTACAATAGTTGGTGGGTGCGAATTTATGAATGCTAACTTTTAGCTTTTAGGTGAAAATGTGCTTATAATTTATATTCTTCACAACACCTTTGGGTCTCCATGGTTTGATGAACCAATTAAGTTGCTCCAGATGCAAGATTTTGCATTATGTTTTATAATAATTACATTTCCCAATTTTCAACCCTTTCCTTGGGCTAATTTTTTATTATCGGATGATGCAACAATGTTATTTTTAAAAAATTTCAGTAAATCTTGGGGATATTGAGACAGAGCAACTAAGGATTAGTGCCTAACTTTCATGAAAGGGGTTAAATTTGAATTGAACAGAAAATCTTCACAATGCAAAGTTAATGAATAGTGATACACTGGAATCTTCATTTGTATTATTTCTTTCTTCATTGTTTTTATTTTATCTTATGATTGTATCTTTTTAATTTTTTCTTGATTTTTATGAAATATGAATAGCTTTTATGTTAATTTGGATTATGTGGTATATTAACTTTAGAGTTATATTTTTCAATTAATTTTAAATTTTAAATTGAATTTTAGGTTCAAATACTATATGCTGATTTATACCTTGTAGAATATTTGATGAAATTAATTTGACTCTTGCTTACACTTTGGCTTAAGTAGGCTTTTTCTTTGACTTTCTATTTCTCCTTTTTCTTTGTTCTCCAATCTTTTTTTTTTATTGTTTCAAATTTATAGCTTAAAACATTAGGAAAGCTATTGTTCTCATATCATTTTGTAGCACATTGATAATGCAATTGGCAACCTTTAGGAAGCAACATAAGCACTTAATAAATCTTGGATAGTGCACTTAGTAAGTTGGATTATAATGTTTGTTGATAAAGTATACCTTAGTTTCATAACATTGTTTTATAGATAGCTACCATCCTTGGAGAGCACCAACAACAATAATGCATGATAGGAAATGTTGTAATTTATTGATGTTGATGTCTTTTGATTGCCTCAATGGAACACATGCTTTGCAATTTTTGCAGCTTCAAATTATTATCATTATTTATGTGGGAATTATTAGGATTTCTATTTGAATTCGAGCCTATGACAATTTAAACTTATATTAATCAACCTAATTTTTAAAATATGTATTAATATATAAATAATTAAGTTCGTGAATTATTATAACTCATACAGACAAATTTTTATATATTATTAATATTTATATCACAACATACATCATATATGAGACGAAAGCATATTATATAAATAATTATATGGGTGACTATTTATATTTCATGGAGATGGAAACTATATAAAATATTTATTAATATATAGATCACAAGAGGTAAATATATTTTACAAATAAATAAAAAAATACTTGAAAATATATTAAATTTTAGAGACAAATATATTTACACTACATATGATAAAAAAAATTAATGTCAAAGTAAAAATATGAGAGACACACAGACACAAAAAAGCATTTTATATGAACATATTATATTTTCATAAAACTGTATTAATATTTAATTATTTATATACCAAAAAAAATGTATTTATATTTAATGTTAATATATTTGTTTTAATGAAATGCATTTTAAATTCATTGTTATTATAATTTTAAATAAATGTATTCCTTTTATACTTTATCTTTACACTTAATTAATATACTAAATTGTATCTAAATATTTGCAATTTCTTATACCTATGAATTAAAAAAAGAGTTTAATAGCTATACACTGTCAGTAGTGTAAAAAATTTTACACAGTCAACCATTCGAAAATAACTGTTAGTATGACTTTTAAAGTAATTATTATAAAAGACAATAAACTTATAATACATGATGGGTTGTAATTGGAAGACAGTGTAAATCTATTTTACATTGTCAATGCATAACCTATTGTCTCTTAAACAAAACACAATTTATATATTAAAAGAGCTTTTTTGTAGAAATTTTAATTGGTATGAGATCTTTTTCAGCAATATAAAATATAAATATACTTCTTTATACATTTAAAATTACTTTCTCCCAAAATTTACCCGTGCATTGCACAGGTTTACGTTCTAGTTAAGTGTAAAACTAACAACCCTAAGTCTTTTAAATTTTGGGTCGAGCTAATGGTTATAAAAAAAAAATTAAAAGAAATATATTTTTGATGAGAGGAACTTGTAACTTCTAGTCTTTTTTTTTTTTTTTTTTTCTGTTGATAACTTCTATATATTTCTTTATTCATTTTTTTACTCGTACAAATCTCGGTTTTATAAAGGGATCGATACATTCTAAAGTGATCGGGACCTTTTACATTCATTTATTGTCCTTGTGCTTGTCCCCCGGCTTAATAATTTGAAATTATCTCAAAGAGTTTTTTAATTTGTTGGTAGGATTGTTGTTTCATACTATTGCTAGCACTATAAGCTGTTGCTTTGCAATCAGGTGGTTGAACAAAAAAACGAATGGAAAATTAGGTGGAAATCTCAACTATGCGAGCTGAAGAGAAGTTCAGGGTATATTGGTGGAGAGAATATGCCCTGGGCAGATCGAATGCGTCGGCAAAGGGATGAAGAATGAATTAGCAAATGCACTGTGACTAGGATTTTCCTTATCTCTTGTTAAAGAAAACACGTGCTTGGACACCAAAATACAATAATAAAAAAACAAAAAAGTGCCTTGGTGTTCATAGAATCTCTGGCATGTTTGAAAGAAATGTGGCTTTGCCAAAACGAATAAACACGAAGAACTCTACATATATATTGTGTCTACAAATATATGAAGTTTTGGTGCACAAGGTTAGAACTTAAATATATTGATATTTAACTTATAATATTATTCAATAATGTGTAGGTATATTATTAAAATTATAAATAAAATAGAAAATACAAATTTCAGGCCAATTATTTTACATGTTTCGAGTATAATCCTAGTCTAATAATGCTCAATGCCCACAACATATATTAATATGTATTGGTGTGTGGTGTACAAGTATGAGTAAGAAGTTTTACATTAAATAGTGATGGATATGTTGAAACATATAGCTATATTTCTAATTAATGTAAGATCTCAACATGCTCAATGATTTAGAAGCCATTATGTGACAAAATCAACCATATAACTAATTGCCACCGAGTTTAACAATTTGTCTCTCTGCTTATATTCTACTCCCCACCCCCCCCTCCCTTCACACTCACATTTATATCCATTAAATTCAATATCAATTAGTTGTCTTTCATAAGTATCTATAAAAACTCGTTTTCCATAAACATTTGTTGTTTGTCCCTTATTTTTCCATTGCACGTTACTGATCCGGATGGCGAACGGATCATAGAAGACCAAATCAGCAATGAATTTATTGAAGGATTAGTTTGCAATACTATAAGTTGCACCACCAAAATTATTTAGTACAATGTGCATCACGCAAAAATAGTTACATTCTTCTTATTTTGACGGTGGAAATTGTACCAAGCACTTGTTGCATGACATACATGCAACAAAATCAAACATAATCATCCTTGTAAAATGTTTTTTTTTTCTTTCTATATTTTTGAAATGACTACAGGCAGGGCAGCGTCGAGTTTCGTGGCAGCATAGTGTTTGGAAAAGGTTGGATAATGTCAACTTGCAAAGTTTCAGTCATGGAAGTTAATTTGCTGTGACCATATTAATCTCTGTTCTGCTTTTCATGTTAGCACATGATAATTGGAATGATCTCATACATTCTGATTGAGAGGAACTGTCGGTTCAGGAACTGGATCTTGGTTATCTTCACTATCAGATGGTTGGGATTCATGTTTGGCGGCAGCCTGCAACACCCGGTTCTGAACATCTAATGATGAAGGTGATGTAGGTAATCCTATGCCATTTGATTCTAATTTTCCAGCAGCCCATGAAAATGCTTGAGCTCCAAGTCTAACAGGAGCAAGCAACAACCTTTGAAGAAGAAAATAGGATAATGAATTTCATCACAGATAACAGAGTAAAAATGCTAAGAAAGGATACAGAAACTGGTATTTTTGTTAGCTGCTATTTCCTAATCTAAATCATATCTTTCTACACAGAAGTTGATTATTTATTTAAATTTTTAGGTTTCTATTCTTCTAGGAGAGAATTATATTCTAGATGTCATAATTTCAAACCAAAACTCTTCTCCCCTAGTTTTGTTACATGCTTGAGTTGAGCAGAGGCATATAGCAGTTTAAACATAATTGGAACAAACACCACCCAGATTCTAGAACTGTCCTAGTTACAAGTTTCAAAATGTTTTATTCATATTTATGCAAAAGAAGTCACGTTTAATATCTTATTTATCAGTGCACAATAAAAATTGCTATCATGTACAGTATGTTCCAATAAAATTTTTCTAGGTATTAGTAAGTTAAGATATTTGTCATTCTCTAGACCAAAAATAAAAGATAACAAACATTATGCCTAAAGAGTTGGTTTAGCTACATGAAATCCAAAATGAAAAGTGCTTTTGCGTTTGTGTCACACTCTCTATGTTCACGTATATTTGACTATGGGGGCATATAAATACATTTTCTGATTGTTTTACATGTCTAAAATCATGACTTCTGTGTCTATGCAATGGCAAATTAAGTTAACATGATTCATAATATATAGGCAATAGTTCAGAACATAAAGACGATTGTGACCGACCTTCCAAGACTTGAATATTAAGATAACTTGTGAAAAACTGTAAATATATGACATGGTCATAAGATAATATTTAAATTATTAAAAGGCTGTCTAATGTCATGATTATATGACCAAATATCCATCATGAAGTATACTTACCTCACATCTTGTTTTAGATCGTCTGAGTTTTCATATGAAGAAACCCGCAAATAGATGGTCTGGTGAATATACAGTGAATCATTTGTGAGGAAATGGAAGACCAAGAGACTATAAAACATGACAGAATATGAGAATTTTCCAGCACACAAATATTATGAGCCCACCATGTGATTTCCAACATAAGTGGATATATAAACTAAATCTCTCACTGAAACTTTTAAAAGAAAAAAATTGATTGAAAAGTGCTTGCTGAAAGGAAAATGAACATACCAAACCGATGCCAAATGCTCCAATTAACTGTAATGTCTTCTCCCACTCTGAGACAATATTGAATCAAAATGAATTTGCATATACTATATAATCTCTTAAACATAGTGTGAGGAAAAGTAGACTCATCACTAATCAGCTTAACACAAATCCATGTTTGTAGGCATATATATGCAGACAGGCACCTATTATAGTTAGAAAGAAAAAAATTCTACAACCTCAGGCTACTGCCATAGAATTTAGATGTAACCCAAAAATTTAAGTTTTAATTTCTTAGCAAATTGATAGTTTATGAAAGAACACACACGCACCTAATAATGCATACAGCCCTGCAATAAGTACCTGAGTCAAAAGTAATTGCATTTATTAGCAGACAATAAAATCGAATACAATCATGTAACCATTTCCAAATCAAATAAAAATATGAAAGAAAAGATTCCTTCATGATATCAAGGAAGTAGACAAAATATTTATTTAAGATTATTGTCTATTACTTAGGAATATTCAGTTACATACATATTCAAGCAGCAATAAGTAAATTTTTGAAAATATTGGAGCAGAATAAATTAAATAACTAGAAAATGCTACCGAATTCTTTTTTCCCCTTACTTTTCTCAACACTAGTTGCTCCACTAAAAAATGTTTCTACATATCATGTTATGAAACAACATGAACCTTATAAAATTGACTTAATAGTTAACATAGAGAATCCAACCAAATTGACAAATAACAGTAGGAAAAATCATGAAGATGTCATTCAAGTAACTTGACACTTACCGTACCATAACCTAAAAGTTGCAAAGGAGAAGGACTAACATCCTCCAGAATTGCTTCAGCTTCCTGCAAATGTACCAAAATGCAGTGCATCAATGAAAACCCGGCATATATAATCAAGCTAAAGTTCCTCTTTTAACCTTTTATATGTATTCAAAATAAAAGCATAAACACACAAACAGATGGGACCCTGGACACAATAGTGAAAGAAGTCAACACAAAGCAGTTAGAGTAGTTACAGAATTAGTTAATAGAGTAGTGAAAGAATTGGTTAGGTGACTAGCTTGAATAGTAGGATGGGGTAAAAGAGGATTCCTTTTGAATTGTTAATAGGGAAATGCTATTGAGAAGTGTAACAGTGCTGATTTCCAATGCAACTTCAAAATAATCTTCAATAAAGAACCTCCTATTTCTTGATTCCTTAAGGGCACTTGTTAGCAAGACCCTTGTTAATATTGGAGAAACCAGCACTAGCTCAGTTGTAAAGGGGAAACCCTTGGAAGGAGTATTCTCTTTTTTCTCTGCTTGTCATTCGATCTATCATCACAGATGCATTCTTTCACTTTCTCTCTTCTCAGTTTTCTAACCTCTCTTAAATTGCAGGTTCTGTTTTTGGATTTGTAACTGACACACATAAAAAGGAAGTCTTATGAGAATAAATAGAAAGAAAACTGGCAGAAATCTTAATTGTTCAAGACAATGGCAGAGATAAGATAAGCAATTACTGGATTAGAAACTTAAAGTTTCACATCTTTTGTCCTAAAAGAAGATTTATAAAGCAACTGCATTCTTGATAAACTCCTAAAAAAATGCCAAGGCCCAGGGGACTACTTTAAAGTTTACTAAAATGAAATACAAAAACATACATGGTTGCAACTTTTGTATTAATTTTCAAAAGACAGGCAATGAAACTGGAAGACAAATAACTAAAGGTAGCTAGCCAATCGTTTACTATAGAAATCAATGTGGTGATTTCAGACTTTTAGCCAAATGGTTAATTTACAAGGAGCTTAAAGTCATTGTTCAAGCGCCTGACTAGC
This sequence comes from Spatholobus suberectus, assembly GCA_004329165.1. NCBI lineage: Eukaryota > Viridiplantae > Streptophyta > Magnoliopsida > Fabales > Fabaceae > Spatholobus > Spatholobus suberectus. Next base: position 56,267,865 of record CM014737.1, on the reverse strand, counting down.
AGCACCATTACCAAACCTTGTAGAGTTTTCATCCCATTATTTTTGGTTACTTAAGCTAACAAATTTGGTAAAGATACAGATAAACAATAATAGTTTGACGAATACCTCATTGAGTATGGAAAGTGCTGTCTCAGGTTTGAGTTCCTTAATGCGGAGACCTTCTTTCATCCAAGACTGAAAGCCGCCTTGAACCAAGTATGGATTCTGTAATATCATACACAGGTTGTTAATTTTATGATACTCCATTATATGGATTTGATTTCAAAGTTGGTGATTAAGTGGATTGTGCAGAATGTATCTGTTAGTAAACCTGGGCAATACAAACCACCACTAAAGCACAGACACTTGAATTAAAAGGAACTGTCTCTATGTCTAATACATATCTGACAATTGGCATTATTGTTGACATGGAAGGACTAAGTGTTAGTTTGCACATATATGAGTTAGGGCATCTTGAATTCAATCAAATTCATTTTTATTTTTTTTTTCATTTACAGTTTCAAGCAATCAAAGCCTCATGTCCTTTGCTGGAGTATCATGAACTAGCTCATAGAATTACCATATTTTAACTTCACAGTATGAGTTAAATCCATTTTCATTCAGAACTATCGTGTTGTATTTGATATTAATGATAAAGATACTGCTAAGGTTGAAATCAAGCAGACACTAACAGAGACTCAAGTTTTGTGGAATAGTAGGAGTATATTTTTCTCTATTATTTTCTTACTTTTTCCCCATGGCAGAGCTCTTCAACCCCAACCTTTAAATACAAATGCCAATTTCAAGGATCCTATCAGATATGGATGCAGCATAAACAGTTCTTTGTTATCTCTAGATCCTAAATCTCGTAGTACAAAGCTAAACTCAGCCAAGAATTTTATGTAATATATCAGTAGTTTTGCAGCAAATATCTCAGCAGGTATTGACAGACTTGCCTTGACCCCAATTTTCCTCAAGGATCTTGCAATGCCTTTAGAACGAGTACCATCAGCATCCAACACTATAACCCTGGAACTGTCCTATAGGCCAGAGAAAATAAAATTTTGAGACATCATTTCTCATGCCAATTCCTAATCACATATAAAAAGTATTGGCATACAAACTCAACTCATTGAATATATGTGACTATCTCTTACCATGAACTTTTACCTATTGTGCAGGATGCAACATATATAGGCACAGGCACTTTAAAAGCCCCATTTAATGTCCTCGGAAAAATTAAAATGATGAAACTGCCAAAAGACAATGCTTATTTTTATAAACACCACATAACTTTAGCCTGTAGTCATTGATATCTCTCTTAAGGATCAATATTTTTAAGCCGTAATATTAAAATAGAGAAAAATTGAAGTGCATGTATAAAATACTGTTTTGCAAAGAGTGTCACGTAGAAGAAAATCTAAAAAGAGGAAAAGTTTCTGGGGTTATTCCACGAACTTATTCAGAACAATAGACCCTATTCTAAGATACAAATATAGACACCTTAACAATCTTCAAATTTCGAATAATAGCAGCAATCAAGGAGTCATCAAGGTCTCTACCACTCTTCAACAACTTGCGTATGGAGCCACCAACCTGACAATTGCATAATATGTTATATTAGCAGTAGACAGATTACAAATTAATTGCTAATCCATCTAACAAGTGACCAAGATTCTGGATTTGTTCCATTTAACAAAGTTAAGGTGTACCACAATTATCCCAGTCACATCTTTTAAACATTATTGTGCTTTAAACCAACCTCAAGTGGAATAATACTTGCATAACGAAACCGAGCAGCACGTCGAAGATCAGGAATGCCATCTTTTTCTCGCATTTCCTGCAGAAAAAAGGGAGCAGTAACTTCATTGGACAATTTTGATATCAAAATAGTTAGCCAAATGAATGCAAAAAGATAGGTAATCTTCCAAAATATGAGGAGACCATATAGTTTGAGTTTGGAAGAAGTGTTGAACAAAAAGAGAATGGGTATCAAAACACAGGGATAGTCAGACTTTACCTTCATAAATTATATAACTATTTTTCCTGCTATGAATAAAAGCCAGAAAAATTAATCATAACTTGCCTCAGTGCGGACATCAATAAGTGCAGCATTTGAGTCCTCAGCCAAAAGCTCCAAAGCTGATTTAGGGGATAAATCTCCTGAGTAACCTCCGTATGTCCACAACCAATAAAAGGCCCTACATATCTCTGAAATCTATTACAGATAGGGCTTGTGATGGAAATTTAATTCACTAATAGATAAATAACAAAATCTACTTTTGAGGAAGGAGAAATTCACTTACCATAATGTGGCTGAAGAGCCTACAAAAACAATAAATGGAATAATTGGATCATTTGGATCCAAGCCAAGACTCTTCTCCAGTGAATAGACAGCCATGTATATCTGCCAATGGAGCATATATTGTCACAATACATAAATAGACTAGAAACAGCTAACAAATTTGGAATGTTTGTGAAAAGAAACAGCATATTGAGAACATGGATTCAGAATATTTCAACCACCAATAAGAGCACAGAACTTCTTAAGCAAAGCTGATGAAGAACCACCCATGAAGAAGATGATTTGACTCAACTTATTTGATAATTCAAATCAAGTTCATACAAACATTAACCAATATGACATTTTCAATGGAAGTTAAGACTCAGAATCAGGTAAAGTTGGGAGTAAAGGATCTTATTGAAACTTCTATTAATCTGTAAAATGTTACCCTTTGAGTTGCAGACCCAACAGGCCTCAAGATTTCTGTTGCTTTATCTTCATATACATTGACTGTATCCCTAATCCCTGCAGGAAGGAGCTCCTTGGCAGACCCGTATAGGTAGACAACATAGGAAGCCCCACTTGTAAGAGAACTCTCTACTACTACAATTGTGCGGCGCAGCACATCAGTAGCCACAGCAGGTGCTTTATTTGTGACTCCACTCAGCTCACTTGAAAAGCTGGTAAATTTCTTATTTGCTAATTCCCCTGTTTGATCAACAGCAGAAAATGCCTTACTAAAAGCATTATCTACAGATTTAGTAGCAGTTTTAACAATAGAATCTATAAAAGAAGTGACTGTATCCAGTGAGCCTTGTAAAGCATTTTCTCCCTTGTTGATTGAGGCATTGAATGATTCATTGATTCCGTCAAAAAAGTCTCCAACACTTGCTTTTGTACTGGCTAACGATTCATTGTCCACATTAACTGAACTAGGGCTTGGTGCAAACTTCTCTGGCAGTATATCAGTACTTGATAGTGCTTCTGGTTGTGTTGGTGCCACTAATGTGTAAGATACTTCAGTTGACTGTTCTGCAAAGTCCACAAATTCGTCTGGCACAGTAGATAAATGATAACTTTCCATGTGTCTGACATCCCCATTACTCAGTGGATGGTGCCCATCCGTTGTCAGTGGGGAATAACCCCATGTGCTTGTAAGGTATCCCGGTTCACTTGGAGAGGAAAAACTACCCAAGACTGTCTTTGTAGCCTGCACTGTAAATGATTTTCTCAGTGAATGAGTTCCATATTGTGAAGCCAGATGCACACCTTCTTCAGCACCACATCTGCTCTCAAGATCCTTTCGAATTGGGAGCAATCCCCCAAACAAGGGAATCTGCAAGAACAATATCAATTGTTTCAAGCAAACAAAAACTAACTGATAGTGATAGATATGCTAACAGCAGACAGGCACCATGAGCAGTCAATAATTCCTGAAGCACCCAGACAGATAAACAAATTAACGAAAGTAAAGCACTTCCATCTCAGAGATGCACCAATGATCCATAACATCATCCCGATGCCTCAATTGAGTTCAGGAACTCAACGAGACAAGATTTCTCATTGATTGGTATGCGGAAGCACATAACATTGTTAGAAATTTCGAAAGAAATGGATAGAAATTGACCTGGGAAGACGAGGAATAACTCGCGGTGGCTGAGCAAACAGGCAACATTCTCATATTGACGATCACTAAACACATCAATCAAACATACCAGGTCTTACCAGCTATCATCCTCTGCATAAAATCAACACATGCATTTATTGTTATTATTTTATATTTTGCAAATTGGAATAACAAGAACCATGATTTTGAGAACAAAGTGCTATTATACTCCAAATCAAAAGTTGAGTTACAACTTGATTCTCTTGTTATCAATTTTCAGTTGCAGAATACCAAGCATCGAATCGAAATTGACACATCTTTAACCTAATATATATTTTAATTTCAATGTGTAACAAAGGCAGGCACTCACCTTAGCTCCTTTGCGTGTGCTTATCTCCCCCCTCTTTTTTGTTAATTTATTGTTTGAAATTTGATTGAGCTTAAGGTTTATTTTTATTTATTTGAAAAATAAACGTTGAGGAGAAATTTTTGTGGAATGTTTTGGTAGATTATCCAAATGGAAAGGGAGGATATGGTGGAACACGCCCGGCTCATCCTATTTGCTTCCTCATTTTGTCTCTTACGCACCAACGGCCCCACAGAAACTCACATCACACATGGATCACTCGTTTTAATGCCAAACAAATTTGCTAACAAATTTACTGACAGTGACACTCGGATGGAAAATAAGCAGGATATATGGGTATAGTATTAGAATTTCAAAAATGTTGTGTGTATAATTTTTAAGGAATAATTTTTGTTATCTCTTTTAATTTTAAGCAGTATTTTTAAGACACGTGTATGCAAAAAATAACAAAAATAAGAAATAAATATAAATTACATATGATATTAAATATGATGCTAATTATTTGAAAATTTGATGTTTAAATAATGGGATTGTTAGAATTTTCGTACTCATACTCATATTTAAGAAACATACCTGTTTCCTCAAAAAAGAAACATACCTGTACCTATATCCAGGTGTATATAGCAATTTTTGTGTCCATACTCCATAGAATATCTAGGATCGTATATAAAATTTGAAGGTGGTAAAAGTTGTGCCTAAATTGTAGTTTAATATAATTTAGCAATCATAATTTTATTTTTCTAGAATTTTGAGGTCTAAAATTATTGACCAATTTATTCAATCTATTTTTATAATATAGTTAATTTTAAATAAAATTTAAATATTTTTAATTTTATCTTTGTAAAATTTCTTTCAACAGTAATAACAGTTACAAGTATTTTCAATAATGTCTTTATAAATAATGCATGCATTTTGGAGCAAACTCTAATCACAATAGATACTTTAATATTACAAATAAAGTACTATTTTTTTATTAACACTTATTTTAATAACTCTAATTTTAAAATTAAACCATAACCGATAATATTAAAATGCTTGTCAAAGCTTAAAAGCTTTTAATATTAATATAACTATTATTTTAATATGACTATCATTTTAGCTTATGCATTACATAGGATAAATATTTATTTTTATATAATTAAAATTTAAAATACATAAATATTTTAATGTACAAATTATATTATAATTAAAATTCATAATAAATAAATATTTTAAATATATAAATTATGTTTTAGATTCATAATCAATAATTTAAATTCTATTAATAAGTATTGATAATTTATTTTAAAAAATTATTGAAAATAAATTTATAATAGAGATAAAAGATGATAAATTGAAAGAGATAAATAGTTAAGAAAATCAAGCACATAAATAAAAATAAAAGGAAGATAATTTAATATGATTGAGAGAGAAATTTTCTAAGTGATGTGTTAAATGGACATTCAAAAAAGAGAAAAAAAATATATTGAGAAAGTAGAAAGAGTGAGAATTTGACTCTCTAAGTTGTGACATTTTAATTTATAATCAACTTATATTTTAGCTTGTGCATTGCACAAGATAAATGTTTGTTTTTCATATAATTAAAATTTATAATAAATAAATATTTTTAAATATATAAATTGTGTAATTAAAATTCATAATAAATAAATATCTTTAAATATATAAATTATATTTTAGATTTATAATGAATAATTTTAATTATGATATAAAATCATTTTTAACAATTGATAATTTCTATAAAAAATTATATATCAAAATTCAATTTAGAAATAGAGATAAAATGATGATAGTTTGAAATGGTTTAGAGAAAATTTTCTTAAAAAATTGTTTTGTTATATAATACACGTACATTTTTTTTACCTGAGCTGAAGTTTTGTTGCAAGTTAATTAGTAGTTTTGGTAATGCGTTCTATTGGTAATACTGATGAGAATAGATTGATGGACTTGGTGAAGTTCATGAAACGCTTAGACGAGGATAATATCCTCGACGTGTGCTCTCACGATGGAGCTAATGTACTTCTGCTGATGCTGCAGGGATGAATCACTTCATTCAAACATACTCTTAGCTGAGAATGGTTTTAAATTATTTGAAAACAATTCAAATTTTCATTTTCAAAATTTTAAGATATGATTTAAATTTAAAGATATTATTTTTATTTTAAAAATTTATTTCTTATTTTAATATTAAGATGCAAGTTTTATAAATAAGAAACTGTTGAAATGAGAATAATTACCCGGCCTGTAGAGGGATTACACCTAAGTGAGAGGAGGAGGTTATATGAATGGAGAGATTTGTCAAGTTTGTCAAGAAAATTGATAATGAGATGAATTTTATTCAATAAATGAATAATATTAAGATGTTTTGATAGACGTAAGTAAAAGGTACCGAACTACGTTAAAGGTGTGTGTCTCCCAATAGTGATATCAGAGTTGACGGTTGTGTAACCTAATGACTTGTCAGAGGAGGAGAATTAAAGCTTGATGAATCTAATGGTGAATCCGTATGAGATTCTTGTGTCGAAAGTTTTCTTAGCAATAGAAAGTTAAGTAGCGTCTCCTAGTAGTTAACGGCGGTGCAAATTCTTGTGTTAAAAGTCTTCTTGACAATGAAAAAGTTAAGCATTGACATGTCCAAGTAGGTAGCGCCGGTACAAGTACAATAAGTGTCACATTCAATACTTGCAGAGCGGAGGGAACACACCAAAGTTTATGGAAAAGGTCACCACTCTAAGTCTTAGAGAAGGAGGTTATGTGAACAGAAGGTTTTGTCAAGTTTGTCTAAAAAATTTGTAATAAGATAAATTTTATTGAGTGAATAAATAATATTGAAATATTTTGATGGACATAAACAAGAGGTGTCGAGCCATATTAAATAAAAGTATATGTCTCTCCAATAGAAACAGATGCAATTCTGCGGGTTAGCTTGGGAAATTTTCTGTTTTTCACTCTTCTAGCAATTTTGATGATTGGTGTGAAAACCCAGGAGGTGGTGATGATGGTGATGACAACCCAAGTCATAATCCGGGAAACACTTGGAATTACTTGTTGGAAAAGATACCTGGTTCTATTGTTTTGGTTAGATCTTCTGACACTAAAGTTGCTAGCTAGAACTTCAATTCAAAGCCTGCAAGCTTGAAATGCTTCCTCAAATGACTTTCTTATGTTTTTTATACAGATAATGAATGCTTAAAGATAGGAAAAATGAGGAAAAGTGTGGTTGCAGAATGCTTTGCTCTGTCACTTGTAGAATAAACATGTCAGATTAATAAGCCAGCGTGTAACTGCCTTTTCCTTTTATTATATTTATTATTTACTGAAATTCAATCATTCATATGTGGTTTCAATCGCTTCACGCTTTCTTGATTATAGTGTTGCTTAATTTAGTTTAGCTACTGGCAATTAAGTTAATATCAGTCGAGTAAAACTGTTCTGCTGAATTGTATGTGACTGTGAGTATATACTTGTGGAATGGTTTCAACTGTGTGAGTCAGAAAGTTATCGAGACTCGTTCTTGTGACATCCAATGTGCTGATGTGTCAGTGTTCTTGATTGTTATTTGTATCTTCTTTGATTTCCCTCCTGTGGGTTGGTATTTTTTTTAACACAGATTGGTACAATTTGGAGAAATCCAAAAGGCATTTCGATGTTTGGGAGAATTTGTAAGCCTCTCACGTGGAATCGCAGCGACATTTTCCTCACGTCTCTCCTCCTCACAAGTATTTTATGTGATGTGTTACTTACCCTTTCTCTCTCTCTCTCTTTATAATAAGTTATCTTGTCTTTTAAATTTTGTGGCCAAGTCTTGGGATTTCTTAAATATATATAGTCCGTGTTTTTGACTTGATGGCTGTACACAGTTTAAGGTTGTTGCATGATGTGGATCTCGGTTGTTTTGTTTAGCTCATTGAAAAAGAATGCCTGTACTTAACATACATAGCTACCAAGTGTGGTGCATTCTTCATGTGAAACTGCTAGTGTGTGCACTCCAGTAAAACCTGATCCTGTCCGACTAAATACTTTGTATAATGTGAGTGACTGAACTAGTTCACACAGTGGCCCATAAATACGAGAAATTATTAGGTAATCCAGGACTACCAAGTGTTTATGGTTCCAGCCAATGTATGTATAACACATATTCAACTTTTACAATTTACAAAAAAGAATTAATAACACTTGATTACATGTCATATGCAGATTAATAGGGACCATGGTAGTCCAGGACCACCTAATAATTTTTCCATAAATACAGACTTTGATTTGATCACTAATTTTGTGGCTAGCTATTCATGCTTTAGTAGTTTTGTCCATGCTAATATTGACTGAAGTGGCAGGGTTTGCCTTGTCTACTTGTCTTACAACTGAATATATATTTGCCTGCTATGCCTTACACACTGCCAATTTTTGTCTGCAGACAGTGAATGGAAAGATGACTGCAATGAACAATTTGTTAATGGAAGAGAATGAGCGTCTGCAGAAGCAGGTCTCACGGTTAATTGGTTTATGAAAATGGATACATGAAACAACAAATACAGATTGCAATACGTTTAATTTGGGTGATTGCTCTTAGTTCTCATTCTGAATGCTCATTGGTGCACCACCCTATCTATACAAGTATATATGTACTATTGTATTGTTATTGAAGAATCTCATTTACTGGTTTCTTTTCAAATATCTGCTACTACCACTGACGATAGCTGTGAGTGTGTGGTAATGAGTGGTCAGTTCAAACCAACTTTGTTAAGTCAGTTTAGATATTTTCATCTTTTAAACAAGTGTGTAGCGTATTTCGTAGTCTCTGGCATTAAACCGGCGCTTGTTTGTTTGTTTGCATGTAAAAATCAAAATACATCTCACTTTAACCAACGCTGGAAAAAAAGCAGAGCCAAGCCTCCTAATACCTACCAACAAAGCACACCTAAAACGTAATTTGTAACGTACGTGTATGTAGCGGCAAATGCAGCCTCCACATATCGCGTCCTCGTGTCAGTTCCTTATGCCCCCACCGACAGGACCACCTCAACTCAACACGGCAACACCTACCCCTCTTCCTCTCTTCCTGCTTAATAAGCGCCGAGGCTTCAAACATCACTACTACCTCATGAGTTAAAGCTATCATTATTATATCATATATACACTTCAGTGCCTCCATCCATCCCTTCTCTGAACTTGTGAGGATTCTACTAATTGTGCTACTGCAACAGTTGAGAAATGGAGGCGACGACCCTCCACTATCTGTTCCTGGTGGTCCTTGCGGCGCTTCTTTCGCAATCGCATTCATGTGAGGAAACGCAAGTGAACGCAATAACCACTCCCTGCCGGCTCGACTCACACGAAAGCAAGAAGGCCATGTTGGGTGCAACGACGCCAAGCGTCGTCGCTGTCGTCCTCGTCTTGCTTTGGATTTATCTCCAAATGCGTCATTGCGCCCACGACAACAGAAACCCCCCCGCCGAGCGACGGCGGAGTCAACCGCGAAGTGATCGACAGGTGCCCCATCTTTGTTTACTCCTCGGTGAAGGAGCTGAAACTGGGGAAAGGGGCGGTGGATTGCGCGGTGTGCTTGTGCGAGTTTGCAGACAGCGAGACGATAAAGATGCTGCCAAAATGTGAACACGTTTTCCACCGGCATTGCATCGATGCATGGTTACCCTCTCGCATAACCTGTCCCATTTGCCGCAAGAGGCTCACATCCGACACCGTAATCGGCATTGATGATGACCCCACCAATGTTGTCCCAGCGGAAGAGTCAGAGGTGGCAGTAACCGCAGCGGAACAACAACCCGAAACTGAAACCTCTGACAGTAGTGTTGTGGGACAGGCGGTTACTTCTCCTGCACTCGAATCGAGAAGGTTTGGGATGTCGTTTTCCACGGTCACGCTGTGATGGGATTAGATTGTTAATAGATGAATTGAATTAAATTTTATTAAATTAATTATGAATGGATTGAATTTTTTAAATAAATTTTTATTTAATTTATTATAATTCGATTAAATATTTATTGGACTGTTTGCTACTCTTATTTGAAGGACAGGTTCACTCCAGAAGATGTGAGGAGGGAAATTGTCGCAAATCATGGGAGGATTCGTCTGCCAGGTGCATGGAGTCGGAAGACAGCGTGGAACGCAAGCGACAGTGATCAGAAGCGGTGGTTCTTGTCTCTGTCCGCCAGCAAGTCGTGCTCTTTATTCACTTAAAATTAAAATGTCGTTTTGTACGCGCCAGGGAGCTCGACGACAACCACCCTCACATAATATTCCTCCTCCTGGATTGCCCCTTTTGTCTCTTCTCTCTGTACAAGCAACAAACTGCTGTCTCGTGCATTTTGACGCAAAAATTCAACTGGCACTTTAATGTAGTATATATATCGACTTAATATAATAGTTACTATGTAATCAAAACGTGATGGGTATGATCATCTGTTAATTCATCACGTACAGGTTAAGAATGTAATGTAATGAGTGTAATGTAATGTAGAAAGAAAATGAGAGTTTGTAATGAATAATATCGTGCGACATGGAGAGAGTTTACAACAATGATATATGCCATAAATAGTTGATTAATATCTTCCTTTATAACGTATATATAGCTAATTAAAAAATTATAGGTTATTGTAAAACTGATATATACACGAATCAAGTTCTGAGCATAATTTTCTTTCTACAATTTCAAATGTGAATTCCAACCTCCCATGTCTTTTTGTCCACAAATATCCCTTTTTCGAAAACGATCATATTTAAGACATTAACGGATAATAAATCTAAATTGTCGTAGGTATTATTAGATCCCTTTGTTAGGAAAGTTTAAATTATCTAAACGGTGTTTATGTGTACAATAATTAATTTATGAAAGGTACATTTAAAAAGTATTTAGCAATTGACATTAGAAAAACAATGAGAAAATGTTTTCATCGAGAATAATAATATAATCATTTGACACTTCTTTAAATGCATGTATTCCAAGTGAGAAGGGAGAAAAAGTGGGGAAATTTGAAAAAAGATAATAAATAATAGATGATATAATATGAAGGAAAGAGAAATATAAAAAAAAATGTTAGATGGATATAAAAATTAAAGTAGAAACAAATCATTATTATCATAAATTAATGAAGTTAAAATTTTATATGAGAAATGTTCATTGATACGTAACCTTTCCATGTAAACTTTGTACGAAAGGATGTGCCATATTTTCTGCCAAAATTTTAATTATTTTTCTTTAAGATTTGTTTAATGAGGACAAAATTAGTAATGTTATAAAAATTTTCCGGCCGATAAATTCTAAAATGAATAAATAGGAACCATTTAATAAGATATCTTTCCCTGCACCCAAAATTCATGAGAATATTTGAATGATTGACTTTTAGTTCATGAATAATCGTACAAAAAGCATCGTCCTTAATAACAATTTTGTTCAATAAAATATTACCTTGTAAATTATGACATATTCATACAATTCGTATTACGTAACAATATTGATTTCACACATTAATGTAAAATATTTTTTAAAGTTTTTTATTGATTTCAAAATATTTTAATTTATATAGATTAGACATATAGTATGCACATATACATAAAAAAGAATAAATTATATATAGAAGTTCAACTCAAGAAAACCCTAATATCGAAGTTTGAACTCAATAGCCGAATATATTGAATATGAAGATCTTCATCGTGTATATCTACTTTAATTGTGGTTGATATGGTCATCATCTGGAGTAATGCATCGATACGTTGGAGACCTCTCAAGTAGAAAGGATGCATGGTAGCAAGACATGGCCATGACGACGAAGATGCAAGAGTCCAAAAAAACATGATGAATTTAGTTAATGGATGGTAGTTATGCAAGATTTGTGGCAAAAACCCTAAAAGCCATAAAACGAGGGAGCAAATCAAGGAGGAAACACTAATGGATAAAAAGAATTTGGAAGCAATTCGGGAAAGGGATCATGATATGATGTCTACAATAATAAAAGAGATATGATCAATCATGAGATAGCATTAAATCAACATATGGAGCAAGATCATGCAAAAACAACACCAATCCAAAAAACCTACTCATAGGCCCACTCGAGTAAATAACCAAGACACTTATACCTCATTAAGTAGAACAAAACAAACGGCACATGACCAAACCTAACCCAAGTGTGGGAAATAAAGGTAAAAGGACCCCCCCCCCCCCCCCAACCCAAATAACACGAATGGCACTAAACTTACAACTGGATTTATAAAGCCCTTAGACAGTATGGATGTGGATGGAAAGGCAGTAAATGGTAAAGACCACATGGTCCACACACATCAAAATGGAATGAAGGACACCAATACACAAAGTATTCGGATGACATAACAAAAGGTTGCAAGAAAAATAAAGAGTTTTGATTCTAAAAATGATGAAATACCTACAACAAGAAAAAGGTTAGTTCATGAAAATGTATGTTGATTAGGTTATCCTCCAATGAGACTTCCAGATCAAGTGAATAAGCCTGTAAGGGCTAAAGAAAACTCATCTTTTGCTCCTCATTGAAACGCAATGAAGTCCAATAGGAGTACTTCAAGAATTACTAGTAGGTTTTATGCCCACCTATCCCTTATAGATCTTTATGAATCTCTTATCTTAGAACTGCATGGGAGGCTATAGCCAAAACTTTATTCCCTTAATTTGTGACCTAAAGAAAGAATTTTTGTTGACCTTCTTATGCCTACTAGAAACTCATGTAAGTGAGGATAAGGCTAGGAGAATCGTGGACAAGCTAGGTTTTTAGGAGCACTTTATTTAAGATGCCATAAGTCAATCAAGTAGAATTTAGTGTTTATCCATAAACCAAATGAGGGTTAAGGTACTAAATCACACAAGTTAGCTTATCCACATGAAAGTTAAATGGAAACAGTCCTTTCCTTAGTTGTTTATTGTTGTATATGGAAGTGTCAGACCTACTTACATAGGCATGCTATGGACTAACCTCAAGAATATTGCAAGAGATATTCATAATGAATAGTGTGCAGTGGGGATTTTAAATCCCTTTTTCATGAATAGAGTTGGGTATACAGGCCAACCTACTTGTTTAGGCCCAACATGCAAAAACCCACAACTTGAACGGGTTGGGTTGCCTCACCCCCGCAACATAAATGGGCCAAGTTTTAGAAGCTCGCGTTCGCACGACATAGCCCACAAGCTAACAGGCTAGCCCACAGCCCTCAAATAAAAAAATAAAAATGTAAAGAATGATAAAAATAAAAATAAATAACAAAAAATTCAAAATCAAACATGATCCATCCAACCATTTAAGTATCAAACATTTTTAAGTTGATTAACCAAATACACCAACCAAATATAAAATTGAAAGTCTTGCAAACTAAATATCTAAAGTGAAAATTTCAAATACACATACAATACTAAATAGAAAGTACATTATCAAATATTTAAAATACATAATCATCAATCATCTTCAATAACTATGTTTGATTCTATCTTTAATGTAGTTGGGTCCTCCATTTAAAAAAAAAAAATGGTTAGTAAAAGCCCTTAGGCTGGCCCATAAACCCATGGGTAAAATCCATTTAAATCGCAAGCTAAATGGACCGAGATGAAAGGGCCCCATCTTATATTGACCTCATATTTTAGGACCATGGCCTGCGCGAGTTGCTGGTTAAACGGGTGACCCCATTGGCCTCGTCTCATATGCACAACTCTATTCATAAGCACAAGAGATGAGGTGGGTCCATGTCCCCTCTTACTGGGGGAATGAATGATTTTTGCGCTTACATGGATGACTGTGAACTTGTTTATGTTGGATTTTAAGGCGATCCTTTCATCTAGAAAGTAAGAATCCCTTCAAAACAATTATGATATAAATATATTTTTAACTATTTACAATTTCTTTTAAAAAGTATATATATATATATACCAAAATTTAATTTAGAGATGGAGATAAAAGAATGTAGACTGGAAGAAATAGGCGATTAAGAAAATCAAGTATACAAATAAAAATAAAAGGATAGTAGTTTAAAATGGTTAAGATATAATCTTTTTTAGCTAGTTTCAAAAAATAGTACATGAAATGCACATTAAAAAAAAAAAAAGAACAGAGAGAATATTGAACATTTGTAATTGACAAAGTAAAAAGAGTGAGAGTCTCATTCTCCAAATTTGTGTATTTTAATTTATAATATAAAAGTAGATTATACATCATAGATTTGTTTCAATTTACCCTCATAAAAAAACATTTTTTAGATTTAAATAAAATTAAAAAATAAGGAAGTTATAAGAGAAATGAAAAGGCAAGAGATAAAAAGGAGACAATAAAATGTTTAAAAGATAGAGGATGCCACGAATTATAAAGTTTAAGAAAGGGAAAGATACAAAAAGGTAAGAGAAACAGTAGATAAATGGAGAATTAAATGGTTAAGAAAGTTCCATGATATAGTTAAAAAAACAAATAATACAACAATTATTAAAAAAAAAGAGCTTAATTTCACTTTTGGTCTCTCGCATAATTGGTCCTTAAGTTTAATAAATATGTGATTTTAGTCTCTCCCCACCCCCCTGCCCCCAAGTTTTAATTTGACGTGCTAACGTGGTAGACAAAAATGAAGATTAAATTCAAAAAGTATTAGAGTCCTCACCACTCCAATAACCTTCATTAAACCCCTAGACCAAGATCATTTATCCAAGAAAGTTATATTATATATAACTTAAAAGGTGGACCAAATTCTATTATACATATGAACCATTAGACCAAATTCTTGGATTTACACACTGTTAATTTATATTTATTAATAAATTAAAAATAGTATAAACAATGTGTTATTATTATATGTAGTAAATTTATTATTAGATACTTTATAATAATATACAATAATATATTTAATAATATAAAATAGTATATTAATATACTTCTAAAGAAATATAAATTAATAAATATTATATAGTATATTAATATAAAAATAATTTTATTTTTAATAATTTATATTTAATAATTTATATCATAGTATAAATTATACTATTTTAAATAAGTATTAAGTATATATATTATTAAATATATGTGTAATAAATGTCGTATTATTATTTAGTACTAAATATATGTAGTAAATATAGTAAATGTATTATTAAATGAATGAAGTAAATATATTATCATAAAGTATATAATAATAAATTTACTACATATGATAATAATACATTTAATAATAGATATATTTATACTTTATATATTTATATTATTATTATTTTTTTGGGTAATCATGTTATTGGTGAGAAATATTCACTAACTTTGTTGATGACTAATCTTCACTAGAAAACTTGGTTGGCCACCTTTAGTGGGGTCTTCTCTCCCAACCATATTTTTAATATATTAACAAGTATAAATTAACATAATGTATAAATCCAATAATTTGGTCTAGTAGTTCATAGTATAATAAAATTTGGTCCACCTTTTAAGTTATATATAATATAAATTTCATATATATAACAAGAATGAGGTTGGTTTATTAGTTTAATGAAGGCTATTGGAATAATGGGGTGGAGGGTTTGAATTCCAACACTCTCACTTTGTGAATTTATTCCTTATTTTTGTATGCTTCAACAAGCCAAATTGAAATTTGTGAGACTAAAATCGCACAAATTAAAATTTAGGAGGCTAAAATCGCACAATTGTAAAACCTAAGTAACCAAAGTGGAATCTCCATGTTAACATGCCAAATCAACCATCATGTTAAATATTTGATGCATAACTGACAGAGAGACTTGATTGTAAATGGAAGTATACTTAGGGGACCTAATTAACACAATTGGAACCTAAGAGACTAAAATCGCACAATTGCTATACTTAGGTAGAGATGACAATTCTACCCATGCCTTACCGGTACTCGCAAAAAATATTCACAATAGATAAGATAAATACTTGTTCAATAGAGATGGGTTTAGGAGTAGAAATTTACCCACAAAATTAATGGGAATGGGTGCGGGTATGAGTACTGTAGTAGTCACCGGTCCCATATTCGCACCTATATATGTGTGTGTATTAAAATATCTCACATACAATATATTAAAAAGATATGTTCTAGTGAGTATTATAATATTAAAGATTTTGATTTATTTTTAAAAGGAAAGACATTGCAAGAAATAAAACAAAAATAAGAGTATAATGTATATGCATGATTAGTGTAAAACCTTTATATATATATATATAAGAAATTCACCATATCGTTGCATCATGTTAATGAATAGGATGATGTAATGAAATAAACAAGTTTTATTCGACGTTTATGTAAAAAAGTTTGCACTGACATTGTATATAAATTAAATTCTAAAAATAATCTATACTTCACTAAAAATATTATATTATATCAAAAGATTTTATATATATATATATAAATGCATGCATTACTTCTAAAATATTATTGAAATACTTGTAATTATTGTTCTTGTTTAACGTAGTTTATGTAAGATTAAATTTATTCAAATTTTATGTAATATTAACTATGTTAAAGGATAAATTGAGTGAATTTGTCTTTATATATTGAAAGTGAAATGTTAGAAAAACTTAATTATAAATCTTTGACCAATAATTTTGTAGCTGATAAAAAAATAAAATAAGATTTGATAAATTATATTAAATTAAATTTTGAATATAAATGTCGCTTAATGCCTCAAATTTTTTTGCCACAGCTCTGCACTTAAATCGAGTAGCAAGTGTAGGTATATAAGTAACCAGTAGTTATAGAGATGGGATTAAAGTTGCTACCCATGCAAGTATGAAGCTGGATACAATTTTTTTTTTTAAATGTAAGTATGGAGACGAGTTCTATAGTAATCTATCCAAACCATACCCACTGTCATCCTTCTATCTTGGGACCAAAAGTACAATTAAACTTTACAAAATTTATAACGATAAACCAATAACTTATATATAAAATTGAAAATAATTATTATGTTAATAAAATAATGTTTTAAAGTGACATAAAAAATGCAATAAAAAGTTATCACAATAAAAGCTATTAACCAATATCTTAAACAGTTTAATAGCCGTGTGTAAAAGTTTTTACATTGTTGATCAATTAAAAATAATATTTGGTATGATTTTTCAAGTAATTATTATAAAAGTCAATAAACTTACAGTAATTTTGTGATTAAAAGATATTTTTGGTTGGTAATTATTCCCAATAAGACTACAAACTCTATAGCAAAGCTACTTATGCCTAACAATGCAAGAGAAGCCATCAATAAGATAATGAAAATTGTGAAGATTTTTGGCATTGAGATAGCCATTCTACCCATTTTGTCGAGATAAAGGAGATGTGATCTATCATAAATAGTTATCGCCAAGAAAATTCACAAGAAATTATTTGTAAATAGCCTTGTTGAGACTTGTATTGCTTATAGAACCAATTCCTAAAATTAAGAATATATGGCAGTTTGTGATTAAATCACGATATAAAAATTATTTATATTGTGAGTATATATATTATTTATTCTATGTTAGATTAACACTAACTAAAAGTTATTAAAGATATTTTATTTTATTTTGGACCATAGGTGATTGAGGACTTTTAGATACGTACACCTTATTGGTTTATGAATAATAACAACCATGTGAATGTCAGCTTACCCAATAAGTTACTTACAGTTTAGTTGAATGAGATACATTATCTTTTTGATATGTAATCTTTTTTACAAATTAATAAAACAAAAATATTTTTATATTAAAATTAATTATGAAAATTAATAAAAGAAAAATTTTATTGAAATTATAACATTTAACTCAAATTTGTAATTAAAAATGAGTTTAAGTATAGTAGATCAATAACAATTCTACATATACAGATTAATTTTATACTTAATGGATTAATTCCGATTGTCATCCATAGATGGCTCCGAATAATTTTATTGACCAACAAAATAAATCTCTTGCCTTTAGATGTTCTTTATGACGTGTACTTTTCGCTTAAGACATTTTAAAAAGAGAGTCTTAACTGAAATTAACTCAACTTCTGAATGTGTGTTTGCAAAACCGTTCAACGGAAAACGTGGATCCAAGAAATTTTCAGTGTGTTTGGTTGCTCATCCAAAAAGATGAACGCGCGTCATATGAAAGCATATAATACTAGCTTCTACATCATTTCTTCTTATTGGACGCTGATATGGGACAATACGCACGTTTTTGACGCCGAACCAGACACGCACTCGGTCACATTTAGTTTCTTGAAAAGTGAGAGATATTCAAACGGGAAACACTGAGCCGTTGAGATCAGGTTAATTACTTATGGTTTAATTATCTTTTTGGTCTTTATAGTTGTTCAAATTTTATCTTTTGATTCCTATGGTTAAAAATAATCCGTTTTAATATCTAAACATGCACTTTTAATATCAGTTTGATCCCTGTCATTTTAAACTGATACAAATTAAATAAAAAACACTAAAAAATCAATTTGTGACAGTTTTACACCATTAATTTTTATTTTGTAACAGTTTATTTCACAGAGTTAAGATACATTCAACGACAGGGATCAAACCGATATCTAAAGTGCATGTATAGAGACTAAAATAGATTATTTTTAACTATAAGAATCAAAAAGTAAGACCAAAAAGGTAATTAAACCATTACTTATAATTTTTGTTTCTTTTTTCTTAAAATAAGAAGAAAAAATTATTGAAATTGTGTTTAGCTCGGATGGTTATTGATAAAATTTTAGACCTTGAGTCTCATTGGCATCAGAAATAATTTCAAAAACACTGAGTTGATTTAATTGAATTGAGATGTTAAGATTCAACCCCCTCCCCCATTTGATTAAATTCACTAATCAATTCTACTTTTACGTAAGAAACATAAATTTTGTATCCAAATGCATAAATAAATATTTGAAACTGATATTGATTAATTAATTAGAATATTCAACGGTACACAGTTGTAAGTAAACTCTGCCAGTAACGTCTGAGAAACAAATCAATCACATCTTCAGTTGTACTATTGTATGATATCCTTTGTAATAGTAGTTTTTAACTCAACACTGCCCATTTCTAGCAAGGACTCGCAAAATGATGAAATAACCGAGAAAATTTACAGGAGATCGATTAAATGAATCCGACTACTAAGACCCTTTCCCCCCCCACTCTATCATACATATTCTAATAAAAAGGATTTCTATGTTACAAATCAAAATTGTGGTCTAGTTTCTCTTACATTCTCATTCTCATTCTCAATTAGAAAGAACTAGCTAGCTGCCCAGGCAAAGATCTAGGCAAAAATTAAAACTTAAAAAAAATAAAAAATGCACAAGCTTGCACATCTCTTCCCCACAACCTGCGGCTGCCTTTATGAAGTCTAATCTGTAAATGAATTACTATGTCGCGTGAAGTGAGAATTACAGCCCCAATCAGGCCTCCAGCAATGCACCAAACATGTAATCACTTATGACAGATGCTTTCCTCCAATCAGTTCAAGATCAAGGCAAACATTATTTGTTGCCAGCATGCAATTAACAAAAGAATGCATCAGAAAATAAGAATCAATTTATGGCTCCAGATGCTGTTGTTCCTCTCAAATAGGCTGAGCCAACGGAGGGTTCCTTGAGCAGATATTTTTGAAGTATCATGCACCACATAAACAATCGGTCAGTATGGAATGACATATGGCAGAGCAAAAATATCTGCTGGCTCTATATGCACAGCTTCTGCCCATACTTGCAGTGTATCCCCAGCTTCTGAAGATTTCACCGCTGGTTTTCTTTCTTGTGATTGACTGCTGCCAAACAACCACTCTTGGTCATCAAAATCAGACCACCCATCTGCTTTGGGTACGGAATATACCTGACTTATGTACTTGGTATCTGGATGGGGTGGTTTTGCAGGTGCTTTACTCACTGGATCAGCTGGCTCAGTAGCGGTGAGAGTTTTGTTTGAGGAAACTGCAGATGGTAGAGCTTCAATAATGCCATTTATCCTGCGATCTTTGTTATCAACCTTGACTTTAGAGGCTGCTCCTAACCTATCAGACATATTCAGAAGGGAAATTTGGCAGGGTTCCAATATCCTTCCATTTTCAGGGAGATGAGAGGGAGAGGGCTTTGACAACTTACTGGGCCAACTGTCAGTTGCTGTAAGAAAATTCAGAAATGAATGTCAGCCAACAGCAAAATGCAGAGCATACAAATTCAAGAAAAATAATCATTATAATAGAAAAAAGTTATTGACCATTAAAATATGAAAATAATTATAACATCATTAGAAATCTAATAACATTTCATAGGACGTAGATATCAGCTATTAGTCAATGAAATAATATTTTAAATCCAATAAGTGAAACGTTCTATTTTATCTAATTACCACCAGACAGGATCATTGAACACCAAGATGATTATTAGTCATGCATGACACTCACCATGCATAATTCCATTTGATTCAATGTCCTTCCGTTTCTTGGGATTTTCCCCAACAGAAGAATTCTCATGGCTGTTCCGGGAAACCTGTGTGAAAGAATTTGAACTTAATTTACCAGCTTTGCTGTTTTCTTTTAATTTATTCTGCTGCACTCTGTTTTCATGTTCAGCATTCTCCTTTGCTTTCTCCTCCTTTTTCTTCTCTTTATTCCTGTCTTTGTCCTTCCCATGTCCTTTCTTCCCCTTCTCTTTATTTTTCTTTTTATCTCCCTGCTTATCATCTTTTTTTTCCTTAACCCTCTCTTTTCCTTCAACTGTTGCTTCCAAAGGTTTGTCAAAATTCTTTTCGAAAGGTTTGGGCATTTCATCAGCCTTGAGATGAAAATTTCCAGCATAATTCTGAACTGTTGCATTTCCAATAGGTCGGGACTCGGCCCAGATTCCTCTCTTATCAACCTTTCTAGTATCAATTCCCTTATACTGAAGCCTTTCCTTAGCGTCAGGCCAGGGCCAGGTGCCACTACCCTTAGCAAGCAATCTAACAGCCCCCTCATCCGTTCTGTGTTCTGCAGTTGTAAACTTTTGAACCAATTGATTCTCAGCTCCTCCATCATCATCCCTAATCCTCCTGTCCAACTCCAGGAGGAATTTAGAATCCTTGTTTTCCTCGGCCAAATGATTATTCTCTCTAACCTTCTCTCCATTGTTATTGGCATACTGTTTGGTAAGTTTATCCTCAAGTAAAACACCCTTCTTATCATTTGGTTTGATTTCCTTTTGATGTAGTTTACCTGCATTGGGACCCTGAGCTTGTCCTGGAAATTCTTTCTCAATTGCAGCACTGGTTTTGCTCTTATCTTTATCTCTGTCCTTGTCTTTATCTTTCTTTTTTTCTCTGTGTTTTTCTTTTTTGTCCTTCTTTTCCTTATGCTTTCCATCCCTTCCTTCTTTGTCTCTCTTTTCCTTACTTTCCTTCTTCTCTTTGTCCCTCTTCTCTTTTTTATGCTTCTTTTCTCTGTGCTTTTCCTGCAAATTATAGGGTGAAAATTGATATTAAGACTAATAATCAAATGAGGAAACAAACAAAATGACTTCACATCTCCATTCAACCCTGAAAAGAAATGCGAAAGAGAATAATATCCACAAAAGAAGAACCATAACATGGTCCTAGAAGAGCCAGCAAAGAAAACAGCAAGACCATTAAATGCTCACTCTTCTACATGCAAAATACACAGCAAATAGTTGTTAATTTAGCCATTTATAACCAAAGAAATACAAAAAAAAACAAAATCATTATTAAGCACAAGAAAAAAATTCAAACCAGGATACAAAAGTCGCTGTAAAGTGTAAACAGACAATCATTTTACTTGCAATAAATAAAATCCATACTCACACTCAAGAAGCCAGTATCCAGTTCAATACAGACTGACCACGAGTTTAATATTTGAGGTACAATTTCTTATAAGAAAATAGAACTAACATGCAACACAATAACCCAACATCTCTTAAATTAACATAACACATACAATAACCCCAACAAACAACATAACAGAACATTACTACCAACACAGGATTAACACAAGTTCTCTGTTTTATGACCAATTCTTCCAGCAAAGAAACACTAATATGCATGTACATAAGATAAGACTAACCATTTCTAAAATTAACATAGCAATAATAACCACAAACACAGTTCCTAATAGTGCATCGGGCACTTATAAAGACTCCTAGTCCAGCACAGCATACCACACATATAACATCTTACCCTCAAGGCCTCAACACTTGTTCTAAATGAGAGGGCACACCATCAAGCCCAAAAGTGATTGTTTTACATCAAAACAATGTTTTATCCAACATTCCACATGTTTATCATACGTAAATAAATGGTGCACCAAAACCAGCTTTGCCGATATCCAATAATAGACACACTTTAATTCTCCACACAATCTCAGCTCAACTACCCAACTTTCCCACATTTTGTCAACTATTACTTTTCCCATCTTGTTATTCAGTTCTAATAACAGATTATGTTTTAACCCTTCCCCTACTCCACATCAAACCACATATAGCACCACAAAATCAGCAAAAAACGTAAATTCCAAAACAAAAGCATGATTTTATGATGTATGACAGAAAGTGGTTTCACTAATATTTCTGTTCTTGCCCAGAAGTAATAAATATTATAAGATGATTTTAAAACAAATGATAGATCAGTACTCCTAGCATGAAAGTACATATCAAATTCCCTTAAAAGAATAAACTTCCATGAAGACAGTAGAATGATAGGGATTTAGTGAAAGATATTAGTCCTAATGGTTTTCAGCTGTTCAGGCCATAGTTATCAATCCTAAATAGCAGCACATAGCAGCCAACTCTAAAAACACTATATAACAGGATGCAGGATGAATGCTATTTTAAATATTATAATACAAACTAAATAATGCATACTACATGTATAAATATTCAAAAATAAAAACAAAATTAAAGAAATACATGATAAATAATAAATTGTACTTATTATGTTACCCAAAAAATGCATTAGAAAATGAGGGATAAATTACAATTTTACCCCAAAAAAACCCTAAACACTATTGTTTTAGGGGTAAAAATGGGTTTTTGAAGCCTATATCATGGTAGCACTGCTATAGCATGCAAAAAGCCACTATTTTGGCCGTTATTGTGCCTGCAATGGCTGCTATTGAAGACCACTCCGCTATTTGAATCCCATAGCAGGCCAGGGCCACTTTGCTTTGCTACTCCACTATAGTGCCGCTACAGCATGCTATTGACTACTATGGTTCAGGATTTGATCACTATAGTTTTTTCTTTTGATATTGATGCCTATATTTTCACTCATTTAGGTTTTGGTCCTTATTGTTAAAATACTGGTCCCTATATTTTTCATTCATTTCCCTATAGTTTCCATGCATCAAAGTATTGGACCTTATTTTCCATGAAGAATTGGTCCCTATAGTCTTCATTTATCAAAGTATTAGTCCACGAGGACCAGAACCTGGATGAGTGAAATAAAGAAACCTTATCCAAAAAAAAAAACTACAGGAACCAGAACCTAAATGGGTAGAGTATAAGGATCAGATTCTTTTTTAAATCTTAGTGAAATTTGTCCAAGGATGAAAGTGAATAGAATAAAGAGCATAAAAGCCTTCGATCATCGCCTCTTCACCAGCAAAGAAAGAATTCCTCACTCTTTGAACTTGTATGTTCAGTAAGTACTATGCAATTCATCAATCCAAATCCAAAACTAGAAGAGAAAACCAAACATGAATCTTGTAACATTATAAGATAGAAAGAGGCAACAATTATTGTGATGTACACCAAAGGAAAGATGCAAGCAACAAGAACCAACTTCCATCAACCAAGAGTGTACATAATATAATAACTGATCAATTTATTTTTTTTTGGGGGGGGTGGTTAAGTATGCCTCCAATCATCTTCTATTGCTCCCAAATCCCAAATGAACAATATCTTTCTATTTTTGCCGTGTGTGTGATACATTGAAAGAGACCATTTCAAATGCTTCAAGTTATCAATTAAAATGGACCCTAAGCAAATCCAATTTATCCATGGTTCAGAAGAAATGGATATACATAATTAAATGACATTGTGGATGCATGATCTTGATAGCCATATAGCATATATTCTTAAAAACCAGTTTAATAGTCCATTAAGAAAGAAGAATCTTATCTTATCAATGCACATTTAACACTACACAGCTCACAAGAAATTTCATTTTAAAATCCCCAATAGTGATAATCAAACAAAATGTACAATGCGAAGATAAGGAAAGTATATTAACCTTTTTTAGTAGATCCACGTCATCCGTTCTAACCTTCTTTTCATATCCCGGTGGTGGAAATGGAAAGCAGCGCGACATTGCACAAAATCCAGATATGCCCCGTGTATCTTCCTTGTAAAATTGAGAATGCTTTAATTACTTTCCAGTAACACTGTTCCAGAAAGGAAACCAACAAGCAACTATGCTCTTGTCCATGCACCATGTCACCGCATTCATTTCCAGCTTTAATATTCCTCCATAAGCTTCTTACTCACTACAAACACAAATTATGGAAACCACCAAGGTTTACTTTACTTCCCTTCACCAAATATGCAAACAGCTGAAACTAATATTATCAAAATTTGATTCAAAATCAAGGAATCAAATGAACGTGGAGCACGGTAACCACTCAATCTGACTAACTAAAGTCCTACAGCAGTGGCAAATAATTCAGCACAACCCCATTAGGTATATGCTTAGGATTGGGGTCTTAGATTATATCAATCCAATAGGTTTCTTCAGAAACCAGATCCTCTGTATTTTTTTCGGGGCCAACAAAAAATCATCGGTTTTCCCCTTGTGTGAAGGCCCAAGACCAAAATCATCCCCAACAAAGGCCAAAAATCGAAGACCCTGTCTTTGTAGTGTTGATCAGTGTGTAAACAACTAATTAATATAGACAATCCTCTTCCATGCTCACAGAAGCAATGTGAAAGACCATCTTATCTTAAGAATAAGCAATCTCCAAGTACAAATGCTCAAGCACCGTGTTTCCAGACACACAATTCGAACCTCTAAAAAGATCGGAGCTCATGCCCATTTCATGCAACCCCGCGCAGTTGATCAAACCCTTATCAGTCCGCAAGTACCAAGCTACGATCCAGTGAAACCCTAGAAAATCCAGTAACACAAACAAGCTGAGTACATACCGGGAATTGGGAATACCCGCAAAGAAAGAAAACCCTAATTCCAATCTAGCCTAAAAGAAAAATAAATAACATAGTACTAAAATTGATTGGAATAAAAGAATCAAACACTTTTTGGGTACCTAAGCAATAATAGGTATTGATAAAAAGGGGGAAAGGAAGCTGTGATTGGAAGCGTTAACGGTGAGATTGGAAAGATGAAAGAGAGTGTAAGGGGAAGGATTATCTTGTCTACTACAGAGTGGGCATTGCAGGACGAGGAGGTAAGATCTCTCTTTCACAAGAATACAATAAAGGTACGGCTATGAGAAAAAATAATAATAATAAATGGGGAGAGAATAAGAAGAAAGAATCGTGTTGTTGTTGCTATGCTAAGAAAGGGGCGGGGCGGGGCGAGGCAAGGCGAGGCGAGAGATTGTGGGTTTCCTTTCCTCCCCTACTGCTTGTGATGTGTTTCTGTTGTGTTGTATTCTGCGTGTTTATGCCAGCCAACCAGCCAGCCTGCGTCTCTCTTTGGTTATGCTATGTAATTTTGCGTTTGCGTTGTGTGTCTCTGATGTGCGACGATAGTGTCTCTATCTATCATTCCATTGCTCCGCTAATGTGTTATTTTTCCTCCTCTTGCCCATTCCCCTTTTTTTGTTTTTTTCGGATTAAAAGTATATAGCTAAGAAATACCGCAAAAATAATAATAATATAATAGCTGAATTGTATTTTTGGTTCCCTTATATTTTTTAATTTGTAATTTTGGTTCTCTTATATTTTTTAGTGACGTTTAATCTCCTTATTTTTAAAAATTTATAATTCTGGTCCATCTGTCAAACTTCTTGCATTGACCGTTAGTAATTTAATGTTGATTATGATGTATCAATATTTAAATGACATGTTAAAGTCAGAGTCAACATTGACATATCAGAATCAATGTTAAACCACTAACGATCAATGCAAGAAATTTGACGGAGGGACCAAAATTGCGGATTTTTAAAAATAGAATAACTAAATATCTTTAAAAAAAGTAGAGATCAAAATTACGGATTTTTAAAAATAAAAAAACTAAATGTCTTTAAAAAAAAGTAGGGAACCAAAATTGTTGATTGAAAAAAATAAAAAGACTAAAAATATAATTTAGCCTAATATAATATAAGTACACAAAATGTACTTTCACTTGGTATAGACTTCTTTGAATTTACCAACATGTTATGATGTGTGATATGGTTGACACATAACTTTGTCCCTTAAGCATATGGTTAAAAGTTCAATCTTGGGTCTATGTGTATGAAAAAATATCTATTAGGAGAGGTCAGCCACTTAATGTTCTATTTGGTAGAAAAGAAAGAAATAGAGGAAGAGGAAATAGGTCAGGGAAAAAAGAAGAGAAAAAAAATATGTAAAAATAGAATGAAAATATGTGTGTTTAATTTAAGTGAAATATAAAAGAAAAAAAAGAGGAATAGGAAAAAAAATAATCTGTTATGTTGCATTTTGTATTACACCTCTGCACATTTTGCGAATAAATAAAAACTCAATGTAGTTCCCTACATTTTTGCACACTTTTGCATGACCAAACAATATACCCATCCCATATCCCTTTATTTGTTCACTCTTCCTTCACTCCCCCTTCATTTCTGTCTTACCAAATGAAGCATAAATGGATCAGAGTATCTTTAAATTTAAATTGTAGCATTATTCATAGGCTCATTCTCATTGTGTTATACAATTTGCACATAAATGCAGTGAAATCAATGATTTTTTTTTCTTTTTACTAGTATTTTAATATGTACACTGTACATGATAAATGTTTATTTTATATAATTCAATTTTATAATAAATAAATATTTTTGAATGTATAGACTATATTATAAGTAAAATTCATAATAAATAAATATTTCTGAACATATAAATTGTATTTTAGATTTATGATAAATAATTTATATTGTAATATAAGGTTATTTTTAATTATTTATAATTTAAAAAAATTGAAATTCAAATTAGAAATAAAGATGAAAAGGATAGATTGAAAGAAATAAAAGATTAAAAAAACTTTTAAAAACGCTCTTATTAAATAATAGTTCCTAAAAAATGTTTTCATTCAAGATAATTATTCTAATTTATATAAAGAGAAGGTTTTTGACAAAACTAAGTTGACTATTTTACGCAAGGATGGGAAATAGAAATGGAGTTTGGAAAGATTATGAAATTTAATTAATTTAAACTTTTAATGTAATTTTAAAATATACAATATAGAGAGATTTTATTATGTCGTTCAATCATAAATTGTTGTGTATGTAATGGTGGGTGTGCATGTTAGCCTGATTTATTTACACCATTCTACATTAGTTCGCATTTTTTTAATTAAATGAACTTCATTCTTGCCTAATTAGCATTCAATCCACTTAGTCCATAGACTAAAAAAATGGTATGCGATTGGATAATAAAAAATAAAAAATATATTAAAAAAAAATATTAAAAATTTGATTGAAAACCTATAAAATTAAAAAAAATGATAAAAATTGAAAAATGCTTGATATAAAATTAACAAAAAATATAAGAAAACGTGCATAGAGTAATTTATTCCTGTATTATAAATTTTACTTTTTATCTTAAATGATAGCATCTTTCGGAGCTATTTTTCAATGATTTTTTAAGAGGTTTTCTTAAATGAGAACATTTCCATGAGTTGTTATCACTATCATTGAGCCATATGCCTTATCCTTATCTCATATATCGAGCATTTAATTTTTTATTTTATTTTTTTATTCATTCCAACCTATATTATAAATTTGAATATTTATCTTAGATGATAGCGCTTTTCAAATTTATTCTTCAATGATAACGTTTTTAGGAGCTTTTCTTAAATGAAAGCATTTATAAGAGCTATTATCACCGTCATTGAGCCACGTGTCTTATCCTAATATCGTATATTGAGCATTTAATTTAATTTTTTAATTACTTATTCCTTTCAAATATATTTCTTAATTTTAACTTCAAATTTAATTTAATTTAATTTAATAACTAACTCAAAATTATATTCTCGACTATCTCAAACCACTCACCATTTATCTTGATCTGTATACTTGATTTTCTTAACCATTTGTTTCTTTAATTTATTTTTTTATATTTATATCTAAATTTAATTTTAATATATTTTAAAAAAATATGAATAGTTAAAAATAATCTTGTATCACAATATAAATTATTTATCATGAATATAAAATATAATTTATATGTTCAAAATATTTATTTATTATAAATTTTCATTATAATATAATTTATATATTAAAAATATTTATTTATTATAAATTTTAGTTATTTAAAATAAACATTTATCTTGTATATTGCATGGGCTAAAATACTAGTAAAATAATAAAATCAAAAAGAAATTTCATCTACATTACTCAAACATTAAGTAAAGCATAAAAAAAAGACTCAATGTTTTTAACTTCTCACATCAATAAATTATAAATATCTAAATACTAACAAAGAGGTCGATATTACTAATCAAACATCAAGTAGTAATTATCTAAATATCTAATTAAACATTAAAAGTATAAAATTTTCTATCTTGTATATATATATATATATATATATTAAAATAATTATTTGAAACGATAACCTTTTTAGGAGTCATTCTTCACCAAGGATCATTTTTTGGGAGTTTTCTTCAACAATAGTGTTTTTAGAATTTTCTTTTCTTAACATTTTATCTCTTTTAATTTATTCTTTTCATCTTTACTTCTAAATTGAAATTTAATTGTTTTTTAAAAGAATTGTGAATAATGAAAAATAACATTATATCACAATATAAATTGTTTATTACAAATTTAAAATATAATTTATTTATTCAAAAATATTTATTTATTAAAAAAATTAATTATAATATAATTTATATATACAAAGTATTTATTTATTATAAAATTTAGTTATAGAAAATAAACATCTATCCTCTACATTGTACAAAATAACATACTAATAATAATTAATCTTCAAACTGAATTGGCATTTAAATAATTTTATTATTTTAATTTGACCCATAATTGAATTTTTTTTTTTCGTTTTATAAATGGATGATGTTGGAACCAAAGACCTAAAACGTCCAAACCCTCAAATTTTGAAGATAACAAACTTATTAATAAGTTTTTGTTTTTCCAACTAACGGATTTACAACGTCCAATCTCATACTAGCGTCCAATGGACTCATTTATGATCGTCCAAGTGTAAGTCACATTTATGGACTCAGTGTTCTTAATTTTTAAACAACCACACTAGACGCGTCCAGACACAAGCTATTCAACGGCTAAGTATTTTTCATCCAATATTTGTGTCCTTCTTTTATATATCAAGACTAATGCCTTATCTTTTTAAGATCTAATGTTCAAATGTTTCGAGCATTAAATAGTAGACAGAAACATTATAGTGCAAAAGTGCAGCAAGACAGAAAAAGCAAGTCAACTCTTCGAGTTGCCAAACCAAATGAAGAATGTTCAGAAAAGCAAACCTCCCGCATAGAGCCACTCTTTCCGTTTTAGTGCAAGTTCAAAAGCTGTTTTATCTGATATGACTGAAAGTTTGATACGCGCCTTTTCTTGAAGAATTAAAGACAAGACTTCTTCAACGGCTCTTTCCCGCTAAAGACTATATATATCGAGAAAGAAAAAGAAGTAAGAAAAGAAGCGAACAACGAAAAATTAAGCACGAACATAAAAACGCTTATTGCCTTCTTACGCGTCCACAGGACAATAGTTTATAAATCTTTGATACATTGTGCTTAATCTTCCATATCCTCACTGTGTGAGTTAAACCTGTTTGTAAAACAACCTTTTTGTTGTGAAAGCTTGAAGAGGCTTAGTGAACAAAGAATACTTAGGTTGTTAAAGCAATCTGGGGTGATTGCATTGTAAAGCCTAAAGAGGTCGTGAAGAATACTTGTAACCAAGGTTGGTTAGTGGATACCTTATAGGTGAAGGGACTAGACGTAGCTCAAGATTGAGCAAACCAGTATAAAATTCTCTGTGTGCTTGTCTTCTCTATCCTTTAGCTCAAAAACGTTTTAGAACTTGGTTTATATTGAAAAAGTTTTTAGATGCACAATTCAACTCCCCCTTCTTGTGCGTCACGTGCTATTTCATATGATTCTTAAAAAATAAAAAATTTAATGATTATAAACTAATATGAACTATTCATCGGAAAAAAATAACTAATATGAATTTGATTGAATCTTTATTTAGATTGAACATGAAAAAGTATCCAATAGACTAAACATGATTTCAACAATTTAATTGATTTGAATTGAAATTTTTTCCAAAGACTTATTTAACCCATAATTATCCTTGTTGAAAAAATCTATTTAAGAGTCATGAATAATGATTTTAATAGATATATAGATATTTTGCATTCTCAACTACAAGTTAAGAATATTTTTAGCTTGAGTAAGAGTAGAAAAATACTTTCAACTTTAATTCGCTATTATTAAAGATGTAAATAAGTCATGGTCAGAGTATCGTCATGTTAAGGTGGAAGCTGTAGGTTCAAGCCCCGTTAGTCTTGACGAAGACAAATCTAATAAAAAAAACCATCAATTCATTTTTTTATGTGAAAAGGAATAAAAATAGTAAACAAAATCTTATTCTTAATTGAGATCCCTCCTTTTTTTTCTTTTTTCGTTTAAGGTAAAGGTTTCGACATAAAGAGAAAAAGAAGGAAAGAAAATTTTGAATTACGTAAAAAATAAAATGTTTTTTTGGTTTTACAGAGTATGGATGAAAGATCTTCCTATATTATACTATTTAATTCTCCACGATAGGAGTTTTTGGCTTAGTCTATGTTAGGTTCAGGTTGGGTTAGACTTTTTTAGAAAATAAATTAGGTCAAGACTTTTATAAATCTTATTTGATTAAAAGAGTCAGATTTTAGATAATTCAAAAACTCTTTTAAACCAAACAAATTGACTTATTTGATCAAATATAAATAATGATATTTTTGCCAGTAATATTATTATATTAATTTTTTATAATGTATTAAAATCATATATTTATTTACCTTTTTTGAATATTAAACATGTTGACTTACATAAAAAGTCAAGTCTTTAAGTTTATTGAAAGATAAACCTATATCATATTTGGACACATTATTGTAAAATAAACTTTTAAACAAGTTATCTCAAAGGTCAAATTAGACCTTAAAAATAGGCTTATATCATATAAACAAGTTAAACTTAACTCTCATAAAGCTTGACCTATCTATGTATCCCATTGTCCCTTGTCTTGAGTAACAATTATTTTAATTTCAATAGTTTATAATTTATTTTACATATAATTTTTGCATGTTGGCCTATTAGTCGATTAGCTTATTTAGGCGGTCTATCTAAAAAATTTAATATAAAATAGGCTTTAAAGTAGTGATATGATCCAATTTGGATTCATATTATTTTTACAAATTATCGTTGAGTTGGTTATCTTGAAAACAAGAATTATAAATTAAACCACATATGAAACGAGGTAGAAGAAGAGGAGAAACTTGCATAGACTTAATAATATCAATGTAACTTGCTCACAACATATATTAAGCAAGATAATTTAAAGAATGGCAAAATTGAAAAGATAAAAAAAGAGAGAGAAGAGAATGGAAGTCCTACTTTGGGCTTAAGTTTGTAATATGTTGATTATCTCTAAATGCTCCTCAGTTATTTTTATTCTTTCTCTCATAGGTATTCTTAGCCCAATTACAGGCTCCTTCCATTTAGCTATTTTTTTCTTGAGTCTTCTTGACCCAATTGAGGGGTCCTTCCTCTTAGATTTTTTTTTCCTCTTCTTAATCAAGTAGGCTAAGAGGTCAAACCAGACTTTTAAAATGATTAGATTAAACCTAAAAAAAAAAACTATGACAAATAATAAGTCGGGCTTAAGTTTTAAATTTTTTTAAAAAGTAGACCTATTTAAATAAAGTCTTTTTGACCTACCTATTTTCATCCTTAGCTATTAGTGAAATGTATCCAAATTTCACTTTAAAAAATTCATTTTTAGATTCATTAATTCTAAAATGATTGTACTAATTTAAAAAAAATTTATTTGATAGAAAAAAGAAAATAATTATAATTTCTCTTCTCTAACTTTTATTTTTTTCTTTTATATATTTGCATTTTTTATTCAATATTAATTATTTTTTAGAATTAGATATATGAGTTAACCCAGTTTGTAATAACAAACTGTCATTATATAGGTCAAATTGATTGTTGTCTTTCAAAACAAATAGGTTCATGAAATTATCAATGCATGTTAAGCTCACCTTGATTGACAAGTTAGCAAGCTGACGTACATAACTTTGAATTGATCAATCAAAAAACATCCAAAACCCCTAAAAGAAAATTAGTGCTATCAACTAAAATACAATAACTTTGAATTGATCAATCAAATAGAAACCTCTAAAAATAAGACAACTCTCTTTACACGAATGAAACACCATTGCTTGAGTAATTATTTGAGAATTTTGTCACCATTTCAGTGGCAAAATAATTGGACAACTATTTTGCTCGTCAAAACCTATGGAGAATTAAATTGTTGGTCAAAAGTTGGTTAGAACTAATATGGCAATACATGTAGTTTTAGAGAACTAAATTAAGGAATTGTCTAATTTATCCTAAATAAAAAATGAGTTAAACAACCCTATAAAAAATGATTGGTACAATTTTGTATGTATTTAACAATGATTGATACACCAAAAAATTGTATCAATCAGTTTTTATGAAATCGTTTAATCCTATTTTTATTGATAAATTAGACAATCTTCAAATTAATTTTTTTTATTTAAGTTTACATGCAAAATTAAACAAGATTAAATTAACTATATTTTACTTTATAAAATTAGCTTTATATACATTTTTCTTTTCAAAAAGTTAAAATTGTTTCAATTAACTTCCTTTAATATGAGGGATGGAAAAGAGTTTAATGATAATGCATTGTCCGTATAAAAAGTTTTACATTGTTAACTAATTGAAATTCACCGTTAGTATGATTTTTAAGGATATTATTGTAAAACTCAACAAATTTACCATACATAATGTTTTGTGATTGGATGACAGTGTAAAACTGCTTTACACTGTCAGTGTATGACCTTTTTTCTCGGGTGGAAAAATGTTAATAAAATAAGATGAAATAAAATAAAAACATATATTTTCATTACATTTACAAAACAAAACACTAAAGACTAAAATTAAGTAAGCATCATTTTTTTAATAATAACTTTATTTATTAATATTTCATCTAAATACTTAAATTAATTTACAACTATATTGTAATTATTTTGAATAAAGAATTATTTTTGTAATAATTTATGTATTTAATAGTTTGAGAAAATAAATTATGCACTAACAATATAAAAGAGTTTTACATTGTTATCTAATTACAAACTGTTATGTATGATAAGTTTGTTAACTTTTACAATAATTACTTTAAAGTCATAATAATTATAATTTCTAATTGATTGACAGTATGAAACTTTTTAGACTGCCAGTGCATAATTATTACACTCGAATAGTTTCTTAAAATATATAGTATTATCTTAGATGAGAAATATTAATTTATGTACTGTCAAAAATCTTAGATGAGAAACTAAAATACTCATTAATAATAATAAAAAAAGAGCCAAATTTAAATAAAACGAAGGATCGAGAGACTTGCAAATAAAAGAAGATAAGAATAATTACTCGTCCAAAACAATTTTGTTAACAGTAATGACCCTCGCATTTAAATAAGCACGGAGAGTTGATCGCGTCGCGTGCAGCGTAAGCACATTGATGGTTCTCAAGTACAGCCGTTACTGTTGAAAGTCAACGCAGAAAAAGTGAAAGTAAACCAATAGGCAGCATACAACAGTAGCGGTTGTAATGTTAAAGTATAGACTTACATGCAGAAGATTTCATCGCTGGATTGGGGATAGGACCATTCGGTCCCTCACTCTATAAAACGGAAGATATTTGCCTTGCGCACGCCTGCGAGTGTGATATTTGAGCTTAAACCCTAGCCGCTTTGCTCTTCATTATTCAACCGGTAATTTTCTTCCTCATTCTTCTGTTTTCGCTCCTGAAACAAAACTACATATGATTTTGATGCTTTAATCTGCGTGTTTTTGCTGTTCTTTTCTCTTTTCCCCAATTTTTGTTGATTCGTGTTTATCGTTTCCTTTGCGTTTTTGGGGGGTTTCACTGTGTTTTCACTTGTTATCGGGGTTCTCTCTGATGTTGAGGTGCATATATACTTGTTTGAAATACGGATTGATGCTTGTTCAAGCTATCATGCTTATGGGTCAGTGAGAAGGAGAGAATGCTTTGCGATGATTAAGTTCTTTTGTTGAGGTTGCTGATTTATTTGCCTTTGTGTTTTCTATGTTTGCCAAATGGCGATTATAACGCCTGAAAAGAGATAGGCAAAAGTTGTTTTGGTTTTTGTGAAGTGAAGCTTATAACCTTTTAGAGCTTGTCATTCGGTTGCTATGGTTACCATGATGATGTATTTTTATTCTTGCGATCATGACAATACTGGTCTCGTTGTTGGTATCAGGAACTCGGAAGCTCCAAGTCCAGGCAACAATTATAATGGCATTGTGTAATAAGCTTGGAAATGTCTTGAGGCAGGGTGCTGCTCACAGCAGACAATCACCTGTTGCGTCCATGCTTAATTATATTCGCTGCATGTCTTCAAACAAGCTGTTCGTCGGAGGTATTGACATCTCTTGGAAAGATATATATGGATACAAACCACATATGTGTGGGCTCTATTTTATTATGGTTTTATTGTTTTGGATTTTGCTATTCTAGGCCTTTCATATGGAGTTGATGACCAATCTCTTAAAGACGCATTTGCTGGCTTTGGAGATGTGGTTGAGGGTGAGTTCGGCTTGCTTTCATTGTTACATGGTTCAATTTCAGTCACCT
This sequence comes from Spatholobus suberectus, assembly GCA_004329165.1. NCBI lineage: Eukaryota > Viridiplantae > Streptophyta > Magnoliopsida > Fabales > Fabaceae > Spatholobus > Spatholobus suberectus. The sequence goes on along the minus strand of CM014737.1, from coordinate 56,232,617 downwards.
GCTAGCTTCAGTTTACCAAATGTTTTCCAGTTTCCTTTGGTATCATTATAACATTGTGCTTACATTTTTGATGCACCATTAGATTTTTGTTGGTTCTAGGATTTTGTATGCAGAATACCATTCTCCAACCTCTGTTTGGGCATTTCACCTCGATATGATTCTTAAAATCATAGAAGCATGGCATTGGTATCTTATTTTAAATTGTTTAATAGCTATGAATAGTTTTTTGGTGCTGGTGTATCTAAGTGAAATTTTTGTGGTTTTATTATTTACAACTGGAATAAACATTAGAAGAGGTGACTGGTGGGATTTCATACCTGCACTAAGGAATGACTTCCTGGTCCCATTTTTGGTTCTGGCATACTTATACTTGTGGGTCTGTTTCACAGCAAGAGTTATAACTGATAGAGACACTGGAAGATCAAGGGGGTTTGGATTTGTCAACTTCTCCAATGATGAGTCTGCAAGTTCAGCACTCTCTGCAATGGATGGGCAGGTTGAAGTGCTTTTCTGTTTATATTGAACCTTTTTATTATAGTCATTGTTAGTTGACTGACGTGCTATTGTTCTTTAGGATCTAAATGGGCGAAACATTCGGGTATCCTATGCAAATGATAGACCCTCTGGACCTCGATCTGGTGGTGGTGGTGGTTATGGCGGGGGTTATGGTGGTGGTTTTACTTCTCGTGATGGTGGTTGGTGACCCAATCTTTTTATTTGTTGCCTTCTGCTTATGTTTTGAGTTTTTATGTTTATGCCTAGAACTTCTATTAAGGTTGTCACTCAAGTGATAGAGTAGTAATTAGTGGAATGTTATGTTTTTTGGCTTCCATTTCTTGGTTATGTTATTCTGTGATGTTAATGGAGCATTTGTCTTGATCTATTATGGTCAATGTGCATGTTGGGTTGGATTTCGAATTAGTTTTCTAGGTTCAGTGGTTTTTTTTTTTTCAGCCGCTAAAATAAAATAGGTGGTTTCAATAATTTTAAATTGTTATTATGACCTGAGAAAATGACTTGGCACTACCACTACTTTTTGTTGAGTGTAGCGGGAGCAATGTTTTAAAATAAATTCAGGGTATTGGGTCAATGGTTGAACCAAAGGATTACTAATTGAATCGCATGACACGGTCTTAATTAATTTTTTTTTTAAAATATTCATGCCATAAATTTCATACCTATAAATTTTATTAAATTAAATTGTAATGGTGATGTATAGTCCAAAAATAAATAAAAAATCAATAATGGTATTTGAGATGAGAGTGAAGGAAAGGACTGAATGTTACGCATTTAAATCAAACAAATAAAAGAAGTGAATTAAGGTTATGCATTCAAGTCAACACAAGAAACATTTATGTCGTATATATTTAGATTTACGGTTTTGGTGATTATTATCAATTTACATATGAATATTTATTTTTTATAATTAAAATTTATAGTAAATAAATATTTTTAAGTATGTAAATTATATTAAAAGTTGAAAATTTTATTTTTTTTAATAATTGTAGTTAACACGGCGTTTCACACTCTATAATTTTTTTTTTGAATCGGTCTAGGTCAATTTGTTGGTTTAATTAGCTGGTTCACTGATTTAACTACAAAATCTGTTGAGGCAAATGGGTTTATACCGGGTCGATAATATGTCTGATTTAATCACCGGTTTGGATTGGTTATACCACTAGTTCCTAGTCCAATTGGTTTGCGAGAGTTTTATGTTTAATAAAATGCTTCTATTATCAGAGTTCAAAGAACTAATGGCTTTGTGCAGCAGTCGTTGATTGGGTGTTCTGGCCGACAAGTTTACATAACTACACTCGATATTTGTCTGGGTAAAGGACAGGTGAGCTGAATATGCAAGTACATGCGACTGAACTGGTAACTTACACCAAGGACCACCCTTTTATATTATATACAAAAGAGATATTAATGTTTCTGGTGCCTGATTTTGTTTAGGAGTTAACTTCAATTTGCGTGGTTTGCTCGATAGTTGAAACCACTTCATCTATCAAGAACTTCACTGAGTTTACTTTTTTTGAATAAACCATCAATTTGGTATCTAAAGTATTACCTTCTCTTTTAATTAGTTCCTAAAGTAATAAAATTTTATAAGTAATCCTTTAAATATTAAATATCTATTAGTTTAGTTCTTAAGTTGATAAATTTTACTAATGTTCAAGGCCTACTTTGAAGGGTTTTTCAATACTAAGAGAATTGTTTAGTATGATTTTTTAATACTTGGAGAATTACTTATTTTATTTTAAGGACTATTTAGGAGAGGGTAATATTTTAAGGATGAAATTGATGATTTCTTCAGTTATGGTGTCAAACACGGGTTAGGTTTACTAATGATGAAATAAATCAAATAATTTGTCTGTCGTTCTTTCTTTTTATATTTTGGGGTCCGTCGTTCTAAATTTGGGGTTGTTTCCTTCCTGGTTGTAATATTTGGGCCTATCCAATCTTCGCGCCCACCTAAGGAGATTGTAAGCTTGGACTATCAGTTCGATTACACGGGCTTGAATCTTGATCTCCATGTGTACTTCTTCAGAAAGATGTGAAGTCGGGATGAGTTGACAATGGGTAGGTCTGGGACAATGGGTGGGAATATAACAGAACCTTTTTTTTTTTTTCTACTGGTAGTTTTAAAAAAATTCATATCTAAATCTTTACCGAGTGAATAGCACTTTTAATACCTGCTTCTCTATTTGCCAAATATTTTTATTTTATATTTAGATTTATTATCTCTATTTTAGTTTACTTGAACTTTATTGTCACTTATGATAATGCGGTTGTTTAATAAATTAATAAAACATCAATTTTGTTATAATATTAATATTAGTGATGAAAACTGTACCAAAAAAGTATTGTATATAACTTGGTTAAAAAATATTAAATATAATTTAATTCTTAACTATAAAATTATTTAATTTAATTAAAAAATTAAATATTAAGTTTTAATTATGAAATGCAATAAATATAGTATGTGAATATCAATAATGCCCTGTAACAACCAAACAATAAAAATGATAAGAAATAAACTTCTGTCGTGCGGTTTTGCAATTTCGCACGTTTATTCGAAGCCTAAAGCTTGCAGGCTGTGTAGGGGTAGGGGACGAATAATTGAATACGAGGAAATAAAGGTGGAGACAAATTTGATAGGTTCATACGCTTGAAATAATTTTAGAAGTTTAAACAATTAGTTCTTATTTTTATTCATGATTATAAAAGCATCCATAAAATATTAGCACACATTGAATTATGGTTCTGCGAATATTTTTTGTTTTGGGTTTACTGCTATATTGTTTTCATACCATAAAAGATAAAACAACTTTGAGCAAAACTAATCGTGACAATCCTTTTGCCAAAATCAATGGATTTTTGAACATATGTAGGGTTCGTCTATGCTGCCGCGAAGGGTAGAAGAAACGTTAATCTTAATGAATTAAATATGTAACTGTCTAGAAAAAGATGATTTCTTTTGTTTTCACTATTTTTTGGACTTTTCTAATACGGAATTAGTACCCCCGCTCCCCCTTTTATCTCAATATTCATTTGTCTTTCAACTTAGGATTTTTAGGGTACGTTTGGTTTAATTGATAGCTTATGTTATAATTTTTATTATTAAATTTATTGAAATAATTTAAAAAATTATTTTAATAAAATTTATGAAAAAATATTATAAGTTTTATAATTTTTTTAGTTCTAAATTCTTATAAACTTAAATTTTGTACAAATTCTTTCAAGGACAAAATTTAAATATAATTCTTTAGGTATTTTTAGTACTATTTTTCAATTAAAATTAAAAATTCACTTTAATAGTTTACATTAATTTTTTATGCATGTAAATTACTAAAATAAAACTCTTTAATTAAAAAACAATACTAAAAGTTCTTAAAATCCTTCTTTTAAATATCCTCCTAAATAGATTTCGTGGATGGAATACCTACTCAGTGTCGGTGAGCAGTCTAAGTTTCTGAATTAGGTCAAACAGTATGTCTTATCTTGTCAAAAGTTTCGAAGTGAAATGTGACCCTATAGTGGGGGCATGTGCTAATGTACCCTATTGTGAACAAAAGCTAAAGTTACATCGAGTACTTGCACAACGTGGTTGTTAGAGCGTCTTTGTCCCTCTCAATTCCCAAATTTGTCCACGTATATCAACATCACAACCATACAAAGCCAACACACAACACATTACGGTGTTTTTGGAAATTAATTGGGTTGAATGGAACGGGAATCTATCCTATATTTGGTGTTTTGGAAAGCTGTAAACCTCCTTTTAATATGGTTCAACGTAGGTTCCAAACACACCCTTGATCCCCTAGGTTATGTTTAGAACGGTGGCTAGGGTGAGAGATCCTAAGATTGTGTTTGGATCAGAGATTTTAATAGAGTAATTTGTTTTTTTAGAAAGTTTAAAATGTTTTATAATAAAATATGTTGTTTGGATAAATAATTTAATAAGAAATTAAAATTTTAGTGATTTGTAAAAATATTTTAATTACTTAAAATTATAAAATTTTAAATTTTACCTAAAAAATAAAAATTTTAAAATTTTCATATTTATTTTTTTTCTTTTTTTTCATTTCTATACTTTTTTTCTCTCTCTTCTCTCTCTCTTTCTTTTTCTCTCCTCTCTTCTCTCTCTATGGCCTCTTCTTTTTCTTCTCTCTATTAATATTAATAGAAAAATTTCAATATTTATATTTTTAAATTATTAAATATTATCTAATATTAAAATTATTTTTAAATTATTACATATATAAAAATTAATTAATATTTATTTTTGGTAAAATTTAATATTAAAATTTTAGTTTTTAAATATATATTTAAAATTAACTTTTGCATATATAATAAAAATTAAAATATCATATCTAAACTAAGAATTTGAAATTTTAAAAATTTAAATTAGTTAATTTAAACAAAAAAATTATTAAAAAAGTTCCTGCAAACTCACGAATAAATAGTCTCTCTTCTTCTCCAGATTCTCAAAACCTAAACGTCATGTACGTTTTTGAGTTGTGCCCATCGTCGTGATCAACCTCGACACCCTCCACGTAACTCCAGACAGCATCGGAAACCTGATCCTCACCAACCAACGGCTTCGGAGGAAGAGTCTTCTTCAAAAACCTCTTCACGCTCTGAGACGGCGACACTCCCCTCGAGTTCATCGGCCTCACCAACGCCACCACCGAATCGTCGCCGTCGTACTCGACACTGTTAACGACATTAGATCCAACGCCACTGTCTCTCTAAAACTTGACTGTTTGTTTGCTGGGTTTTGTTGATCTGGTTAGTGCGTGGGGGTGTGGGTTGTTGCATTTCAGGTTTGGACAGTGAATCTGCAGATCTGGAGAAGAAGAAAAAAGAAAAAGATCTGGAACCCGCTTTCTGGAGAATGGAAGAAAAAGAATGGAGGAAGAAAAGAAGACGAGGCGACGGCGCACAGTGTTTACTGAGGTTACTGCTTGAACATGGATAGGGGTAAATGAGTAAAAGAGAGAAATAAGAAAGAGGGAAAAAAAGAAAAAAAAATCTCAATCGTTAATTTAAAAATAAAAAAAATCTAACGGTTCAGAAACTCTTTCCCGTGGTAGGAGACGTGAAGGGATCTCCGCTGATTAATCATTTAGTGACCTTTTTTAAAATCAAAATACTAAAATAGGGTTGTTACTAAACATATTATCGGTATGGGGTTATTTTGACAATTGATTGGTCAAATTCGTTAGTCAAACTAGTGAGAATCAGGTTACGTCAAACATTTTTATTTTTATTTTTTTAAAATTACACGTAGGAAGCTAATATGAGAAAAAAAATGCAAGTCGCAGTAGCAAAAATCACAGGATGATGCCATGTGGCGTCATCCAGTGATTTCTGCTAGTAGTAGTAGCGAAAATCACACGGCGACGCCACGTGGCATCACCCTGTGATTTCCACTAGTAGTAGTAGTAGCAGAAATCACAATGATCAAACATGTGTCGATGATGCAGAGTTTCGCTACTGCAAGTAGCATGTTTTGGAGCCTGAAAATGGTTTCAGATGAGACTACGCTGAAGCTGCTAAGAAGAAGAGTTGAGGAACTCACAAAAAAGAAGCATGTTGAGGGAAGAAGCGTTGTTGTTGTGTTAGGCGGAAGATGCGGAAATGACGCCGTTTTTGGATAAGTCACCAACCAAATTGGGGTTGTGGGGAACCTGCTGACGTGACACTGCTTCAGGATGCTGAAGGGTTGGAAGAGGTGCGAGTTGGCCGTGTTTGGGCAGACGAAGTTGGTTCAAGCCTTGGCGCCGCGCATGCGCATGGCTCGGGCGGCATAATCGTAGGTGCAGGCATCCTCCTCTGCCGTGTCGAAGGTGCGGCTACTGGAAAATTATTTTATCAACAAATTATTATTCATTGCTACTTGCAGTGTGTAGTCTCTCATCTGAAACCATTTTCAGGCTCCAAAACACGCTACTTGCAGTAACGGAACTCTGCACCGTTGACACGTGTTTGATCATTATGATTTCTGCTACTACTACTAGAGGAAATTACAGGATGACGCCACGTGGCATCATCCTGTGATTTCCGCTACTACGACTTGCATTTTTTTTGCCACATCAGCTTCGTACGTGTAATTTTAAAAAAATAAAAATGTCTGACGTGGCCTGATTCTTGCTAGTTTGACTAGCGAGTTTGACCAGTCAATGATCAAAATAGCCTTATGCCGATAATATGTTTAGGAACAATCCCATTTTGATATTTTGTTTTTAAAAGGACCCCAAAATGGTTAATCAGCTGGGGATCTCCCAGCCTAGCTACCGTCTATGGATTAAAGTTGGAAAAGTATGTTTGGGAATTTCAATGTATATTTTCATATCTAAAAACACAAAATGAAGATTAAAGAAGGAAGAATTTGTTACTTTGAAAGTAAAATTAATTTGGAGCTTCTCTAACTACAATTCAAATATACACTTAGGATGTGTTTGGGATAGTTGTAAAAATTAAATTATTTCAATATTCGATTATATGTATAATCGATTATTGTTATAATCGATTATAATCAAAATTAGTTTTTGTTTGGGTAAATTTGTTGAAAAACGATTTAAAATAATTAATTTTGTTTAGATACAACAACAAAAATTAATTTTTACATAATAAATTACAAAAAAGAGTAGAAGCTGTTGGGTAAAAAGTTAGAAGAGAAAAAAGTTGTTGAAAAATTTAGGAGTAATTTGGACATTACATTTTTAAAGAAAAAAATTATTAAGAAATAATTATTAGTTATAAAAGTTTAGATACAAGATTTCAGCTTATTTTTCAGGAAAAAAAAACTTTTTACTAATTTCAGCTAATGCTCTAAACATACACAAACAGCTTTTTTGGTCCAAAAACAATTGAAATTCCAAGCATGCTCTTATTAGTGCATACAACATTGGTGGAAGGTAATGTCGGTATTTGTTTAATTGAATGATTTCATAATATAGCATTTTTATATCCTGAAATCCAGTTCCCATCCTTATAGCGAGTTATAATAGGTAGGGATACATGTGATTAACTTATTTTGTATTTAAAATAGTTTATAATTAAACATTTATGACGAGAGTTTTCTTAATAGCAATTATTTTTTCAAATTTAATCAAAAACCAAATTCGCAGTTTTGCTTTTTATCTACTGATCATGGAGCTAAGTAAGAAGAGGCATTTTCATTGTGTTATTCATAGAAAATATACTACATAGATCATACATGCATTAAGCAGCAGAGTTTGGTATCTTTGCAACTAATTTTGAAACTTCATACAGTATAATTATATATTTTTATAAAAGTAAACTATGTTCCGACTCCTTTGCTAATTGGTTCCCTTACACACATTAAGAAAAAAGAACCAACAAAATTAAAAAAGAAAAATTGCGTTGACATTAATTATGTGTAAGTGTTCTTTTGTCAAGTTTCCCCTTCAACAAAATTAAATTATTTGTTAATTATTATCCCCAATCATGGGTGTTCATGAGACACACTTATCTTTGTCTCTATTGAACATGAATTTTTGATAGAATTGTTTATTTTAATTTAATCCTACTTGATCAAGACCTAATAATATATAAAATAACAATATATCAAATGTAATATTATATAATTAAATTGTAGAATTAAAAAATATAAAATCAAAATCAAAATATATTTTATAATATATATTTCAAAATAAATAAAATCAATATAAATATAATATGATGTCATATAAAAATGTTATTTCAATATGGTAAATGAAGGCCTAGACCTTCTTAAAGATACATGATATTTAATTGAAATGAATTTGAAGGCTTGGTGGTCAACTATGTTAGATACTTTCTTTGGTTTCGACTATAAGTAAACAAATTTATGTATATTGGTCTAAAATATAAATAAATCTTAACTAATTTCATCTTATTTAATGAAATCATCTTCAAAATACCCTTCATTGAATTGAGATTTTATTTTCAATGACCATTTTTTATTCTTGATATCAAATTTTAACGAAGGACAATTTAGGAAAAAAGATTATTTTTAGCGGGATTAATAAAATTAAATGATGTTAACCAACTTTCTTAATTAGCATGAATTATATTTTCTTTTTGCTTATATTCGAGACAAAAGGGAGTATAATATAAGAGATATGCCATCTTAATTCTTAACTCATTTCATTCATTGAACAAAGTTCATGGATTATCATTCCTTGAGTTGCGAGCTCATTCTAGTCTTCATGTTAGAAATAAGAATCCAGTTAAATTAGGTATATGTGATTTATATAATGGTAAGGCATGCTTCCATTTGTATCTATTAGTCATGTTTTAATCAATATGTTTAGTAAAAGTTAATTTAAGTGATTTGATCTAAAAATGACAAAATATAAGGATAATTACACTAAATTTCTAGGCTTAATTACATTTTTTTTTGTGAATTTTGCCCCAAAATTTATGAAATATCACAAATTTTGGCCCCACTAGAAAAACTGCCACAATTAAAATAATTTTGGGTTATTTTCCCTTTTAAACCATCCAAAATAATTAGGCATCTAAATAAAATCATATTATAACATTTCAATATTCAAAAGTTAAAACCCATATATTCAAGTCCACCTTCACAATAACTAACTAATTTTGGGTGGTTATTGATTTGAAATGCACCAATAGGGGGACAACTGATCTTGATAAATTAGTGAAGTTAGCATTTGCTGAATCATACATATGACAAATGAAGCATGTGATCATGTGAGAAATTAAAACAATGGCATAAAATTACTGTTAATTATGTTGATTATTGTTTCATCATTATTGAATATAAGGCATCACATTTAATGTAAAATTTGATCAAATCACACACGTAATGCAGCACACAAAGCCATACATAGTGATGAAATTAAAAATGTAGTATGTTTTTCACGTCGAAAGAAAGTCCACTTTCTGAAGGTTTATAACCACTATGGAATAAACACATAGGTGACCAAATTTCAATGTCAATCAATTAACTTATAGCCTGATATCTAGAGGACTCGTGTTCCATGTCACAATTGAGTCTTCCATCTAAATTCTAAATCCAATAATACTTGTATAGAGCCAGCTGTCATTGAGCATCCACGGCTAGTGAAGAAGTTAAAGGCAAGTTGGCAGTAGCTAGAATATTAATATTGCAGTCCACGCGTCTTGGCATTTAAATTGTGTCATGGATAAAACCTCATTCCCATCCCGTGGCTCCCAAGATCTTTCTTCCATTTGGTCAAAGTTTGGGCCTTACAAAACAGAATAGGAGTGGCCCTGTTTTGATGTATACGGCATTATCTTGGTTGTGTAGCTGGACATTATCTCGGCCACACGCACATTGTAAGAAGGATCTATTGACCTACCTATACCTAATTATTCTTATATTGTTCTTTCGAGCTGAACATAATATACAATTACCTTATGTTTGTTTCAATAATCGTTACAAGTAATATGATGGATCCCTTCCTTGAAATCTTTTTCATTGTTGATGCTGATAGAATTTGGGTGTTTCATTTCTCAAGAGGCAAGACCATGTGAATATATATATACACCATAAAGAGAGTTCTACTTGACATTTGACAAGAAGCTTGTGACATAGATGCATGTCCTGGGGCTTGTCTTTACCGTACATGTGAATAATTTACTTTTACTTTTTCAGGTTTGGGATAAAGTCACTTCTGTATACTAGGGGTGTTCGTGGATTGCATTGGGTTGATTTTGAAAAAAAAATCATCTGATTCAATCACTTTGGTTTTGTTATTTTATCATCCAATCGGTTTGGTTTAAAATTTAAATTCAATCCAATCTGATCCAGTTTAAAACAGTTTGGATTGGATCGGTTTTTGGTTTTAATCTTACTATTATTTTTTAAAAAAGTGTTAAATAAATAATATGATATATAATAAATGTGTTAAAAAATAATTTAAAATATCAAATATTTTATTAATGAGTCATTATATAACTAATACTAGTATAACTCTTCAAATATATATTATTAAAAATAAATTTACACAAATTAATAATTATGTTTATGTATCTTTACTCAAATAGTTACTAAAAAACTATCTTTAAATAAATATGGTTTTTATAAACAAGTATAATTTATGTGATAATTTTACAAATATATAAAAAATAAAACTATAAACATGAGTGATATTAGAAAATTACAAGTAAAAATATATATGCATGTATAAGTTCGGTTTGGATTGGATTGGATCGGTTTTCAAAATCAAATTTGAAATCCGATCCAAGCCAATAAAAAATTTTGGTTTTTTCAATTTTCAATTTTTTCAGTTTTCTGTTTATTCAGTTTTCGGTTTTTTGGATTGGTTTTTTCGGGTTTCATTGGATTTGATTGGTTTATAAACACCCCTACTGCATACATATACATACTGACTTGGACACTTATGCTGTGTTTGTTAAGTGAAAAATAGAGTAAAAGAGAATAGAAGTAAGTGAAAGAGAATAAGTTATTGTTGTTTGGAAGGAGAGAAGTGGATAGAAAATTTAAAAAATATTGTAGGCCCACACAAATGTATCTGTTCTGAAATGAGAAGAAATAAGAGGAAATAATTGTTTATTTTACTTGTCCTATTTTACCCTTGTTTTTGTGAAAGGTGCAGAATCCATAAAATTATCACTGTCCCATTCGTCTGTTTCCTCCATACTACTGTGCAAACCGGTTAAGTCTTATGCAAATCGATTTCCAGTGTTTAAAAAGGAGCGGAAGCATTGATTTATGACAATAAGGTTAAATTCGTACTTTTTTTAATAATTTTTTTTAAAACTAAACAATTTTACAAATTTATTTTTATTTTATTTTTTTTCTATTTTTCTTCAATCAAACAACTCTTATTTTCATTTTATTTCTTATCTATTTCTTTTCTCTTCTTTTCTCACCTTTTATCTTCCTTTTTTTTATTTTCTTCTTTTTTATCAAAGATAGCCTTAATTACAATGTCGCAAATTATAGGATATTGTCGGCTCATAAGCCATAAACATTACTAATTAAGTTATAGAATTATGAAATTCATATAACAGTTTATATAATAATTATATAATAATATGTTTTTCTATCATTGTTGTAAAATTTGTTGTATAAATAACATTATTCTACATTGATATATATTTTTATACTCTGGCTCTGGATGGAGTACCAAGTAGTAAACATACTTGAAAAGGAAACAGAGAATCATAATTATTTAATCGGAGCTCAAAATTTTGACTTAGTGCGCAGGGACAACTAAGAGGCCATGAGTACTTGCAAAAATAATGCCTCTTTTTTGAACGCGTAAGTCTTTAACTTCAACCCTGTCCGCTACCCGGAACGTCCAAGGGACGACTGTGTCTTTTTGTTGTAAACAACTGGCTGAGCCTTCTCCATTCTGACAGTGATGATTAGCGTCATAATTTTACACGACAAAAATTTTCTCAACTATTGTTGAATAACAATCTTCAATTAATTTAGGGCTCAAATTATCCACGAAATGATGATTGGCTGCCATAATACTTTTTTTTTTTTTTTTTTCATTTGACTATTATTAAGTGTGGATAAAAGAATGAAATAAAGAAAGAAGTGAAGTGTCTTTGCTGCTCTCCCACAATGCCTCTTTCGATTGGGACCAACGGGGAATAAAGAAGTTTAAAAGTTTACAGGTTACAGGGCATTTGAGAATGAGAAGTGTGATAATATTAATTTAAGATTTGAAGTCGTTTTGAGAAATTTTATCATTTGTTACGAAATTTGAATATATTTTCTTGCCATTAAATATTATAATAAAGTCATGATAAAAAAGACATACAGCCACTTACACACATTTATATAAGACATATAAAATAAGAATAGTTTTTATTTTAATCCACTAAGATCTTGTGTTTCATTTTTTGTATGTTTTAAACTTTGTTGTCGTCATTGTACGTACAAAAAAACATAATTCTTATTTTAATAATGTGAGAATATAAATCCTAATCATATAATTATATATAAATAATCAAGATCAAAAATTAATTAGTGATTATATGGCCACTTAAAAAAATATGTACATTATTTTTGTAATGTTGAAAATTTAAATTAAATTCAATATTTAATTTTCATTGTTCTCATTCTTGTAATAATCAAGTATTATTTTACTTCGATAACTCCTTATATGTGTGTGTAAGATATAATCATTAATGGTGTGTTTTTACATGATAGAAATTGTATGTGTCTAACCATATCTATTATTCAAGAAGAGTTTATTTAAATCAATTTTTAAGTAGATAATGTTTTTAACGTGGCATTTAATTATTTGTTTACCTTTAAATTTAAGTAAAATATAGAAAAGATAAATTAAAACAAAAAATTATGTATGTATAATTAATTTACATAAATTAAAAAGGTATAAATTAAAAAATATTAAATTAAAAATATACTTAACTAATTTTTAAAAAATAAAATGTTATTTTTAAGTGAGAATAACTAAATATTTTAACATTTTTTAAGAGAATAAATTATAATTTAATGTATAAAGAAGGATAAGTTACCTCTCTCGTGTTGCTTGAAATGCTTTAATTTATTTATAGTTGTTGTGCATTACATGTAGCTACACATATTTATCTTGTAGCAAAAACACTTTATCCTTTTATACGAATAAAAAGAAAAAGGAATAGGAACTTAAATGTACCATGTGAGTTGTGAAAGAGATAATTTAACTTTTGAAAATGAAAGGGAATACGATATGAAAAGCAGATACTTTTAATGTATATGCCTACATGGATAGAGGAGCACTCATATGTCCTGTGTGCAGCTTATCGCATTTGCTTTCATTGGCAACAGATGATTCATGTTTAGGCCAATGAAGCATATTTTCACACTGGGGATGTCGCGAATTGTAACCACCAATTTCTGTCGTTTCCTTGCTGATAGCAAAGTGACTAATTTTTGCCCCAATGAGTTTCGAAACCATTTTGCATAATGTAAAGGTATAGGTATAGGTGTGCCCATCCAATTAGTCTTAGGTGAGTGCCACATGATACACTCTGTAATATTTTCTACAGAAAGGGGACACATGAATATGAAAGCACCTCCAAAGGCCAAAGCAATGAATGGCAGTCTAAAAAAATAGGCCAAAATAAAATTTTGGTCCCTTATTTATATTTTAGGTTTTAATTTGATCTTTTATGTTTAAAAAGTTTTACTTTCGTCTCTTAAAGTTTTTTTGTTACACCAAATTAGTCTTTCCGTTAGTTTATTACATTAATTTGATCAATTTAGTGACACGTGACAAACTGTGAGAGGTGCCACATTAGCCAAAATTGACACTATTAGTGTCAAAAACTGACGGAAGGACCAATTTGGTCTAACAAAAACATTATAAGGGATTAAAGTGAAACTTTTTAAACTTAAAGAACCAAACTAAAACCTAAAATGTAAATAAGGAATCAAAATTATATTTTAACCAAAAAAAAAAATACGGATCCAATGATGAGCCAAGAGAAAAAGAAAACTGTAACTGTAAATAATAATAATAAAGTGATGAAAAGAAAAGAAAGGTGGGAGGCACATACACATAATTTGTTGAATAACAGAACAGCATTCATGTTTTTTGGTTCTCAAATCAAAATATATGGATAAAAAAAGGGGAGAGATCTGCAACCTTTGTGGCAGACCCCACCCGGCATTATTACACCTTCCTTTCCCTTTCCTTTCAGATCTACAATACATACACTTGCTCCTTGCTTTTGTTTTCTGTTTTTTCCTTGACATTTATGGATCTTCATCTATACCAGATATTTATATATGTATAATAGCTACACCAACATTTTGATCCTTGGACACGGACCAGCGACCACAACATTAATAATTAACAAAAAATAACAATAATTCAACAAAAAGCAAAACAAGAAAAATGATGAGAAGGTATTTTTTTTTTTTCTTTCTTGTAAAAACAAAAGAGACAGAGAGAGAAGGAGAGCATGTTGTGTGGAGTACCGATGTTCTTCCACCTCATTTTGGAGTGAATTGAGATGAAAATATGAGAGATAAAAAAAAGAAAAAAAGATAGAGATAGAAAGTAATAGATATAATGGGTGATGTGATAAAAGAAGAGAGAGATAGAAAAAAAAAATGAGGGAAAAGTGGGTGGAAGAGAAAGTGAACGGATGAATTTGGTGTGAGGGATGACAATTAAGCGGAATCCTTGGGGTAGGTCATTCATTGTCAAGGCGTTTTTCCTTTTTAACCCTTGTCTGGACCCCGTAATAACCGACGTACCACTTGACGAACTTCCTGAGACCGGTGGCAAGATCGGTGGTGGGTTTATACGCGAAGTCCCTGTAAGCCAAAGTCACATTGGCGTGTGTGTAGGGAACGTCGCCGTTTGAGGGCATCTTGATGACGTGCTTCTTTGCCTTCGTGTTGAGCAAACCCTCGAGAATGGAGACCAAGTTCCCCACGGGCACGGGGGACGTGTTCCCGAGATTGTAAACCCTCAACTGGGCCGGGCCGCGCTTCTTGCCGCCGCTCCCGGTGCTCTTCTCGGCGGTGTCGAGGGCCCCGAGGCAGCCTTTGACGATGTCGTCGATGTAGGTGAAGTCACGCGCCACCTGCTTCCCGTCCTGCGCCTCGTACACGTGGATGGGCTTGCCCTGGAGGATGTCCTTCGTGAAGAAGAAGTAGGCCATGTCGGGCCTCCCCCACGGGCCGTAGACCGTGAAGAAGCGGAGCCCAGTGAGGGAGAGCCCGTAAATGTGGTTGTACGTGTGCGCGATTTCCTCCCCGGCTTTCTTCGTGGCGGCGTAGAGGCTGGCGGGCTGGTCCGTTCGGTGGAGCTCGGAAAACGGGTTTTGGGTGTTGAGCCCGTAGACGGAACTGGAAGAGGCCCACACGATTGCGGGCTGGGGGTTCGCGGACTTGGCCACTTCCAGAAGGTTGACGAAGCCGGCAATGTTGGCGCTGACGTACGACTGGGGGTTCTGCATGGCGTAGCGGACCCCGGCCTGCGCCGCGAGGTGGAGGATGTGGGTGAAGGCGACGATGTCGAAGAGCTTCTCGAGCAACGGCGTGTCGTTTAGGTCGCCTTCGACGACGAAGACTTGGTGCTTGGCGAGCATTGCCTGGCGGGCGCGCTTGAGGGAGGGGTCGTAGTAGGCGTTGAAGTTGTCGAGGCCGAGGACGCCGTCGCCGCGCTTCTTGAGGGCGAGGGAGCAGTGGGTCCCGACGAAGCCCGCGGCTCCGGTCACCAGGATGGAGAAGCCGTTGGGGCGGCGCGGGGTGGAGGAGTGGCGGACCTGCTTCTCCCAGGCGCCGAATGCGGAGGAGAGGAAGTGGGAGTGGGCGTGGACATGGCGGTGGCTGGTGTCCCCGAGGGGAGGGTAGTTGAAGGTGAAGAGGAATACGAGGATGAGTGCCACTAGCAGAGTGGCGCGGAAGAGGATCTTCGAGGACGCGTTTAGGAGCTTTGTGCTGTTCACTCTCCGGATGTAGCTGTTGTATCGCTCTAGCTTTATGCTCTTGCTCGTGTCTGGAGGAGAAGAAGCCATTCAATTCAATTCCTCACCCACCAAATTTGATTGTTATTAGCTTAATATAAAAATATAGTATTTCTATTGCTAGCTAGCCGTCAGTGTGTGTGTTGCGTTGTGAATGAACACACACTACCACGGCGGATCCAAAGGGGTAGGGCTACCTCCAAATGCGTGCGTGTATGTGAAAGCGTGTTTGTGAGTGAGAGCTGATTTGAGGTTGAGCCCTGAGGTTTCAAGTTTGTGAAAAGACTAATATAAAGGAAAGGGGAGGGACAGAACTAGAAGGGAGGAGGAAATTAAGAGAGAGAAGATAGATGGCATGGGTTGGTTGGACACCACTTACTTTTTCTCCTTAACTCTCCTCACTGTCACACCCATGGAAAGTGCCAGTATATATCTCTATGTAAATAATAATATTAATAATAATAATAATAATGTAATTGTCCGCTCGCCTGAATGTAGCAAGCTCATACAGTCATATACCCTTTTTTGCATAGTTATGTTGTATTAACTATTGTGCTACGTAGGCATTGCCATTGCCGTTGTCGGTCATGGGTGAGCAAATTCTCGCACCATGTGCTCTGCACGTGCTAACATGTCAACTCTTTTGGTCCAAATTCACAAAATGATACCGCCATTGGCACTCTTAACAAGTGGGCAGCCTAACAGCAAGCAACCGGCTTTTTCCTTTCTTTTTTCTCCCAATTTCCATGTACCGTTAAATTGTTTGTTGTAAGAGCATTATAAAATTGAGAGGTTTGGCCAATTACCGAATCCACAGAATATAAAATCGTAGAAATGGATTATAGAAATCCATTTGGACTCCCGACATGAATGTACTTAAAGTCAATGGGTTCATATAGTCTGAAACGATGTGATATACTCACTCACACACTCTCGCATGAGTCCATCCACTTTACAAAAATTAAAAACCAATCAAACTGCTAATGGAAAAAATTGCTTCTTTTTATTCAGATCAAATCAAACGACATTTCTTACAATATAATTATACTCTTCAAGTTTTACTCTTAAATTAAACTAAGTAAACATTATTTATAGTTAATGAATGTAACTACAAAAATCAATGTCATTGCATTATTACTAAAAATGCTTAAAATAACCTTTAAGTTATTTAGATACACTATTACTTAGAATAAGAAAATTTATGCCCTTATAATTAATTAGTGTTTTAACGTAGTGTTTTAAATAACATTGACAAAATAAAAAAAAATTAAACAATCAAGAAACCAAATCTTCTAATCAATTCAAAACTGCTTTTAATTAAATCGGATTAAATTTAATATTATATTTAAACTGCTCTAATTGAACTACAGTTTATTTTTATATTCATTAGATTGTTTTACCTAAAAATCGGTTCAAATTGAGTCACAAACCCCTCTAACATACAGGGATCTAAGATAAATTAAAGTGATAAGAAGAGGATGATATTGTCAATACCAGATAAATATGTTTTTATTTCCTCTAAAATACTATTTTTTTGGTTTTGGTTCCTGTAAAATTATTTTTTTTAAAATGGTCTTTGTAATTTTTTTTTTGTTTTAATCCTTTTATTTTGTCTTATCCTTTTAATATATCTATTTTTTCATTTTAGTCCCTATAAAATTTTGTTTATTTTGAATTAGTTCTTTTGAAAAAAAAAATTGATGGGGACTAAAAACAAATTATTTACATATTACAAGGACAAAAACAAAAAAATTATATATTACAAGAACTAAAACAAAATAATAAGAACCAAAATAAAAAAAAAATTACAAGGATCATTTAAAAAAAATTAAATTTATAAGGACCAAAGCCAGAAAAAAGTATATTGTAAGGACCAAAAACATATTTAAGTCTTGTCTAAACTATAAGTAATTTTATAGTTAAATTAATCAATAGCTCCTTAAAATATTAAAAAAAAATTAATTAGGTCTTCAAACAAAAAAATTGTAATTGGATCCTTGATATTGTAAAATTTTACAATTAAGTCCCTAGGATTTAAAACTATCATAAATTATTATGTTTTGACAATTTCAAACGGTCATAAACTAACATCAAGGACTTAATTACCAACATTTTACAAGATCAAAAATCCAATTACAAAATTTTTTAGTTTAAGAACCTAATTAAAAAATCTCAAATAGTTCAAGAATCTACTAATTAATTTAACCTAACTCAATCATAACTATTCAACTAAACCCTAATGCCAAGGAATGGATGCTGACGAGTGTTTTCTTCTGAATTGACTACTTTTGTTAACCGCTGTTAGTTGATTATATATATATATATATATATATATATATACATTTTTTTTTTATTAATAGTTGATTATATTTTTAAGGTTCGGGAAAGAGTGACCATTAAATAGGCACCGACAATGCTAGAGTACGTATCGTTTTCATATTTGTTATATTTTATGTATGAAAATTGATTGTTAGAATCTTTCATGTTCTTTTAACATTTTGCAGTCATCACGTTAAATACAATCAAAGCCAAAGTTGATAATAAATTGCTGGCTTATCTTAATCTTGGCAATCTAATCGATGCTAATAAGTATTGTTGAAAGTTTACTTAATTTATGTTATTATATTCTTCTGATTCCAAATAGGATGTAAATTAAGGATGAGAACGGCCTTGGTCGGCTCTATATCATCCTTTCAGAATCAAATTTGTACCAAAAACTTTTTTATTCATTGCTATACGTAATTTTTTCCTTATATACTTGTACAACATTACTGAGTGGAAGACCTCCAAAATTTATGTGAATCTCACGACTTTTCTTTGATTATTCTATCCGAAATTCACTCCCTCCAATAGGCAATGGCTGAGGATTGCAATGGATTCTGATTCGATGCATCAGGTCGTCATAAATATGGCTAATAAACTGGCTATGGAGCCTCACTTGTATTAAATGTGATTCAACTTACTATCTTATTTAATGTAACAGTTATATTCAATTAAAGATCGAAAATTACTTACTATCTTATTTAATGTAGCCTAAATTATTTTGTTATAAAAACCAAATCTCTCATTCAGTATTATAGCTTTGTATATTTCGTTCTCGTACGACTAAAAGTACCAATACTTCGACATATTACAGCTTTAATTTTCAATCTTTCATTCTGACATTACTTCGTAATTAACAATACTTTATTCTTTTATTTTTTATTTTATTTTATGAAACAACATTTTACTTTTTAAAGTTTACGTATAACTTATATAATGCATATAATTATGTACAATTGTAATCATAATGTTCGACAAACGACATTCTTCATATGAACGGGATATAGTTGATAATACCCAAGACATATATTTGGGTTATTTTCAAGACAAGCAATATACATTCTTATCATTTACAGTTAGAGTCCTTATTGGAAATAATTACATGACGGTGGAAGAAAAATCAAGAAAGATGTTAAGAAAGGCTACAGAGCGCGCTGAAGGTTTTTGTTAAACTCGTAGCATTTCCCGTGGGCCTAGGTACGTTATGCACATGTAAAACCTTAGACAGTTTTTATTTATTTATTTATTTTTGGTTTCATGATATTCTTTTGAGCGCTCGGTTATTCCATTCGATAGCATTCACCCGGATCTATAAATCATCATACTGTTGAAAAAAAAATGTTAAACTCTCCATTTTTGGATTGCATATGTGAAGAGAAATAATGGAGAGAAAAAATAAAGGAAGGAAGAGAAATTAATGGATGCAACAAATGATCTAATAGAAAATGAAAACAAAAATAAAAAAATAAAAAATAAAAGTGAGATATAAGAGAAACTAATTGTAAATAACTCAGAAAAAGCATCTTATGAGAATCGAGTCTAGGATGCTTTTTTGAGTTATATTTACACGTATAAGGATTAAAACAAAATAATAAGGATTAAAATAAAAAATATAAATTATAAGGATCATTTTAAAAAAATAATTTTATAAGAACCAAAATTAAAAAAAATATATATTATAAAAACCAAAAACATATTTAAACCTTATAAAAAATGATAAATGCTTAAGATATTTAGATCGAGTAGCACTATGCCTTTTTAGAAGTAATTCACTGTTTATGAAGTTTTAGACATCCTTCATAAAAAATTCTGTGCAAGAAAGAATTAAATAAAAACTTCAATCTTTTATATCTTATTTTGGTGTTCGTATCGTAGAAAATTTGTATTTAGATACACAGGACGTCAATTCAATAATATTCCATCAATTGTAAAATATTAAGTCGTTTAAGGTTTATCTTAATATATCTCTTATGGTAAAAAAAAAATCTTAAGAATATCTCTTAAAGACATTTGTTTGAAAAATTAAAAATAATAAGTCAATGAAAATTACAACATGTAATACATATTTAATTTAACTTATTTAATTTTTTTTTTAATTTTTAATTCACACGATTCACGAAACTCTGTCATTTCCCCAAGCTGGTGTGATGGATGCGACATGGTGAAATGGAGGTTGGGTCGCTTTGGTTTTGAGTTCTGGCTTGAAAGGTCGAATTAAAAGAATTGGAGGCACATTGTTACTTAATTGCTTTCATATCACGCTCATCTTTAATTTTTTTTTTTAACACTTTGGCTATTAGCCTGACCCAATTGATTTAAAATACCAGATGTCTTATTAATGTTTAGTCACATTGGCTCATTTGGGTGCGATATATTCCTCTGTTACCGTTATCGTTCTGAAACTGCAATGTAGTTCAATGGATTCCTTGTTTTACTCTGCATGTGTGTTCTGATTTTTGCTAGAAGGGTCTTGGATATTTTAGCTCTGTTTTGAAACATCAAATGGGTCTGTTTTATAGGTTCTATTTTCATACAGTGGCAACTCCGGGTTGGAGTGGTATTGCAGTGTCATAATGATGGTTGGAGATGGTGGTTTATCAAGTAGAATGGATGATTTTGAATTAGAAACTAGGACCAAATTTTAGCCATGGAATGCCTCAAATTAGATGAGGTAGTTGGAGTGTGAAACTAATCCTCTGTTTTGGGTGGAACAATGATATGGGCATTGATAAGGGAGATTAGAGAAAATGAAGGTTTCGTTCAATGGAAGTTATGTTCTCAAGCCAAGGTAAAAGTGTAAAACTTTAGCTGGGGTCGGTGGAGATTAGTTTTTTGTGTTGTTGGTGCCTAAGACAAGTGACAAACAAGTCTCATATTAGAAAATTAATTAGAATAAAATAGTATTAAATTATAAATAATTTAGTAGATTATATGGCAAATTCACAACTATGTTAGCAATTATTTATCTATTTGGGACTCTGAGTCTTGATGTAGCTTTTTATATGCCAGGTCAACATTTAACAAACTTCTTTTAAAAGGAAAGATTAAAAGTAATTTTAATAAATGAGTGATAAAAACTAAGAAAATTTTAAATGAAGATCAAAACTAAAAATGTGTATATTTATAAGAGTTAAAAATGTATTAAGTTAAATTGAAATAAATATACTATTAATTTTATATTCAAATAATATAAGAAAATCTCATAAGAATAAGAATAAGAATAATTTTATAAGAATGCATTAATGGTATATATTTTTTTATATTGTCATCTAATTTTATATCATTATAAATGATACAATTGTTAATTTTTGTAATAATTACTAAAAAATATATTTAAGATGATTTATAATTGATTGACAACATAAAAATCATTATACTGGCAATATATGAAAATTAGACACAAATTAAAATAAAAGTTTTTAAATAAATATAATTTTAATTATATGTTGTAACAAAATAATAGAAAGAGAGAAAAAAATTACGATTTCCACACTCTGAAAAAGGTAATTTATCCGAAAGCATAATAAATTTGGCATAAAAAAAATAGAGTGAATCATCAATTTAGTCATTGAAATTATAATAAATAGTTAAATTGGTTCCTAAAATTAATGAAATACTAAAATGGTCCCTAAAATTGTACATCATCAATTAATTTAGTCTCTAAAATTATAACTAACGATCAAATTAGTCCCTAAAATAGATAAAATGGTAAAATGGTTCTTGAAATTGTAAATTATTAATTAATTTAGTTCCTAAAATTGTAATGGTTGGTCAAAGTCGTTCCTAAAGTTAAAAAGACATAATTATACTTTTTGTCTCCTAACATTTAAAATTTCCTGAATTTTGTCCTTAAAGGTTTTTTTTTGCACATTTTTACCCTAAACTTATATAACTTTGCAATTTTTGTCCTAATATTCAAAATTAACGCATTTTGCCTCTTAAGCACAATTAAGCCTTTAGAAAATGGTAACAGTGTCAGATATAGGATTTGGACCCTTGACCTCTTTGTTCTCTTGGACCACCATAACCACTAAGTCATTTAACTTGTTTAATTTATACATAAAAACTATACACGCACACACACACAATTTTCCGCATTTGTTAATTACACTTTTGGTTCCTCAACTGTACATTTAAATTTAAAATATGTAAAAATATTAAAAGTTAAGATGATCAACTTATTTATTAAATATATTTATATTTACTATATAAATTTAAAAATTATAAAAATTTATTTATTAAATTATATAAAATTATTTATTTGTTAAATTATACAATATCTTATAAATTTATTTATTACATATTTTTATTTTTGAATAATTGTCCTACAAATAAAAAGGTAGAAGATGTATAAATAATTTATAAATAATAAATAATATTACATAACTGAATAAATAAATTTGTATAATTTAGTAATTTGTATAATTAGAATTAAAATAAAAATATTTAATAATTAAAGTATCATCTTAACTTTTAATATATTTTTTATACAAATAAAAATATATACTTAGGAGATCAAAAGTGCAATTAACAAATGCAATAATGATATATATAATATATGTATTACATATAAATTAAACAAGTTAAATGACTTAGTGGCTTTGATAGTAGTAGAGAAAGAAGGGGTTAAGGGTTCAAATCTTATCTTTACCATTTTTATTATTTTCTAAAGGCTTAATTGCACTTTATGGACAAAATGTTGTGAAATTTTGAACATTGCCACACGAAGACATTGATCAATTAATGATAAAATTTACGAAATTATATAAGTTTAGAGTCAAAAAACTTTAGGGGTATAATTTGTGAAATTTTGAAAGTTAGGGATAAAAAAATGAAATTAAGCTTTTTTAATTTTAAGGACTAATTTGACCAATCATTTTAATTTTAAGGATCATTTTGTCATTTTATTTATTTCAATGATCAATTTGACCA
Organism: Spatholobus suberectus; assembly: GCA_004329165.1. Classification (NCBI taxonomy): domain Eukaryota; kingdom Viridiplantae; phylum Streptophyta; class Magnoliopsida; order Fabales; family Fabaceae; genus Spatholobus; species Spatholobus suberectus. The sequence continues at coordinate 56,209,397 of CM014737.1, read as the reverse complement.
TCCATTACAATTTTAGAGATTAAATTTATTGATAATGTACGATTTCAGGGACTATTTTGCTCGTTTATTAATTTTAGGGGCCAAATTTACTAGCCATTACAATTTCAGGGACTAAATTGGTAATTCACTCAAAAAAAAAACGTAATATAACAAGAGATATGAAAATTAAACAATATTAAAATTTCACGGGAAAAAGAGACCAACTAATTAATTTCTTAACGTATTGACGTTTTGTTGATTGAATTAGTTCGAATATAGTTCAATAAATACAACTTTATTATGAAGGGAGAAAGAAAATTAGTTTGGAATGAGAAGAGTAAATAAATATGTGACTAATATTAATTAAACATATTTTGAATAATTGACTAGCATTTTTGAAAGAGTTTACTTACAATTTGTTTGGATTTATTTTGTAACACACGGCATGAACACTTCTATATGTGTTTGAAAGAAATTATAAAAATAATTTATGATATGTCTAAAATTAATTTTTAGCTTATTTTAATAAACGCTCCGGTATAACTTACGAAAATAACTTATAATTTATATGAAAAAAATTTAATTATATTTCATCTTCAGTTATAGAAATAATGTATACATAAGCACTTATATGATATTAAATATACATTTAATTAAACCATTTATCGAAACGTGGCCTAAATATAAACTAACAAATAAAAATTAAATTTAATTAGAATGCTCTAAGAGTATAAATATTTTATATACATCTAATCATAATTATCATATATAATAAGATTCTTAAATGTTATAATAATTGTTTTAAAATTATATCTAAAGTAATTTTGAATTAATTAAAAATATAAAAAATATCAAAATTAAACTCATAAAAAATATGCAATATTTACTTGATAAGATGTTTTGGACATGGTTTATATTTTGTTGTTTGTCGAATATTGTACATTTTTTTTTTTCAAAAGCTGCATCATAGTAATAATTATGGAGGCATATTTCCATATCCTAACAAACTTTACGAGAAAGTTCCAACAATTTTGTCAATTATAGAACAACATTCAATTTCCATTCCCAATTATAGGTCATGTAAGTTTCATGTATATAAATAAAATAAGAGTTTAATGGTTATGCACCGTCAATGTAAAAGTTTTACACTGTCAACCAATCAGAAATCACTATTAGTATGATTTTGAACATAATTATTATAAAAGTTAACAAACTTATCATGATTTGTGATTAAATGATAGTGTACGATTGTTTTACATTATCAGACTATCAGTACATAACCTATTTTTTCATAAAATAATTAGATTCTTACACTCCTTCTACACCTTTTTAAGAGAAAAAAAAATATGTATACACATCAATGATACATTAAAAGGGGAGAAACACAAAATATAAAATAGATATACAAAAAACATTATGGAAAAAGTAACGAGCACAAAATTTGGAAGTTGGAACAACATATCCCTCTCTCTATATAAATGTGCAAAACTATCTACTTTTTTAGGTCTTCACTCTTCCCACTCTCACTCACATACGCTTTCATTTGAATACTCTTCTTTTATGAAGAGGCAGACTTCACTCTTCTAACATGTACCTGATATATTTTTTTATGCTTTTAATATCAATTGAATGGTTTAACAAGTTGTATCTAAATATCAGAAACCAATATACATACATGCATATGTATATGTATATATATATATATATATATATATATATATATATATATATATATATATATATATATATATATATATATATATATATATATATATATATATATATGTTATCTTTAAAATTCAAATATGCTTCTAATATGCATATGATATATCCTCTTAAGTTTTTAATATCAATTTAACGATTTAATAAGCTGTAACTAAATATCAAAAACCAATTTTGAATATATATATATTATTTTCAAAATTCAAATATGCTCCTAACATGCATATGATATTCCTCTCTATATGTAAATTAAATAACTATATTGAACAAGAGCATTTTTAGCTGTCATTCTTTAACGAGAGTATTTTTATGAAAATTTCTTAATCTTTTGTCTCTTTCAATATATTATTTTCAATATCTTTAGTTTTAACTTTAATTTCAATATTTTTCTAAAAAAATATCGATAATTAAAAATAATATTGTATCACAATATGAAATATTTATTATAAATCTAAAATATATTTTATATGCTCTAAAATATTTATTTATTAAAAATTTTAATTATAATATAATTTATATATTTAGAAGTATTTATTTATTACCAATTTTAATTACATAAAATAAACATTTATTCTATGGAATATTATAAATGAGGATTTGGAAAGGGAAAAGTTGAGAGTAGAAGAAAAATAGTTGTAATGAAATTATGTAAAATCTGTGAGGAATTTTTTATATATACATATAATATTATTTAATATTCTTTATATAAGAATCTTGTAATTCTTACACTTAAATTTTACAAAATCTTCTCACACTTTTTCATATTAACAAAAATATAACTAATAGGTTGGGTCTAATAGAAGATATTAGTCTCCCACAATATATCAAATCAAGGTTCAAATTTTTATTGAAAGAGGTGCCCACATTTAGTGTCTGATTGTGCATCAAGCGAGAATACCTTTGAAGAAAGATACCTGAAAGAAACCAAAAATTTTATATTGAAAAAAAATACGAATGTCAATGCTTAAACAGTTAAACATATTTGTTAATTTTTTTTTTCATAAATAATGTTATGTACATAGATATAGAATATGATAGACACACATATAAGCGCACACATATTTTTCATATCTATAAAAATTTAATTGTTTAATTTTTCTATTTTTTATGTACATACATTTTAATGTGTATGTTTATTTTGATATAATGTTAGGAATCAAATATTTTTTTTAAAAAAATTAAGATTTGTTTAATTTTTTGAAAAGTTGAAAAGTATGTCTAAATAATTTAGAATAATTACATAAGTTTTTTTAAAAATATTTTAATGATTTTAGAAAATGAAAACAATAACTTATGTTTTTAAAATTATAAAATTATTTTTGATAAGACTACCTTTGGTTCTTCATCTTTCATGATTACAAGGATTAGCATGACATCAGCACCACTAACACCCCATGTGATTAAATTAGATGCTTCATGCATGAAATTATTCGTATTCATACCGACAGCAACAACATGAGTCCATTCACTACGTCTCCCTTCTAAAAGCTGAGATTGGTAGTTATGTAATTCCGATAACTGTCTCATCAATAATAAAAGATCCAATACTCTCTACTCTTCCACACTTCATGATTTATATATTTTCTTGCCAACCCAAATATATATGAAATTAGTGTAAGAAGTCGTACGATATTATAGTGTATATCATTTAAAAACATAATGAATAATTAATAAAATTCTACTATAAAAGGTAAAAGATTACAAGTTTTTATCATTTATTTTATCAGTAAAATAATTCATCAAATAAATTGTTTTGCTTAAACTGGTTATGTTGAGTCTAAAAACACATCAAATGAGGTCTCTAATTGGTCTTGAAATGTTTCAACGGTTGAGCCTAAAATTAAAATGAGAAAAAAAGATAAAGTTTGATAGGATCTAAAATTTCAGTGTTACTATAACATTAAACAACCATAACATGCATCAAACTAAACTTAGATACCAATTGATAAATTTTAATAACATAATGATGTAAAGTTATGACATGGTGATAACACATCATAACATTTATGAAGGGTTAGACAAGTGTGTTGTTGAAGATGACATGAAATTCATGTTTGTTACCGGTTATGTTACATCTTTGACAAGTGTAACAAATCATGCAAATGGTCAATTAGTGAGTAAAGATATCGTTCCAATGAGAACCTGGGCAATACCTAGCACGTTACACACCTTTTATTATCTAAACGATCGAAATAATTAAGCAGTGGTTTAGAACAAACAAAAAATTAAATCTTGTAAACATAAATTAATACAAGAGATTAAAGGAAGCAAAAGTTGAAAACTCTTTGTATTTTTATCAAACACTTAATATGCAAAAAATGGGTTTAACAAATAAAAATGGAAGATGCTCAGGTTAAACTTTACCAAACTTCTCTCTCATGCAACACAAAGGTCATTCATCCACTTTACACTCCAAATATTAACACTAACCCACAAAAATACTAAAACCCTAATTCTTTAGAAGATAAGAGCCTAAATTCCTTAGTTAAACTCCAATTTGTTGGATAGCTTAACTAAGTAACTTGCATTAAGATTAGAGGTTAAAAGATAATAAACCAAGTTTCATTCTTAGATATAAGGTCTATTAGGTGCTTTACTTCATTTCAAGATTTAAAATGTATTTTCCAATCATAAATTAAACCAAACATCAAGGTATGGAAGATCAACCACAACAAGCATTAAGCAAAGAAGTAAGACACTAATATTGAAGTATAAAGATGACTAAATAACTCAAAATAAATACATCAGAGTTGGTTTGGTTACATCTAACCTCAACAATGGAAACTTTAGCTATTCATAGACATGTGTGGACCAAAAATCCATAAAGAATTGAGAAAAGAAGATTTACTATAGGTCCAAAGTTAGGCCAAAAGTGCAAGATGTCCCATCAAAACCTCAAAACATTCCTTTTGTCACACTTTGTTGGTTGTCAACTCATTAATGTTGCACTTAATGCATATGTCCTTGCACTGAGTGTGACTTCGAAAAATAAATGAGGCTTTCTGAAATGGTCATTGTGCTTAGTGTTTAATTGACTAACTCTCTGTTTGATAATGTTAGCTGTTAATGAAGTGGCGCTAAGCATTGTTCCTACAGAGAGGGGTTTCTCTCTGAAGTGAGGTAATATGCGCTTAGTGCCAAAAGCCAAACTTGTGCTTAAAAAAAAGGGCTTCAAAAAATGGCCTGCTCCTCTTCTTCAAATCCTACAAAAAGTAAGGTAAAACTAATAAATTCCTAATAAGTTAGCAATATGGTACCTAAATCTAATAAATTACATAAACACATTAAAAGGATGCTAAACAAATGTCATAAGTCGAGAAAAGAAAAGATAATTGCTTAAATATGCACGTGAAAGGTATGGGAAAATGACAATTATCATTATCTCAAAATGAATCACGAACAATGGGATGAGGGAAAGCTCCTCTATACTTGGCGGCTATAGTTTCCCACACAATGTTATTCCACACAAAATTGTTCAATTAGACAACAATTTTATAATCATTAAGCAAAAGCAGAGACCCTTTATTTGGACACTAAGTGAGGATCCAACCCATTATAAGTGCGCTCATATTACAAGTTCAAACAATTAATATATATCAATTAAAATACTATAAATCTTATTTCTATAATTAATATTAATAATTTAAAATTTAATCCAATTATTAAATAATACTAATCTATAAAATTTTAATATTTTTTGCCCATATAAAAACTAGCATGTTGTAAAGAGTATGTTTCGCGATCTATTAATACCTGGTAGCATTGAGTCATAATGAAGCTAAGCATAACATTTTACTCAAACAACATTAGAGAACCTGAAAAAAAAAAAAAAAAAAAAAAGGTGTATTGTCAACTTGTGCATTGTCACTAAAACACATTTGATGTCATGACTCACTTCTATAACTCCTAATCTCAAGTTTGTTTTTGTGTATAATTTGTCCGAAAGAATCCTCCATGAATAAGCTATCACTTTCAAAGGGAAGAGTTTTGCCCAAAACTTCTTAACAAAAGATCTATCAATTGTTGAGCACGTACTCCTCTTATAGTAAGATGTAAGCTGATTTCATTAAATAGACCTTTGAAAGATCATGTTTCCAACATCAATTCTCAACCTGATTCTGATTCAATTTAAGATTCATCGAAGTAAGCATGTTAAAAAAATTAGGCTTAAGTATATTTTTATATCTTGTAAATTCGATTAAAATTGATTTTAGTTTTCTAATTTTTGTAGTTTTGATTATCATAAATTATAAAAATTATTCTTATTATCATTTAGTGGTGACTTGACATACATCTAAATATATCATATTAATAATTGCTTTAAGGTAACATGTCTCGATGCATATTATATTTTAGAAATTATTTTAGAAAATTTTAAATTTATAAGCACTAAAACTAATATTCTTATAAAGAATAAAACCAAATCTAACCATATTTATAGAGATTAAAAACATATTTTATCCAAAAAAATTATTGTAAATTGGTTTCTTTCTTTCAAAGATTAAAAGTATAATTAAATAACTTATCATTTTGAACCTTTTTAAAAGAAAAAAAGTATTGAGAAAATCTCCCTACTAACATAATAAAAGGCATTGCGAAAAATTGAGATAATTAAAAAAAAAAGGGTAAAAGAACGACGTCCTTTTTTTTTATTGTAAATAAACTTTATTAATGAACCGGAATCAGTTAACAAAGTTTAGGGGCACTAAAATTTTAGGAATTTCAGTAGAAAGAATCCATTTAAGTAATCTATAAACAAATTCATCAAAATTTTAAAAAGTGTGATATATGGTGGAAAATTGCGATCAGTTGCTGTGTATTAAATGAGACTAAGTGCCCTTTGGGTAACATTTAAACTATAGAAAATAATATTTTTAAAACCCCTCTAATAAAATTGTCGAATAAAAATATTTTTAATTTTTTTTAATTTCACTCCATTAATAATCTAATTTAAATACATTCTAAGCGCCTAATTAAAATGGTCTTTGGCTAGTTCATTTAACTTAACGCATATTATAATTTTAATTTTCACATCAAATCAATTGAAAAATGCAATAGCTACCAAGCACACACTAAGTTGGGCCACATTTCGTAAGTCTTGTGTGATTTGGACTTGACTAGAATTATTTTTAAAAGAATTGATATTACACTAATTAATTTTTGAAAAATTAATATTGAAAAAATTAATTTATATTTTAAAAAATATTTCAAAAATCATTTTAAAATAGTTAATTTTATTTTAATAATAAAATAAATTACTTATGAAATGTATTGTGAATATACTTTTTAAAATGTTGCCAATCATATACTTAAAATCTATTATCATATCGTGAAAGTTTTTATAACGGGCAAATATCTTACCAAAAAAAAAAGGACAAATCTAATTTAATTTTAATATTGTATTTGACATTGTATATAATTGTCTCTATTTTTAACTTGTTTTATTTTTAAAAAAAATCATATACATGCATTTTAAAAACACACTATAAATTAAAAGAATAACTTTTTCTTGTCTCACTTTGATGTTTAAGAAATATTTTCCTTCAATTTTGTATGGTTACAACTTCTGTTGGCCTAGGACAATATAGCATAGAACAAGGTAATCTGTTCCCAAACAAATAGCATGTTAAATACAACTCTATTCAAGCTAATTAATAAATTGATTGCGCTGCATCTGAAAGACTTTCAAATAGACAATTCATAATTTTTTTTTTCAAACCTTAAAAACAGTTCTCTCTTCGATTTAGTGACTTGTCATTTGAACCAACCTAAAAAGAACTTTTGTTGTCCCGCTTTGATGTTCAAGAAATATTTTCCTTCAATTTTTTTATTGTGACAACTTCTATTAGTTTAGGGCAATAGCAGAGATTCAGAGAATGAGGTAATCTGTTCCCAAACTAGTAGCATGTTAAATACAACTCAATTCAAGCTAACTAAATTAATTAGGTTGTGCTGCACCTAAACGATTTTCAAATAGAAAATTACATTTTTTTTTTATTTTAAAATAGTTTTCTCTTTTTATTTTTGTGGCTTACCAACTGTTGTATGTTATAGATATTTCAAAAGTCTTATGTCCCACATTGCCTAGTTTGGGTTTCCATCTAGTGTTTATATATCAAAATGTGATATTAGATCTCAAAGTGACTAGCAAAGTAGAGGAGGCTCGCGTGCATGAGAATGGGCCTTGTGGGCCTGTTGTAGTGCAAATCTACCATCAGCCGAACTAACAATCTAAAGGACTTTTTGTACATAATATTTCTGAAACTATGAATGAATTTGGATCGTCTTCTGCTTATATGGTTGATTCATATGATATGTGGCATGCTAGGTTAGGACATACAAATTCCTCATATGTTATTAAATTACAATGACTTGGCATGATTAATTTGCATGATAAACAAATTAAGAAATATGAAATATGTGTTGAATCAAAACTAACTAAAACACCTTGTCCTTCCATGCAATGTGTAACTGAACCTCTTAGTTTAATTCATTCCGATCTTGCAGATTTAAAACAAACTGTATCTAGAGGTGGTAAAAGTTATTTTGTAACTTTTATAGATGATTTTTCTAGATATACTAAAGTTTATCTAATCAGACATAAGGATGAAGCTTTTGACATGTTTTTATCATATAAAGCTGAAGTAGAAAATCAATTAAATAGAAAGATTAAAAGAATAAGATCAGATAGGGGCGGTGAGTACACTTTGTTTAATGATTTTTGTGAAAAGGAAGGTATTATACATGAGGTAACCCCACCTTATTCACCTAAATCCAATGGAGTAGTTGAGAGGAAAAATAGAACCCTTAAGAAAATGATGAATGCTTTGCTAATTTGTTCTTTAGCACCTAATAACCTTTAGGGAGAAGGCCTTCTAACTGCATGTTTTCTACAAAACAGGATACCACATAAGAAAACTAGTAAAACACTCTATAAGTTGTGGAAAGGATATCAACCTAATTTGAAGTATTTGAGAGTGTGGAGGTGCCTAGTTAAAGTGATGCTACCTGATCCTAAGAAAAGGAAGATAGGGTCTAAGACTTCTGATTGCATATTTATAGGTTATGCTGAACATAGTGTTGTCTATAGGTTTCTTGTTCTTAAGAGTGATATCATTGATTGCAATACCATAGTAGAGACTCATGAGATACTTGAGAGGTACCATGGATTATGGTATTGAATATAGTGGATTTCCCGCTGTACTAGAGGGGTACAGTGATGCTAATTGGATCTTTGATTCAGATAAGACAAAATCTACTAGTGGGTATGTGTTTACACTTGGTGATGGTGCGGTTTCATGGAGATCAGCCAGGCAAACAATAATTGCTAGATCAACAATGGAGTCAGAGTTTATAGCTCTAGAGATGGCTGGTAGTGAGGCTGAGTGGTTAAGAAACTTCTTAGCAAATATTCCTTTGGGAATGAAACCAACACCATCAGTGTCAATGCATTGTGATTGCCAATCGGCAATAGCTATAGCTAAGAACAAAACTTATAATGGGAAAAATAGACATATACAATTGAGACATAATGTGGTAAAGTAGCTACTAAAGGATGGAATGATTTCCATTGATTATGTGAAGTCAGAAGGAAACTTAGCAGATCCTTTGACCAAACCCCTAGGGAGGAAAATGATTTTTGAAACATCGAGGGGAATGAGACTTAAAGCCACTTGAAAACAAACAAGTGATGGTAACCCAACCTTTGTGATTAGAGATCCCATGAAGAAGGTTCAATGGGAAGAACAAGTCACTTGTTAGTTCTGCTAGCACTAAAATCAATCTTAATTATTTTTGTCCCTTCCTATGATGTGAGAAAGTGCTAGATACTGCATTAGTGAGAGGTTAAGCCTTACAGTGAAGCTTTATGCGGTTGAGGAAGCTTTACAGTTTATAAAGCTTTTCAATGATTTTCATATCTCTTGTGGGTGGTGTATGATTTGCAACATACACTTGATGAAATCACCTATATGAGTGTCAAGTGGGGCCGCTTGTATGAGATCTTGGTGAAATCTCTAGAGCACTCATGAATACCGGGCACGCGCATGGCCTAGTAGCGCAAAATAGTGATAACAACAAGGATTGTGGAGGTATAATGTGATTGATAAACCACTAACACACATAAAGTGTTTTTGGTTCAATAGCTTGCTATACCAACAACACTGTGTGTCAAGTCTTATCAATTTAGGTCTGGTTCAATAGCTTGCTACACTAGATCTGATGCATTACATTCTATTAGAGAACCCAGTTTCTTTTTCTTTTCTTTTCTTTCCCTTCTGTTTTAAAAATCTTTTAGCCTTTTGAAATATGTGGGGGATTGTTGTATGTTATAGATATTTCAAAAGTCTCATGTCCCACATTGCCTAGTTTGGGTTTCCATCTAGTGTTTATATATCAAAATGTGATATTGGATCTTAAAGTGGTTAGCAAAGTAGAGGAGGTTCGCGCGCATGAGAATGGGCCTCATGGGTCTGTTGTAGTGCAAATCTACCGTCAGCCGAACTAACACCAACCTCGGTAAAAAAACTTCGAGCAAAAATGTTTCGATTTAGCTTAGATGAGAATTATTATTAACGTACAACGTAGAGGAGGATAATGGAAAAGTGGGGCTTTCATTGATGGACCCAACCATATATACAGTATCATGGATGGACCCAAAAGGAAACGCACAAGAAGGTTCATAAGTCAGAGGCATAGGGTACCTTTTAAATGGAGCATTGTGGCTAGGGACGTCACTTCTCTGATCTATCCTCTGATCCTTGAGAAGTATAGTCTCTGTATCACATGCGTTAATACGGCAGTGGAGTGATAAGTACGACAACCATAAATTAAAGAATGGTAATAAGCAAAGTATTTGGGCTTATGACGGAAGCAAAATGGATGAGTGCATAGATTTAATTTTCTTTGGACAAGATCGTAAATATTTATTTACGAAACACATGTTAATGGATGGAAATAAGTAAAAGAAAAATAGGTGGAGAGAATTAGGAAGCAAGATTACATTTTTCATGGTTTAGTTGAGGAGGAAAAAAAAGACGAAGAAGAAGAAAAAACACGTGAGACCCAAAAGAAATCTTGAAGTGGAGAGAAAAATATAAACAAGATCTTATTTTGTTAAGTAATAAATTTATCCATCGATTTATCTTAATATTTTTGGGCCAAAGTATTAAGTACTTTCTATCTAAACTAAAGATTTTAACTAATTTAAGTCGAATTGAATCAATCTATTTAAAGATATAGGCTTAATTGTACTTTTTATTTCTATAATTTTATGATTTCACCAATTTTGTCCCTAATTTTTTTCACTCATTTTGTCCCTATATTTTCAAATTTCACAAATTTTGTCCTTTCGTCATATGAGTATTCATTCTATTAGTTGATTGCTATTGCTAATGTGCTACTTTGATGATGATGTGACAATAAACGTGGCGTGAATATAAATTGATGACATGACAATGATGTGGCATTAACGGGATGACATGTAATCAGGGGGCAAAATGTATAATATTTTGAAATTATGGGGACCCAATATACAATATTTTGAAAGTATGGAACAAAATATGGGAAAATAATAAATAATAAAAATGTTGATATTTATTATCTTTGAACTTTCCTGAATCATTTTAACTAACAAACATTGCCTTCTCATAGAGCAAACTATGTCATTGCCAATTGTAAACCATCATTTGACCCCTTCAACCCAATCCTACTACCCAAAGCTATGAAATGATACTATTAATAATATCTTTTCTCTTTATTTAATTTTTTCTTTAATTTTTTTATTCACATCCAAACAAAACAGTAGTGCGCATTTAGAATATATTATTATATTTTAAAAATTACAATTAAGATATTATTAAAACTATTGAAAAAAATTCTCTTAATTAAAATTAATCAGGACCTAACATGAGTAGGCTTTACTCCCATGATTGACCGACTTTGCAACTATTTCTTTGCAAAATATCAAGTGACATAGCGCAATATTCTCTTTGCTGTCTTAAGATAAAAAAAGACTTGAATTTATTTAAATTGCACTGTATTCTTCTCGTTGCTATGGGATAAAGTTGATTATCTGATTTCCTACCAGCGGACTTCTATAAAGTGTAGAATCTGTTTTTTTATCGTCACGTCTCTCTCTCTCTCTCTCTCTCTCGTTTCCTCATCTTCTCTCAAGAAAGAAGACAACTAAGGGAAAATACGCAAAATCAGATTCAAGTTAATGTGGATGTAACATCGAGTGGGAAATTATACATCCATCACTTGATATATAGAATGTAACATGCGATGGGATATGAAAGAAAAGAGTGCGTTTATTTTCAGTCACCAGAAAGTAAACTGAGAAATGACACGGACATTAATCAATTAATTAATATAAAGTCTAGGTGGACAACAAAGGTTAATTTCTTCATTTTGTTGACCTTTTTAAGTGAGAAATACATATTAAAAAATAAAATACAATTGTAATTGTTGATTAAAAAAATAATCCAATGAAATTCTTATTGGTTTATTATACCAATGTTACCGCTGATAAAAAAAAAAATTATACAAATGCTATTCGCAATGTTTTTGTGAATGGCCAAGATTGAAGAAGATGCTCATTGGTCGGTGGAGCCGAGGGTTTTGACTTTTTTAACCCTTAGAGATAAGACAGGAGAAGACATGATTCTCCTCACTGCTTCCTCATAGTTATATATCCATATAAAAAAATTAATCCACATGACATGCATTTCTTTTAGCATACTTTTGGCGCTTCGGCATCCAATGGGGGTCTCATGTGTCCTAACGAGGTCCATACGCTATGTTCTGCTTTGCCCTCTCCATATATCATTAGAGCATATGTTCAATTTTCTGGTATAGACGAATTTTTATAAGGGGAAAACCACATAATTCGACACGTTCGATGTTTTGAATATTTTACTATATGAAATGTTTTGCTTTTGGATTGGAATTAACTTTACGAACATTCACACAAAATGAGTTCTCTTGACTCGGGAAAAAGGAAAAAGAAACTCTCTCGGCTACTGCACATAATTAATAAAACTGATCAGTTTCGGTAAAAGAAAAAGTGACACAATTATTGTTTCGAATGAATAGATGAGTTTTGAGCTTGAAAAGTGTTTCATTGTAATGCAAGGAATTGACCCCAACATCATCGTTTGTGCTCTTGAGCAAGATTCTGAATTCAAAAAAATAAAATACAAAAATACAAAAGAGATTCATATATACGTGCTGTTAAATAATTTTTATCCAAGCAAAATACCAAAAAGAGAAAATGTGAGCGTAGCTACCTTTTGATCTGTTAATCCTATATTTTAATGTTGTTCTATTATTATAGAGCTGGCGTGATTATTCCCCTTCTCTCTTTTGCATGATTGGGGAGATTCCTCCTTCATAATTGATTCTTTTTAGTCAATAATATTGAAAATCACGTAACTAGCATATGATGTGAGAGACCCAATTGCCACCGCCTTAAGAAACGAGTTGTCGTTTTCCATGCGGTTAATCCTACTTGACTCATGACAGCAACTTTTGCCTCATATATCTTTCCACTGTCGGCAGCAGAACCTTCCTTCATTCTATATATCAATAAAGTTTCAATGAAAAATTAATTACTGAGCTAAGCTTGTAAAACTTTTATTATAATATTGAAAAATCTGCTTATGTAATGAATCTCTTTCAATAGATACTTTGTTAATTATTTATTTTATTATGGGGAGATAGACACGTTCCACTCAACACCATTTTGCGTTATGGGCTTATGGTTGATCCGGTTAGTGGGAAAAAGAAAAGCAAAATTATGGGCTTCCATCTGCGACCATCCTGTTTACACAAGTTACTATTCATCATGCATGTATTCAGACTTGTTCCCAGACCATCATCTAGCTATCCCAAGAAAAACGGATTCGCATGCACGGGATAAAATAAAAACAATCTAACGTGGCTTCAAATAAAGTGCTCTTTCAGTTTGTTCTGTGAGAGATAAAAAGGATTTCTCTTGCTCCGCGGCTGTGAACTTTTACCTTGCCCATGTAAAACGTTTGTTAATTACTACCATTAACTAGCTAGTTCCCTCTCAATCTGGAAGCGAGGGCTGTCAACACCACGTGTTACAGTAATGGCCAATGGGAGCTCTTGAATTCAATGAGGTTCATTCACCAATGGGGATTCCGGAGGCGCTAGGTAGGGACAGTTCCCCATCACCTTTAATTATGAACGTTAACATTGGAATGAGAAGGGAGCAAATTGAAGATCTTAAAATGGTAACCAACCGCAAAGTTTCCTAGTGAAGCTTGCAGGTTATATTTTGACGATGGCTAGAAACAAGATTTTAACCAGGAAAAGGTTTCTTTGGTTGTGTTCAACGAGCAGAATCTATGTTAACATAATGACAAGGTGATATCATAACATCAATAACAATATATGTAAGGTGACACAGTTTACATTTTATATTGATAACCGTGCATAATTTCCTAAGTACGTTATGCTATCATTTGATTCACATACCACATTCTACCTAACAGGAAAAAGTTTTGTGATTGGTTATTTTTATTGAAGTATTCTCAATTTGATTTTTACTAAATAATTTAACTGGTATATAATATATATTACGAGTGTAAAAAGATTTACAATAATATTTATTAATATTTTAATGCCTAATTAATTATTGATATTAATTACTGAAAAAAAATAAGATTATTAATAATAAATAATATATCAAAAATATTATCCCTTCCACTTTTTTATCTGTAATATTTTAAAAATATTTCTATTTATCTGTCATTTTAAAAGTTTAATTTATAATTAATAAAAGATATAATTATGGAGATGATAAATAAAGTAAAGGTATATTAGAATTTTTTCAAAAAAATTAAACATAATTACATTTCTTAATTTATGTAACAAAAAACCTTAAATAACATAAAAAATAAAGAGAATAACAACAATATAAAAACGTTTATACTAACAACTCATAATGATTAAATTATTTAACAAAATATAAGATAAAGTTATACAAGGTAATTAGGACTTTTAGTATTAATCTCAAGCACCCTCTTAACTTTTGTAGTACTAAAACAAAGTTCCCTTAATTATAGATGAACTTTCCAGCAAGAAATAAGCTCACAAAGGAGGGGGAAAAAAATTAAGTGACACATACCATAATATATTATAATGAAAAAGCAACAATACATCAAACTTTCACTCATTTGATGATCTCCTTGTAAATAAATGAAAATTTTTAAGTATTTTTTAAATTAGGAGCAAGGACGGACACACATTCAACTGTATAGGGCAGTTGTCCCCACAAGTTTATAACTTTTCTTAATATAATATATAATATATATGCATATTTATAAATTACCCTCATAATTTGAAATACAATAAAAAAGTTAATTTATAATATAAATATTGTTCGTACAAATTTATGAGTATTGTTTGTACAAATTAAAATTTCTAAATTTGTCATTAATTAGGAGACTTCTCTTATCTTAGACTAGGTGACCATTTTTTCATCCTGAAATGTATTTAAATAAAAAGGCAATAATATCAATATAGAGAAGTATGTTTAATAAGACAAATAAATTAATTTCTAACTTATTTGACTAAAAAGATTAAAAATTTAATTAAAATACTCTGACAATATATATATATATATATATATATATATATTTACATTATCATCCAATCATAAATTGACTAGTTTGTTAAGTTTATTGATTTTTATAATAACTATTTTAAAAGTTATATTTAAAATATTTTTTGATTAATTAATAGTATAAATCTCTTTACACTTACAATATATAAAAATTAAACTCAAAGTTTATTTAACCAAAATAGAACTATTTGTTAAAGAAACTTATTTTATTAACTTATAACATTTTTTTCTAAAATGCTACTCCATTTAACATTTGAACTTCCAAGTTTTTAATTTATTTTTTTTTCTCATTTTCATCTTCACTATCTTATTAAAATTTCTCTTTTACCATTATAATGTTCAAATATCATTTTTATAATATATAATCATCAAAATTTATTTAACCAAAATAGAACTATTTGTTAAAGAAACTTATTTTATTAACTTATAACATTTTTTTAAAATGCTACTCCATTTAACATTTGAACTTCCAAGTTTTTAATTTAATTTTTTTCTCATTTTCATCTTCACTATCTTATTAAAATCCCTCTTTTACCATTCTAATGTTCAAACGTCATTTTTTATAATATATAATCATCAAAATTATAATATAAATATTTATATAATTTCATTTCATTTAATAAAAATATTTAAAAAATAAGAATTATCAATAATTTTTAAGATGATAAATTATTTAAAATAAATTAAAATATAAAAATAACAATTATTTAAAATATATATAATTATCAAATTTTAAGTACAAAACTCACTAAGATCAACTTAATGGTGAAAAGGTTTAGGTAATATATACAAAGTCTTAAGTTCTAATCTTGTTATCACCATTGTGATTTTAAGTTAAAAACATATAATTAAATATATCCTTTTATGTCATTTTACACTTATCAACTAATTCAACAATTTATTCTAGAGTAATGTTTTGTGAACACCCATATACTCATGAATACCTAGAGAGAAAGAAATAATAAATATAATAGATAAATGATGTGATAAGAAGATATATATATAAAAAAAGTAGGGAATGTCAAATGGGTATTTATAATAATGAGGTGTCCAAGTATCACTATCAAACACTTTTAATTGAATTAACTTATTAGCTTTCAACTAACTTATCCCAAAACAATTTTTATTTTAAATACCTCAAATTCTACACCCACTCAACACCCTATCCATCTTCTTTCTATTTTCTTATCTTACTCCCTAAAGGACCCTCCAATGGGTGTCCAAGCAGGAAAAACAAGATTACAACAGATAGTTCATATAAATAATTAAATAGAAGTGAAATTCAATGCACACACTAAAGATGTAGTCATTCTTGCGGTACACCATCAACTTCGCCACTTCTTTCCGCGATTTCCTTGGCGTCCGGGAAGATCTTTAATCGCCTGCGAAAGAATAAACCAATTCCTTGTATCAAGTATCAATAAAATGGATGACTGAAGACGTTAATAGTTTGAAATCAAGATAAGGCTAATAATTATGAGTGGCATTGGTATTTACTATTTAGTCAAATAAAGGAAAAGAAAACAAGAGGTAAAATAAATCAAATTTTAAAATCAATTTATGTACCTTAACTTTTGAAGCTTTAAAAAAAATTGAGGTATAAGTTGATTTTATATTATGATTTATGAAAGAAGTTTAACTTAATTTTATCTTCTTATTTTCTTCTCTTATGAGTAGTTTTTGAGAAGTTTATCCAAACTAAGACTTAATATTTACCTGATAAAGATACCAAGAAGCAAAAGCATCTGTTGCTGCATACTCTAGTTGCTCCTTTGACAAAACAGGAGTTTCCCAATTTCCCAGTCTTATTTTATTGGGCTTTTTAAGCTGCAATTCCAAACATAACAAGCTTGGTAAATATCCTGCAAACATAATTCTTCACTTTTTTCAAGATAAAAAAAAATGAAAAGGTTATTAAGAAAGGGTAATGATCAAGTAGTAATAGAAAATTACATACTTACTGGTTATCTCTATTTTGTGTGAGCGTAGGAATACAGATGATCTACTGAGGATAAAATGAACGAGAGGGAAAAAAACAGTTTATTACTTATGGCATCCACTTTTGTCATTTTCTATTTTCGACATGTCTATAAATTCTGTTGGTCTAACAAGACCTTTCTCCCATTGAAGAACTTACAACTAACTCCAATTGAAAAGGAAAAGAATTAATGGTTTATTCAGAATTGAATTATGGCTTAAGTGCAGTAATGCATGTGTTAAATTTTTCGTCATTGTTTTATTAAAAAAATCTTATTTAACTACTACTAGTCACTAATTATTAAAGCTATTTATGGAAAAAAAATTATAAATATAACATTTGTAATTAGATATACTGATACTAATTTAGGAATGCAACAAAAATATTAGCTAGAATATGTAACATTGAATAATGCATTGATTTAGTGAGAAGAGGACGTGCCATTTTCCTGTTGGCTAATTCAAGACCCAACAAAGCTCCATTATTCAGAGTCTACCATATGGAAATTTGAGAAAGGGTGAGCAGGTCTGGCACATTCAACTGGCAACGGTTTTCCAGTTAACCCGCCAGTTGGAAGGGCACAAAACTCTTTTTTTGTGCCATTAGGTGTCAGAAGAAGACTGGACCAGTCGAATCACCATGTCCATGTCTGGTCAGGTTTTAAGACAATTGGATTCAAAACATACCTGTTTTGATAAAAGTTTTTCAGTCAAAGATGCAAGACCCCACTTATGATCTCCACCAAGCTTTTGATTAGCATGAAAAGAAAGATCCATCACACCTTTAACAGATATGTTATAATCTTTAAAAACCTTCCCAGCATCACCATCAATCCCAGCTCCAACCTTGTGCACATCAAACTCTGTATTAATACTTATGATAATTGATTAGTTCCCATAGACAAAAAAGGAAAAAAACAAGAAAAATAAAATCCAGCTTAACAGAAATAGAAACCTTTAAGACTGTGGGATCTTCAAGCAAAAGCTGTAAATTTCGAGGGATTCCAGAATGAATTAGGTGTAGAACATGACAATGACTAGATTCACCACATATTTGCATCACTGCTACCTTTCCGGGTGGAACACCTATAGAAGTTTTATACAATAATGATTCAAGTTATGGACTTTTTTTTTCCTTTTTTAAGAATTAATGTTTTATATGGGCAAAAGGGAATGCTCTTTCTACAGCAGAAAAGTAGGCAATTCCTCTCTCACCATAGGTGAACAAAGCATTTACAGAAAAGATGATCCATAAATTATAAGGAGTAAGGAACCAAACAATTGGCTGGAATTAGAACTTTAATCCCCCTAAATACTCAAATCATGTCTTTACCTTCATCCACATTGCAACACAAAATAGAGAGGCTCTGCCTCCCAGGAATTTTGAAAATCCTCATCATAACTGTCCACCGAAGTTCTAGAAATTTGAGCAAGGATCTAGACTTAAAACATTCTATTCTATATGATATAAAATTATAAATTCAAAAACCTAAACTACTCGGATAAAAACTGGCATAATAGGCAGGAAAACAGTTTCCTTCATTTTTGTTTACATAACCAACAAAAATATCTTGATATCAGATAGGAAAATACTCACTCAACATACACTCACTTTCTCTTCCATCTCATTTCCACCCCATTTTCTTCCTATCTCTCTTTTCCTTTTCCATCACATCTATCACTTTCTCTCCCTACCTTTTCTTCTTTCTTCCTATCTTTCTCCTCTTTCCACCTGAATCCACCTCAAAATGGGGTGGACGTTTATCATTACTCTATCAGATACATATCAATATTATTAGCTATATGCAGCAACTGTAATAGACCCAATACAATCAGGCAAATGCTGTGACATAATCAGCAATTGAAAAGAAGGAGAAGAAGCTGAATCAACCTTTTCTGAAGGTGGGTTTCCACTCGATGTCAAATCCAATTGCAATTTGCATCATCTCTCTTTTTTTTTCTTCCAGAATTTGTAAGAGCTTTGTTGCAGCTTTCTCTACAGCATCAAAAGTCCTGCTATACATAATTTGACCACTAAACTTCATTACAGGCAATCTCATTCTTGAATAGCCTGTGCAAGATAAAAAATAATATCGTAAGTGTGACTAGAAAAATTAGAGAAAACGTAGATACAAAATTTAGCAGAGAAAGAGAAGATAGGACGATAGGTCTTCCAGGTTTCCATGGAATTGAAACATATTTGGAGATTCAGGCTCCGTTAATGTATCTTAGAACTGACTGTTTCTAAGAACCAAATGGAATTCCTTTCAAGCATTTCCATACAAACCAATAGAACAGAGTCATAAATACTAAGTCCTCTTCAGACATGCCTTAACAGAAGCAGTAGAAAAGAAAATAATTAAAAGTAAAGACATCCATATAAATTCAAAATATTTTAATCAACTTTCATGCCTTCTGTTTTTGGGTAGTATTTTAGGTCCAATTTATTTTAATTAAGTGTTCAAGTGTTTGATTTTTAAGGTCAAAGGATTCCTAGCGGGCTTGGATTAGCAGCAAGTGTCAATAATTACATTTTGGGATGGAAGTTGTTTCCTTCAGGTTGCTCTCAAGTTTATTTGAATTTCCTAAAAGGTGTAACCTCCAAGGTCTTAGGTTGTACTATAAAATCTAAACTTTAGCCATTGTATGAAAGATCTTTTACTTGAATATTAAACCCAGGATTAACATGTTCTTTGCTGGTTTGTTACAGCAGAAGAACCAACCAGCCATTGGCTATGTTTGACTCATTCTTTCTCTCAATCCTCTCCTACTCACTCCTCACATAACCTGCATCATGTCCTTTTCTTAAGAGGGGAAAATTCGTAATTAATTTGTAAAAGGAAAGATCATGAATGTTGTTGTTATATGCGGTAGACTGCTAGCCAGCATGTCAGGAGCTGTAAGAATGACATTTAGATTGAAATCATTGCCTAGAATATGAATGTCAATAGTAATCCCTAAAAGAACTGAACTTTCGCCTGCTTCCAAAGAGAGTGAACAGGAATAGTTACTGTTCATTGTTAAGCAGGAAATTGGGGCAGACATTTCCATATAACTTTTTTTCATTATTAGTGATTGGAACTGAATTGACTGAACCAGTGTGATTCTGTATATTATATATAAGAACAGATCACAAAATTTCCAATGAAACATGAGGAGAAGTATTTTCATATATTGCATCGCATACTAAATAGCAGAATTGAGTAAATACTGTAGCTGGCAACCCAAATTGAAAAAATAGAATGGGGGAGAGGAAAAAGAACCTGGATGAGGCGGGAGAGAAGAAGCATTTGGGTGTTGAAGAGCGACGAGCGATGTAGGCAAGCGGCGGCGGGGAGTGTGATCGTTGAATCGACGACGTTTGGGTTTGCTGTTGGGGTTGGAAAGAGAGGCTTCGATGGCCTGGAGGTCTTCCTCCGAGAAAGGCTCACAATCGCAGACGAATGATGCAAGTCGCCTGAAACCACCCTCCTCCACGTTCTTCATCTCAAACCAGACTCAGGCTATGGTGGACCAATAAGACAAATGGTATGTGGTGGACAAATTTTCACTGACCATTAGATTTATTATTATAAAATTAAGTGGTCTAGATATGCTTGTTGTAACCTGTGGCATTGGTTAATTAGATTTTTTTTTTAAAAAGCAGAAACGTTTTTACTCATTTGGCCTTATCCTTCATCTGTATTACACATTTCCCCTTCTTCTCTTCTCCCTAGGCAGCTGTTGCTGGAGAGGGCGATGGAGTTGGTGGAAAGAAGAAGATTCGGAAAGGCGATATCAGGCGATTAAGATGGCAATAAAGAGGTTCTTACACCACCGTCGGGACCTGACATGTATATGGGTCTTCATCGATTCCAACCAAGTGTTTGGTTTTGTCAAATGGGTTTTCTTTGTTTTCAACCGGGTATTTGGTTTTTTCAAATGGGTCTTCTTCGTTTTCAACTGGATCTTTGTTTTTTGGAAATGGGTCTACATCGATTTCGATTGGATATTTGGTTTTTTCATTCGAATTGGAAAAGCAAACACAAGAGCATTTAAATAAGAAAAAGCATCTCATCAGACCATGATTTTTCACTCCACCGCCATTTCTAGCCAGAATTCACTAGGAAATGAACCACCATTTCTAGCAATTGGATCTTAGAATTGCTAGCAACGCTTTAAGCATTTTATTTAATGAGTGAAGGGCCTGAACCCTGAAGGTAGATTTGGCACTTCTAGTAAAAATACGTGGGTTGTATTTGTTGGTAAAAGCACTCAAATGCAGTAGGTTCGAGAAAAGATGGAACCCGTCATTGTGAAGGTCATATATATTTTTTTTGATATTATTGTGAAGGTCATATTGAAAAGGGTACAAATGGCATTGCAAAATTAAAAAAAAATGTATGACAAAAAAAAATCGAAGTAAATTGATATAACCGGTCATTATACATGGTTCACCGTAGACCATTTACTTTCCTAGACCACCGTAGCATCCGTCCTCAAACCATTTCGGACTTCGGAGATGGAGGGAAATGAGGCATTTATTTCGATTTATCTTATTGGATTGGATTTGGGTCACCTCAACTCCTAGTCAAAAGTGTTGGGCCTTACTTTTTGTACCCAATTTTCTTACTTTCTGCAACTTCTTTTTTTTTCTAATTGTATATCTCTTAATTTTTTTTTATATAAATTTTTATTGCAATTATATTCTTATGTACTTGTTCAATTTCACCATTTTGAAAATTAAAAATTTCAATTATGTAAAAATGGACATCCAAAATTTAATTTTTGTATGTCAGTTTTTTTTATATAATTCTGGAAGTTAAATCTTTAAAGTCAACATTTTTTGGAATTCTAATTGTATAATTCGTAAGTAAGTTTGTGGGATTCAAATTGTATAGTTCGTAATAGGGGTAAACATAAGTCAAATCATCCAAAATGGGCATATGACCTAACTTACATTAGGCTCAAGGCATGCCAATTTTTTTTTAAGGAAATGAACAAGTCAAGATTTTCATAAAAGTCTATAAAAAGACTAAGTTTTAGGTTATTCAAAAAGTCTTTCAAACCTAATAGGCCGACCTATTTAATTAAATATAAATAATACTTTTGTGTTAGTATTATTATTATATTAGATTTTTTATAATGTATTAAAATTATAAATTTATTTAACTTTTTGAATATTGAGCTTGTTTAAGAAAAACCTTGTTCGCCTTAACTTATTTCCATTCCTAATTTGTAAACAAGTTTATGAAATTCTAATGTCAAATGTTTATACTCTTCATCTTTAATTTTTTTGTCATTTTTATACTTTTCGTCTTCACCTTCATTGCAAGCTAACTTGTTTTCCAAAATCTGTTTTGTATCTCCCATGCTCTCTCCAAAATGTTGCCTTCTTTCATCTATATGATAAATTACATCGATCAATGAAAATGCTTCTCCCTCTTCTATTCTTCCCTTTCCCATTTCATCTTTGCAAAACAACACAAAACATCAAGGGTGCCCCACTTTAACTTAGGGGTGAGTAAGACCTATTGGCTCAACTTAAAAATCAAGAAACATGATAAAAAAATTGCTAAATAGATAGTTAGGGTCGGATTGTAGGGTATTTAGGTGAGCGAAACAAGTTAAGAATGGGTTAGTTCATACAATTTTGAATTTTGGACAGTTGACCCATAAGAACCCAAAACCAATTGAATCCACAAGTCTTAAAGGGTGTTACAAAAACCCTAAGTATAAAAGCAACATTTGATTATTTTCACCTTTCATTTTATACTCACACCTTTCATCCAACGTCACTCCCTTGTTTCACCCAAACCATAACATTACTCTTTCCTCTAGCTAGTATCGCTTCGCTAATAGGTTGTATCAGTTTTGGATCATGTGGAAGGATGTTGTTTGCCTGTACTGCTTTTGGTTATGAAATAGGGAGTTGTTGCACTGCCACACGTCTCCGAGCTGGAGTAATGGGCTGTGTGCAGTCAACACCAACATCTTTTGTACTTGCCATGTGTAGGAATCTATAGATTTACCGCAACATGCATTAGTTAATCATAAAAAATAACATTTTGGAAACTAGTTTTTAGTACATCTATGGCCTACGAAAAAAGAAATGCAAAACTCATCGAAGAAGAAGGCACGATGAAGAGAATGGCAAAGATGGAACGATGTGTTGAGAGAAATGAAAGAGAAAGGGAGAGACAAAGAGGAGGTGCATCAATGAAGAGGAGAACGAAAGGGTTTTTGAGTTTTAAAAGGGGGCAATTATATTTTAGGTATTTTTAAATTTGCAAAAAAAAAAATGTAGGTATATTGAAAAAATGGTACAAATAGAATTAGGGAAATGATACTTACACCTCCTTTTTTTCTCTTCAAACTGCTCGCCTTTTTTAGTAATTTTTTTGACAAAAATACCCTTAATGGAAACTAGTTTTCGTTGTGTATCACCTCTCACTCACGAAAACTAGTTTTCGTCAACCCTCACCTTTACCTTTCTTCTTTTAGGTTTGATGCAACAAGAGAGGAACTTTGTTTTGATGCAACGGGGGATTTGGAGAAGTAAAAAAGGGTGAAGGATGAGGAAGAAAAGAAGGAGAGGTTGTTAAAAGGAGTGGCAATTTTGGACTTCGACGTGTTTTGCTCCATCGTGGCTTTGCAAGTTGTGCATGGGAAATGAGGGAATCTGGGAGTTGGGGAGGAAAAGGAGGAGGGTGGTGAGTTTGGTGGAGTTTTAAGGATGTGGGACAATGAAATCTTCACTTGCTTCGATGATATTTCCAGAGGAGGAGGGGATGGGTTGATACATAATAGAAGCTAATTTTTGTTGTGTATCTATGTAATGAAAACTAGTTTTTGTTGTGCATTTGGTTCAAATACACAAGAAAATTTAGTTTTTATTGTGTGGATACATAATAAAGACTAATTTTCGTAAAATGTACTTTTGTCATTAAAGTTACAAAAAAAAGGCAAAAAGTGTGGAGAGCAAAAGAGAGGTGTAAATAACATCTCCCATGGATTCCTTTTTGTGTTTCGTGAAGGGGCCCAGCCCAGCCCAAAATTTCAAGGGGTGAGGGAGAGGGAGGGAGGTCGCTGAGTTGAGGGAGCGAGTTGAGCGGAGCGAGTTTTGGGACAAAAACTGAAAAGCGCGGGGCAGGGAGGACCAGACCACACCTGAGTTGTGTTGTGTTATGAGTGAGTGAAGGCCGAAGGGTGTGTTTGTCTGAGAGTGAGAGAGGGATAGTGAAGATGAGTACGGTTGATAAAATGTTGATCAAGGGCATCCGGAGCTTCGACCCGGAGAACAAGAACGTCATCACCTTCTTCAGGCCCTTAACCCTAATCGTTGGCCCCAACGGTGCTGGCAAGACCGTATGATTCATTCATTATACTTCATCTTTTCCTTCCACGACTAACACTAACTCTATCAATCCTCTCACACGCTTTGCTTGTGCCTGTGCAGACCATCATAGAGTGCCTGAAGCTTTCCTGCACCGGTGAGTTGCCTCCTAACGCCAGGTCTGGCCACAGCTTCATTCACGACCCCAAGGTCACTCTCTCTTTCTGCTTTTCTCTCCTTTTTTTTTTTTTTTTTCCTTTTTAGTTTAATTAATTAATAATCACTTGCCTCACTTCACCGTTTGGCATTTGTTTGGAATTGGGAAGGTTGCAGGGGAGACCGAAACGAAGGGACAGATTAAGCTCCGATTCAAGACGGCCGCCGGAAAAGACGTGGTCTGCGTGAGGTCGTTTCAGCTGACGCAAAAGGCCTCCAAGATGGAATACAAGGCAATCGAGAGTGTGCTTCAAACTATCAATCCTCATACAGGTGAGAAAGTTTGCCTCAGCTATAGATGCGCTGACATGGATCGAGAAATTCCTGCGCTCATGGGCGTTTCCAAGGCCATTCTCGAAAACGTGATCTTCGTTCATCAAGATGAGGCCAACTGGCCACTCCAGGATCCTTCCACCTTGAAGAAGAAGTTCGACGATATCTTTTCCGCAACTCGGTATCTCTCTTTCCCTACACTCTCCACGCTGTTGCTTATTTATGACTTGGAGTTGTTAGTGAGTGAATGTATGTATGCTTCGTACTTACTGAGTAGATACACCAAGGCACTGGAAGTTATAAAGAAGCTTCACAAGGAGCAGGCTCAAGAGATAAAGACTTACAAGCTCAAACTGGAAAATCTTCAAACTCTCAAAGATGCTGCTTATAAGGTCGCTTCGCTCTTCCAAAATATGACAACCCTATGAATAAATAAAGTTTGCTCGTTATCTTTTCTCGCTTTCCCTCTTTATTGTAATAATCTTGGAACTCTACAAAAACAACTGATTCTGTTGCCTTTTAAATTATAAGTAAATGTGATAGGCTAAAGTGTTTGGAAACATATACTCTTTTGTTCTGGTTTAATGGAGCAAATTTTCACTACTCATGTAGCAGCTGGTATTCCCATTAATATGACACTTTTCACTTGTTTTCATGAAAAAAAAAACAGGAAAAAAATAACCACACATGCAAGGTGTCGTAGTTTTAATGGAAGAATACACTCTTGTGTGGAGGACCAAAATTTTTTCCGTTTTAATGAGTCCATTTTACCCTACTGTATTTTTCTTTTTTGGGCCATTCTCATCATCTGGTGAATTAAAAGTTCTGCCGTGCTTTCACTTTTAGTTTAGTTATTTTAGAGCTTAAGCTGTGTCTTTCACTTTGACAGCTATAAACATAAAGAAAACCACAATGTGCCAAAATAGGAAGAAAAAGAAAATCTAATTATTTATTTTATTTTCTTATAGCTTCGGGAAAGCATTGCACAGGATCAAGAGAAAACAGAGTCCATCAAATGTCAAGTACAACAGTTGGATGGGAGCATTAAAGAATTGGATGATAAAATTCATCACGCGGAGAAAACATTGAAAGATTTGCGGAAGCTGCAAGAGCAGATATCAACTAAAACTGCTGAACGAAGCACTCTGTTTAAGGAACAACAGAAACAATATGCAGCTCTTGCTGAGGAAAATGAAGGTGTGTAAGTGTTGAACATGGTATATGTATTACCATCATTAAGCCAGTCTTAAATTCTTTATCTCTTTCTATATTGTTTGTTTTAGTTTCAATCCTAATGGATTTACACAGATATGCCCCGTGTAATATATTTGTAAATTTCTAATGCTTTCTTCTGCATACTATATTTGATTAGACACTGATGAAGAGTTGATGGAATGGAAGACCAAGTTTGAAGAAAGAATTGCTATTTTAGAACAAAAAATAAGCAAGCTGGGAAGAGAGATGGCTGACACTGACATTAAAAGTTATGCCCTTAAGAAGACCGTTCATGATTCTGTCACTGAGATTATCAAGCTACAAACTGAAGCAGAAGTAAATGAATTGATACACAAGTTGCCTATACTGACATGTAGTTTTTGCAGAATGTTGCTGTAATTACATCTCTATTTTGAACTGCAGGCTCATTTGTCTTTGAAGAATGAACGTGATTCCTCCATTCACAATCTTTTTGCTAGATATAATTTAGGATCTCTTCCAAAGTCACCTTTCAGTGCTGAGGTTGCTTTAAACCTCACTAATCGTGTAAAATCGAGGTTGGCAGATCTTGTGAAGGATCTGGATGATAAAAAGGTGATTTTTCTGTTCTCTTTTTCTGGTTTATGGGTGTGTATGTTCACTTATAGGTGCCTGTGATAGGAGACAAATTGAGAAGTGGCAGAATTTTCAAGGATGATTTCTCACTGTTACTTAATATCTGGGATAAAGGATCTTGTATTCTTTGTGGTATTTAGTATAATAGAAGGTTTCACCATATCAAAAAGAAGAAAACACAATTATTGACTTTTTTTTTGCTTCTTTTGTGCAGAAAGCAAATGACAATGAACTCAAGATAGCATGGGATTGCTACATGAATGCAAATGACCGTTGGAAAGATACTGAGGCTGAAAAAAAGGCTAAGGCAAAGAGCAAGGTTTGGTGTTTCAATGCATACATTTCTTGTTAAATGTCTTTTGTCTTGTACGATGTTAATACTTGTTATGTAGCAGAGTGACATTTTGAAGCGCATTGAAGAGAAGAAAAATGAGTTTGATTCATTTGAACTTCAAATAACTAATGTAAACTTCTCTCATATAGATGAAAGAGAAAGAAATTTGGTAAGGGCAGCCTGCTATTTGATGTTTATAACCTTAATTTTAGACATCTGGCAAATATGATTAGCATAATTTTGAGTAATGCTTGCAGAGAAATGAGGTTGAGAGGAAGGCAATCCAACTCGCTGAAAGACAATTTGAACCAAATATACGTCAAGTACAAAATGAGATATATAGTGTAGATCAAAAGATTAAGGCTATCAATCGAGAGAAGGATATCATGGCTTCTGATTCAGAGGACAGAGTTAAGCTATCTCTTAAGAAGGCAGAGTTGGAAAATCAGAAGAAGAAACATAAAAAGATGTAGAACCATTTTCTTTTTCTCTTCTTTACTTTTCGCTTTTCGTTTTCAGAATTATATATTTAGAAGTTGGTGATCATCTGTTTATTTTTCTTTGCAGAATTGATGACCAAAAGGACAACATAAGAAAGGTGCTGAAAGGGAGGGTTCCTCTTGATAAGGATGTGAAGAAGGAAATAACACAAGCATTAAGGTTAGGGAAATCTTTTCTTTCATTGTTTACATCTTACTTCTAGAGTTGTAGTACTATCACTTGAATTTGGGTTGGGCCTAACTCAATCCCAAGCTAAATTATAAGGTAAGGATTGTCCAAACCTTTATAAGCTCTACATTGGCCATATCTATAGTTGACGTGAGATCTCAACACACTCTCCATGCCCAAAATTGGACATCTATGTGGAGATTATAGGACTGATTTTTTTTTTTTATTGCATTGGGAAAGCCATGGGGTTAGGTTGATTGCACTAGAAAATTTGTGGAGCCAAGTTCATTTTTTGATAGTTGAGGATGAGCCAATATCAGATTTATGATGTTGTTGGAATGACAAGTGTGAGTGAAGAAGTTC
This sequence comes from Spatholobus suberectus, assembly GCA_004329165.1. Lineage (NCBI taxonomy): Eukaryota > Viridiplantae > Streptophyta > Magnoliopsida > Fabales > Fabaceae > Spatholobus > Spatholobus suberectus. The sequence continues at coordinate 56,181,065 of CM014737.1, read as the reverse complement.
CACATTGGGTTAGAATATAAAGTAGATCGCAAATGACCTTGTATTTATGATTTTTGTGGTGCAGGGCTGTTGGAGCTGAATTTGACGATCTGAATGGAAAGTACCGTGAAGCTGAGAAGGAAGTCAACATGTTGCAGATGAAAATACAAGAAGTTAATAGTAACATATCCAAACACCACAAGGATTTGGAATGTAAGTGCTTTCCATCATTCAAAGAAGTTAAGTGTAAATATTGTAGTTTTTGAGTGAAATCAATGTTGAGCCTGCATCTGTAATGTTGCAATGGTTCATAGGTAATGTACTTGTCTGGTTGACACATCAACAGATTTTTCTTTATTTTAAAATATTTTCCCCCATATATGTGGCACTCTTTTTTAATTTAGTCCATATACAAAACAAGTTTTCAATTTAGTCCTCATATGTACAATTGTTTTCAATTTGGTCCTCACCATTTATTGTTGTTATAATACCTTCTATTAGTTATATTAAAAGTGTAGGGATCAAATTAAAAATGAGTATGTTAAACTGGCATGAAGATAAAAAGAAATTGGATATTATTCACAGAAAAAATGGTGCAATTCTCATTCAAGTGATCAGAATTGAACAAGAATACATGATTGAATACAAGATCCTTGCTTAGGCTCTTTGAAAGGTCCACTCTCCACTCTATCAATACTTCACAAAAACCTACCTTATTCCTTACCTTTTTCCTATTTATTCTCCGCCTCCCAAGAGTAACTAACTCGTCTTATTCCAACTAACTCCCAGCTTTTCAGTTATTGACAGTTGTTACAATTGTTATTCCTACAACAGTCTCACAACTAATTCTGTTAACTCTTATCTCTCTTTCTGTTTTGTCTAACATACACCTTTTTAACTAATGGGTGACTATCACAGTATCACATATAGGGACCAACAAGGGTATATTTTTGGTCCCTATATATGTTACACTCAATTTTCATTTGGTCATTGTACTTCACAATAACTCCATACCAATCTCATTGTTATAATGGGAATGAATTTGAAAAACTGTTGTACATATAGAGACTAAATTGAAAACATACTTTTGTATATAATTGAAAATGTGTGTATATATATGGACCAAAAATATATCTAAACCTTTCTTTGGAATAACTACAATTTTTAGTTTTAGGATTGTTTGTGTCTTTTACATTCTCTAGGTACATAGTTTTTCAGGAACAAAAAAAATTGGTGGATGTTGCTTCATATATAATATTACTTCAGTAACAAACAAGTTTGATAGTGTCAAATCATCTAGCTAGAGTTTTTTACCTAGCAAATCAACTATGAAAGTGCAAGAAGTTTGGGTTTGTAGGTTCTAGTGTCTATATGGATTTGTTTTAGTGCTTTTGAAAGTCACATGGTTCTGCATATCAATAATATGATAATAGTGTGCAATAAATAGAAATAGCCATTGCATAGTTTAGCATTTTGTATGTCTCCCTTGATGTAGTTGATGATGCCCAATTGATATTGTTATTTCTTTATGCTGCTTCTCCTTTGCCCAATAGTCTAGTGTGATTTCTTTCTTTCCACCATGTTGAATTATTGAATACACAGTTTTACACCATTTATATTTGAATAATTTTCTTGCAGCAAGAAAGAGATTTATTGAATCCAAGCTTCAGGCTTTGGATCAGCAATGTTCTGGAATTGATTCTTATCTCAAAGTTTTAGAGTCTGCCAAGGAGAAAAGAGATGTCCAGAGAAGGTCAATTTGTGCCATACCACATTCATGATGCCATCTTTTCATATGTACTAATACTTTGTCTGGTGATTGCTTGCAGCAAATATAATATTGCTGATGGTATGCGGCAAATGTTTGATCCTTTTGAAAGGGTTGCAAGAGCTCATCATGTTTGCCCTTGCTGTGAGCGCCCTTTCTCTTCAGAAGAAGAAGACGATTTTGTCAAGAAGGTTGGTACATTTTACATTCGCTATTATAATATACTGATATTATCTATTGACTTTGAGCAAGCACTTTATATCGTTTATTCGTTTTGAATTGTCTTTCTTTTTTTCTTTTAATTACAGCAAAGAGTGAAGGCTGCTAGTTCAGCCGAACATATGAAAGTTCTCGCTGTGGAGTCCTCAAACACAGAGTCTCATTATCAGCAGCTGGACAAGCTTCGTATGGTTTATGAAGATTATGTTAAACTTGGCAAGGAGACAATCCCTAATGCCAAAAATGAACTTCAGCAACTCGAAGAAGAGATGGATCACAAATCTCAGGCTCTTGACGATGTAATTATCATAATTTCTTTTAAACATTTCCTTGAAATTTCTTTTAAGTAGACAGTTGAGTCCCCATATACTCGTTGCTTCCTTAAATGTTTGTTTTGTGGATGATGATTATTATTTTTGATCGATTGTTTATTATTATCTGTTTCCCCCCCTTTTTTTCTCGGTGTTAACTTGTTTTAGATTATACAACTGCTGCAATTTTCAGGTTTTAGGTGTTTTAGCACAAGTAAAGACTGACAAGGATTTGGTTGAGACATTGATGCAACCTGTTGAAAATGCTGACCGGCTTTTCCAAGAAATTCAAGCTTTGCAAAAGCAAGTTGAGGATTTAGAATATAAGCTTGATTTTCGAGGACAGGGAGTGAGGACTCTAGAAGAGATTCAATTGGAGCTTAACACATTGCAGAGCACAAAGTAAAGAGCTCAAGTTAATTTCTACTATTTACTAACGTGGACAATTTTACAATCTAGATCCATTAAGATAATTGAATTCCATCATCTCCTAGTCCCTAAGTGCACTTACGTACTATGAGTTTTGGTTTTATGTTTCTTATTCTTATCATTATTTCCATGCATATCTTGGTTACAAGGGACAATTTGCAATCTGAATTGGAGAGGTTGAGGGATGACCAGAGGCATATGGAGAATGATCTATCAAATATTCAAATACGGTGGCACACTCTAAGGGAGGAGAAAGTGAAAGCAAATAACTTACTGGAACGTGTTAAACAATTAGAAGAAGAATTGGAACGTTTAACTGAAGAAAAGACTCAAGTTGATCTTGATGAGAAGGTGTCTAATTATCTGATACATTGATGGATACTTAATTTTAAGTTATAGGCATGTGTAATTACTTTTTTATCCCTTTTCATGTGTATATGAGTAACCTTATACACACACATTTTCAAAATAAAATTTAATAAAATGATTAATGCTCTCAACACAGAACATGCAATTATCAGTTATTGTTTATTTCTTTTTGAACTATTTTTGGTGCATTGTTTATAGTTTATCTTCCAATACAGTGTGTTATATTTGTGTCTAGAGTAAAGAAATTAAACAGCTTCCCCCCCTCCCCTCTAAAGGAATTGCCACTTTTTCAAGATTCTCAAGCTTACTGATTGATACATACACTTGTTTTTAGTTCATTTTCAGACTCAATATGTTCTGTTTGTGTTTATTTACATTAAAAAAAATATATCCAGAGTCCAGACACCCTTTATTTCAAAAATCTTTACTTCAATCAAAATTTCCAAATTTATTAATTGATTACTTTGTAGCTACTATTTTAAGAAATGCTCAAGTTTTTTTGTCTCTCTTTACCACGTCAAAATGCATAGCATTACCCAAATTTGTGTATTTGCAGCATTTGGCAGAAGCTCTTGGACCTTTATCCAAGGAGAGAGATAAATTACTTGCTGACCATGATGAACTGAAAATTAGACTCAACCGTGAGTATGAGGACCTGGCTGAACAAAAGAGAAGTTATCAGCAAGAAGCTGAAGCACTATTTAAAATGAATTCTAAGATCAAAGGGTAAGCTTATCTGCTTGAAAAATGTTAGCCTTTAAGGCTCCGAATTTCTTTAACATACGTTTTGTTTGATTAGGTATTCTGATTTAAAGAAAGGAGACAGGTTGAAGGAACTGCAGGAAAAGAAATCTCTATCAGAATCTCAACTTCAAAGCTGTGATACCAGGAAGCAGGAAATTTTAGCTGAACTCAACAAAAGTAAAGATTTGATGCGAGATCAAGATCAATTAAAAAGAAATATTGAGGACAACTTAAATTACAGGAAAACAAAGGCTGAAGTAGATGAGCTAGCACATGAAATTGACATGCTGGAAGAAAATATATTGAAGGCTGGTGGGATTTCCACAATTGAAACTGAACTCCAGAAACTATCACAGGAGAGGGAGAGACTTCTTTCAGAGGTATTTTCAAATCCCGGAATCATACATCTGTGCTTGCAATCTTAATTAGTTCAGCCAATTACCATTTCTATTTCACATCTTTGATTGTTGTTTACTATTTCTTAGAACTGACACACCTTATTTCTCTCTTTTTGGTTATATACCCGCACCTTGGTGACAGTTAAACAGGTGCCATGGAACAATGTCTGTTTACCAAAGCAATATTTCAAAAAATAAGGTTGATCTTAAGCAGGCTCAATACAAGGACATAGATAAGAGATACTTCGACCAGCTTATCCAGCTTAAGGTGTAATCACCTGTGATACCATAGTTGTATGCTTTTTTCTTTAATTCTTTGTTTTATATTGTTGACAAGTCAACTTTTCTTTGTAGACAACTGAAATGGCCAACAAGGATCTGGATAGATACTACAATGCACTTGATAAGTGAGTTTCTTAAAATTCAGTGATGGTCAACATTCCATTTGTCTAGTTTGTATTCTTTGTCATGTGCTAGTCATGGCTTTGCAATGCATAACCAATTCAATAAGAACACTCCTTTTGACCTCATGAGGCCATTTCTCTCTTGTGCATCAAAAGCTCAGACATGTAACCATCTCATTTTGCATTGCGAGGTGCTGAGGTCACCTGGCAGCTTTGATATAAGCTGTTTGGGTAATGCTGGATATTTTTGTTATTTGCTATAATCATATTACATTTTGCTTTGCACTTACATGCTCAAGTGTATGTTAATATGTGCTGGGAATGCAAATGCACATGCATTATTCTTCCCGACTTGGAAAAAAAGAAGGCTGAGTTACACTTTAGGTCCCTTAAGCATTAATATTTGAAATTTCATCCCATTAAATATTTAGCTTTAATTATGACAATTCACAACCCTATAGTTTTTGAATTTAAGTCCCCTTCTCTGATTGGCATTAACATAGTGCCCTTTGCTTATGTGTCACATTATGACATGTCATTTTGACCTTAGTAAAGTCAAAAAGCCACATTAGCAAAAGCAATATGAAGTCTGTATCTGGTTGATCGGGGACTTAACTGCATCAACTTGAAAACAATCAGACTAACGTTGTAATGAACAAGTGGGAGCCAACATCAAACTTTAATAAACCAAGGAGAATCAATAGTATAATTAGGTCAAGGCAGAGAAATGCATGTCTATCAAGAAGTTCATAAAATTGGGTTACTCATTTTTTTTGTTTAGTTCTTGTTGCAAGCTAATTATCATGCCTGAAATATAATTACAAATTATGAAATGAAAGCATATTAAACTGTCTATTTCTAGTATCCAAGTATTATAGCATGTTTGGAAATGATTTTGAATCTGACCTGATGTGAATTTTCAGAAGCAACTAGTTTTAGCTTCTCCATCAATATAAGTTTTTGACGTGAAAATCAGAGGATATGTGCATTTAAAACGCCTTCTCAAACACTCACTTAATCAACAAGGTTACACTTACTAGCAAAATTAGATACTTATGTATTAAATTACTAATCATAATCTGCATTTATTTTTGTTCCTTGGTGACTCTTTATGATTCATCTTTCAGAGCACTGATGCGCTTCCACACAATGAAAATGGAAGAAATCAACAAAATTATAAGGGAATTGTGGCAGCAAACTTATAGAGGACAAGATATAGACTACATTAGTATTCATTCCGACGCGGAAGGTGCAGGGACCCGTTCCTACAGTTACAAGGTTTGGCATATTATATTGAAACAGCAATTCCTTCAAAATCTGTCTAATTTCCTCGTAAAATTTTTGTAATATTGTTCTTTTGCATTCCATACAGGTTCTCATGCAGACTGGTGATGCAGAGTTGGAGATGAGAGGAAGATGTAGTGCAGGTCAGAAGGTATGTTATCACCGAGGGAATTACTATGTCTAGTATTCCCTTTTTTTAATTAAAAATAATAAACAAATAAGCTTGACTTAATTGTGAGGTTCCGTTCCAGGTTCTGGCGTCTCTTATCATACGGTTGGCTTTGGCTGAAACGTTTTGTCTCAATTGTGGAATACTTGCACTGGATGAACCTACGACAAATTTGGATGGACCAAATGCTGAAAGTCTGGCTGCAGCTCTCGTGAGGTGTGAATTGATTGCTTAGTTCTGATTAAATTACTAATAATGAATTAATTACGTATTAATGTGCTGTTATCTTCCTTAAAATGCAGGATCATGGAGGACAGGAAAGGCCAGGAAAATTTTCAGCTAATTGTAATCACTCATGATGAGCGTTTTGCGCAACTGATTGGTCAGCGCCAGCATGCAGAGAGATATTATCGTGTCAGCAAAGATGACCTGTAAGAACGACAATATTACTGTTTCATTTGTTTTCATGTCACTGCTGTATCACGTATTCACCACTTTCTTTATCATTATCGCGTGAGAAATTCTGTTTACGCTTTACACTTCTTCCTTAACTTCTCTCATATTTTCAGTCAGCACAGTATAATCGAGAGTCAGGAGATATTTGACTGAAGGACGGATTTTATATGGTTTGTTACTCATCGAAATTACTTGTTAGTGGACTGGCGGAATTGTAAAACCAGGGCCGTAATGACATCCCTCAAATCAGTTATGCTGTCGATATAGGATACTGTAAGTGGGGTGGTCCTAGTTAATTAAAAGTTTTTAACATTTGACTGACTGCAATTTGTACAATGGTTTTTGTAAGCACGTTTTAGTTATTTTGATAAGCATTTTATTTGTGGCTTGCTGAAGTTTCAATGCAAGGTCTATAATGTATGTAGAAAAATACAGTTTTCTGTTTACTGGTGATAGTAAGTATTATGGTAGATTTATTGCATGGATGGTCTTAGTCATTGGGAAAAACGAGGCCAGTAAATCAGAATACTGATGTGAAAATAAAACAAAATCATTTTATTATTTTTTATAGGGATATTATTTTGTATTGCAATTCAAATAACTTAAAATAAATAAAAGCTCACCCAAGACATTCGTATACATTATTTTCCAGCTTCGAATAAGCTAAGTGTCACTAGCTTCCAAAAGATTCGCATAATATTTCATTTGTTATTAAGAAAATATCATATACGGCATACAAAAACATAAGAAAGACAAATGAACTTAAAATTGAACCCAAAAACCACGAGCTAGCCTATGTGACACCCGAAAAGAGAACATTTGTTATCTTTATCTCCAATTCCCCGTCTTGTGCAGGACATTAAGACATGAGAGGAGAGCTGCATTTTCAAATCAAACTAATCCTTGTACTTCAACTCAGATACTAGGAAGCCGGGCATATCAAAGGAGGCTGCAAATTTCTCAACATCAGCTTTGAGAGCTTCAATAGCCTTGTTGTTCACTAGGCCTTTGTTGAAATCTTTCAAAAGTTTGCCATGCTCCTTCTGAATCTCCAGTGTGAGAGTCACCGCTCGGTTAAGGAACTCTCCGATCTGCTCAAAGTCCTTCTCAACCAAGCCCCTAGAAGTCATGGCCGGGGCACCTGTTAACAGATCAGAAACTGCTGTCAAGGACTCATGCAAAATGGTTTGGCAATAACATTGCATAATCAGACCTCCCTGGTCCCTATTGGTAAAGCATCATCTATGAAATTACTTCTAACAATAATCCAGTACAAGTTTATTATAAGAATGTAGTGTGTTTTTACCAATCCGTACTCCTCCAGGGGCCAAGGCACTGCTGTCACCAAAAACAGCATTTTTGTTGACAGTAATGTTGCAGAGGTCACAAAGTTTCTCCACCTTATTGCCTGCAAGAAGAATGAGGAAGATGCATTAGCAAATTGGAGGGATTGAGGCAGAGTGTTTTGTTAGGTTAGATAGGTGTTATGGTTTAGTACCAGTCAGGCCAAGAGGGCGGAGATCCCACAAGACAAGATGGTTCTCAGTTCCTCCAGTGACAAGACTGTATCCTTTGCTCATCAAGTAATTTCCAAGGGCAGCCGCATTGGCCTTAACTTGCTTCGCATATGCCTTGAATCCCGGGGTCATGGCCTGCTTCAATGCCACCGCAAGGGCACCAATCTGGTGATTGTGAGGCCCCCCCTGAAGGGAAGGGAACACCGCAAAGTTGATTTTGTCTTCAAAATCATAAACTGCATTCTCGGGCTGCCCCTTCTTGGGCGGCTTAGGTCCCTTCCGGTAGAAGATCATACCCGCCCTAGGACCCCTCAAGCTCTTGTGGGTCGTTGTAGTCACAATGTCACAGTACTCGAACGGATTATTAGCCTCCTGCACCGTCCATTGAACACCCCAAAAAAAGCACATTACATTTATTATTACAGTGTACAACATCTCAAAAGAAGAGATCCATGCAAGCAATAGCAATTTGTATGGTGATGTGTAAGAAAAGTAGTAGTTTAGAATTAGATATATACCTGAGCAGCAACGAGGCCACTAATGTGAGCCATGTCACAGAGCAAGAGGGCACCGCACTTATCAGCAACCTGCCTGAACCTGGCATAGTCCCAGTCCCTGGGGTAGGCACTGCCACCGCAGATGATGAGTCTGGGCCTGAAATCCAACGCCTTCTCCTCCAACCTGTCATAGTCGATGAATCCGGTGGAGAAATTCACCTTGTAAGGCAAACTCTCAAAGTAAATGGAGGTGGCGGAGATCTTCTTCCCGGCGGAGGTGTAGTAGCCGTGGGTGAGGTGGCCGCCGGAGGGCAGATCCAGGCCCATGATGCGGTCGTGGGGCTGGAGCACGGCCGTGTAGGCGGCGAAGTTGGCCGGAGAGCCGGAGTAGGGTTGGACGTTGACGCCCCAACTGGCGGGGTCGAGGTGGAAGGCCTGGAGGGCGCGGGAACGGCAGAGGTTCTCAATCTCGTCGATGAACTCGTTCCCGCCGTAGTAGCGGTTGCCGGGCAGACCCTCGGAGTACTTGTTGGTGAGGGCGCTCCCCAGCGCCTCGATCACCGCAAACGACGTGAAGTTCTCCGAGGCTATCAGCTCTATTCCACGCCATTGCCGACGCTTCTCCTTCTCTATCAAGTCGTGGATTTCTGGGTCCACCGTCGCCAACGGCGTGTTTCCCCACTCGCTCACCGCCTCCATCCTTTCCCTTTCCCTTTCCCTATTCACTTAACACACAAACAACCAAACTAACAAGCACTGCCTCGCTCTCCTGCCTCATCTGATCTGCCCTTTAAACCCACTTCCCACTTCCCTACCATATGTTAATGGACCATTCTACCCTCCTTTGCCAAATTAAAATCAACAATTAAAATAAGAAAAATGTTAGTAATACTCTTTTTTTAATACTATCTTAACTATTAGCTAAAATTTATTAAAAATTACACAATTTTAGTGAGTTTTATTTTTAAATTAGAAAAAAGACTTGTTAAAATAACAGATAAATAAAAAAAAGGAAAAAAGTAAAAGATGTGAGGAAAAAAATAAAAGAGAGAGAGAGAATAAGTATGACAAAATTAAAATCCTAAATAATTAAATGAAAGAGAATTGTCCACGTGTCCAAAGGTGTTATACGTGCACTTACTACCATAGGTTCATAAGGTTGATTTATTCTCAAAGCATAGAAAGAGTTAATTTTCATTTGAATTTGAAAGTATATACGTCAACCTTCGCTTTATTTACTCCACAAATTGTAACCAAAAAAATTGTCCCATTCTCATGCATATACTTGACTGCAAATCTGTATGGAGGAATGTCCAGAGTTTGGCTGTAAGCTGTGGTTGGGTTAGGGGAATTCTGGCAGTGGCGTGTAACTGAAAACTATGGTTAAGCTCTCGCCTCTCTCCAGTCACAGTGTAGTGTAGTTGGTGGCTTATTGTCAATTCGGAAAATGAGGGCTGGGTTGGTGAGGGTCGCATGGTCATTTTATTCTCACCAACCCCACTGCCATTCATGCTCACGCTTTCCTTCACTTCCTTCACTATGACTTGGAATTAAAAACTCTCTATTTTATTTATGGGATAAAATATGTGTTTAGTCGTGTAAATGTGATTGAATTTAGTTTCACTTTTAAAATTCTTTTCTTAATTTTAATTTTCATAAATTTTAAAAAATAGATCTTATCATCATATATTGATGATGTAATATATGTCTAGACATTATCACGTTACATGTTATTTCAGCACATTTTTAATTGTGACATTACAAGTTGTATATCATATCATTAGTGAGTGATGATAAATAATATTTTAAAAAAATAAAATTTATGAAATTAAAAATAACAACAAAAATTAAAAGACTAAAATTAAATTTAGTCATATTTAAATTGATTTAAAGTGTATTTAAATTTTACTTATTTTAATACCAAATTCATGAATGTTGATTTATGAAATTAAATATTAGAGTTTAAATTCAATAAGAGACAAGATTAATTTAATTGACAATGATGTCAACATTTTGCTGCCATTAAGCAGAAGATACACGATCTACCTCGTGTCTTTTCCTATCAAGCCAAAAGTAACATGGACTATCACTTCTCGGAGGATATATATTAGTGCGCCTAAATGGAAACTTATAATTTAGTTAACAAAACGATCGATGTAATTAAATAGTAATTATTTGGTTTAATTAACATTTTGGTGTCAATAAAATACACGTCTTTTATTTTTAGTTTCTATAAAAAAAATTGTTCAATTTAGTTTATGTAATATCAAAAAAAAATTTCATTTTGGTCTCCTACAGTTTCTTCCACTAAATACTAACATAGTTTATAGAATGTCACGTTAGCATGCCACGTAAAATTATATGTCATCACTTGGCAGTAACATTCTAATGTCAAGGACCAAAACAAAAAATATATATATATGATATTACAAGAACTCTCTTATTGGATTTGATATGATGGTATATTATCTTGTATTCCTTTCTCATTTTGTAAGTTTCTTTAAGTTCTATTCTCGCAAAAAGGCTTGACACTATTGGTTCTATTTTGATTGTTCTATCTTATTAGCCTTAACACTAACGTTCATTCATTAATAAAGTCCAAGTTTGCAACCATTGAGGTTATCTTAATTGCAATGTTCAAAGAAAAGTTTGTGAAAACCATTTTACCCTCACTTCATTTTCAAATTAAATTCTGGGATTCGTTTGTACTGGATTTAATCATGTGTTGAAAAGGCTCCGTAGATCTCTGTATGCTCAACATATTGAATTCTAAGCTACTTGTCCCTTACTTTTTGAAATGATTTATGTAATATATATATTTTTTGAAATGGTGCCTATAAAATATATAGATTATTCTCTGTTTTAGTCCGTTTTCGAAATGGTTCTTGCAATATATATATATATATATATTGTTTTGGTCTCTAACATGACAATGTTACTATTGATGTGTAATCCTACGTGACATGATGACTTGTCATTCCATGAGCCACATCAACACTTAACAGAAGGTAAGTAATAACAAGGATCAAAACAAAAAATATTGATATTACAAGAACTAAATTGAACAAATTAATTTTATAAGAACTAAAAGTTAAAAAACATATATTTTATAAGGACTAAAATGTTGATTGAGCCTCTTTTTTTCTTTTTTTGAGGAGGATGAAGTTGATCCTCCTTGAGAAGGAAAGAATTTCTCGACTAGGAATCTACATGCTTAAATAATACCTTATGCACAATTAGATGGTTTAGAGTTTTAGATTAGTTTGATTAGAAAATTTGTAACCTAATTTATGAGATGGTTTAGTCAAAATGTTAGACTGTTTTTTGTATTGGGTTAACTTGGTTAAATTTGAACGACTCCAATTCTATTATTTTTTTGTTGAACTAATTCTTTATTTTTATTTTTGTTGAAAATAAAAATGCAATAAATATGATAAAAAATACAATAAATACAACTTTCTTTAAGTATCTTTTAAGGTTTTTATATAGGAACCAATAAATTTTCTCCTTCATGATAAAATTATTATGAAGTTATATATTATACCTATTCTAGAAGTATAATAAGGTCGACTTACTCAACTTGGTCCTGACTAGCTGACTTGTTCGTCACCCCACGCTGATCAAACACTTTGTCTACCCTAAAGGACAACCATCATATAACCATCAATTGCTATCAATCACACAACCCTTATAAGCATTGGCCCTGTGTGCGAAAGGCACCTGCCAAATCGTGCAAGGGATCCCTTTGAGAGATGTGACAAGTTCATGGTGAAAGAACCACCTAACACTCCTGTTGTGCGGCCTATAAATACCCCATTGAGTCTCTACAGGTGCATATTTTTCATATACCAATATTGTTACTTTGTCAAATTCTAATTTGGGCATTAGAGTCTCTATAGACTATAGGTATGCCACCTTGCTTCAAGCGTGAAGGAGAACCCCATTGAGTTGAGGTATAAGAAGCTCTTACATAATCTATTATAGCAATACCCATAGAAGTTCACTCAAAACGACACTCTATTTTATTTTTACTCTAAAACAAATATGTTTTAATAGTTTTTATTTTCATTATAGATTTGTAAATTAATTAAATATATGGTTAAGAAAAAAAAATTAATATTATCTTAAATTTTGGAAAATCATAAATAAATAGAAATAGTTTATTTTTTGAAAAATTGACAATTAAAAAGAAATGGAAAGAATAATAGTCAAATTTTTAAATTTTGACCATCATTAATTTACCAGATCACCGACAAATATATTACCCTATAATGATCTGGGCCTACCTTTTGATAGGTCTAAAAGTCCAGCAGCTAAGCTCCATGAGTGGAGGCCGCATGTTATGCTCTGCTTTTTTAATTTCAACGTTGTTGCATTTTGGCAATCCTCCATTTCTCTGCCCCATTTACATTCACAAGAATTATTTAACGGTATTTTTAGTTTTATATTTTAATCTATACATGATTTTTAGACTTTAGTTGTTTTCCTAATTATTTGTATTTTTGTTTAAATTTTTTTCGCCATTAAAGTAAAGTGTTTATTCTAGATTTTATCTAATAATTAAAAAGAATATAATGAAAATTTAACGGGACATTAGTTTATATAAATTAATAATAAAAAATATTTAAATAATTAAAAAATAATTTATTTTTATTTTTATTTTTTAAAAAAATATTTTATGTATTTTTTATTATTAGATAAATTAATATCACATTATCTTTTTGTTATAATTAAAAAGTAAATCTAAATATTTAAATTTGTAAAAACTAAAATTACATGTACATTAAATTATGTAAACTAAAAATGAATAATTGAGCTTAGAAGCTTTGAAGCATCATTAATTAGGTGAACTAAAAATTATAATTATGGAGTTTGCAACTCCCACCGACGAAACACATTGCTTCATGAGTTCATTTCATTCCATATTCCAAGCATATATTAATGCGGTGACTACAGAAACATAAAGTTGAAATAACTTCCATTTGGTTAGAGGCTAATTCTAGCGTTGCTATTTCGTCTTCTTATTTATTTTGTTATTATTAAAAATTTATTAACGAGTATCTTAATAAAATAATAGTTAGAGTAATAAAATTGGAAAATATTATATAATAAGTAAAATATTTATCATATGAAGATATTTTAATAATTTCTCAAATATTAATTATTTCTATTAAATTTTTTATTTTTTAAAAAAATTAAAATTAATTATTTGATAATATTTAATATCTCATTAAACCTACTTACATAACATACAAATACCCCTTTTTATTTTGTGATACTCATATGTATCTTGGAATTAATTGAGATCTACGGTTCCAAGTGACCTTGAGAACTTTAAATTTTCAAATACAATTAATTTAATATAAAAAACTAAGTTTATGTATTAAGTTTATTGAATACAGTAAAATCTATAAAAAAAAAATACTCGTTCTTTTTAATTGTTTTTTAGTTGTTAATACGTAATAAAACAAAATTAAACAACTCGGTTTTCTGAACACTAAGAGTGTGTTTGTCTTCAGGTTTAAAAATTTATTGCTGAGAATATAAATTTGGGAATATAATATTCACAGATTTTTTATGAATTTTAAAAATTTATATGAAAATCTATTTTTAATTATAATTGAGAAAATAGGCTATGAGTTGACAGTGTAAATCATTTTTACACTGTCATCCAATTAAAAATCACTATGTATAATAAGTTTGTTGACTTTTATAATAATTATCTTAAAAGTCATACCAACAGTAATTTCTAATGAGTTTAATGTTCATGCACTGTCAGTGTAAAAAGTTTTATACTGTCAACCAATCAGAAATCACAATCGATATGACTTTTAAAGTATTTATTGTAAAAGTCAACAAACTTACAATAAATAATGGTTTGTAATTGGATGATAGTATAAAATTACTTTACACTGTCAGTGCATGACCTTTTTTCTCATTTCTAATTAGTTAATAGTGTAAATTTTTTTACATTGACAATGTATGATCATTAAACTTATTATAATTTCTATCTATACTCTAATTTATTATTTTAATCATTTTGAATTTAAAAAATATTTCTAAAATTATTTAAATTTAACCAAACATGTTTTTAAATATATTCAAGAATAGTATTTCTGATTATAATAATTTTAAAAACATAATTTTTGAAAATATAACATTATTAATTGAAATAAACTCTAAAGTGGCATGGGGTGTGGGTGGTGGGACTCTAGCTTCACGGATATTTTGTCAATCTGAGACCCACCAACCGCGCAGTCATGATCGGAAGTTGTTGACTGTTGTTGAGCCTTCAGTTGTGGTTGTGGCTCCCAACAAAACACCTGCGACAAATAGAGTAGGTGCGTGAGACAACCACAAAGACGTAACCACGTTGTCATAAAGACATAAACTCTTTCTGTTTATATATACATATACAAACATTTAAAAAAGTAGATATTTATTATTGTTAAAAATTAATGGACAAAACTAAAAAAAGTTTGAAACACTGCATCCAAGAAAAAAAGAGAGTAGAGAATGAAACACATGCACGCAAGAAAGCAAATGTGAGAACAAGAAAATTTATTTATTCCTTTTTTTTTTATAACAAAATTTATTTATTTATTGCTAAAGCACACATAAACCTCTCTTGATGGAGGCGCTGGAGGTTTTCTATATAACAGTATAGTTCAAGAAAGGCCTTTACAATCGGGGGTAACGTTACTATATAGCTTTGAGCTTTTCCACGCCATCTTTGTTTATCGGGCAAGCTTTTCTCCGCGTAAATTTAAGTGCAAATGTTATTGATATGATTTGAGGACCGCAAAAGCTCTTCGATAGTAAATTTAATTTTAAAATGAATAATTAAATAGTATTTCTATAAAACTTATTAAAATTATAATATTCTTTAAAATAAATTAAAAAATGTATTTTAAAGAAAAATTTAATTTAAATATATTTTATGATTTTTGTGAAGATATATGGGATAAAGCAGACATTACCTATAGTCACAGACGTGTGTGTGTGTGTTTTAATATGGAAAATACATGTATTTTAGTCAAAAGAAAAAATAAATAATGATATCACATCTCAACATAATCTCAAAGGAAAAACAAGAATGATGGCACAGTTTATGTACTTTGGAGGGTGCAATATGTCTTATTAGTCAATGAGCAAAGTACAAGAGAATTAGAGGCTAGAGGTGGATATTAATTTCAAAGCATTAATTAAACCAAAAATATAAAATTATAATAAACATTTTTTAATAAAAATTAATTTTTATTTATTTAAATCAACCATTGATGTTAAAAATAAAATGTGCTAAGTTGGATAAATTAGTCTTAGTAACTTATATATAGAGTTAATACAATTAAAATTATAAAAAAAAGTGATTCAACTTAATTGTCCACACATGCATATAAACATCGTCATAATTAAATGCTGTAATTATATATCACACGGATAAAAGTGTTTATTTATTTTGTATGATAATTAATGTTAAACTTTTTTACTACAAAAGTTAATCTAAATGTTAATAGTATCAGTTAACTAAATAAATTATTTGAAATTAACAGTATTTTGTTACTCATAAATAAATAAAATATGGACCAAATAAGTTTAAAAAAGCTTTTTTCAACTTAAAAATAATCCTATCCCAACATAATCTTACGTTGAAGTTAAGCATTGGAAGCACCTCACGTTCGAAAACAAAAAACTAAAAATTGGCAATAAATAACACTTGTAATGGGCAGAAATCCATATACAAACAAGGTTAGTGCTTAAGATAAGTAGGAAAATGAGAGTTTAAACAAAAAAAAAATATTAATAGTAAAAACAAATTAAACGAACCTCTTATAACAATTATTACACCCACGAAATTTGATGAAGAATATTAAATTTGATTTGGTACGTAGAAGGGCGATGGATGACGGATCCCCTACCAGAAAGGAGATCAAACGAATCAGCGTCGTCCATTTGGCGGCACTGAAACCTATTTATACGCACCCCCACACACTAGCAACGTCGTCCTTCGCCTCTAAGAGAGAGAGAGAGAGTGAGAGTTTGTACTTTGTAGTAGTCGGTTGGTTGGTTTAGATCTGGTGAGTGCAGACACAGAAACAGAGGCAGAGACATGTCATTGTTGGTGGAGAAAACAACGAGTGGGAGGGAGTACAAGGTGAAGGACATGACTCAGGCTGATTTCGGTCGCATGGAGATCGAGCTTGCGGAGGTGGAAATGCCGGGCCTGATGGCGTGCCGCGCCGAGTTCGGACCCTCCAAACCCTTCAAGGGCGCCAAGATCACCGGCTCCCTCCACATGACCATCCAGACCGCCGTCCTCATCGAGACCCTCACCGCCCTCGGCGCTGAGGTCCGCTGGTGCTCCTGCAACATCTTCTCCACGCAGGACCACGCCGCGGCCGCCATCGCCCGCGACAGCGCCTCCGTCTTCGCCTGGAAGGGCGAGACCCTCCAGGAGTACTGGTGGTGCACCGAGCGCGCCCTAGACTGGGGCCCCGGCGGCGGACCCGACCTCATCGTCGACGACGGCGGCGACACCACCCTCCTCATCCACGAGGGCGTCAAGGCCGAGCAGGTCTACGAGAAGACGGGACAGTGTCCCGACCCCGCTTCCTCCGACAACGCCGAGTTCCAGATCGTGCTCACCATCATCAGGGATGGCTTGAAGACCGATCCCAAGAGGTACCACAAGATGAAGGACAGACTCGTCGGTGTCTCCGAAGAAACCACCACCGGTGTCAAGAGGCTCTACCAGATGCAGGCCAATGGCTCCCTCTTGTTCCCTGCCATCAATGTCAACGACTCTGTTACCAAGAGCAAGGTTATTTTCACATCTCAGCTCCCATTTTTTAATTCAATTCAGATTTATCATGTCATGTCCTTTTTTTAGGTATAACAGTAATCGTAACAATGAGGTTAGAATCTATAATCTTACACATATTACTCAAATTTCACCATTATTAGACCCTAGTGAGTTTCACGTCATGTCCTCTCTCCTATGTATATTATATTATAAAAAAAATTTAAATGTAGTATGACTAGTATCATATGCAGTTTTTAATTATGTTTTTCAGTCAAAACTAAAGTTTTATTTCAATAATGTAAAATAAAAGTTTATATTAGAGATCAACAGCGATTATTGATATGAAACTGTAATTTTGATAGAAGAATAATACTAAAAATTGTACTTATTATGAAACTTTATATATATTTTGTGTTATACTATATTATATATTTGGTCTGCCTAGTCAATCAATCAAATTGAATCTGCTGATATTTTGTCGGTGTTGGGTCATTGAACAATAAAGGTAGAATTAATCCTGATTCTATAATATATGTGGGGTCAGTTAGTGGATGTGTTCTATAAGTATAAATAATTCAGATATATATGTTTGTGGTGTTGTAACAGTTTGACAACTTGTATGGATGCCGTCACTCGCTCCCCGATGGATTGATGAGAGCCACTGATGTGATGATTGCCGGAAAGGTTGCCGTTGTGTGTGGCTATGGAGATGTTGGCAAGGGTTGTGCTGCTGCCATGAAGCAGGCTGGGGCTCGTGTCATTGTCACCGAGATTGATCCCATTTGTGCCCTTCAGGCTCTCATGGAGGGTCTTCAGGTTCTGACCCTGGAGGATACTCTCCCTGTGGCCGACATCTTCGTTACCACCACCGGGAACAAGGACATTATCATGGTGGACCACATGAAGAAAATGAAGAACAATGCCATTGTGTGCAACATTGGCCACTTTGACAACGAAATCGACATGCTGGGGCTTGAGACCTGCCCAGGTGTGAAGCGCATCACCATTAAGCCTCAAACCGACAGATGGGTTTTCCCTGAGACCAACTCAGGCATCATTGTCCTGGCTGAGGGGCGTTTGATGAACTTGGGGTGTGCCACGGGGCACCCCAGCTTTGTGATGTCGTGCTCCTTCACCAACCAGGTCATCGCTCAGCTTGAGCTGTGGAAGGAGAAGGGTTCTGGCAAGTATGAGAAGAAGGTTTATGTTTTGCCCAAGCACCTTGATGAGAAAGTGGCTGCTCTCCACCTTGGCAAGCTTGGAGCTAAGCTCACCAAGCTTACCAAAGACCAGGCAGATTATATCAGTGTGCCCGTTGAGGGTCCATACAAGCCTGCTCATTACAGGTACTGATTGAGCTGATCAAACCATCATATTGAGGGAGAATAAAGAAAAAAATCCTATCAGTTGGCGTGATTGTTACACTTTTCTTTTTGGATTTTTCTCATTACATTTTTCAAATTTGTTGTAGAATAGGAGGTTCTTTTTATTATTTTCGTAGGATCGCAATTCCATTGGGCTGAAGGTTAAGAGCAAAATTACCTATTGGTTGAAATGAGACCAAATGGGTTTGAATAAGGCTTTGGCTTTGGCTGTGTGGATTATGCTTTAGCAGCCAGCTATTATATTTGTTCCTATCCATCTTTGATATACGAAACGGAATAAGCAAAAATGCAGAAAAAAAAAAAACAAAAGAAGAAGAATACTTCTTATTTGACGTCTATGACCAGTTTTAAATTATATATCTCTCACAAGTTATGTTTGCTAGTTGTTTTTACGTGAGTAACTAGTTCTTACTAAGTGGACCTATCCCGTTTGCAAAATGTTCAACATAAACCCCAATTTTGAGAGAAATTATTACATGTACAAAACTATGTGATGTGATACATTATTATTAACTCTTTTTCCTAAATAGAAAAATGTAATTATCTGGTATATGAAGATTGATCGAGACTACATAGTCTTGGATCAAATAACAATTTATCTAATTTTAGAGTGTATATGTAAAAAGAAAAGATATATTAAAAAAAATAATAGATGTGATCTATGATGTGATAAAAAATAAAAAAATAAAAAAAATAAAATAGAAGAGAAATAATAACTCTTTTCATTTGACAGAAAGCATCATGTTTTACATCTAATTCTGTTAAAGTTGTGGCTGAAAATGACCACCAAAAACTCCTACAAAAATCATTTGAATTTCAAATGTCCTCGAGACGAATCCGGAATGGTTGGCAGACAAGAGAACAAGAGTTCCCCTCGCGTAATTTATGGCATCAATTGAATCAGATTCAATATTAACAATAATTTGACCAAGGACCGTATAGTAAGATTAAAATGAGTGGTCATAAATAGTTGCCTGCATATTCATTTCAATGTTGTGGAACAAGTAATTCAGCCCCCATCTTCTCACAGCTTGCCCTTGTCAATATCCTCTTCCTCCTTAACAATAGATAAAAGATCTTGAATGTTTTATACCACTGAAATTACAATCCTTTTCACCTAAGTCATAGGGATGGAAAGTCATCCCTGAACTGCTGATGCTGGTCCTGAAAAGTAGTAGTTTACTAGTTGCATTTTGATTATGTTGATTGAACTTTATACCTCACAGTTTTCCAACCTCTCTAAGAGTATGACACATTTTTTTATTGTATTTTATTAAGTTCTATGTTACGTATTTATATTTGAAAATAGTAGAAGTTAAGGATGGTGCAGAAATGATCACTTAGCATAACCCCCCCTCCCCACGCGCCCCCCCCCTCAAAAAAAAAGAGATTTCTTTACACTAAGGTATATAAATCTTGGGAGAGGAGACCTCGGGGGTGGACTCCAGCCTCAATCTACAAAACATGGGCACCTTACTCCAGAAGGGAAGTCAACATCACCATACAAGAATGCTACCATGCACTTAGGTACAACGATGTGAGAGATTTTCGAATTAATGAAAAGTTGTATCCTTTTATGAAAGTATGTGTCTATTCATGAAAAAAAATACTAGTATGAGAGGTTGTATCCTTTCATGAAAGTATATGTCTATTTATGAAAATATGAAAGTATGAAAGGTTGTATTCCTTCATGAAAGTTTCTTTCATGAAAGGACGTATCTCTTAAAAGTATGTATCTCCTTTTCAAAAGACATAAGATGTGTCTCTTCGAAAGGTTGTATCTCTCCACCGAAAGACATTAGATGGTTTATAAATAGAATTAATTTGCATACAAAAAATATTCACAAGACACAATAAAACACAAAAATCAACTAAGTTTTTGCCTTCAACTCACTTCCATCTTTATCTTGTGCCCAGAGATAATTAAAGAAACTATTTTTCTGTAAACTATTATGAATAACCAATTTTATCCGAGTACAATTTTAGAAAAAAAATAATTATAATCTAAAGGAAAAAAAAAAGATAAACCAATTTTGTCTATTTAAACCACGAACACGCATAGTTGGAAAAAAAAAACTCTCGAAAAGAAAAAGGACTCTCATTTTCACTTTCTCTTCTGCGTCTCAATTCACATATTCACTGGTTCCTCTACCGATCACTCCAGTAAAAAACCAAGGCAAAGAGTGTTTTGGGCCTTCTCACACGCACTAAAGCAGCACCAGTATCGCACTCATTGATCGGTCTCTTCTACTTTCACTCTTGTTTTTGTTGTCATTATATTTTTTAGGATAACATTACGAATGTGGAGTAGTGTGTATAGAACATCTTTTTCTTTCTTTTTTTTTAATTAATGTCTTTGGTACAATAACTAAGGAAGGAGAAATTTTTTTTAAAAAAAGTGGTGGGCCGTGGGTTAACCTGCCTAACCTGCGGGTTGGCTCGCCAGATTGGCAAGTTGGGCGGAGCGAGTTAAGGTGGGTTGGCAGGTTTTACTGGTTTGCTCGCCCCACCAAAAATGGCGAGTTAGGCAAGTCGACCTGGTTGGTTGAACCCGCTTTGCCACCCCTAGTGTCGATAACCTTAAGCCTTGTACCTATTTTAATTGATTGTTGAATAAACATGGCACAAGTTTCTTAATATCCCTAGAACATCTCATCTGTTGAATATAGATAACAAATGGATGTATAGCATTGCAAATTATTGTTTTTTTTTACTTGTTGATATGACTGATGCTTTTGACCTTTTTTTTTTTTAAGTTTTTATGTATATGCTGATGTTGCTATTTTCTTTTTACTTCATTATGCTTACTTTCATTTTTTAGTTGTTCGCGTTTTGGATTCACCTTCACATTGATTTCCTTTTCTAATTAGTCTTCTTTGCTTTTTTTTTTTTCCTTTCTTTCATTGCCTTTTTATTTATTTTTATTTTGTTTCTATTCTATTTTATGTTTACCTTTTTCTTTCTTCATGCATGTTGATCTTTATTTTCATCCTCTTTGCAGATTACAATAGTTTTTTTTCACCCAGTTTAACGCATCGGGTGTTGCTTTTTTTTATTATTTAAAGCTAACGTTTCATAAAAAAAGAGGTACTTTTGATCTTTGCAAGAATTCATGACATTAATTGAGTAGTGAATGCTACCTTTGGTGTTATTTGAATTGTTAGGGTTTACGAATAGCCATTTGCTATCATAAATCCTGTGCATTATAGAGTAATTTTTTTTTGTTATCAAAAAAATAAAAATAAAATTTATCCAAATATGCAATGACCAATAATTTTAATTGAATCTTTAACATTATTTGAATCGTAAGGATTTAATGACTAGCCATTTGCTAGCTTGAACCCTTTGTGTGAGAATAAATTCTTTTTTTTTTTTAAAATACAAAAAGATTATTTTCAATTTAAAAAAAAAATCTTTTTCAAAAAATGTCCTTTTGAATTTTAAATTTTTTTATTTTTTTATGAATAAAAAATATCTTTTCAAGTCTTTCTTTATCGTAAAGGTAAAAAGATAAGAATTTTTTTAAAAAAAATATGGTTTAAAGTTATCTTTTCTTTAAAATAAAATAAAATTTCTTTCTTGTCTTTAAAAATACAAAAAAGTGAAAATAAAAATCACAAAAATATTTTATTTTACTTTTTTTTTTAGGGTAAAATACATATTTATAAAGTTACATAATTTTGTGCAACTAAAGGTACCATTTTTAATGGGCTTTGTAGGGTGCTAATACTTTTCCTATGCGTAATCGACTCCCCGAACCTATCTTTAATTTCAAAGACCATGTTTTTTAGGGTTTTCTAATATTTCATCCTCAAATAAAATTTTGGTGACGACTCCATCTAAAAATTATTTTTGCGTCGTCTCTATCGTGGTCCTGGTTGCAACAACTACTATTGATGATAAGCTTGATTATGGGTATGCAAACTATATCAAAGCACTCCATTGTATCTTGATGGGGATTCGCCATTACACTCATTGCATCTAATTTCTGTAGAGATTGATGGGGCCAATATTGAACCTAAAGCTTAATGTTTCACACGAGTCTTGGAGACTTGTGTTTTCTCTTTATTATTTCTTCTTTGTTGCAAAACCATTATCACCAATATTTTTCTTTGTTATTTCTTCTTTGTTGCAGGACCATCACCACCAACATGTTCCAATAATGTACCTTGACTTGAAGTAAAGTGATAGTGTTTTACTTCAGAATAAGCTAATATTGCCCTTTAGAAGCCTTCGACCTCGTGCTAGGGAAGCCAACCCATATCAAATTTCTATACATAAATCAATGTCAACAAGGTCAAATACTTATTTATTACACACGTCATGGTAAAATCGCTACCAACTTAAGTGTTGGAGTGTTTTTGGCTAACACCCAATCCTTGTCCATAGCATCTTAATCACACTAGAGAGGAAAGTTGTCATCTGTACACTTTGAATTTCAGTCAATGAAGGGTGTATTTCAGTCAAAGTTATACTGAAATTTTGTCAAGTCAAAGTTTATGTACATATGTAAAAATTAAAGTTTATTAAAGTTTTTAAAATTAGAATTAGAAGAGTAAGATGTTGTGTCTTCCTTCTTCCCCAAGACCCCAACAATAATAAAATAATGAGAAAAATATTAGAAGTAATAACAAAAGCTAGTGGGGTTGAGCATGGTAGGCGCATTAGCATATGAAACAGATTTTGAAAGCAAAGAACAATTATTCCTTTGAAGTGATGTTGCCATAGCATCATTTCACATAAAATGCTATGTATCTTTGCTTTCAGACTTCTTTCTAGATTGGGATGATTATGCATCGAACGGTCTTTACGCTACCTTTGTGGTAAGTGCACCAAACCCACTCCTCATAGATTTAGTCCAAACATTGCTCATTTCTTTATTCATAAAAAGGTAATCTAAAGTTTCTGTTGGTCAATTTGGAACCAAGGCAGGTTCGTTTTCGCTAGACACATGGAAGGTGGCCAATTTTTTTCCCTGTAAAATGGGGTGATTACAAAAAGTAAAAATGGAATTAGCTTCCATAAGGTTCACTCTAATTTTCATCCCATAACTCCCATGGAGACAAATTTAAATTCATTAACCCTATACAAATATGAATGAGACGTTTGCAGACCTTCCCTGTTACTTGATTTTTTCAAGAAGCTGTTAATCCTAACATCACTAGTATAGTAGGTCTTTTTATTTTGTTTTACTATTAAAAAAAGGTATGAGAAGGTAGGTGGTTGGGTCCTGTTTTAATGTTGCCACTATGAAAAATGATGTTAAAGTTGGATCCAGCAGACGCACTGATACATAGCCCATTAGGCATTAGCCCCTTTTTCATAGTCACTTGGCTAAGGGCTTGTTTGGTTGGTGGATGAAAAACATGGGAGGGAGAAAAAGTTTGAAATTTGAATTGAAGAGAATGTGGAAGGAAGGAAAAATTTAAATTTTTGTTTTTAAAAGTCAACTTTTTTTTTTTTTTTCCACTTTTTCTCCAACCAAACAAAAAAAACACTTCGTTATCCGTATTTTATTTCTTCTTTCTTTTCTTTTCTTCTAGCCAAACATAAGTGTTGCCGTTTGAACAGCCCCAAAGAAACAGTGGCGCCTACCATTGTCCATTACCAATAGGCAATATGTCAAGTGATCATCATAATTGCAATTAGAAGCTTCAATGCGCTCCACCCAACTCGTTTCTCCTTGGAATAGAACGGTTACCTAAATTCAGGTTTACGGTGTTAATTTTCAAATCTAATGAACAAAGTCAACGTTTTCAGACTAAGCCTCCGCACATTTCACTTTCATATTATTCCTAACTCGCTCCCCACACCATTAACATTAATCTAATAACGCGACATGAAACGCTTTCAGTTCATACAAATACAGTTGGACATAGGGTCCCATGAAAATCCCATAAGTGACCCAAGCATAACACAGGGAAGATAGAGTTGAATAAATGTGAATAATTTTTAGAACTTGCTAAACATCTTTCGAACTTTGACTCGAGATGCTATCATTTCAGGCAAATTTTTACAACCAACAAGTGGAAAATATGGTGCCCTTTTTAAACTATTTACAGTGATGTTACCATTTAAAACAATCAACAATGAACAACAGATTATAAACACATACAAGCAAAAGTGGGATATTATACTGCGATAGAAACAAATTTTGATATAGACAGAAGAAATAATATAAATGATGATAAAAGACATCATTTTTTTAAGCATAACCCTGAATATTTGTCAAATTCATTAACAACCATACATCTTTGACACCCCATTTAATCACATTGTCTCAGTTTAATATTATTCTAAGTCCACATCCTCAGTCTTATATATCACTGTTCTAATGATTATTCTGACTATAGCCACTAGCAATATCATCCAACTTTATGAAATGTGGAAAAAGAAATTGCATAAGCTAGTTGGATGGAATTGCTATCAAGATGAAAGAAGGAATTGATCCTTCTACTTTCGGAAGGGATGTCACACTGTTACAGAACACTACAACATTTAATTGATGTGGTTAAATAAGCTAAAGGGGGGAATGGGAGAAATCAGAGTGCTTTTGTACTCAAGGAAAAGAATTTCAATTGAAGTAACAGAGAAATATAAAAACATTAAAAAGAATAGCGGAATAACATCACCTGTTGAAAATATCACCTAATATGTAGGCGGAAGAAATGGTTTTTCATTTTCTCAACAGTCGAACTACAACAATAATAACAAAAGATCCAAAAGCCACTAATCCAGATAGGGATGGCAAGTAGCATCTTCTTTTCTTACCTTATCAGAAAGCTCAAAAGATGTACTAGATGCAATGTTTCCAACAGGCTGTCCAACCTGGTGCTAAAATGACAAGCCAAGAGACAGACAGTGTGATAATTAAATTTTTAACACAAACGAACTCAATCTTTAGAACCATTGATTTCATTTAATTTTATATTACAAGAGACCTGATTTTGTGTTAATTTGATTTTATCAATATCTTACACCAGACACTGGTCTAAAATTTCACTCTCTTCTTCTTCTTCTTCTCTGCTCATTAGGTTTACGCCTGAGGTAAGCCCAAATATAAGCACGGTTCGTGAGACAACTAAATGCAATCTACTACACATTTCTTAAGTCTAATTATATAATTAAAACTCGTAAGTCACAAAAAGTATGGATTTACAGACTTTCTTATCACACAACTCAAAAAATTCATAATGGATTAATTTTGCTCTTCACTTTGGATTTGCATTCCTATCTTCAAATTTAGGAAATATAACTTGGTTAACTATTCAAACTGCATAGGCTATTAAGTGAACAAAGATTAGTATAGGCTTGTGTTGAATAATAAGACATAGCATCTTGGCTTGCGTTTGATCTAAAAAATCTTGTTCTAGAAACATTGAAGAAAGTAAAGAGCAGCAGAAGTGAAAAACCTGCAGGAGTTGGTTATATAAACACTAGATCCCACAACAGTACTCAATCACCTAAAAGTAGATCAAGGCAAAATGGAAACAGGCAATAAGAGATTGTTTTAAATAAGGTGGTTTTGCAATCCATGTTTTGTCTATACCCACATTAAGAAAACTTCTTTTCTCTTGAAATCAAAATCTGGTATTATATTAGGAGCTGTTTTCTGCAGTATACGGTTCGTCACACTATGAAGAGCAACGTGTTAAATCAAATATGAGTAGTTTTTCCATTGCCTCATGCAGATTGAATATCCCTTCTAAACTTTGATTTCTCCTGACAAGAGAACAAAAGAAAATAAACCTAGCTTCTGGGAAAATATTTATCGTTATTAACATTTTCTATCCCAATAATGGAGGTTTACCATGACAGTTTCAAGAAATAGTTAGACCTTGCAACTAATTCCTACAGTGAGTTGTTGTATAAGGATTTTTTTTTTCTTTTTTGCTAAAAAGGATATCATTTAATTTTTCTAGACTCTCTTTCTAACAAAATGATATCGCCCAATTGAAATAGTAACCACAATTTTCAAACAAACGTATTTTGTAACAAATAGGCATCAGCATCATAAAAATGTGACATCTGCTCGGAAAGAAAATTAGATACTTTCATAGATACGCTGGTCTTATATGTTTAAAAGTAAATAGAAAGCATTTAAAAGCATAATCTTAACTACAGAGGAAAGCTCACGGGGGAAAGAAAGAAAAGAAAGGGCAAAAGAGAAGAAGGGACGGAGAAAGGAGAATAACGTACAGCCACTAAGCCCACTTTCCTTCATCTATTCTAATCTATCAAGTTTTGATGGCTTGACCTCTTGCACATGCCGTAATTACCTCACAGCCTCTATTATAAGGATTTGCTCGCCTTGCATGACAATTGTAGTAAGAAGCTCCGGCATTATCACACGGAACCATGTCTCTCTTCAGTGTATCATAGCTAATGTACTTTTTCTGCATTACCAGAACTCTTCTGTTGGTCTCCGAATCCATCTCCGGCTCTGTCAAGCACTCCCCAATGCTCTTGGTGCAAACCCTTTTGGTCATCACATCCATTTCATTGTGTTTGAACGAATTGAGGTCCACAAATGATAGGCCATTGCAGCTTCGGAGATGGGCGTGGAACAGAACAAGTGCTAGACAGAGGGAGATCGTGGAAATGAGTCTGGGTTGGGACATTGTTTTGAGCTTTCTTGTTTTGTGTTTGATGTTGAGTTGGTGAAAGTGAGATGCTTGGTTGTTGGAGGGTTATAAATTGGTTAGGTACTCGGGTACAGGACATAGCAGATGTTACAACTAGTCAACTATATTAGTGCCATCATTACTGTCCGCAACCAGGAATGAGAGAAATCATTACACCCGAGAATTAGTATACCCTGAGTGAATTTGATTAAGATTTTGGAGTGGGTAGTATTCTTATCGAGTCATGAATGATTGATTAGTCAATTGATTAATGAATATTTCCCCGTGAATATGTTTTTCATTTGTCTTATTCAATAAAAATCTATTTATGGTTTATATAATATAGTATACCTTTACGAAACAAATAGCTATACTATGCCTACGAATATGGTGGGGCATGTTAGACCCATAATTTTGCTCTTTATGGTCATCAGTTAGAGATTTGATTTTTAAGTTCGAGTATATGAAAAAAAAAAATCTGTTTAAAAGAATCAGTTTCTTAAATGAATATCAATATTTAAATAATTGATCTTTAATTTTTGGCTTGAAAATATCCTGAATTCACCTAACAAAAAAACTGTACTATGCCTCTTCTTCTTCTTCTTCTTTTTTCATTTTTTCCATATATTATAATTGTCTTAATTTAATATATTAATAGATTGAGGGGAGTAGTTTATGAAAGTTTAAAATGCCTCCCTGCTTCCTATATGGATCATGGCATCGAGAGAATTGCAATAAGGAATTCTCAGAATGTGTTTGTTTTGAGGTTGACACTCATACAGAGAACTTAGGTTTTAGAACTTTTAAATGAAAAAAAAAAAAAAACTAATTCTTAATCTTGGTAACAACATTTTTTCTAACATTCTTTCTATTATAAGTTAAAAATTTATTAGAAATCACAAATTTTAGTAAGTCTTACTTCTAAATTAAGAGAAATATTTATTAAATGAAAAGTTGGACTCACAAAAATTTGTAATTTTTAATAAATTTTAACTAATAATAAAGAAAATGTTATAAGCGACTAAATTAAATGTTTACTAAATATTATTAATATTGTCAAACAAATTTTCAGCTAATAAAAAAAGTTTAGAAGCTAGTTTAAAATGCTTGGCAAATGTATTATTAGCCCTTTTTTTTTTTGGGTACAGATTATTATTATTATTTTGGTACAGATATTTAGCCTATCCCCAATCAATATGTGGACAAAAAGAATAATGGAAAGAAGTGAAAATGACGCAAGCAAAGAGCATATGTATTTACTTAATTTTGATAAAGAAAAAAATCAATGCATTATGGCTAAAGATACCTATTTTTAATTTAGGGTGTGTTTATTTGTCAAATTTCAAAAATCAAACAAGTGGCCGTAAAACCATGAATGAATTACACCGGCATCTGAAGCTTACAGAACAAGGAGTTGTACATCTCAGAAAAAGATTCAACCAATAACGGAAATATGAAGTTATATCTGGTTTGAAGTAGGTAACAAATACTTGTGCTTTCCAGCCTCTTCAAATATATAATGGCCCAAGACATCCTCGTTATTGTGTTCAGCAGCCTCAATCGACGTAACAATGAGTACGATTGAAATAAAAATAGCATCATGCATCTTGTTCATTTTATACAGTAGCACTGCCCAGAAGTTGTAGTGGTTGCTGATGTCACCACAACTTTCCATCATGTTATGCAATGGAAGTAAATGTTAGCGATAGAATGATTTGTAATGGAGTGAAAATGAAACGAGAAAGGATGGAATAGAGTCATTTTTTTTTTGTCGTTTAAGAGATAAAAGTGAAAAGAAATGCAGTGCAGAACTGAGGCCACATCGCCACTTCCCTTTACTTGAGTGGCAATCAAAATGCAGAACAAAAAAGAATGCATTCCGCTACCTTTCATTCCATTCATACTTTTACTACCCGTCCGATAAAGTAAAGCCACGCAATTATTCACAAAGAAGTTTACGCGAAGCCTGGCTCTGTTAAATAAAGGCATTCTAAACATGAATATCTACAAAAGCTACCACATAGCTAGTTGGTACCTTATTGTTGGAAAAATCAATTTAATTTTCAACTATTAAAGTAAGTGAAAAATTAAGAGATAAATTGCAAGAGATAATGGGATGTGATTCTTGAAAAATTCTACTACCATAACGAGAGAATAGGTGGAGAGATAGGACAATTAAAGTCTATCAAGTCTTATTTATGAATAAAGTCATAGACCTTTGCAATATAAAAGAGTCACGTGATCAAAAATCACCACCCAAGTGAGGGGAGGGAGTTATCATCCAATATCAAGTTTGTCCAGAAAACTTGTGATAGGAGGGTTTCTCAAGTTTATTGAGAAAATTTGTAATGGGGAGAGTTTCTCAGGTTTGTCGGCAAGAGATGCCAAACCACGTTAAATTTGTGTCTTCTGCTATTTTTATTTGTATTATTGTTTGTGTGTGCTCTATCCTTTGATCTTCATTGTTGTGTATAAAGGAGAAATTTTTTTCAACACTTATATGCATGTGAGTGATTCAGTGGCCAAAGCAAATTCAGATTATCCACATATTACACAAAATTTGATGTCAAGTTTCAAATTATAGTATGTTTATCATGCAAATCTCGCATACCATTATCAAAACTAGTATTAAGGCTCCGGGACAATATGGTCAGACCATCAGAGTGTCAGCTGATCCATATCCATAACATTTCCAGAAATTCCATGAACTGAGCGCCCTTCTTCATCTTGCTCAGCATATGCATTTGCTTTGTAGGTGGACATTGAGTCTTCATTGTCTGAACAGCCTGGTCTTTCTGTAAGGAACTGTTCCCAAAACACATCATTTACTCTAGCTGGAGCAGTTGGGGGAGCCTCGTGTGAGGAAGCTAAATTAGTAACCTCGTTTAGATGTCTGCTTGAAGAAGCTCCAGCATCAGATTCTTTATTATTATCATTAGCACAAAAATTTGATTCTGCCAATTTTCCAATTTCTTGACAGTCTAGTTGGGGTGGTGATCTATCGGTGCACGAATTTCTCTTGACTTGTAATGGACAAGATGCCAGAGATAGATTTAAAAGGCAGGATATATAACTGTCACTATCTTCACAATTTGGTTCCAATGAGTCCAATTTGGGGCACTCAGAAGCTGTCCCTGTTCGTGATAAACATGAATCCATCTGAAAAGTAAAAGATGCTCCAGTTTGCGCAAGCTCTGCTGTCTCAGCAGGTAGCATCGTCTGTGGGCTTTCTCCATCTTCATTTGAACTCTGTGTACTACATGACACCACCAAGTTCATATCCGAAACAGCTGGTGTCAATTCCAGTGTGAGTTTATTGGAGAAGTCTTGATGAGAAATATTTCCAAATTCCATTCCAAAACTGTCAACAAGGCTGTTTTCAGCAACAGTCTGCAAGTGATGGTCATGGTCATCAACCTGAGGCAATCGCCTTTTCTTGTTATATGCCAACAAATCCATGGACTCAATTCTGCGAGAAATTTGTTGAACAAGAGTAGGATTGTGAAGAGCCTTTTCAAAGAAGCTGAGCAAATTCTTCTGCCTCTCCTCCATGCCATCCAATCGCTGCCGTAGATCTTCCAGGTGAGTCTTTGCAGCGGAGTGGTGCTGTTTGAAGCGAAAAATGTTGGATTGAATGGTGGTTTTGTCGTGCGAAAGTTTCTCTATTTCTTCCTCAAATGCTGACCTTTCTGGATCCGCAACAGGATGAGTGTGACTGTGGACAGGTTTCCTGCGCTGAATATTCTTCAGAAGATGCTTTTGATCTTTCAAAAAATCTTCATTAGCAAACTCCCATCGCTCTGGGTGTACTTTTCGAAATCCCTGACCATAGAGATGTGTAATTTTGTTTTGCGAAAATTGGCAGAGCTCAATACAAAACAATCATGGACAACATGAAAATGAATAACTACTCTACTATAGTCTATAACTAAATAACTAAAAGCACAAACATATATTATAGCTTAAGCGGGAAAATAAAAACTAGCAAAAAAGAAAAGAAAAGAGGAAGAGGCAGTGGGCTGGGCTGGCTGGGCCTTAAATGAGTGGACCTCCCCTAACCCTCCCCTACAGAATAGAAAAAAGTAAGGATGAAAAGAAAGAGAGAGAGAGAGAGTGAGAGATACATAGGTATTAAGCTGACGGATGAAGCTGGAGAAGTTGTTGTGCTTGAAATAGGTGGGAAGAAGAAGACGAGAGAAATCAGCGGGGTTCCAGACGATGAAGCTGTTGTTGGTGGAGCTCCATGATACAATCTCCGCCGTTGATGAATCATCCACCATCTCGTACGTCTTCAGGAGGAACGGTGCCGGACCTGAACCCGTCGCTGACCCTGATCCCTCCATTTCCTTCTTCGATTGCAAAACCAGACAGACAGACAGATAGATAGATAACCAACACAAACACGCAATTCCTATTCCTATTCCTATTCCAATTCCAATTTCCCTCTGACGTAAGTAACACTAACACCCTCGGTTGACTTTTACTTTGTCTCTGTTAACAAACGCCCGCCGGATGGATCGTGGATGCTTTCACAAACACCAATTCACCATCTTACCATTTTATTTTATTTTTATCCTTTCCTTTAATGGTTATTCCCTAAATCATTAAAGGCAAGATGTCTTATTATTCCTTTAACCTTCTGTTTAATGGAATTTATATGTATTTTACTTAAAAATAAATTATATTATTAAGTATTATAGTAATTATTTTTAACATTATATCTATATAAGAAATTTCTAACTAATTTACTGTATAAGAGATAAGAGCATAACAATTAAACTCATAACACTGGGTTAGAAATGGACGTACTTGGCTAACATTTTTTTTACATGATTTTGACTTGGACTGTCCAGTTCCACTGTAACGTGGGGCCTTGTTACACCGAGACTCGACTCTTCCTTCAAAACCTGACTGTCACTGCAGTCCAATTCCAGGATGACCGTCCTAAGGGCACTGCAATTCCACCCCACGTTTATGCCAAGTTTACTCCTTATATTGTTTGATTTTTTTTTAGTATTAAAATATCTTTAATAAAAACTAGTTTCATTGTAAATATAACAGAAATATATTTTTGTTATGTTAAAGAGTATTACCTTAATACACGATCAAAATACAATTCTGTTATATATTGTATATAAGAAAACATGTTTTTATTGTATATAAGACAGACACACCTCTATAATACAACACAAAAGTGCTTTTCTTATGTATCTTATAATTATATACAATGGAAATACATTTTTGTTGTATATTTCGAATTTAACAAATGAAATAATCAAAGTTTTGAAAGTCAAATCGGACCGGCCGATTTGACCGGTCTGGTAACCGGTTTGTTAACTCGAAAAAATTGGGCAATTTCAGAATCGGTAAAGAACCAATCAAACCAGCCTAAAACTAGTGAAAACAATCAAAACCGATGTAGAAAATCGGTTTGAACGGTGGTTTTCAAAGTTTTTATTTTTTATTTTTAAATTTAATCTAAAATATTTTTAAGATAAATAAAAATACATATTCAATAAGGATTATAAATATATATAAAATAATATTTTATTTTAGTTTTTAGTGTTATAAAATTATGATATTATAATTATTTAATATTTTTTATATATGATTTAATTATTATTATCATTTTATTAATACCGGTTCAACCACAGTTGAACCATTGAACCTTAAGCCAATGTCTTAACCGGTTCGGTTTTAAAAACCTTGGAAATAATATAAAATCCAAAGGTATTTCAATATAGATAGTGCACATTTGTGTTAATGCGATATGAACCCTTAATTTAGTCAATACAATCACGACTGTTTCTTTTTCTAACGCACAACACAAGACAAAGCTTTTAATGATTCACTGACACATGAACAGGACATGCGTTTGAATTGATGGGATATGGACCCTTGATTTAGTTGGTGCAATCTCGATTGTTTCTTTTTTTATGCACAAGACAAAGCTTTTAATGATTTACTGACGCGTGAACAGGGCACACTTTGAATTGGTGCAATCTAGACCATTGATTTCCTCAGTGCAATCTCGACCATTTCTTTTTCTGACGTACAGGACAAAGTTTTTAATCAGTCACTGATGTGTGAACGACATATGCACTAGTATGAGAGATGTGCTCTAAAACACCACATTGCCTTCATTTTCATAATTTTCCATTTGTCTAAGTTTTTAGTTATCCTCATTCCATATTTTTTTTCTTCCATAAGAAAATGGATTTGTTCCTTGCTATTGTGTATTAAGATAGACATGTGATAGCAACTTTGAAGGGATCTTGTTTCAATGTGATGATCCAAAAATTCTTAAGATAAATGAGGACATCACATTTGCTCCTCTTAGAAAAAAAAAAATCAAGATGAGATCGGAGGTACTAGAATATTACTTGACATTCATTACCAACTACCTATATCCATAAGGAATGATTGTGTTCAATACAGGACTTTGGAGCTTGTCTTCACCTAATATGTTACACTTACGCCGATTGAGTTATATGTTACATTAGGCAAATATCCCGAAGAGATCATAGCCTACATGCGTTAACCAAGATGCGCCAAAGAGATCATTGCGTGCATGTGTGAAACAAAGATGTGTCAAGTGCATCATTTGATTGGGAGTGTCCTTTAGGACAATAAGGATATCTACAATACCTCATACGTTGCATGATGAACCTAAAATGGTAATAAAAATTTAACAATTAAAATTTAACAAGCATTACACAAATTAATAATAAATAATATTTGATGATTAAATAATAAAAATTTATTGAAACAATTAAAATAATGAAAAAATATATTAATTGAACCTTTATTATAAATTAATAATAACAAATAATATCATAATAAAAATAATAATTTAACACATATTCAATAAATAAAAATCTTAATTAAAATAATTAAAAGTTAAAAAATATTTAAAAAAATTAATTGATGCACAACTAGGGGTGGTAAAATGGGCTAACCTACCTCACCCCACCCTGCCACCAACCCACCTAAAGTAGGGCAAGGCAGGTTAACTCCCTGGTGGAAGGTGAGTTGAAAAATACACCCTATCTCATTTAGAAGTGGGTTGGCGAGTTAACTCGCCAAACAATAAATGACGGGTTGGTAGGTTATGAAATGGTAAGTTGGCGAGTCAATTCACCAAAAAAATTCAAAATAAAAGGAAAAAATAAGAAAAATATTTTGAAAAAATATTAATTCATTTCTTTTTAATACACCACTCATTTTATTATATAAATATACATATTATCTATTTTTTAATTATATAAAATATAAACTGTTTTATACACTTTAAATGTTGGTGGGTTAGGCGGGTTAACCCGATGGGTCAACCTATCCTCGCCCCTGCCTTTAACCCCCCAGATTAGCTGGTTAGGGTGGGTTAGTGAGCTAAACCAACAAACCCGCCTCACCATTTTTGGCTAGTTAAAAGGGTTTAACCCGCTTTGCCACCTCTATATACAACAGAATCATGATTTCGTTGTGTATCTGAGTCAGATACACAACGAAATTTTAATTCCCATGATTTTGTTATGTATCTAAGTAAGATACACAACGAAATTGTGATTTTGTTGTGTATCTAACCCAAATGGATAAGTTACACAACAAAACCACGTTTTCATTGTGTATCTAACCCCAAATACACTTTGGAATCACGGTTCTTATGAATTTAAAACTTAAAAAAAAAATCACTTTGATGAGAGACGAAGACCATCGGGCAAAAGAGAAGGTCTGAACTCCATTAATGTCTGTCGATTGGGGGAATACTGTTGGCAAAAGAGAGTACAAGAGACTAAGTGAGGGAGGAAGATAGAACAAGAGAGTGAAGGAAGAAGGAAGACGGAGGGTGAACGGTGCACAAAAGGGGGGGGAGGGGAAGAAAGGGTGAATGAAAATTAAAAGGGTAAGGGTATGGTATTTTTGATTTTTTTTTCAAAAGATAGGGGTGAACTTATCAAAAATGGGTGTGGGATTAGCACCTCCCCCTTCTAAATCCAAGGTTTTGAGGCCCTCTCAACCTCTTTTTCATGGTCAACGTTTCAAGAAAGGAAAAGAGGCATATGCAGGCCCAAGTTCTCTCTCTCTCTCTTTTGGTCTAAAAACCCTTAATTTTTTTTTGTCATTTTTGTGTCCAATTGTTTTTGGTTGACAAGTTTTGTTTTTCTTGGTTGCTTGGTTATTAAAATCCCAAGTTTTTGACCCACTAAGTTCCTATCTATGTGCAAGTCGTGAATTTGATATGTTGTTGTAGTCTTTACCATGTGGAAGCCACCATGGCATTTAATGTGCCACGTAAACATCTTTAACCTCATTAATTAACTAAGGTTAACAAAAGGACTAATTTGATTGACGGTTTACAATTTCAAGGATTATTTTGATATTTTAATAATTTTAGGAACTAAATTAACATCAAGCTGTAATTTTGATGACTAAATGGTGATTCACTTTCTTTTTTTGCTATTCATACCCTTATTTTTTATTTTCAAAAACATCCTTAATCTATAACTTCTACAAAGGAAGAAAGTTAGTCATATGTTTTTATTGTTCACAAGAAATAATATTTTATTCATTCTATTTTATGTCTTATCATTATGGGCTAACATGATCTGGGCCTATTACTTGCTCATTGTCTTAGTAAACGAACTCCATATACTAGCAAAGAAGCATTTTTATTTTATTTTTGTTCGACTATTAGGAGTATGATATGAAGGGAATTGCTATGATACTTTTATGGGTGTGGTAGTTAATGTGAATATTACTGGTTTTGGTTGAAGGTTTACTAAATATAAAAAGAAGCTAATAAAATGCTAGATAGTTTAAAGCTCATCGACGTACTGTTGTGTAGCCAGACATTTTTTTTTCCAATTACATTTAAATTTAAACATGGAAACCAATAAACTATGTAGGCGAAACCAAGAAATTATAAAGGTGAAACTATAAGAGAGAGTGTTAAGCAAATATTTACATTTCAATTTTCATATCATTAGATTAAAAGTAGATTTATATTTTATTTATACATATGATATTGATTTATTAAAATATATATATAATTGTTACAAAGTAGTGCATTCTTTTTTCTGTTTTCCTAAGTAGTCCTATGACTAAATTTGTGGACTAATCTTTATATGAGGATCAAAATTTCATCCAATTGTAATTTATCTTGAATATAAATCAAATTACATAAAAGATACTTGAACATTGAAATAGTATTAATCAAATAAAAATATCTTGTTACTTCTTTTTCTAAGAAAGTAATATGAATAAAAATATATATACACCTAAGAGAGAGACTATCGCACTAGAAAACCAAAAAAAAAAAAATGCAAAATCGAAAAAGAGAATCTACGCAATAAATAGAAAAAAAAAAAAAACTACATATATACCTACATATAAATGAGTAATATGTTACGATTTTAAATTTTAAATGTATTAATTTTTAATTGATTTTATTTAACTCTAATTGTTTTTTTTATTTTAAATGTATTACTTTTTTTTATAAATTTTATGATTTTTAATTTGTAGATGTAATTTTAAATATTTTGAATTCACATGGAAAAAAAATAAAAAATACGTAAAAAAAATTATTAAATAAATCCTTATTGACTTAAATCTAAAATATTATTATCCAAATTTAAAACTGAGATAATTTTATATTTTATTATTGTTTCTTTAAAATATGTAATTTTACTATAATTTAAAATATTTTTCTTAAAAATTTAATTTAATTTTGTATTATGTTAATTTTCCTATATTTTAAAAATAAAGAAAAAAGGACCCTTGCATGATTGCAACACAAGTTAGGAGTATTTCAAAGATGTCAATTTTCTCTTATTGATGTGATTATAAATAAAAGTTAAGAACAAATTTTGTCTCATTTTTTTTATCAAAGCCAATTTTTTTCTCATGCTTAGTTATGTGTTGCAATTTCGTGACAAAATAGTAAATCTGATTTGAAGATTTTGATATGTGGTGAAGCAAATTGAAATTGTTCAACTACAAAAAAAATTATATACAAAGAAATTTTTCAAAAAAATATATAAAGTCTAATAAAACTATGCACTTAATATATATATATATATATATATATATATATACACTTTTAAACTGTATTGCTTAACTTTCATTTCATAGTAATAAAAAATTATTCTGCTTTATGTGGACAAAATTGTTTAAAATATATAATGAAATTCAAAATTGTTGAATGAACTCTTAAATAAATTCCTTAGTTTTAATCATATTCATGCAATGCACAGGATGGAAAACTAGTGTTTACACACATTTGAATGATGAGTTTTTTGTTTTTGTTTTTCTCTGTTAGTTTGTCTTTCGGAATTTGAATTGTGGAACTCTATAAAAATTTGGCTTCCAAAAGTCTATCGTTTGTTACGGAATTAAACTTTAGAAAGTCTACTTGTTACGTATTCCAGAATTAAGCGTCCAAAGGTCTATTAGTATATAATTGCGTTCCAAAATTAAACTTCCCAAATTTTATTTGTTACACATTCTCAAAATAAATTTCTGGAGGTTTATTTATTGCACATTCTAAAATTAAGCTTTAGAGGTATCTATCTATATATACTAGATTTTAAACCCGTGCCTTTCACGGATTTGTTTAAATTATATATTTTTTATATTTGTATTTAGTATTTTTTTTTTGAATATACATACATAAATAAAAGTATCGCTTTTGAAATATTTAGTATTATATTAAATATAATTACATTAAAATTGAGGAAGATGATTATTTATATTTTTAATTGAGCAAATATTGTTTTAAAAAATATTAAGCCTATTGAAATTTATTATGGTTTATTTTTTCTCCAAGTATCAATACTTATATGAAATGTATAAGTTCAAAAAATATATTAATATAATAAATATGAATTTATAATATATAATTATTTAAATTTGAGTGTTCATTTTTGTTATTGTGGATATTGTGTTAACATGTTATTGATTCTTAAGTGTTTATAATTAATAATTTTTAAATGTTGTAAAAATTAAAATTTATTTTAAATTTATTAAAATAGAGTGATTTTTATAAAATAGATATAGTTGTTAATTATTTTAAAATTATATTCTTAATCATTTTGAAGATATTAATTATAATTATATAATATTGTTGAAGCTGAGTTAGTTAATCACATTGCGACATAAATTGAACACTCCTAATCAGTGCAATGAGATTTTTTTGTCACTATTATTGTTATTGTTGTTGTTGTTATCGTCGTTGTTGTTGTTATTATTTATTCTTTGATATTAGTTTCATTATACTTGTTACTTTTTAAAGTTATTTTATCTATAAGGATTATTATATATTTCGATGTTTATATCTGATAATTTAATTATTATAAGGATTATTTTTCTATGAGAATTATTATTTATATGTGTTACTATTTTTTTTAATATTATTACATGCTATTTTCTATATGTTATTATTTTTACTTCTCATTCTAGAATTCAAAAAGACAGTGTTATTAATAATAATAACATCTCTATTATTGCATCCTCTACAATTATTTTATATTTATGATATGTAATGGATATTTATTATTTTTTAAGACATGAATTTATAAGAATTAAAAATCATAATGTCTTATAATTGACTGTTATGAAAGAACTCTATTATTGTTATTGCCTTATTTGTATATTATTTTTATGTTAAATTTAATCAGTGTTATATATTATATACTATTTAATTGATCAATTTAATGCATTACTACTACTATTACTACTACTACTACTATTAAGGTGTGAATTTATAAGAATAAAAAAATTTAATATTATTTCGAAATGACTCTATTTATAATAAATAATAATAATAATAATAATAATATTATTATTATTATTATTATCATCATCTTTAAATCATTAAAATTATATAATAATTATCATTAATGTAATCAATTTAATTATTTATTAAAATTAAATCTCAAGAATATATAAAATTGAGTGTTCATTTTTGTTATTGTCGATATTATGTTAACATGTATTTTTTATGTTTTTATAATTAAATTTTTTTAACTATATTTATTGTAAAAATAACAGATAAGATAAAAAAAATACATATAAAATAATATATAAGTTGATAGTGATACATACAATAATAGAATATTTTTATTCTTATAATAGAAATATAATTTTTATTCAAAAAGAAAACATAAAATTAATTATTTATTACACTTAATAAATACATACAATTATTAATAAGATAGGAAAAAAACTATTTATTTATATATTTAAAAAATATTACACTAATAGTATTAAAAACTACATTAATTTTTAATTTTTAATTTTTTAATTTTTAATTTTTAATTTTATTACTTTAATATATGTTTTGTGAACAATAATAACTAATGATATATTTCATTAATTATTAATTTTAATTAATTGATTGATATTTATTTGTTTTGTAATTTTTTTATTATTTCTTTATTATAGTAAATATTAATTCATATTTATGTAATATTTATTTATTTTTTAATTTATTTATAAATATTTAAATTTTTTATTAATTTATATGTCTTGATATTTTTATTCAATGGCTGAATTATGAAATAATTTTTATGAAGTCTCATATAGATTAACATAGAAATTTAACTTCATATTTAATACAATTAATAATTTAATTTAATATAATTTTACAAAAGTCTACTAATTATCATCGATGTTATTGCTAAAATATTTTATCTTTATATTTTTTAATTAACATATAAAATTGATTTAATAATTTTTGGATATTATTCAAATTAAATTTATGATTAATGTTAACAGTGCATAAAATGGTATGTAAAATAAAATAAAATTTATGCAAATTGAGTTAAGTTTGATTACGCCAAAAAAATTACTAATTGGACAATGTATTTGGCTGCATAAACATAAACATGTTTATCACTAACAATTAATTGTACAAACACTAAAAAAAGTTTCTATAAAATTAATATTTTTTTTCGTACATCTAGAACTCCAAAATGTGTTTCATCTTCTTATTACATGATTTTTCTTCATCCGATTGCAACTTGAAACAAATTTGTAACAAAAACAAAGGTTATATTTCATATTTATGGTCTCAAAATGTATTAGAATTTGCTATATATATTTTACCTAAATTTGTTGTTATTCTTTACCAACACAAAGTTCTTAATCTTCCTTCTTGAAAAATTATCTTGAGCTCATGTGCAATATTTCTCCCTATAATAACATACATATAGTTTCTCTAAAACAAATACTATAAAAAAATAGCATAAAAAATATATTAAGTAAAAAAGTGATGAATCAACCCCAAGAAATTCATTTTAAATTATTAAAAAAAAAGGTGTTAATCAATGAAATAATGTTGTGTAATAATATAACCATTATCTTAAAAGTGATTTTCATCCCATTACTCCTCAAGATTAACATAGATAGTATATTCTTGGAGGCCAAGAGTATTAATTATAAATAGTATTAAATTTAAAATCAATTTCATTCATTTTTTATTTAATATCATTAAATACTAATTTTATATAATTAAATCATTAAATTTGATTATGTTAATTCATTAAAATTACAAATACAAAATAATTTAGTTCCTCTATTCATTAAAATTAACGTTTTTAATAATTAATTCAAGTTACTAATAATTTTGTTAGAAACTAAACATATAACTCACTTTTTACATACTAATTACGTGTTAAAAATGTATTAAAAAAATAAGTAAATTAAAAATTAATATCGTGACACTTATAATCTTAAGGAATTAAAATAGTTTTTTGTGTTATTATTTGAGAGCAAAGTGTCTACAATCATTACCCACTTTATAATAGGATTAATCAATCAAATGATTAAATAGGTCTTTTTTTGCAACCAACCATTGTAAATTTTCTTTTAATTTTCGCATTTCAACTATGAAATAAAAGGTCTTAGTATAATATTTTGATGTTGTTAGTATTAAACACACTAATGGAAATCAAAATAAAGGGGACTAAAATGCTTACCGGTCAAACTTAAACAAGAAAACCTATTAGATTAGAAAAAGAAATTAGAAACAACTGAAATCAAAACAAAAGGGACCAAAATGTTTACTCTCATAGTATTTTACTCAAGCTTATATAGAGAATGTAATATCAATCTAATGGCCACAAGTGAGAACCAGTATTATAATATTAATTTTAATTAATAATCATAAATAAAATTGAATTTAAAAACAATTTCATTCTTTGTTTTAATATCATTAAATACTAATTTAATATAAATAAATTTGTTAAATTTGATTAGGTCAAGACTATGTATTCGTTAAATTAGTTAAATATAATTAGGTTAGATATATTGATATATATACATATTAATTTATTTATTAATTTTTATCCTTATATAATTATTAACTAAAATGACATATTATGAATTGTTTTAAATTTAACTACATATTTATAAAATCACTTCTTTTAATTATTATTGTTCGTGAAATATGTTTTAAAGTAACTAAGTTAAAAAAATTGAACATAAGTAGTAATATAATATTTAATGTTAATATCTAATATCAAAAATTAATATTTAATTATCAACATTGTATAATAAATAGCATTAATGTGAGCAATTTAATTCTTCATTAAATTCAATTAAAACTATTAAATTTAATTACATCTGATCAACGACTATTGTAAAATTGAAATTTCGATTAACGACTAATGTCTGTTCAAGTCTCCTTTACTATAGATATAGATATAGATATATAGATAAGTAAAATAGACTTAAACATAAGTATTAAATGTATAATTTAATCTTAATTTTAGTTTCATTTTTCTATTAATTATTGTCACCTCTATTCATTTTTTTTTTTGGTATACAATGGTGGCAATGAGGTGAGAACCTATAATTTCATCATGCATATTATCCCAAACTCCCACCACTATGCCTAACCTCTATTCAACTTTTCTAATCAATTCTTACAATTAAAAAGTTAATAAATATATTACGTTTAGTGAATATAATATTTAACCATATTTTTTAATTTTATTATTATTATGTTTTAAAAAATTTATAAATATTAAAATAAATACATTTTAAATATATTCTATATTAATAAAATACTAAAAAGTATCTTATTTTTAGTAAATACAACATTTAAATATTTAACCATGTTATTCAATTTGACTATATATTATATTAATAAATATAATATTTAATGTTATTGAGTACTCAATTTTTTACTTATAATATATTGATTATATTATTTATTCAATATAATATACAATTAACTTAAATGATATTATTAAATATAATATATTTATGAAATATAATAAATATAATATATTTTTATTGAACATATGATTATATATATATATTCAAATATTTGTTAAAAATTATTGTTTACAAAAGTAAATTATAAAAATATTTTAAAATAAAAAATTCTAATATTTTAATATAATATTAATAAATTGATAAATATAAATATATATATATAATAATTTTTTCTTAATTTTATATTTAATAATTTGACTACATATTATATTTAATAAATATAGTACTTAATGTTTTTGACCAGTCGATTTTACTTATAATATATTATGATATTTATTTAACATAATATATTTATGAATAAATAATTCATTATCAACAATGTAAAATCTTTTTACATTATCATTCAATCATCATTGGACTGTCATGTATGATAAGTTTATTGGTTTTTATAATAACTATCTTGAAAGTTATACAAAGAATAATTTCTTATTAGTTGACAATGTAAATTTTTTAAATTGACAATGCATTCCTATTAATTCTTTATTTCTTAAATTCTAAAAATGTAACATATGTTTTGATAGATTAAAAATTTTGTTATTTTTTATATACTTCATAATTTGACTACTATTATATTTAATAAATACAATATTTAATGTTATTGGACAGTCAATTTTACCTATAACATATTAAATATAATATTTTTAATATAATATATTTATTAAATTTAACAAATGTAATATATGTTTTAATATGTTAAAAATTTTACTATTTTTTAATGTTTAAGAGAATTATTTGATAAAACATGTTTTTGATGTTGATGTATAAATATATAGTAATTTATCTCTTAATTTCTATACTTAATAATTGACTACATACTATATAATCATTTTGAATGATGTATCATCTTTGTTTTCTCAGATGGAATAATATTATGCATTTTGAATTTAAAAAAAAAAGGATGACATTTAATGTTATTGGACAGTCAACAAAATGAGAAATATATAAACATAATACTTAATTTCTACATTAAAAGGGTTATGATTTTTTTTTTGTATAAAATGAGAAATATAGAAAATACATTAAAATGTTTAATAAATTACTTCAATTGACTATAGTATTTGATATATTTCATTTTTCCAATCATAATTTCAATAAAAAGTTGACCATTAATATTATTAATCTTAACAAAAAAAATTATCTTAAAAATATTATTTGCAATATATCGTTTATAGTAAACCGTAAATTAATAAAAGTTTAATATTTTCACATATTTTTACATATTTAAATTATAATTTTCGTATTCAATTAAACCAGTGCAACACACTAGTATTACATAATCCTAACTAAATAAATTTGATGTTAAAACCAAAAAAAGTGATGGTCTTATTGGATTTATTAATCTTATAACAAGGTGTCCAATCAACTTCTCAAGGAGAGATTTAATTATGTCGATGTCATGTTAGAAGAGATACATAGGACTTAGAGCACTTAGATTGTGAGTACTGAGAAATTTCAGATTGAACTAGATTACTACACGTTAGACGTTATGTTATGTACCACATAAGTAAGATGTTAAAAAGACTTTTATAAAGACCTAAATCAAAAGTATCAAATTGATAGGAGACAAAATTAAAAAGTAAGAATTTTAGGACTTAAATCAATTACTCCTATGCCTGGATGTCACATCAAGGAGATGAGGTAGACAATGATGTAAAATTTTTGTTAATTACATCATCACTTAACAGAAAAACCTAATAGCAATGAACAAAAAATATCAATTTTACAAAACCAAAACGAAAAAAATTCTATATTATATAGGGATGAAAAAATTATTTACAGCCATTAAATTTGACTCCTTATTTTTTATTCTTACAAGTCACATTATACTTTTTTTTTTGTTTCAAAGTTCCAACCATATGGCTTTTTGTATCATGATACATGTTTTGAACTAAATCAAATTAAATTAATATTAATTTGGTCGTTAATTATTTAATTATACGATATTATTAATTTATTTAATTTTTGTATTTAAATTTCAGCAATCAATATCAAATATAATAAGATCGTTGTGAATCATCATTAAAATATAAT
Source organism: Spatholobus suberectus (assembly GCA_004329165.1). Classification (NCBI taxonomy): domain Eukaryota; kingdom Viridiplantae; phylum Streptophyta; class Magnoliopsida; order Fabales; family Fabaceae; genus Spatholobus; species Spatholobus suberectus. The sequence continues at coordinate 56,136,399 of CM014737.1, read as the reverse complement.
TATATCAATTTTGAAAATTTTAAAATTAAAAGCTTTGAATATCTATTTTTACATTTTAATTTATTTTATTATTATTAAAATATTTTTCTATTAGTTAAATTAATTATTAATTTAATTTAATTTTGACACTTTTACAAAATTATCCGTATAATACACAGGGTATTTACTAATTGAGTTTCATATTTTCAAGTCAAAGGAAACTATAAGATCCTTTCTAGACTTCTCATATTAGATAAACTAATGTATTTAATGAAATTAATTTTATGATATGCATAGTTCTAAATCTGAGTAGTTAGAATATATGGTATGTGAATTGACTAATACGAGGATGAGTTTAATTGAGAGATAAGAAGATATGGAATTTTTTTTATCTGTTTGAGAAGATATAAAAGTGGAAAATGAAAGATTTAGGATAAAAATATTTAATTTAACGTTTAGATTTGTTTGTTGAATAATACAGTAAAAGTTTTAAAATTAATATAAGGACGAAATTAGTATTACTTTCTAATATATTTAATTTTTTGAAGCAAGAAAAGAATCTGATATTTATTAAGCCAACAAAGTGAAAGAGACCAGTAAATCAGATTCTAACGTAGTAGAGATTTGGTGAGGAAAGTCCTCAAACCAATATCTCTCATTAAAGGAAAAAGGTAACTTGGAGAGCTCATCTGCTACCAAATAATTATTTGAGAAGATATGAAAAATATACTTTTGGATCTGTTTGAGAAGATATGGAATTGGAAAATGGAAGATTCGGGATAAAAATATTTTACTCAAATTAACTTATAAACTAGTCAACTTATAAGCTATTAAAGTAGCTTACCAAACACACTAAAAAAAAAAAACTCTTTATTTCTGGATTTGTTTGTTGAATAATAGTAAAAGTTTTAAAAATTCATGTCACTTTTCTAAGTGGTCAATGTAGCCAAATAAATTCATTGTGATTCTTATTTAATTTAGGCATTAATATCATTATTATTTCTAATTTGAAAAATATATTTTTGGATCTTTTTGAGAAGATATAAAATTGGAAAATGGAAGATTTGGGATAAAAATATTTTAGTCAAATTAACTTATAAACTAGTCAACTTATTAGCTACTAAAGTGATTTACCAAACACATTAAAAAAAAAAAAAACACTCTTTATGTTTGACTTTGTTTTTTGAATAATAATAAAAGTTTTAAAAATTCGCGTGACTTTTCTAAGTGGTCAATGTGGTCAAATAAATTCATTGTGGCTCTTATTTAATTTAGTCATTAATATCATTATTATTTCTGATCATATTTTTCCTCCATGATCAGTAGTGCATTCCTACAATCTATAAATTCTCATTCTTTGTCCACTTTTCACTTCACAAACACCTTCTACCTAACTCCATTTAGATTTGATCAATAAAGCCCTAGTAGTATCGTTTATTTTTCCCCTCAAAGATGAAAGGCCTACTTGTTGTCCTTCTAATCTTTGTTATTGCTTCACCTAGCTTGTGTGCTAGAGTAAGGCTTGAGGGAAGTCCTAACTTCACTGTTGATAGCTACGGTGCAACTGGGGATGGCCAAACTGATGATTCACAGGTATATTTTTCCTAGTTTCGTATTTTTTTTTATATATATATATATTATGTTTATAAATGAGGCTAGGTTCTCATATCTAATGCTATATATTAAACCTATTTGGCAACTTGTAAAGGCTTTTGTGAAGGCATGGCAAGACGTGTGTGGTGCAAGTCAGGACACCGCAACACTTCTCATACCGAAAAAGAACTACATGTTGCAACCTGTGTCGTTTCAGGGTCCTTGCAAACCTTCAACCGTTAACATTGAGGTAAATCATAAAAGAATTATTATTATTATTATTGATTAGTCAATCATAGAATGGGTTTTTTCCCCCTCGTAGTATGATCTATTAATGGGTAATCATTCAATTGCTCCATTTATCCCACTAGTAACAGTGAATTTATTTTGTCCGATTATAATGTTCAATATGTATTGCTTGGCTCCGCAGCTTCAGGGGACTATCATTGCCCCCAAAAGCGCTAAGGATTGGCAATGGCGAAATGGCTCTAAGAGATCATGGGTCCTATTCTCGAGCATAAATGGTCTTGTAATTAATGGAGGAGGACAAGTTGATGGCCAAGGTGCTGCATGGTGGAATCACCACGACTCTAACAATAACAGGCCCACTGTACGTTGAAAAATCGTGACTTACTCTTCTTCAATAAGGAATTCAAAACGAATGACATGGACCCCGAAATAAAAAAAATAAAAAAAAGAATGCCAATTAGATATAGTTAACCATCGAATATTTTATCAGTTTACAGATTCATTATTCAAATATAATTGGAATGAATCAAGTATATAATTGCTTGACAACATGTGCAGGCTCTTCGATTCCAAAGCTGTAACAATCTACGTCTTAGCTCGTTGACTCACATCAACAGCCCGAGAAATCATATAAGCATAACTAAATGCACTGCCTCAGAAATCTCCAATCTTCAAATTACTGCACCAAACGATAGTCCAAACACCGACGGGATAGATATCGCAGGATCATCCAACATCTTGATACGGGATTCCGTCATTAAAACTGGTGATAACACATACATCGACTCCAATTATAGAATTCCTAATTCCTATCCCACTGTTGTGACTATTTATTATTACCTCTGCCCTTACATATATGATCCTTTTAATTATTTCTCAAGAATTAAAAAATTTAATTAATGACTTAAATATGTTTTTAGTCCTTGTAATATGCTGTTTTTTTTATTTTATTTTAGTCCTTATAAAAATGTTGTTTTTAAAATGGTTCTTATAAAATTCAGTTTTTTGATTTTGATTCCTATTATTTTGTTTTAGTCCTTGTAATATATTTATTCTTCATTTTTGTCCTTGTAATATGTAAATAATTTATTTTTAGTCCATATCAAATTTTTTTCAAAAGGACTGATTTTAAATAAACAAAATATTATAGGGACTAAAATAAAAAAAATAGATATATTAAAAAGATAGAACAAAAGAAAAGGACCAAAACCAAAAAAATAAATTAGAAGAACTATTTAAAAAAAAATATTTTACAGGACCAAAATCAAAAAAATGATATTTTATAAGGATCAAAAACATATTTAAATCTTAGTTAATTTAGTCAATAGTATTAAATTTGTTAATAATTTGTATCTTTTTTAAAGTTATTATTAAAACTACCGAAAGTCCATATTCTGAATTTCTTTTTATTTAATTAATTAATTATTTAATACATTTTCACTTAAGAAAGTATCTTTTCCTTAATTATTATTTATTACAGGTGACGACTGCATTGCCATTAACACCGATACTTCCTTCGTCAACATAAGTGGTATTTTATGTGGACCTGGCCACGGCATCAGGTCAGTTCAAGTAAATTTTCACATTCTTATTATTATTATGTTATCAAGTATATGTATATATAGTATGACCAATGTTGAAACTCTAACTCCCTCTGGGATTTGTTTGGTGAATATCCAAGTGTTGGGAGCCTCGGACAAAATGGAGAATATGCTAAAGTTGAAGAGATAAATGTGCGGAATTGCACCTTCGATGGAACTACCAATGGGGCCAGAATCAAGACATGGAAGGTAAGAATCGATCGGGTCTAGTTGATATTGGATGAGCTATATAGTGTCAACGCAGCAAGAGATTAAATCACAATCATGTTTTGTGTGTGTGTGTGTGTGTTTTTTTTTTTTTTTGGTTAGGGAGGAGCCGGTTATGCTAGGAAGATAACATTTGAAGATATTGTAGTTGTTGGAGCCAAGTCCCCTTTGGTTATTAACCAACAATATTCTGACCTAGACAAAAGTGGAGGACAAGCAGTGAAAATAAGTGATGTTACTTTCCGCAACGTGAGGGGAACCGCTAGTACTGAGGAAGCAGTCGTACTGAATTGCGACCGCACAGTAGGCTGCACCAACATTGTATTGGAAAATATTTCCATAACCACTCCAGGTGGAAGTAAAGCAACAGTAACATGCACAAATATACAAGGGACCTGCACATCGTGTGATCCAATTGTTCCATGTCTTCCAAACCATTGAAATCACCTAATAACAATTTTACATGTATTTTTGTATCTATTATAAATAAATTTCTTCCTTTCTTTTGAATATATAATATTCACTTCTTTGGTTGTTGATTTTTTTTATTAATATTTTATTTTTTATAACTACCGGAATAGTAATGAAACTTATAAAAAGACACCAGATTCCATCTTTAAGAGCGGGATCAAAGCTCCTTGATATAACTAATAAGTGGCATCCTCCTTGGGTTGCACGGGTGCATAAAAAGAAGTGCAGAAAGATCCTTTTTTTTTTTTTGGGAATCTTACTTTACAAATATAATTGTTTTTCTAATTTTTAAATAATTTTTTTGGTGAATTAAAAGACATAAAAGACTGTGCCAAAAAATATTCAATTAAAAAAATTAGTAAACATCATTTAATTTCACTTATTTCATTTAAAAAATAACCTCTTTTTCCTAAACTATCATCTATTGAAACTTGATATCAAGAATAAAAAAGAATAAGTGAAAATAAAATGTCAATTAAATGAAGAATATTTTGGAAATAGTTTCATTAAATAAGATGAAATTAATTAAAATTTATTTATATTTGAGACCAACATACATTTTTTTTTAATATTCGAGACCGGAAGAATTACAAGAGTATTCAAACCCACCAATACTACAAATACAACTATCATAATAAAGACATTGTAGAAAGACACATAAGAATGACCATAAGAAATTGAAAGAATTAATAAATAATATTTGATAAATTCAATCTTAGCCATTTAAGAGGAACCAATAATTATCTATTTCTATATTATACATTAAAATATGTATTTATTAGTGTAATAACTCGTGCCTTACAAGTGTTAAACTTATAATTGATAATTTTTTATATTATTATAATTTTTTAATACATTTCTTAATTGTTTTTTAAATTTTACAAAAATGTGTTATTGGTTATGTATATCAATACTTATAATATACATATAATTATGGATATTAATATATATTCAAATAATTTTATATTCACACATATCTTATATTATTTTAATTTATAAAAATGTGTATTTTAAAAAATATTACCTTTATAAATATATTTGCATTTGCATATAACTTATGTATACACAAAATTTTAATAAAAAATATTAATATTGAAAAATATTTTAAGTTAAATTTTATAATTATTAATTTCTTCTTTAAAAATGATTTTAATATGTAAAAATTGCGCACAATTAATTATCAGATATATTGGCCTCAATTACCCGATAAAAATATTTTTCTATGACAATGAATATTTGTTTCATTATCTTTTGTCCTATATTAGAGCTATTTCTTTAATATAAATGACATTAATACTTAATTTTGAACAAATATATAATGGACCATTGTCTTGACCTTGATTTTTGGAATATTTTGAAGCAATCATTTTGTATATTTATTTTACCGTATCAAGTATGAGATACTATTTATATCGCATTTAATCTTAATTACATTCTACGTTAGAAAGTTTTTTCAAATTTTTGCTTACATATATCATATATTCATTTCTATTTGGATATGTGATTCTACTCTCTTTTTTAGTAGTAAGTTTTGCAATTTTAATTATCAAATATTGATCTTAATTTTCTAATTAATTTTTTTTACTACGACACTAGACATTTGTTTTGTTATTTTTTTGTCGTATATCAAAAATATTCCATTATATTAAATAACACTGATATTTAATTATCAGCATAAATTTAAATATATTAAGAACAAAATTGTGAGTATACATCGTCTATAATTTAATGTAATTATTATCATGTAAAAATGTTATTTATATCTTACATTTTGAAAAAAAAAGTGATATATATCATAATACAGGTGTTCAATTATATGTTTAAACGAATTAGTTTTGATTTGATATAATTTTTTGTCTTATATAAGTTAATAAATTTAAATTTGTTTTAAATTAATAAAATTAATTAAAAAAATATATTTTTCACAACTTATTTGTTATTTTTAATTTATTAATTGATTTTTTTATTTTATTCATATGAGGTTTATAATTTGATTGTGATGTTTTTAGTATAAATCAATATGATTATAATTTAATTTGATTTAAACCAAAATATTATTTATTACTTAACATTTACTAATTTTTTGTTATGAACTAAAATGATAAAATTAATTAGAAAAGGAAATATTTTTAAATGAAAAAGAAATATTGTAGTAATAATAAGTGACATAAGATTTAATTGATAAAAAATTCTTTAGACATTTTCAAATTTTAACAAAATATTACAATAATAAAGAGACTATCACATAAAAATGATTAAAACATTTAGCAATACATATTTTCTTGACATATGATGTATGAAATATTAGAAATATTAGTTATAAAATTGGTTTGTAAAAAATGGTGTGTGTGTGTGTGTGTATTTATATAACATTTAGCATCATTATAAGTTTTTGTTTGTGTGTGTGTGTGTGAAAACCTCTTTTTTAAGTCTTCTACTTTATCTTAATAATTGAAACTATTAAAATGTTCAAATAAAATAGATAGAAGATTACCTTAAAGAAGGTAAAAAGAATAGAAAGATGAAATTAAAAAATTTTGAAACAATAATAAAGTAAAAACCTTTAGGAAAGAAAAAAAAAAAGCAAAAGAAAATATTGTTAACACCCAATTTTGTCCGGGTAAATGAAAATAAAATATAAAAGAAAAGGAAAAAAGAAATAAGAGAACTTTTGAAGGAAAAATGTTCTTTTTTTATGATGAATACCATGGAAAGGCAATGTCATATCTTGAGTTATACTTGTCCATTTGAGATGTTCTTTGCATTGTTGAAAAGCTTATAGAAAGATCTACAACTCATATCTCTACCTCAAAAACCAAAATCAACTTCTATCTTGATGAAAATCAGCCCCAAAGCAGGCCATTTAATCATTAAAAAACTCAAGTTCCACATTACTTTCCTTTTACCTTCCCTTCACTTAGAAGTCCCATATTGGACAATCTACAACCATGTATCTTCTCCTTTGTTGTAACCAAAGACGTAGAAGCGTCTAAACCCTCAATGTTTTGAAGATAACAAGCTTATTAATGTTCAAGTTTGTGCTTAAAGACTAACCCTATCACAGCTAAGAAGATCATCTAGTAGACGTGTCAAAAAAGACCGTCCAGTAGACGTGTCAAAGAAAGACCGTCCAATAAGACGTGCTTTAAGAAGACCGTCCAGTGAGCAATAAAGATGATCGTCCGAAGAATATATTCAAATATCTGATGCTAGCTTCCAATGACAATTATTCAAACGGCTAAGTTCTTTTTTGAACGTCCAATTTATTCATGCTAGTTTTTCTTGAAACTAACATATTACTACTTCTATGATCTAACATTCAAATTGTTTGAAGCACTAAATCACATCAAAATCATTCTAATGCAAGAGCGCAGCAAAATCAGATAAAGCAAGTCAACTTATCAAGCTGCTAAGACAAATGAAGAATGTTTAGAAAAGTAGACCGCCAGCACAGTCCTGCACTTCCGTTTTAGTGCAAGTCTAAAAGTTGTCGCGCCTAACCTCTCTGAAAGGATAGTTTGCATATCTTCTTTGCATAACGAAGTCAAGTCTTCACAGCGGATCTTTTCTCTGAAGACTATATATGTATCAAGGAAGAATGTCACAAGCAGAGACATACGTGCCTAGTGTAAAAATTCTGTGTTAACAAATTACCTCTAAACAATTGATAGAAGCGTCCAGTGGATGATAGCAAAAATCTTGTAAAGATTTTTCAAAGCATTCTTGAGCTTTATCTTTGAAATCCTCACTACGTATGTTGATATCTGTTGTATAAACACTTGTTGTGTTGTAAAAGCCTGGAGAGGCTTAGTGTGAAAGAATACTTGGGTTAAGCAATCTAGGGTGATTGTGTTGTAAAGCCTGAAGAGGCCGCGAACAATACTTGTAACCTAAGGTTGGTTAGTGTATACCTTCTGGGTGAAGGGACTGGACGTAGCTTAGGTTGAGTGAACCAATATAAAACTTTCTGTGTTCTTCTTTTCCCTATCCCTACACTTGAAAAAGTTTTCATACTAATCAACTTGTTTGGAAAAAGTTTTTAAACGCACAATTCAACCCCCCCTTCTTGTGCGCTTTTTTTATTTCAATTGGTATCAGAGCTCGGCCTCTTGGGTTGAGCATCTAACACTGCAGGGATTAAAATGATCCTAACCACTCATGGAAAACGAAAGGCAAGTCGTTAACAGACCGCCTCTCTTTAAAGGACAAAACTATGATTATTGGAAGCAAAGAATGATAGCATTCTTTGATGCATGTCACATAGACATGTGGGACGTAGTAGAAACTGATGACTGCCTGCCCTTGACCATGATGGAGTGGAGCTACCAAGAAGTCAATGGATAGAATCTCACAAACAGAGGTATCTTCTAAACTCAAAAGCTAGAAATGCTATGATGTGTGCTTTATCTGAATTTGAATATGAAAAGGTACATAGGTTAAGAAGTGCTAAGAAAATGTGGGATACCCTCGCTCTTGCCTATGAAGGCACTTCACAAGTAAAGAGGTCTAAGTTGAGCTTACTCGTAAGACAATATGAACTCTTTACTATGGAAAAAAATGAAACTATCAAACTTATGTTTGGTAGATTTCAAACCATAACAAACAACCTGAGGTCCTTAGGCAAAACCTATGATAATTATGATCACATTGACAAAATCTTGAAAAGTTTGCCTAGGCAATAGAGACCGCAGGTTACAACTTTAAGAGCTTCCAAGGATCTAACAGCACTCTCAATGGAAGAGCTACTTGGAACTCTTAAAGTCCATGAATTGGAGCTAAAGCAAGACAAAGGACAGAAGAAGAAGTCCATTACTCTAAGCGTCCAGCGTCCACCCAAAGAATCATCGTCCAAAGCACTAAACGTAGAAGATCCTCTGAGGAAGAGTCCGAAGAAAATGACTCTGATGAAGATGAAATATCTTTCATCTCCAGAAAAACACAGGCTATGTGGAAGAAGAAAGGAGGATCAAGAGCCAAAAACTTCACAAAGAAGTTCAACAAGGCACCAAAAGAAAAGAGTCATTCAGTCTGCTATGAATGCAAAAAGCCTGGACATTTCAGAGCTAAATGTCCAAGTTTGCATAAGGATAAAAAGAAGATGTTCTTCAAGAAAAAAAGGGTCTCATGGCTACCTGGGAAGATATGGACCTATCTTCATCAGATGAAGAAGAAGAAGAAGAAGTCAACATGTGTCTCATGACAGAGACCAATTCTGATGGCTCAGATAATGAGCAAGACAAATAGGTAAATTTTGATAACTTAATCTCTCTACAAGAAGCCTATAATGATTTGCTTGCTAACTCTTCAACTCTCTCTACGGGATATAAAGAACTGAAAAAGAAATTTTCAAAAATAACAAAAGAATTCAATTTGCTCAACGAAGAGCATAAAAATGTTTAAAAAGAAAATGAGTTTTTAAAAACAAAGAACATTTCAGAAGAAACATCTTCCCATGAAGTTTTAGAACTTCAAAAAGAAGTCACTTATCTGAAAGAAAGCTTCTCAAAATTTGTCAGCGGAACAGAGAACCTAAATAAGATTCTATCTTATAGAAGAAGTCCTCATGACAAATCTAGACTTAGTTTTGTTAAAGAAAATTACAAATCTAGTAAAAACATAACCTTCTGTAAGATGTGAAAGATGGCATGAATCACAAATGCAGATATCGTCCAACAAAGAAGGTGTTCAATGCCTTTAGAACTAATAGAAAAGGACCCAAGTCCATTTGGGTACCTAAGTCTATGATAATACCTATTGTAGATTTGCTTGACAACTAAAAGAAGACCCCAGTCATGGTACCTGAACAGTGGTTGTTCACAACACATGATGAGAGAAAGATGTATGTTCCAAAGCCTACAACTCAAGAATGGGGGATAGGTCACCTTTGGAGGAAACCAAAAGGGAAAGATCACAGGTATAAGAACAATCGGTAAACACTCCTTCCCTTCCATTGAAAATGTTTTATATGTTGAAGGACTCAGACACAATCTACTGAGCATAAGTCAACTATGTGACAATGGATACAATGTCTCCTTTGACAAAGAAAAATGTATTGTCAGGAATCTAGATGGATCCATACTTTTGTCTGCTAAGAGGCAAAGCAATCTTTATAAGATTGATCTCAATGACCTCACAAATCAAAATGTATCGTGTCTAGTATCCATCAAAGAAAATCAATGGACTTGGCACAAGAAACTTGGACATGCAATCTTAAGACTAATCTCAAAGCTAAATAAGCATAACCTCGTAAGAGGACTTCCAAATCTTGCTTACAAGTATGATGTTCTCTGTGATGCATGTCAAAAAGGAAAATAAGTAAAAAGCTCTTTTGAATAAAAAATATTATTTCCACAACTAAACCTCTTGAGCTGCTACATATTGATTTGTTTGGTCCAATCAGAACAACTTCCCTTAGTGGAAAACGTTATGGATTAGTCGTAATGGATGACTACTCTAGATAGACATGGGTTATGTTCTTAAAACACAAGGATGAGTCTTACAAGATCTTTTCAATCTTTTGCAAAAGAATTCAAACTGAAAAAGGTGTTTGCATAGCTTCAATCAGAAGTGATCACGGAGGAGAATTCAAAAACGAAAGTTTTCAAGGGTTCTGTGAGGAGAACGGAATTCTCCACAACTTCTCTGTACCATGAACACCACAACAAAATGGTGTGGTAGAGAGAAAGAACATGTCATTGCAAGAAATGGCTAGAACCATGCTAAATGATAATTCCACTCCTAAGCACTTTTGGGCTGAAGCAGTAAACACTGCATGTTATTTACAAAATAAAATTTATATAAGACCTATTTTGAAAAAGAATCCTTATGAATTGGGGAAAGGACGAATGCCCAACATATCATATTTTCATCCCTTTGGATGTCAATGTTTCATCTTAAACACTAAGGATAATCTTGGAAAGTTTGATTCTAAGTGTGATGATAGAATACTGTTAGGCTATTTTGAAACGTCCAAGGCCTATAAAGTTTACAACTCTAGAACCTTAACAGTTGAAGAAGCCATCCATGTTAAATTCAATGACAATAAGCCTGATAAAGAAATATCAGAGCTAGATGATTCATTTGTAGATATAAAGCTAGAATATGCCAATCCTTCAGCGTCCAGAGATCAGACGGACGATCCAAAAGAAGAAGAAAAGGAATCAATTGGACGCTCTTGGCAAATGAAGACCTATCATCCAGATACTCAAATTCTTGGAAACGTTCAAGATCATGTCAGGACAAGATCAACCTTCAAGGAGCAAGCTCAAGTTGCTTTGATTTCTCAACTGGAACCAAAGACAGTGGACGAACCTCTCCTAGATGATGGCTGGATCAGCGCCATGAAGGACGAACTTAGTCAATTCGAAAAGAATGATATCTGGATGCTAGTTCCTGCACCCAAGGACAAGTCTATCATTGGAACAAAGTGGGTGTTCTGTAACAAGCTAGATGAAGCTGGCAAAATGGTAAGAAATAAAGCAAGACTTGTAGCTCAAGGCTACTCTCAACAAGAAGGTATAGATTTTACCGAAACCTTTGCACCAGTAGCTAGATTAGAAGCCATCCGTATCTTACTTTCATTTGCTGCTCATAGTAATATGAAGCTCTATCAAATGGATATAAAAGTGTATTCTTAAATGGCATAATAAACGAGGAAGTCTATGTGAAACAACCTCCTGGTTTTGAGTGTGATACTTTTCCAAAATATGTTTTCAAACTCAAAAAGACTTTGTATGGACTTAAACAAGCTCCAAGAGCTTGGTATGAAAAGCTAAGTTCATTTCTTTTAGAAAATGGTTTTACTAGAGGAAAAGTGGACACCACTCTCTTTCGCAAAGACATTAAATCACACTTTGTTATTGCGCAAATATATGTAGACAATATTATATTCGGTGCTATTAATGACGCTTTATGCAAGGATTTTTCTAAGATCGTGACAGCAGAATTAGAGATGAGTATAATGGGAGAATTAAAATTCTTCCTGGGATTGCAAGTAAAGCAGACTGCAAATGGGATATTCATACATCAAACAAAATATGTTAACAAACTTCTCAAGAAGTACAAGATGGACGATGCAAAGAAAATGAGTACACTTATGCATCCATCGTCAATACTCAACCTGGATGACTCTTCTAAAAAGGTAGACCAAACTACATACCGAGGTGTGATTGGGTCTCTTTTATATCTCACAACGTCCAGACTTGACATTGTGTTTAGTGTATGCTTATGTGCCTGTTTTCAATCTGACCCTAGAAAAACTCATCTAATAGCAGTTAAAAGAGTTTTTAGATACTTAAAAAGGACCACTAACCTTGGTTTGTGTTTTAGGTCAAACAAAGAATACAAGTTAGTTGGTTACTGCGATGCTGACTATGCGGGAGATAGAATAGAACGCAAAAGCACTAGTGGAGGATGTCACCTCATTGGTGGGAATCTAGTCTCCTGGACGAGCAAAAGACAAGGGACGATTGCCCTGTCTACAGCGAAAGCAGAGTATGTCTCAGCTGCGTCTTGTTGCTCACAACTTTTATGGATCAAGCATCAGTTAGAAGACTATAGTATCTACGAAAGTAACATTCCTATCTTTTGTGATAACACTGTTGCTATAAATCTGTCTAAAAATCCTATTTTACATTCTCAGGCAAAGCACATTGAAATAAAACATCATTTTATAAGAGATTATGTTTAGAAGGGAATTGTTGATATTTAGTTTGTTAACACTGAAAATCAATTGGCCGACATATTTACAAAACCCCTTCTTGAAGAAAAACTCATCCATATTCAAGATCTTCTTAGTATGGAATTTATAAATGAATAGTTTATTCAACACGCCTTGACCGTCCAAAGATGTGAGCGTCCAATGTGTTGTAGCGTCCAATATTACATCGTCCACTTGCATATCTTTTCGCATTCCATATTAACTTACATTTATGTGTGCATAACGTTCTTTATCTATACTTAATTTTGTTTTCTCTAAATGCTTTATTCCGGTTTGAGTCACTCATGCGCCGTATAACCAACCTCGAGATTTGTAAGCGCCTGACCCAGCATTTATTACATGTCACCTCTCTCTTCGAAAGTGAAAGAATCGCCAAAAGCAAAACTTCTTCGGTTTCTTCATATACACTCAAACCTAAACCAAACACTTACCCCTTCTCAAATCCACCTGAACTCTCTGTTTCTCGAAACCTCTCAAACCCTAACAACCTTTCAAGCTCTCAAAAATGGCATCTGACAAGGCTGGTCCTGTTGCAAAGGTCGTGGCTCATGTGGAGAGCCTAGACAAGATTGTTGTTCTTATCGAAAGTCGTTTTGATATCCAAGCTCTGGAGGACATGGGTGTGACTGTAATGGACAACTTGCTCAGATGTGGAATTCTCAACTACTTCCACTTGAACGAGATCATATACCCAGAACTCATCAGACAGTTTTGGAACTCTGCTGTAACACCCATTTAATTTTAAATATAATTCATATTAATTTAGTTATTAAGTTTAAGTAAATAAAAATGTGTGTAAAATTTTTCTAGTTTTAAAAGAAATTCCAAACTTAACAGAATTTGGAAATGGTAATAAAATATGAAAGATATATACATATATTTCATAAAATTGTACATCATGGTTTGAGTAATACATAACAGTCAGAAACAAAAGTACATCGAAATACATATACTACCTAGCCCACTATATACATCAAAAGAGATCTTATACAGAGCAGTATTTATCTACCCTATCCCTTATACAAAAAGAAAATACTATAGGTCTTCAGGTCCTCCTTCGTTGAGATGTTCTCTATCTCGTACTCAACATCACGGAGCGTTAATGTTGTCTTCAATAATCACGACCAATCATACACAAAAGAAAATAATGGAGTGAGGTGTTTTGTTCTAAAATCACTTTTACATGTGCGATAGGAAATCTACCATAAAACAAAGACAAAACACAACTGACAACACAAGAGATCCTAAGATTCATTTTAAGTTGTATCCGACTACCCTTGACTAGCTATGGATCCATACTTCCCATTAGTGGGTAATAGTTCTCAACAGAACCTGGGAAGTGACTGGGAGTACATATATACTCTCTCAACACCATCACATGGTACAGTCCTCGTCATCATTGAGGAACAAAATAACAATTTAGGATATCCATTTATAGAAGTATACTTTCAAACCAATCTTGGAATGCTGAGCAGTTGTCGGGGTTATCGAGTTTGGTCAGGCGAATATCCCGGCTCAAGGGGGCTACCCTGGCCATTGGGACCTTCACCACTCGATGCCTACCCCCAAGACCTCCGCAAGTGGGTCCCTGCCTTTTATTCCTCAGCGTACCAAACTGTGGCTTCCCTAGCAGGGTGCCATGTCACTACATGTCACTTGCTTTACATTACTCACTAAACTATTAATTCCTAACTTCTCAAGCAGAGGTTTCCCTGGTCTCATTTAACTTGAGCACCAGTACAATCAACATTTCTGCCTTATTTTGCAAAAATTGCACAATACCAGAATTTTAACAGAATAACGACATAGTAATTATAGTATAATTACTAAAATTTTGGCAGAATAACAACTAAATAAATACATTTTAATTTTTTAAAATTGAGCAGAGTAACAGCTTAGCAAGCGCATTTTAATTTTCTAAAATTGAACAGAGTAACAGCTTAGCAAGTATAATTTAATAATTAAAATTTGAGCAGAGTAACAATTTAGTAATTATGATTTAATAATCTAAATTTGGGCAGAGTAACAACTTAGTAAAAATTAAAGTTTAACTTTAAACAATAATAACAATACTAAAATTTAAGCTTAAATGGGTTTAGGGGAAAACCCTTCTTACCAACATGCAAAGTGACAGTAATTTAAAACCAACCCCACTCCCCCCATTACCTCTAAGATAGTTGATGAAGAGGATGAAATTGTTGGTGCAAAGCTTCTAAGAGGAGAAATTCTACTAGTTGAAAACTAGCAAAATTTTAACATAAAAACTAGATTAAAAAAATATTTTAGAGAGAGAAAACTTTAGAAAGAGAAGCTCTCTAGCTTGGGAGAGGAAAGGATGAGTGAAAATCTGAAAACTTTGAGGCCTATTTATAGAAGAAGGAGGGGGGTTAGGTGTCCAAATATTTACATCATCCATTATGTCACCATTATGTCATAAATCTAATTTTTATTTATTTTTAATCCAATTTAGGGACACATATCTCAAATAGGTGGTGAGTCACCTATTTTAGGGTTGGGGACGTGCTCCACCAGCTGTCCAAAGCCTCCATGTGTCAAATTTTATCTGTAGGTGAATTAACTGGTACCGACAAAAACGCCTAAACTTGAAAAAATTAGCTTTTAATATCAAAATAATGTATTTTAATTCAAAACTGGATAAATACATTAATTTTCATCAAAAATAAATTTCTAATAATAAATTTTAATTTTTATTAATTTATTTCAAATTATATGTTTTTATTTTATATTTTTAAGCTAGAAAATCCATTTTAATTCAATAAATACCAAAATTTGTATCAAAATTCTAAAATTAAATATTTTAGCCATAATTAAACTAAAATTACTATTTTCACCTTTTTTGAATGTCAAACCAATACTGGCTGGCTTATTAGACACGCAAGGGCATTTTGATCATTTTACACAAAAATTCCAGAAATTTCCAAAAATTCCCAAAATTATATTTTAATATATATGACATAATTCCAAGCTCAAATTGACATTTTAATGTCAATTGAATCTTTTCCTCATGTCAGTTCTTAATGTTGAGAAATAGGGATAAAATTGTCATTTTCTAATTTCTCCAGGCTTCGGCTCGGAAAAATTATTAAAAATCACGATTAAATAGCTCTTGAGATTTTGAGCAAAATGGTGGGAGTCAGAATTTCAAAATTCCTTTCCGATTTTTCAGAATTATAGTGCCAAATATATAAAAAAAAACAGTGGAAGAATTAAAATAGGATTATTATATTTTTCACTACTTTTTTCTCAAAATAAAGTTTTTATAATGAGAGATATTTAATATAAAATTTTCAAAATATTTTGAGGTCAAAAAGTCTTCGATTGGTTCCAACAGTCAACCAGGGGTATTTTTGTCATTTTACAAAATTATCTCAATAAATTCTAGAAAATTTTCTAAAATTATTATTAATTGTTCTAAATACATTGATGACTTAAAACAATTTTTTAAACATACAGAATAATTTAATATACAAAAGTAGGGGTGTTACATCTGCCGTTTTCTTAAACACTGACATTACTGGAAACTACTCTGGGAGTCAAGGTCACATTGGACCTCGGCTCTGTTGCCCAAGCCATTGGCTATGAGCGAGCTGGGTTCTGCATCAAGAATGGCTGGGAAAGCAGTTTTGGAGGACATGATACTGTTGATGTTGCACTGATGGGTCTAGAAGGCAAAGGGCCAATGGAATACAACAAGCTAACAAAAGAGGGGAAGATTTTCTAGTAGTTTTTGAACAAGGGAATTCTTCATAAGGCTGGATCGAAGGACATCGTTACCTTTCTGTAAAGGTTCACGTTGTTCCATATGATCACAGGCCAACAGTTTAACTTGCCGCACCTCATCCTAAGTAACATCTTCAAGACCATGAGAGGACGCGGAGAGCACGACCAGATCACCTACGCCGCTCTCCTTAATACACTCTTCTGACAACAGCAAGTGTATCATGCCTTCTTTGCTCTATCTCTTGGAGAGCAAAGTCAGATTAGAATTCTGGGTGGTGGCCATTGTTTCACTCAACTGCCGTTTGGACGCAACAATGTTGCACAGATGAAGGCTGGGTTCGTGCTGAAGCCTTTGGAGACCACGTCCAAACTAATGAAAGATAGAAAGGAAGTCGTGGAGATGGCACCTCTACAGACAATTGAGCCAACCGTCCAGGTTGCTAAACCGATGGACGACGAGGCACTGTTTGTGAATCCAGTTGCTGCCAAACCGTCCACCAAGAGTAGGTTGTCCAAGACGCAAGCGACTAGGGTTACAAGATCCAAAGACCCTCGGCTTTGTTTGCTCCTCTTATAGCTGCTCCTATCGCTGTCTCTGCTCCAACATAAACTCCTGCTAAAAGACGGTTGATCGTCGCTTCTGACGACGAAGACGATGAGCCAATTGGTAAGTTTGTCAAGAAGCAGAAAGCTGCTATGGTTGATGTTCCTGTTCAACCACAACCACAACCATCTGCCTCATCCAAACGACCAGCAGAAGCACTACCAGGGGAAGCACAGTCTAAGAGAAGTAAGCTTTCTTCTTCTGTTGCTGATGAACATGTCAGCGACTTTGATGATTTAATCATTCTTGAACCTTCCGAACCTTTTACCCAAACACAAGCCACACTTGAACCAAATTTGTTACTGCCTGGTGACAAAGGCTATACCTGCACCATCCCCACCCCCGGCATATCTAAGACACATCTCTCCATCAAGCCTACTAAATCACCTTCCTCCTCAACCATCATTCCCTTCCCTACCCCTTCCTCAAAACCTTGGAGCACACCAAACAAAAATGGCCTCTACTTTTTGTTGAAGGCATTTCCCAAAACCTCCTGGACGACAATGCCATCATTTTGCGTCCAGAGCTTCCCGAACTAGACTTCAGTTTTGACTACTCTCCCATCAATCTGGACAAGCATATGGACGACTATGTCCATAAACCTTCTGAAGCTTATCTAGCACTGCTTCCTGGAGCTATTGAACACTTACCGCTCAAGCGGTTTATCAGACGGAGGTACCCTAGAGTTGTACGAGCTTGGCGCATCAATACACATCCTCTTGGAGTACTTCAACACAGAATACCTCCAGTGGACCACATCGAGAAAGCTCTGCAACAAAGGAAACTTGGGGGCAAGCGGACTGCTCACATAAGGCCTACAAAGTTGAAGTTTCGGCCTCTAGACCCAGCAAAAGATGGATTCTTTCTATCTGCCTTTGAGCACATGTTCTGCAACACTTTCAAAGGTTCCGCCACCTTGAAGTTTCAACTCTTCATTCCTTCATCACAACACATCAACCTTCCACATCCATCCACATTCAACCAGATCGCGTCTGCCCAAGACTGCTAACCATAGATGACAACCGCAAGAAGAAGAAGATTCTGACCAAGGCACCGTCCTTGCCTTTGCCGTCCAGAGCTGATTTTCAACAACATTCAACTCATTCCTGTGAATGGTTTTTAGCTCAGCATCTTTATATAGACTTGGACGAGGACGATGCTAAACGCTTTTGGCATCACCATATATTCCGATGCGAACAAGAAGCGTCCAGTAGTGGAGTTTCAACAGACAACAAAGCCGATATCCCAACTGCAATGAACTGTGAAGTCATGCAGCGTCCAACTCATGTATTTTACTTTTTGGACTCTTCAACTGCTTTTGTCCATCCAGCAAACGAGTGTCCACTCCTTGGTACAGAAACTTCTATCCTATATACTATGATTACTGCTTTTACTCACCACACAAATTTTCAACCACCATAGCCATGGACCACTCCTCGTCTATACCAACTAGAAGTACAAGACTTAAAGCTTCTCGAAGCACCTCCTCCCCCCTCTGAAGCTTTTCCACCTACTTCTTCCCAACCACCGTCACCTACACCTCCACCACTGCCTACTCCTGGCTCTCAAACCTCCGCAAGCCTCCCTATCTCTTCTTCTGTCCCTTTCCCCCTTCCCTCTATTAACCCTACCGTTTAATAATACGTTACCAACCAACTACAACCCATCTTCACCCTTCTTCAGCAAATTCTCCAGAACCAACAAGCTCTTCTACACCCTCCTCAACCCTCTCCACCTCCTCCTCCGCTACCACAATAGTGACTATGATGACGACTCCCTTTTCCTTTTATCCGCTTTTTGCTAATGACAAAAAGGGAGAAAGCATTATGTTTTATGTTTTTTCCTTTGTTGCATTTTTTTGGCATCTGTTCTTGTTAAATTTATGCTCTGTATAGTTAAATAAAATACATAGTTTATCTGTTTTACTTCAAGTGTTGCTTTGCTTATATTAAATCCTATATCTGATATGTATAATATGCTTGATACTTGGTATGGTATTCGGTATGGACTTAAGCTGATATCTTGTGTCTCAAGTATACATAACTTGGAATATCAAACTCAAGGGGAGCATAGTAAGTCTTTTGAAAACTCCTTATGCGTCCTTTTATATTCCAGCAAAAACTTAAAAATTAATAAGGTTTGTCATCATCAAAAAGGGGGAGATTGTTGGAACTAAAGACGTAGAAGCGTCTAAACCCTCAATGTTTTGAAGATAACAAGCTTATTAATGTTCAAGTTTATGCTTAAAGACTAACCCTGTCACAGCTAAAAAGATCGTCCAATAGATGTGTCAAAGAAGACCGTCTAATAGACGTGTCAAAGAAAGACCGTCCAATAAGACGTGCTTTAAGAAGACCGTCCAGTTGGCAATAAAGATGATCGTTCGAAGAACATATTCAAATATCTGATGCTAGCTTCCAACGACAATTATTCAAACAGCTAAGTTCTTTTTTGAACGTCCAATTTATTCATGCTAGTTTTTCTTGAAACTAACATATTACTACTTCTGTAATCTAACGTTCAAATTATTTGAAGCATTAAATCACATCAGAATCATTCTAATGCAAGAGCGCAGCAAAATCAAATAAAGCAAGTCAACTTATCAAATTGCTGAGACGAATGAAGAATGTTCAGAAAAGTAGACCGCTAGCACAGTCCTGCACCTTCCGTTTTAGTGCAAGTCTAAAAGCTATCGCGCCTAACCTCTCTGAAAGGATAGTTTGCATGCCCTTCTTTGCATAACGAAGTCAAGTCTTCACAACGGATCTTTTTTCTGAAGACTATATATGTATCAAGGAAGAATGTCACAAGCAGAGACATACGTGCCTAATGTAAAAATTCCGTATTAACAAATTACCTCTGAACAATTGATAGAAGCGTCTAGTGGACGATAGCAAAAATCTTGTAAAGATTTTTCCAAGCATTTTTGAGCTTTATCTTTGAAATCCTCACTACGTGAGTTGATATCTGTTGTATAAACACTTGTTGTGTTGTGAAAGCCTGGAGAGGCTTAGTGTGAAAGAATACTTGGGTTAAGCAATCTAGGGTGATTGCATTGTAAAACCTGAAGAGGCCGCAAACAATACTTGTAACCTAAGGTTGGTTAGTGTATACCTTATGGGTGAAGGGATTGGACGTAGCTTAGGTTGAGTGAACCAGTATAAAACTTTTTGTGTTCTTCTTCTCCCTATCCCTACGCTTGAAAAAGTTTTTATACTGATCAACTTGTTTGGAAAAAGTTTTTAAACGCACAATTCAACCCCCCTTCTTGTGCGCTTTTTCTATTTCATCCTTCCCCTATATAAAGAGGTGTCTACCAAGCAATGGAGGGAAGCCAAAAAAATCCATTAATCATGGGCCTATGAAAGTTAAATATTTTTTATTATCTATTTTTTTTCTTTTTTTTTCCTCTCTTAGAGCTTTTACTAGAAGCACGTGGTGAATTATTTTGTGCTCACCACAAATTAGCATTTTGAGGTAAATTTGCCTATCTTATCTTTTTTATATGTTTTATTACCTTTTTTTTTATCATTGTTATTGTTGTTAAATTTTATTCTTTGTATGTCCTTTTCAAATTAGAAATTTTTATTTTTAATTGTTTTAGAAAAAGGATTAATTGGATGTGACATCTTTTTAATCCTAAGGTTTTGAGGCATAAGTTGTGACAACTTGATATTTTTAAACTCATCTCTAAAATTAAAAATGTTAAATCAAAATTAAATTGCTACAAAAATAAAAAACGTTATTGTTATTATTACTTTTTCTCTATGTTTTTATTGTTATTTTAATTAGGAATATTCTTTTTTTTTTAAATATCTTAAATAGAGAAAATGATTAATTGGATGTGACATCTTCTTAATCCGAAATGTTAAGGCACAAGTTGTAACAGCTTGGTGTCTTAAGACTCTTCTATAAAGTAAAACAAAATAAAAAAAAAATGTTAAGTCAAAATTAACTTGCTTCAAGGGATTGACTTGGGTGTACACCTCTATTAATTCTATTTTTAGGACGTATGAGCTGTGACGGTTCAGAAATCTTAAAATTTAATAAACAAAATTAAAAAATGACAACACACAAATATTTTCTACAAAAAACTATGTGAGTCTGATTCTCCATTGTACCGGGAGATATGTAGGAGCAGGGGTCTACTCTTGTCGATCTCAAAAATAACAAAATTTAAGATAAAAAAAAACCTTTTTTATAATAAATAAATTTATTTATTTTTTTGCAATTATTTCTAGGGTGAGATAAATATTTTAAAAGTCATTAATAATTTGCTTAATCAATTAGAGGTAACCATCTTTATGACAGACGTTGTAAGATGCTAATACCTTCCCTACACGTAATTGACTCCCGAACCCAAAATCTGATTTCATGGACCATTTTCTTTTTAGGTTTTTCCAATGCTTTTCCTTAATAAATATTGGGGGCGACTCCCTGTTTTTAAAAATCTTTTTCGCCGTTCCACCGCGACCCTAGTTACAACAAATATAAAATTAAAAATAAAAAAGAAAGATTAAGCCTTATTTTTATTACATTATAATATTTTTTTCTTCTTATGTAAGATTCCTCTTTTAATCATTATATGTATATATGTATATATATATATATATATTAGTGCGTGTACCAATGTGATGCACGGGCAAAATATAAGTAAAGTTAAAATAATTTGTATTAATTTGAAAATTATAAATATGAAAAATTTAAAACATAATAAGTATATACTACTATCAAAAGGAAAATAAATAAATAAATAAAAATAGAATATTAAAAAATAAAAAATGCATCATTAGATGTCACCAAATTTGGAAAAAGATATTAGATGGAAATTAAAATATATATATAGTAACGAAATTAACAGCAACTATAATTTTGAATTAGTCTAATGTCACCATATTCATAAGTATAAAAGATAAAAACATATTACTAAATTTTACCAATACTTTTTTAAAAGATAAAAACATGCTACTAAATGTTACTAATATTTTATCTAATCTAATATTTCTAATAACTTATCTAATATAATATCCTGATAAAAAGGTAATAAAATATTTTATTTAATATTCTACTATACGTAAAAGAAAGATTATTTTAATAAAATATTAATTTGTTTAATTAATTAATAAAAGAAATATTACTTTAACTAATAAAATATATAAAATAGAAAAAGATATGTAAGAAGAAGATAAGAAAATATAAAAATATATATATAAAATTATGATCACCCATATTTATTTAATAAAATCTTAATTTATTTAAGTAATTAATAAAAGAAAGAATACTTTAAATAATTAAAATTTAAAATATAAAAAGATATGTAAGAAGAAGATAGGAAAAAAGTAATCTAATATTTTGATTAAAAAAGTAATAAAATACTTTATTTAATATTTTGATGCACATAAAAAAAGATTATTTTAATAAAATATTAATTTGTTTAAGTAATTAATAAAAGAAAGACTACTTTAAATAATAAAATATACAAAATATAAAAATATATGTAAGAAGAAGATAAGAAAATATAAAATTCTAATCACCCATAATTATTTAATAAAATATTAATTTGTTTAAGTAATTAATAAAAGAAAGATTACTTTAACTAATAAAATATATAAAATATAAAATATATTTAAGAAAAAATGCCAAAATAAAAAAGGATATTACTAAAATGTTACTAATATTTTATTTAATATAATATTACTAATATTTTATAAAATCTAATATTACTAATATCTTATTTAATCTAATATTCGGATAAAAAAAGTAATAAAATATTTTATTTAATTTTCTGATAAAAAATATAAAAAAATTTATCTAATATTTTTATAGGATAAAAGAAGTAATTAAAATTGTGAATTACTATTTTTTTAAAAGAAAAAAACATATTATTAAAATATTACAAATATTTTATCTAATCTAATATTACTAATATTTTATCTAATCTAACATTTCTAATATCTTATCTAATCTAATATTTTCATTAAAAAAATAATAAAATATTTTATTTAATATTTTGATAAAAAATAAAAATAAAGTATATCTTTTAAACAATATATAATTATATTTTAATTATATTTTTTATTATTTTTATGCAAAACGTAAATATAATTTTGTAAATATGTTTATTTAGTGGTTAATTTTACATTAATTTCTTTTAAAAATTTATGCACCACATAAATTTATTTGATTATACATTGATATATTGTCATCCCCTATTTAATTTGTAAATATCTATTTTTTTGTGTCTTATCTGTATTTTTATAACGATAAAAATATGAAATTTATATTAAAGGTAACTATTATGAAAATCATAAAAAAATTCTCATCATATCTTTTAAATTTGTTTCCATTTAATATCAAATTGTTTCCATATAATTAAATCCTTATTAAGTTGTAATTCTCTAGCATATCTTTTAAAAATATTTCTATTTAATATTAATTTGTTTCCATTTAAAGAACATATCCATCATTAATTTTAACATTATTACTCTAAATAATGTAATTATTCTAAATTTATGCAGTGCTTTACTCTAAATAATAATAATAATAGTAATAACAAAAACAACAACAACAATAAATTAGTATTTTAATCTATTAAGCAAATAATTATAATTATTTAATAGGGCCATGTGATTATAACATTATTGTTATATAACATAATTTTCTCTATCATTAATATTTTTAATAATTAGTAAACATAAATAATAATTATTAAACATAGTGTAAATAATTATTTAATTAGATGATATTTAATAGATTTTTAAATTGAAATTTTAATATTTATTTAATCTATATTATTTCAATATTTGTAACTGAAGAATAAATTAATAAAATACAGACATTTTATTCCAATTTATAAACATAATCTAAAAGGACAACAATTTAATCCCCATAGTGTTACATGTGAAAGTCAAAATTACATCCAAATAACATCACTCTATTAGGATTTTTTTCTAATTGACTGAAACACCAACTAAAAGTAACTCGGGATCATTCAAATTTACGCAACTTCAACAATTGACCATTCTGTAATCCTTTTTGTGTTATAAGTTGTTTCTAGTTATCACCGAGAGAGTGTTCTGCCCTTCTATAGATAAATAAATAATAATAAGAAGAAGTAAAAATAAGAAAAATAAAAATAAATAAAGCACAAACTTTGAATAAGAAGAAGTAGAAGTAAGAGAAACACATACAAAAATTTTAGATGAATACCTCATTGCAAATAAATAAATAATAAGAAATAAGAATAAAAAAAAACACTTTTGTATTTTGGGACGATTAAAGCAATGCAAAAGAGTAGAAAAAAGAAAAATAATTGATACAGAAAACACACCTAGTATATATATAGATATAGGAGGGTATATGAATGACCTTTGTGCACAATTTTTGTTTTTTCAATGGTTAATGCATTTAATAGTATTTTGAAAGAGTAAATGCAGTAATTATAAAATAAATTATTATAATTGCCTTAATTTAGGCGAAAAAAGTTTTCTCTCTCTGATAACAACTTTATCAATATATATATGCATATATATATATATAAATGAATCATGTAAAAATAACAAAATTATATCAGAATGAAAATGTTAAATATCAAATATTAAGAAAATTTTAAAAATATATTCCAAGAGAGTGAAGAAAAAGATAAAAACTTACCTTAAAGAAATAAGTTTAAAAAAAATATGAAACTATAAAAAAAATAAAATGAATTCAATAATAATAAAATAAAATAAATATATAATAAAAATATAAAGCAAGTAAAATAAAAAAAACATGAAAACTCTAAATTTGTAAAAATTACATAGGTGAATAATCCTGAATAGTGATGTTTATAATGGAGTCAAAATTGGAAGACATATTACACTAAACTATTTATAATAATAAAAATAAAATATTTTAAAAAATGAATGATTAAATGTTCAAATCATGAATATTATTATTTACCTTAATTTGAATATGTTGTAACATTGAATCAGGATTTATATTAATGATCTTAATGAATTTGAATCAAAATATATATTAGTCATAATTACATTAATTAATAAATTATGTGTTTTTATGGATTAAAATAATAATAAAAATGTAATTGTATTTTGATAAGAAAATAATGAATGAGGTGTCATGTGATATTTGTCAATGTGACAAAACTTTCTTTTATATATATGATTGTAATTATAATACAATATAATTGATGTGTGTGTATATGTATTATGAAATCAAAATAAATCTTGCAAAGTTTTTTAATTTAAATCTATTATAAATTTGAACAAAATATATATTAGTGTTATCAACTAATTCAAATTAGAATGTATAATTGTAAAGGAGTGCTAACAACACACTCTTTAACACACTCTTTTAAACACACCCTCTCTTATTGGTTGAAATTTATTGAAAATCACAAAATCATGAGAGAGAATTATTAAATAAAATGTGAGACCCACAAAATTATGTGATTTTCAATAAATTTTAACTAATAGGAAAGAGTACATTCAAAAGAATGTGTCGAAGAGTGTGTTGTTAGCATTTATCATAATTGTATTGTTGACTAGAATGTTAAAATTATGATTGATTCTTGTAATTAAATATATTATAATTAAATATATCATAATTAAATAAATTATGTAATTTGTTATTTTGATCAATTGGTAATTGATTATCATAATTATAAAAAAATTTATAAAATTTAATAAATTAATTACCGTATTATATAAAATCAAAATATATATAAGATTTAATAATTTAATTGACTAATTTAATCGAAACATATACTTGTTGTAGTCACCTTAATTGCTAATAATTATGTTTCTACGAATTAAAAAATAAAATAAAATAATTAGCAGCATTTTAGCGAAAAAATAATTAACGTGGTAGTGTCACATGACATTTGTCTTCATGACAAAATCTTCTTTTATAATAATATAATTGATTTTTGAACTATTTCTTGTTTAATTCTAATTATATTAATCAATTTCAATTTGTTAGTATAAAAAAGGAGAAAGATATAATTGATTTGTTGAATATTTTTTTGGTATAGACCATAGGTATCTTTTATTGGAAACAATCTACTTGAATTGGGTAGAACCACTATGGGTGGCAAAACTTTTCCTCTGAGTATTTAATGTAGCTGCATACCTAGGACTCAAACTCTATACCACTAGTTAAGTTGGAACAACCCCACGCTAGTTGATCCACGCGCTTGATGGTTTTGATTTGTTGAATATAAATATAAGTAACAAATAAAGAGAATGTACACATAAGTCTATTTAAGAAAATCACAATTTAATTAACAATAATGGGTTTACATAATCCAAAATTACTAAATTTTAATTCATAATCCTCAAAATCAAAAGATAAATACACAACTTAGGTTGTGTTTCCTATGAACATCCATCGTTATCAACATATAACTAATTTTAAAAAAATTAAATCTATACATGATATTGTAAATAACAAATATGAAATATAAATCTTGCTTATTTGAAAGACAAAGTTGTACAACTCTTCTTCCTTTTATTCATTAAGACAAATGTAGAAAGTAAATGGGACAATGTCATAAAAAATATGGCAAGCAAGAGCTACAAAAACGTAAGTAAATGGCTATGTTTGGTAAAAGTAGCTAAAAAGTTAACTAAGAGCTGACAGCTAACTGAAAGTTGTTAAACTAGCTTATTGAATTATAAGTGTTTGGTAAAATTAATTCATTAAACAGATATCATACTACCAGATGTTTTTATTTTGTATGTTTGAATAATCATAATATATAGGTACAAAATTATAAACTTTTTCATTCAGAAACTTGACCACTTCATCAGCTCCCTCATCCCATAAAGTACAAACAATTATTTCATTGCTATATTAGAAAGTGTGACATAAAACACCAATTATTTACTACTAATCACAATACAAAGTACACTTAAGTATTTGAAAATTTTAAACAATCAATAAAATTTAAGACAACATTTTGATCAAGTTAACACTTTTTAATTTATAACTTATAGTACTAAAATTGAAAAAAAAATATTCATTGTAAATTTTCAAGAACCACATCAATATGTTTCCTCTTTTTTTTCCATTACTTTTGTGTCTCTCAAATTATTCCATTTTAACCATGTCGCCAATCATATCTAATTTAATAAAAAAAGTAAAAATCTAGCAAAGATAGTGTATTGTAAAAAATCTGAAGAATTTGTCAACATGCCATTTGATAATTTAAGTTTTAATATATTATGTGACGATTACAACATATATAAGAATTTAAGTAAAGCATAATGAAAAAAAATAATTAAAATGAGAATAATAATAGGTCAGAATAAATGTTAAAATTCAAATTCAAATATACAATAAATAAAAAGAATAAATAAAAAGATATAATAGATTATATGACATATTACAATACATAAAAGAAATTAAGTAAAAATGAATTAAAAAATAATTGAAACAAGAATAATAATATGTCAGAATAAATGTTGAAATTCAAATTCAAATACACAATAAATGAAAAGATAAAACATATTATGTGACAAATTACAATACATATAATAATTTAAGTAAAAAACAATGAAAAAAAATAATGGAACATGAATAGTAATAGGTCATAGTAAAAGTTAGAAGTCAAATTCAAACACACACTAAATGAAAAGATACAACAAATTATGTGATAGGTTACAATATATAAAAAAATCTCATTAAAAATAATAAAAAAATTGGAACAGAAATAATAATAGGTCAAAATAAATGTTAACATTCAAGTTCAAATACACAATAAATGAAAAGATATAAC
The DNA here is from genome assembly GCA_004329165.1 of Spatholobus suberectus. Lineage (NCBI taxonomy): Eukaryota > Viridiplantae > Streptophyta > Magnoliopsida > Fabales > Fabaceae > Spatholobus > Spatholobus suberectus. The sequence continues at coordinate 56,108,458 of CM014737.1, read as the reverse complement.
AAAATATGTGACATATTACAATATATATAAGAATTTAAGTAAAAAAAGAATGAAAAAATAATTGGAATAGGAATAATAATACGTCAAAATAAATTTTAAAATTCAAATACACAATAAATAAAAAATATAAAAACAAATTATGTGACAAATTATAATGCATATAAGAATTTAAGTCAAAAAAATTATGAAAAAAATGGAATAGGAATAGGTCATAATAAATGTTAAAAACTTAAAATTCAAATTCAAATTCAAATATACAATAAATAAAAAGAATAAATAAAATTATAACAGATTATATGACAGGTTACAATACATATAAGAATTTAAGTAAAAAATTAATGAAGAGATAATTGGAATGAAAATAATAATAGGTCAGAATAAATTAAATACACAATAAATGGAAAGATATAATAGGTTACATGATAGATTACAACAACATCCAGTCCTTGATTGTAATAGATAAATTGGTTATTTATTTCAAATTTATTGCAATTAGGTAGTTGGTCATACAAATATCCTTAATTGCCTAAATGATTTAATTAACAAATTATCCTTTTTTTGAGTGAAAATAGAAGAAGTAAATTGAATAAAAGAACGTTACTTAAAGAAAATAGTTCTCAATTGTATAAGAGTTTTCCACTTAGACTACTTTACTTTTATTAACATAAAGATATTAGTCTAGTATTTTGTGACATAAGTATTAAGTGTACAGTTTAAAATTTTAATATTATTATAGTTTTAATGTATTTATGTTTTATTTTCTAATTTTATAAAAATACATGTTAATAGATATGTATTTGAAAATTTACACACACACATACACATAAACAGTTATGAATGTTAGTATATATTGTTGGAACCAAAGACGTATGAAGCGTCTAGTTCCTCAAATTTTGAAGATAACATACTTATTAAGTTTTAAAGTTCTGTTGTAAAGAAAGTTTTCTACAGCGTCCAATGCGTGTCTAATATCAAGGAGCCTAACGAGCCTAGTTTTAACGAGCGCCCAATAGACTCATATATGAAGGTCGTCCAAGTGTAAATCTATCTTCAACAACTAGTGTTTAAAGCTTATCAAGACTATGCGTCTCTCACATTAATATTTTGAGACTATTGTTTTACCTATTAAAGAGTTCTAACGTTTAAATATCTAAGCATTAAATGAAAGACAGATACATGCTAGTGTCTAAGCACAGTGCTTTAAAAAAAGGAAGTCAACTTATCAAGCTGGCAAGCTGAATGAAGAATGTTCAAAAAAACAATTCTTCAACACAACTCTACCCTTTCCTTTTTGGGGCAAGAACAAAAGTTACTTTTCTGATTCTATTGTCAACTCGATACACCCGCATACTTGTCTCTATTGAAGAATGAAGCTGAGTTTTTTCAACAGCTATTTTTAAGAGACCATATATATATTATTTTTTCTTACGTTTATTGAATGACTCTAAGAACATCTCATATTCTCTGTAGAAAAACTCTTGTACTGCTCCTAAACTTTCATATCCTCACTTTGTGAGTAGACTTGTTTTTTAACAACTGTTTATGTTGTGAAAGCCTAGAGAGACTTAATGAAAAAGAATACTTGGGTGGTTAAGCAATCTAGGTAGATTGCATTGTAAAGCCTGAAGAGGCCAAAGAAGAATACTTATGTATAACTTAAGGTTGGTTAGTGAGCAGCTTCAGAACGAAGGGACTGGACGTAGTTCAAGGTTTAGTGAACCAGTATAAAATTTCTTTGTGGCTTTGTTGTTCTCTCTTATCCTTTCTTTAACTGTTTTCTTGAACTCGTTTTCATTTAGTTAAAAAGTTTTTTAAATGCACAATTCAACCTCCTTTTCTTATGCGATCTTTGTTATTTCATATATTCAAATCTTTATATATAAAAAAGAAAGGTTTTGTAGGGTTTTCGGAGCATTAATTGACAACATTAGGGTTTCACCAACTTTAAATATGATTTCTTAGGGTTTTAGTAACTTTAAATAGAAAATTATCTTGGACAGATTTCAATTAATCAATAAATTCATAATAAATTATTTTCATAAATAATTTTCAGTATCAATTTCACATTAATTTTTTTGCAATAAGTTCTATATTGAAATATTAAATCAATTAAATAAAGAAATACTACATATTAATATATTTATTTTCATTATGATTATGTCCATTTTAAATTGAAATATTTATAAACATAAATTCTATATTAATTTATTTTTATTAATTAATCGTAATTAATTAATTAAAATTTATTATTATTTAATAATCTTTCTCTTTATATATATATATATATATATATATAAGGTCTTGTAGGGTTCTCGGGACATTAATTAGCGACATTGGGGTTTAATCAACTTTAAATACAATTTCTTAGGGTTTCAGTAACTTTAAATAGGAAATTATCTTGGACTAATTTCAATCAATCAATAAATTCATATTAAATTATTTCATAAATATTTTTTAGTATAAATTTCATATAAATTTACTTTGCAATAAATTCTTTATTAAAATATTAAATCAATTAAACATTGAAATACTACTCATTAATATATTTTTTCATTATGATTATGTTCATTTTAAATTGAATTATTTATAAAATTAAATTCTATATTAATTTATTATTATTAATTAATATTAATTAATTAACAATTTAACAATTATTATTATTATTTATTAATAATAATAATATTGTTGTAAGAATGTGGAACCATTATGTTATGATAGGTTATATAATATTTTTATTTCTTTATATATATATATATATATATATATATATATATATATATATATATAGATAGATAGATAACAGAAAGGTTTTGTAAGATTTTTGGGGCATTAATTGGCGACATTAGGGTTTCACCAACTTTAAATATAATTCCTTGGGTTTCAATAGTTTTAAATAGGAAATTATCATTGACTGATTTCAATCAATTAATAAATTTATATTAAATTATTTTCATAAATAATTTTCGGTGTGAATTTCATATTAATTTATTTTTGCAATAAATTTTGTATTAAAATATGAAATTAATTAAATATGGAAATATGACTCATTAATATATTTATTTTCATTATGATTATCTCCATTTTAAATTGAATTATTTATAAACATAAGTTCTACATTAGTGAATTATTATTAATTAACAATTTAACAATTACTATTATTTAATAATCTTTATCTTTATATATATAAAAGAAAGGTTTTGTAGGATTTATGGAAAATTATTTGGCGACATTAAAGTTTCACCAACTTTAAATACAATTTCTTAGTGTTTTAGTAACTTTAAATAGGAAATTATCTTGGGTTGATTTCAATCAATCAATAAATAAATTCATCCTAAATTACTTTCATAAATAATTTTTAGTATAAATTTCTTATTAATTTATTTTTGCAATAGATTCTATATTAAAATATTAAATCAATAAAATATGAAAATACTACTAATTAATATATTTATTTTCATTATGATTATGTCCATTTTAAACTAAATTATTTATAAACATAAAATTGACATTAATTAATTATTATTAATTAATATTAATTAATTAGTTAACAATGTAACAATTATTATTATTTAATAATAATAATAATAATATTGATGTAAGAATGTGGAAATATTACATTATGATTGATTATATAATCTTTATCTTTATATATGTAAAAGAAAAGTTTTGTTGGGTGGGAACATTAGGGTTTCACCAATTTTAAAAATGATTCCTTAGGGTTTTAATAGCTTTAAATAGAAAATTATCATGGACTGATTTCAACTGATTAATAAATTCATATTAAATTATTTTCATAAATAATTTTTTGTATAAATTTTAGATTAATTTATTTTTTCCATAAATTTTATATTAAAATATTAAATCAATTAATAATGAAAATACTACTCATTTTTATATATTCATCTTTATATATACATAAAAAAAAGGTTTTGTAGGATTTATGGGACCTTGATTGGCAATATTAGGGTTTCACCAACTTTAAATATGATTCTTTAGGGTTTTAGTAGCTGTAAATAGAAAATTATCTTGGATAGATTTCAATCAATCAAACAATTCATATTAAATTATATTCATAAATAATTTTTTGTATAAATTTCATAGAAATTTATTTTCGCAATTAATTCTCTATCAAAATATTAAATTGATTAAAATGGAAATACTACTCATTAATATATTTATTTTCCTTATGATTATGTCCATTTTAAATTGAATTATTTATAAACATAAATTCTATATTAATTTATTATTATTAATTAATTAAAATTTTAAAAATTATTATTATTTAATAATAATAATATTACTGTAAGAATATGGAAATATTATGTTATGATAGATTATATAATCGTTATCCTTATCCTTATATACATAAAAGAAAAGTTTTGTCGGGTTTCTAAAGCATTAATTAGCAACGTTAGAGTTTCACCAACTTTAAATAGGATTATTTAGGGTTTTAATAACTTTAAATAGGAAATTATCTTGGATTGATGTGAACTAATCAATAAATTCATATTAAATTATTTTTGTAAATAATTTTCAGTATAAATTTGATATTAATTTATTTTTTCCACAAATTCTATATTAAAATATTAAATAAATTAAATATGAAAATACTATTCATTAATATATTTATTTTCATTATGATTATGTCCATGTTAAATAGAATTATTTATAAACATAAATTCTACGTTCATTTATTGTTAATTAATTAATTAATAATTTAACAATTATTATTATTTAATAATAATAATAATAATAATGTTGTAAGAATGTGGAAACATTACGTTGTGATAGATTATATAATAGATTTCAAATAATTATAATTATTTTTTTGCTAAATAAAATAATTATAATGTTTTATATAATAGACTAAACATTTCTTTTTACGTTATGATAATTTCTTACCCTGTTAAATAATTATAATTAATTATATTTGCATAATAGATTAAAATGCTAATTATTATTATTATTATTATTATTATTATTATTGACATTGTTGGCTTAATCAACGTGATATCAATTTGTTAGTTAAATTCTATACTAATATAATTTATCTCTTTCTTAGTGAGAGATAATGAGATTTATTAATTGGTGACTAATATATGCTTGAAATGAGTAATATTTTCATATTTAATTGATTTAATATATCTATATCTATATTAAAAGGAAGGTGGTTGTGGTAAGTTGGTAATTTGATATTTTTTCATTCAAAATAGGGGTATACAAGTCATTTCAACTATTGTGTTAAATAGGGTTAAATTTTTCATTTTACATTTTAATAAAAAATTCTAAAAAATTATTTACATTAAGTAAGTTTTGAGAATTAAATTGAGGGATTAATATAAGTTGCACGGTTATCCAACACCATTTTGGAAATTAAATTCGAGTTTCTAATGTCTCTCAAATTTTTCATTTAATTAAAATTAAAATTATATAAAATCTATTTTAGTGAGTGGATTTTGGAAATTAAATTTATAAATGAATTGAAATGTCACTAAGTGAGACCAATGCACCATCTGCTAATTAATTCTCTATACACAAGTTTTGTAATAATAAAACTCTATATCTTTATCTTTTATATAATATAATATAATAAAGTAAGAAAGTTTTGACGCATTTTTTTTCTGCTCAAAATAAGGGAACTTTAGACAAATTTTTTTTTATCTATTTATTTAATTTAATGAATTGTATAATATATTAATATTAATAAATTGTATTAATTAGTGAGAGCTAGGTGTTGAAGTAAATTAAGGGTAATTTTAATAAATTGTATTAATTATTGTTAGATATTTATTCAACGTTTCACGTCTACTATTATTCTTTGATCCTTCTATTTTTCTTTTTACATCTATTGCCATTGCACAGTAATTATTTATTCATTCATGTCTTTTTCTTCTTCCATTAGTGATTTTTACCAATGCTCTGTTGCTACTTTTAAAGATAAAAATTATACTTCTCTTTTTTTCTTTGATCATTAATGAGTTTTGAAATCTTTTTTGTTCTATTGATTTCTTTGATGGGGTTTAGTAATTCTTGATTTTAGAACTTTTTTTAATCTTTGTAGTTATTGCGTTTTTTTGTGCAGGTTAGTTGGTTAATTTACCAATTTTAGAAGTTTTGTATGGAGTGGGATTTTCTAAGTTTGATCTCTACATTTTATTTTTTGGAAGGTTTTCTTAATGTTTAAAGGATTATTTCATGATTTGAAACAACATGAAATAGGGGTACGATACAGAGATGGTGATTATGGTTTCAGGTGGCATTGTCGACAAAGGCATCAAGGTGGTTTGACAATGTTACTTTTTTTCCCTTAATGTTTTCACTATTTTCTCTTTCTTTGTTTTTCTTATTGCTCTTTTTTTTGGTGATTTACCCTTTGGTCTTTGGTTGCAAGTGGTAGGCATAGAAGGTGATTGTGGCTTTTGGAAGGAAAAAGATGTTGTTGCATCTACTTTTTTTTTAGTTTGTAAAGTTTTTTTTTATTAGGCTCTTCAAAGGCTTTATGCCCAGTATTGAAAAATGACGATGTTATCACATTCTGCAGGTGCAAAAACGATATCGAAAATGGTTCAAATGAAGTGTCGAGACTATGGTCTAAAATTCATTATCTAAATTATTTATATTTTTTTAAAATTTAAAAGATTGAATGTTCAAATATCATATAGTAAAAAAATGAAAAATATTAAAATAAATAAAAAAGAAATGAGTTGATTTAAATATGAATGTTCAAATTCGTATTACAAAAAATATTATAATAATATCTCATGGTTTTAATATGTTTTTATTTTATTATCTTGAATGATAACTAAATCAATATGTATAGTCTAATTATTTTAACTACTTTAATTATATATTATATATAATAATAATTGTAGGTAATTACCTTATTTATATATAATAATAAATACATTAATTATTTTGATTATGTACTTTAAAGTAAATCTAATTATCTTAATTTAAAATAATTTTTATTACATTAATTTAAATATAATAATAAATACATTGATTATTATAATTATGTATTTTAAAGTAAATTTAATTACCTTAATTAAAAATAATCTTCATGACATATATATATATATATATATATATATATATATATTCTGGTCATAATTAGGTTAATTAAATCAGTTCAATTACTTCTACCAAAGAAGGGTTCATAACTTCAATTCAAGCAGTTTATGTACCTGTAGATGATTTAACCGATCCTGCCCCTGCTACGACATTTACACATTTAGATGCTACTACTGTACTATCAAGAGGATTAGTGGTCAAAGGTATCTATCCAGTAGTAGATCCTTTAGATTCAACGTCAACTATGTTCCAACCTCGGATTAAATCAGTTCAAAATATATATTAGTTGTGATTACCTTAATTAATATAATTATGTATTTTTATCAATAAAAATAAAAATAAATTAGTTGCATTTAGGTGAAAGATTAAATGATTATATTAACATATTATATTTATGTGATTAGATATATAAAGCAATATATGTCCTCTAAGTTAAATCTTGTAAAAAAAAAATCATAAGAAAGCTTATTATTTAAATTTTTTCTTAGGTCGACTATTGTTTTTTTATGAAGTTGTAACAAACGAATTGTAGGGATAAATGTAATCACACTACTGTTCGTTGGAATTATCTTATTTTTTTATAAAAAAGAAGTAATTATTATAATTTTGGTAATTACAACTTATTCCAATAATTAATGCAATTATCAATTTTATATAATTATGAAATTTAACTTAATTATATATATATATATATATATAGATGCATGCATGTGAAACAATACTCAACTTAATTAAGGTAATTATGAGATATATAATTTTTTAAAAGAGAAAAGTAAGATTAATTTGAATTAAGATAAATATATTATTTTAAATGTATAATATAAGTAATTAATGTAATTATTAAATATATAAAATTAAGATAATTACCTATATTTATTGTATATCATTTATTTTTTAATAAATGCAAGTATTATATGTTTGCTAGAAATTTTTTATCAATGTAATTAAAGTAATTAATGACCAACATGGTATAGTATAGTTAACAGATAACCATGCCCCTTAAGCATGTGGTCAAGGGTCCGATCTTTGTAATGACCCGCTGTCACTACATGGTTAACTGACAACTAATGCAACGCGGAAGACTTAATTTCAAATGAAAACTCTAGATTAATTTATTTGTGAAAAATAGTGTGAATTTTTTTTTTGGCAAGACATACAACGTTCATTCCTTTCAAAACTTCGACGTATAAAGCACAACCAACATACCAAAATAACTCATGTATACATCACAAAGTATCAAGTGCAAATGGTTGTGCCTTATGGCACTTACAGACCAACATCATCGTTAAAGCGTCTCAAAAGAGAGAGTGTGTGCACATACATCAATGTGTCCACCAACAAAAGTACATCACAAAGGGGGAAAGGAAAAAAAATACATCACACACACCCTAGGCTGCTCGTACTCCTAAACACACTACATCTAGGAAGGAGGAGCTGTAGGTGGAGCATCAGCAGGTGGCTCCTCAGCTTTAGCAGCTCTACAATAAGGACGAGGTCCCTGAGCAGCTCTTATGCGAGGTTGGGCAGCAGGAGCAGGCTTCTCCACATCTGCCAGATGGGTAACCAAAACTTTAGTGATGTATACAGAGTCACAGAAAACACATCAATTCCCGTAAGAGCATAGGAAAGCGTAAGTTCTCCCCTATAGTAGACGCTCTGAAGCCCGCAGTCAATCCTCTAAGCTTCACCGTCTCCCACAGTGGTCTCATGAAAGTCAATGCAATAGGGACCCACGTGAACGTGGTTCCGGATTATAGTAGCAGTCTCAACGCTCTGGGTCGTCTCGACATCTTCTCCCATGAACACGACATTCGAGATCATCATAGGCACAAACCACACGTGCAAACAACGCAAGGCTAAGCTTATGATAAAAAATAAATACAAAGTCCTAACCTAACAATTATTTTCAAGAAAGAAAGAATAGTAATATTAGAGAAGATTTCAACATTTTTAAATAAACATATATAAACATAGTGCAACATAATTTCATGCAATTCATGTAGACATTACTTCATGGAGACTTTTTCAACAACTCGAGCGATCATTATGGAACGTCCCTTAACATAGCACCTAAGCCACAAGGATCACACGGATTCTTTCAAGGCACAACTATTGGGGGAGCCCATGAACTAATCTTGCGAAGTCGGTAGTGGTTTCGTCAGGATAGACGTACGTGGATAGTGGTTTACCACGACACAAGGTTCATGATGACCTTGACCTCAATGTGGGATTCGCTCGTCCACCTATCCTCAAGGTCCATTGACAACTACCCCACTCTTTCTTCCAGCACTAGGTTGAGAGCTATACACCGACTCCCAACTTACGTGTCTACTTGCGATGCCATCCAAATAGGACCCATGCATATATGTACATATCATCACCAACAAAGAAGACATCAACTCCACATAGGGCTAAGAGGCACACCCCATTTTCCACAATCAATTCTCATTATCCGTTAATTTAATGGATAACAGTATGTTATTAAAATTTTTAAACTTAAGCATTGGAATTTCTCTCTTGAATCTTTTACATTCTATTAATCCTTACTAATAACTTAAAAACTAATGTTCTTAAAAAAAAAAACTTTATATGTAGGAAATTGTACTTACTAGAATAGAGGAAAATTTATAAAGCCCTCTAATATATATAAGGTTAAATTAGACTTTTGGTCCCACAATTTATTTACAAAATTCAATTTGGTCCCATTATTTTTAAAATGTTCAATTTGGTCCCTTTTTTAAAAAAAAACAACTCAATGTTGCCATTTCTGTCAAGTACACATTGGCGACGTTAAGTGCCAATCTATGTGGCAACTGAGGTTGATGATGTGTCCACTTACCTTCTCCAAGCCCTCTTAATGACCGTTGAAGCTGAAACCCCAAATTAATAAATTTAGGGTTTGAATTTGGGGGAAATTAGAAAACCATGTCTCAGTTTGAAGCTCACTCTTGAGTCACCCATTCGATGTCTTCCATGAATCACAGTGTAGCCATGGAAGGTCACTCCTCTCACATTGGTGGAAGTCGAAGGTTCGCTCGTGTTTGCAATTGTGGTGATATGGCAATTTTGTGAACCACGTTTACTGCTGCGAATGCTGGGAAGAAATTTTGGGGTTGCCCTAACTACAAGGTCATTTGTTGTTCATGTTTTTGGTGCATTACGTTGGATTTTGGTTTTGTGTATCTGTGGCATTATGTATTATGTTTGTCATTTTAGGGAAAACAGAGTGGCATAGAGGAAGAGGTTGGGTGCAATTTCTTTGAATGGTGTTTAGATGAAGTTGTTGATAACCGAGATTTGGTGATTGCGAAACAAAAAAGAAAGATAATGGTTCTGCAAAGTTCCCTCAAGTCAACAAAATCAAGGCTCAAGTTCTGCATAATTGTTGGGTCTGTCCTTTTTTTGATGAATGTTGTATTGCTGACATTGTTGTTCAACATAGGAGGCAGAGCTGGAAAGGGTGTATATCTAAAGTAGGCTTATTTTGGTTGTCCTTTTTTGTTTCAGGTGTAGTGTAACTTGAATAGGAGACAGTAGATGTATGTAGTTTGGCCCTTGGGTTTGCAATTTAATTAGGCAGTATATGCCTTTTTATAATGAGGCTGTACGAGTTATGTAATGATTTGCACAGTCTGTGCCTTTTGAAATGAAATTGTGATATTTATCAATCTTTATGGTGTTATTATTTTGTGAAATTGTGAGTTATTTTTGACAAATTTTGATATTTATTTTTATTAATTGTGTACTGACCATCACTGAATATAAAATGAGCCATTTTAGGCATTACTAACCATCACTGAATAATATAGTCCAATTTATGCGTTAAACATCAGTGAACAATGTTATACATCTTGCCATAAACAAGTAAATAACAATAGCACCCACATGTTGACCTCAAAGCAATATTTTACATACTGCCATAAAGAAAGTATGTATATAGCAGAAACAAGTAAATAACAATGTCATTTCCATTATGTTGTAAACTGCCATAAGTACATTGTATATGGTAATAGTCAAATTTCCAGAACAGCCACATCAGTTCCATAAAAACTAGTAGTGAAAGTAAAATAACCCAAAGCTTGACCTAAAAAAAAACCGTGGCAAGCTGACAAAATACAGACAACCCAAACTACAACGTGAATTCATTCCAAAATACATACAACCTAAACTACAGCGTGAATTCATTCCAAAATACATACAACCCAAACTAGTCATTCTAAATTCTATTGCAAGATCATGGCTTTTAAATAACCGCTCTTCTTGTTGGAAGTTTATGCCTCACTGCAATTGTCTCTTGTTGGCAGTAGGGTCAGTGACTTGTCTCGATGCATTAGACTGGCTATGTTCAGTTGGTTGTGCTGATGCTCTAGAATTTGCAGGTTCATTAGTTTGTGGTGCAGAATGAGTAGCCACATTGTTTTGTGTTGGATGTGTTGGTGTAGGGTTTAGTGTTGATGCAGACGTCTGGTTTGGCTCAGTTGGTGTTGTTGATGCAATTGATGTTGGCTCCTTAGGATGTTCTTTACATGTGCTTTTGTTGTGCCCGTATTTCGGGCACTTACTGCATCTCTTAGATGCACCAACCCTGTTCATCTGTGTGTCATCTTTCTTTAACTCCTATGGTTCTAGGTTCTTACGCTTTTTTGGTCATCTTGGCATTTTCTTCACTGGTGGTGGTAAGACATCACTGCACCATGTTCTATGCCATACATGCTCTCCATTCACGGGGTAGATTAATGGTGCATAAACTGCTTCATAAGTCTCCTTGCGGTAATATGCAGGTATATACTCCTTTGGGTCTAGGTTCATGTATTTCATGCATGAAATTGCATGGCAACATGGGATCCCAGTCAAGGACCACTTCCTCCAGCTGCATTATTGAGTTTGTAAGTTGACAGTAAATTTATCTCCTTGCAAATTGATATGTCAAACCTCAAATAACTGCTCCCCAGACCAACTAAAAATGAAAAATTTGGTTAGTTAATGTATATATTAGAAGGATAATAGCCACACGGTAATATTTACAAGCTATACTATACTACCTTGTCAACCACCAATTAGTGTAGGTTGATTCCTTTTGTAGCCTCTTCATTATCTTGGGCAGGATACTTCCTTCGAACGAGGCAATCTTTTAGCTATTTATAGCCAACACCAGGTAACAATTCATCTATAGCTGGCAGCAACCCCTTTAATTCATGCAAATAACATTAATTTAAAAAGGGAGTAAAATACATATAGGAATACAACAGGTAACATGGAAATGTAAAAAATACATGTTTACCTTCTATTGGTCAGATATAAAGGTGTAAGTAGAACATGTTGATTCTCCACCAAGGTCATGAATGAGTAGTTGTAAGAACCATGTCCATGAATCTTTTGTTTCCCTTTCAATGACTACAAATGCAATAGGCAGCATCTAATCATTGGGGTCCCTTTCAATCGCTACTAGTATCTAACCTCCATAATAACCCTTTAAGAAGCAGCCATCTAACCCAATTATGGGTCTGCATTTCAAAAAGTTGTCCTTACATCCTTTAAAGCATATATACATCCTTTGAAATGTCAGGTTTAGGGATCTGCTAGGTTGGTCAGTGGAACCAAGTTCATCATTTTGTGTATTCCCAACCTTAACCTTCACAGTGGAACCAAGATTTGATCTCATAAGTTCATGACTTTAATCATAGATTCGTTTGTATTGTTCTTTGAATGATCTTTCCACCATGTTCTTTGCAGCATTCCTTGCTCTAAGGGCCTTAGATTTAGTTATTCCAGCAGTCCATTTCCTTTGTGCCATTCACGAATATCACTTATTTTGAGCTTTGGATTCTCTCTTAAACTTGTCTGTAATCTCCCACTTAACCACTTGGTAGTCAATAGATTGACTCTGAAATCTCTACTAGAAGTATGCTTATCCACCACCTTCCTCAATTGCCATGTTTCTTCACTACACAATTTGCCATAGTAAGCATTCCATGTACGACCTCCTTTGCATATGACCCTCACCCTTCTGTTGTCATTCTTTTTTATCTTCAAGTTTCTACCAGAATGTACCGCATATTTAGTTATAGCTTCCTTGAATTGTTCTTTGGACAAAAAATATGTTCCTACCTCCCACCTGTAAGCTGCCATCTTCTGTGTCATTTGAAAGGTTGGAAACTTTGAACTTTCTCTCAACTCTTCCTCACTATCATCAATCCCACTATTCAAATCCTCAGAATTATAATCACTATTAGAAATACCCCTTTCTCTAACAATCTTTCAGTCTGACAGCCTTCCTCCTTTAGTAAGTCATTTCCTAAGATTGACCCAACATATTCTGGTTCAAATGGTGGAGAAGGCTGACAAGTCTTTCTTGGCCTTCCCCTTTTCCTTTTTTTCTTCTTAATGCCTAGACTTTTGGCTTTACAACTGCTACCTTCTCCCTGTTCAGGACCATGATGCATTTCCTCATCAGTATTCACATTTCCTTCTTGATCATCTATCACATCAACATGAACAAATCCCTCATAATCATCTTTATCACCTCCAACACTTCTCTGTATAGGTTTTATATGTACATCAAACTGGTCCAACCCATCACTTTCTTCTTCAGAGTCATCAAAGTGGATATCCTTTAACAAATAATCACTGTCCTCACTATCCTCCTTAGTAGACAAACAACCATCAACATTGTCTTCAACAAAATCAACTTCTTCAGCAATCACAAAACCTTTAGTTCCCTCAATAAGCCCAACATCCTCATAAGCAACACTTTCCTCAACAGACCCAATAACATCAGACATCACAAAACCATGATCAACAAGCCGAGCAACCTTATTTACTATATTCCCATCACTAGGCACAAAATCATTAGAGGCCACAATCGCCTCAACAAATCCAAATTCCTTATCTAACACAATTCCCTTAACAGTCCCTTCTTGACCAAACCTTATGTCCTAACCTGAATCAATACCTTCACCAAGCCTTATCTTTTCATTTGGCCCATACTCCTCACCAATCCCATTATCCTTATTAGTGCCATTACTTGCAGCAATATCAGTTATATTATGAACTACTTCTGCTTATGAAAGTGGATGCATCACAAAAAGACACACCTTTCCATTAGCCTTTGCTATCTTTATCATTTCCATAGCACCCACATCATCAACCAACATTTTTAATCCCTTATCCAGTCCTTCACCCCTAACAAAATACTACAACTCCTCAAATTTATGATATCCTATGTCCTTTAAAATATCTAGTACCTCAAAATAGCTCCATTTATCTGGGTCACATTTCCAAGTGGAGTCATAACCTAGGTAGTTTAAAATATCCTTATTAACAAACTTACCCCCATGATGCACCACAACCTCAAAGTAGTTTTCCATGACAGCTTCTCATAAATTGGTCCTACACTCCTACCCAAAAGAAAAAAAAAGGAAAAATATATATAAACAGATATATAAAATTATTAAACAACATTCTAATGTCAACGAAACTAATTAAATATGTTATACCCACTTTGGGGTCAATCCACACATATATCACATATTCTTTGCCTCTTACTGGACCTTTTTTAATTTTTAGTATTACTCTCTCTTTCTAGACTAAGCAACAGAAACTAAATAAAAAAAAAAGAAGGTAAAATAATATGAAATCCACTATTTGGTCAGACACATAGCAAGAGAAAGTTATTGCAAAGCACATTATCTCTGTTACTGGACCAATAAACGAAAAAAAAAGGAATCACATGTTCACCTGACGCTAAACCCTAAAAAAGGAAAACCCACATGGTGGACCATATGACAACAGTACACGCACATGATGGACCACAACAAAACACACATGTAACCCTAAACATGCAATAGACAAAGGTAGTAAATATTAAACATACCAAACACATGTGAAAGACCAAATAAACCCTAAAACGACAAAAAAATTGACGAACATACAAACAAAATTTGAAACAATGTAGAGGAATAAAAAACAAGTAACAAAACCGTAAACCTTACATACATACCTTGATCAACAACAAAAACGACCCAAATCTGTTCTTCGAACATCAATTACATGAACCCTAAATTGCACATTACCCTAACCTCGTTTTGCCACTCTCTTTTTCTAAATTTGAACGACTTTAGTGAAGAGCACATTGATCTTCACGTTTTGTTAATATTGTAACACATGTGTCTAAGCAAAAACAACGTAGTTTTGGGCACAACTTTTTTTTTACTTTCACAAACTAAAAAACCATCTATTAATTTAAAATAAAAAGCCATGTCATAGCCACGTAGGACTCCTTCATTAGTCAATTAGATGGAGCTGACGGAAATGGCAACAATGTGTTGTTTTTTAAAAAAAAAGGGGACCAAATTGAACATTTTAAAAATAATGGGACCAAATTGAATTTCGTAAATAAATAATGGGACCAAAAGTCTAATTTAACCTATATTAAAGTATAAAATCTAATATTTAAATTTATTAAAATTATTTTCCATTGAAAAATAATATGTGTGCGTTTATTTATTATACATACATACATACATACATATATATATATATATATATATATATATATATATATATATATATATATATATATATATATATATATATAAGGATTTTAGTTCATCAAAATTTACCATTTTAAATCATTCAAGAAAAGCATATTCTTAAACTTAAAAATTTCTCTATTTCAGGGTCAGATCTATGAGTTGATTTGGAACTTTAAATGATTTTTGTTGAAAATAAATCTTATACCTTATTAATGGTATGAGAGTCTATTTTCTAAAACATCAAACTATGTCTTAAAAATATATATACAAAAAACATAATAATTGTTGAAGTGGATAGAGGTCAGATTTAGATCCCTGAAACACATTCAACTTTCAACTCAGATTTCTCTTTCAAAACAACATCAATTAAAACAAACCTTATATCCTTTCAATAGCCCCAAAAGTATATTTTTCAAAAAGATAAAGTACATTTTCTAATTCATTTTGTACAGGGAGAAACAAGCAAATTACTAAAACATGTTGAGGTTGACCAACAGAACAGGGTCCCTACTCATAATGTAGATTCAAATAAACTTTTACTATATCAAATGATAGAATTAGAAAGCTTATATGGAAATCTATTTTTGTCTATTTTTCAACCATGTAATTTGTTTTTCCATGCCATTTTTAGAAAAGAAGAAATGAACCAAACAATACACAGAGGTCATCAGCACACACAAGACGTGTTGCTCATTTTCGGATGCACATATTGTGGCCATTTCTTAATGGTTTTGCACGATTCTTGCGCCAAAATCGTATCCACAGATGTCTACTTTCCAACCCAATAAACGACACTTAAATTCATTGACTATAGAGAGAGAAATGTCAAAAATACTAAGGTATGTTCAGACGAAAAACAACCAGATATCAATCACAACATATACACCAAACATAACCAACAACCATCACCAAAATAGATTTTCATTCAACCTTTAAGGCATTAAAGTGGAAGAAAATAGCAAGCTTCCCTTACAATTTAGGACAAGAAAGAAGCTTCAAATGGTGAACAATTGGTCTCCTCTCCTTCTCTTATGCTGTCCAGCCACCAAGAAATGAGCTAAAGAAAAAAATGAGGGGGAGGAAGCTCTAAGAGTGCACGGTGGTCAGTTAAGTAAGGTAGGAATTTTTTTTTTATTTCTCTCCTATAATTGATTCTTAAAGGCAAAATGAGGTGGGCTTTGTTCCATTGGTTAAAGGGGGCTTTAGTTTTCTAGTAGATTAAAGGTTGGAAGTGATTTTAAACATGAGTCAAAGAAAGGCCTTGGGTGATCGTGGGAAGCAATGCCCAAAGTGGCATTTTGCTTTTCAAAATTTGCTACTTAATTTGGCTAAAGTGATTTACTAAAAATGGAAGATAAGGTTTAACCAAAATTGGTAAATTAAAATTAATTTACCTTGAAATAGGTGTTAATTATATTGGAAAAATGTGTCAGTGACACGTTAGGATTGATTCATGATAAATTTCTGACTACTTGTTCATTTATACAATGTAATTTTACACTGACATTGTACAACTAAAATTCTGTTTAATTAAAACTTGATCGAAATTGTCACATAAACTCATACAAAGTGTTTTAATTAAATTTTCTCAATAAAACTAAATTTAAAATTTCTCTTGTAATTAATTTCAGTCACTTTTAAATCACACATAAGAGGACATAGTGTTACAATTCTCCCCAACAAGAAAAAAATTTCGTCCTCGAAATTTTGCTTACCTAAGAAGAGATTTGGATATTGTTCTCGCATCTTACTTTCAAGCTCCCACGTGGCATCTCCTGTGGTATCACTCCACACAACTTTGACTAGACTGGTGTCTTTCCCTCTTAGTTGCTTTGTCCTTTGATCCTTAATCTCACTGGGTGAGCCTCATAGGTTAGGTCCTCTCGTATTTGTACTGAATCAGGTTCTATGACATGTGTGGGATCTCGAGTGTATTTTCTTAACTAGGATACATGAAAAGACATTGTGTATATTGGATAGGAAATTAGGTAAGGCTATTTGGTAGGCTACAGGACCTACTCGACGTAGAATCTAGTAAGGTCCAATGAATTTAGGAGTGAGTTTCTTGGATTTTATCGCCCTACCAACCCCAGTCATAGGTGTGACTCGCAAGAAAATATAATCACCTTCGTCAAACTCAAGAGGTCTCCTTCGCTTATCAACATATGATTTCTAACTGACTTTGGGCAATCTTTATATTTTCTTGAATTCTCTTGATCTTCTCTATTGTCTATTGTACCAACTCTGGTCCAACAATCAGATGCTCGCCGTCTTGATACCAACACAGAGGTGTTCTACATCTTCTTCCATACAGAGCTTCAAACGGTGCCATACTGATACTTGCGTGGAAACTGTTATTGTAGGTGAACTCTACTAAGGGTAGAACTTCATCCCAACTTCGTAGATGATCCAAAACACAAGCCCTCAACAAATCTTCTAGTGACTAAATCGTCCTTTCGGATTGGCCATCTGTCTGTGGGTGGTATACGGAACTGAGTCTCAACTTCGCTCCCAACACCTGATGTAAGCTTTGCCAAAACCTCGATGTAAACCTTGGATCTCTATCTGATATAATGCTCGAAGGTACTCCATGTAAATGGAAAACTTCCTTGATGTACAATTGAGTCAACTTCTCTAAAGAATACTTGATGTTAATAGGCAAAAAGTGAGCACACTTTGTCAACCTATCAACAATGACCCAAATAGCATTGAATCCTCTTGTCGTCCTAGGTAAACTTACAACAAAGTCCATAGTGATGCTATCCCATTTCCATTCGGGCACCTCCATTGTTTGTAACAAACCTCCAGGTCTTTGGTGTCTACTTTAGCTTTCTAATAGGTCAAACAAGCTGCCATATACTCTGCTATGTCTTTCTTTATACCAAACCACCAAAACATCTTCTTCAGATCTTGATACATCTTTGTCGTACTAGGATACAAACTGAGCTTACTTTTGTGACTTCGTCCAAAATAAGCCTATTCAATTCAGGATCCTGAGGTACACAAACTCTACCTTTAAACCTCAAAATACCATCGTCTCCCAGACTGAAATCTACGGCCTTATCGGTACCTAACAACTCCTTGGTCTTGTATAGAGCAAGGTCCAATAATTGCTTACTTCTGATGGTCTCAAGGAAACTACTCGTCATGGTGATCATCCCACAATTGATGTGATCACAAGCCACTTCAACATACAGGTTCAGATTCCTGAACTTTTCCACAAGCTCCAACTTTTTAACCATCAAAGCTAACATGTGCACCGTCTTCCTACTAAGAGCATCTACTACTACGTTTGCCTTGCCGGGGTGATACATTAACTGAAAGTCATAATCCTTCAAGAACTCCATCCAACGCCTCTACCTCATGTTGAGCTCTTTCTGATCAAATAGGTACTTCAAACTCTTATGGTCACTAAACACATTGAACTTTTCTCCATAAAGGTAATGCCTCCATATTTTCAAGGCAAATACCACTATAACCAACTCCAAATCATGCGTAGGGTAGTTCTTCTCGTGCATCTTCAACTGCCATGAAGCATACGCTACAACCTTTCTTCATTGCATTAACACACATCCAAATCCTTGATGTGATGCATTGCAGTAAACCTCAAAAGATTCATTAGGATCAGGAAGAACTAAAACAGGGGAGGTAGTCAATCTCTGCTTCAATTCTTGAAAACTTTTCTCACACGCCTCGATCTATGCAAACGATTGATCCTTACGAGTGAGTTGAGTTAATGACGCAACTATCTTCAAAAACCTTTCAATGAATCTTCAATAGTAACTGGCCAATCCAACAAAGCTCCTGATCTCTATAGTTATCTTTGGGCGTTCCCACTGTTACACAGTCTCCACTTTTGATGGATCCACGAAAATTCCTCTTGCTGAGATTACATGACCCAAGAACTTTACTTCATCCAATCAAAAACTCACACTTCAAAAGCTTGGCATACAACTACATTTCCTTCAAGATCTCTGGCACAACCTTTAGATGTTCTCCATGCTCTTCACTAGTACGAGAATGGACTAGAATGTCATCGATAAATACGATGACAAACTTGTCCAAGAAGGGACGAAAGATCCTATTCATGTAATCCATAATATAGCAGAGCATTCGTCACTCCGAAAGGCATCACCACATATTCATAATGCCCATACCGAGTTCGAAAAGCCGTCTTCAGTATATCCTTGTTCTTGACTCGTATTTGATGATAACCAGATCACAGATCTATCTTAGAGAAAACTATAGCTCCTCTCCACTGATCCATCAAGTTGTCAATCCTTGGCAGCGGATACTTATTCTTGATCGTCAACTTGTTCAACTGGCGATAGTCCATTCACAACCTTGATCCACCATCTTTCTTTTTCACCAGTACACTGGCGCTCCCCATGGGGAAACACTAGGTTTGATCATTTTCTTCCCAAGCAGTTCCTCTACTTGCTTCTTTAGTTCAGCTAATTCAGTAGCTTATTATTTAAATTTTTTCTTAGGTCGAATATTGTTTTTTTATGAAGTTGTAACAAACAAATCATAGGGATAAATGTAATCACACTATAGTTTGTTGGAATTATTTTATTTTTTTATAAAAAAGAAGTAGTTATTATAATTTTGGTAATTACAACTTATTCCAATAATTAATGCAATTATCAAATTTATATAATTATGAAATTTAACTTAATTATATATAATTTTTTTTACTGAGATGCATGTGAAACAATACTTAAGTTAATTAAGGTAATTATGAGATATAATTTTTTAAAAGAGGAAAGTAAGATTAATTTGAATTAAGATAAATATATTATTTTAAATGTATAATTAAGTAATTAATGTAATTATTAAATATAAAATTAAGATAATTACCTATATTTATTGTATATCATTTATTTTTTAATAAATGCAAGTATTATATGTTTGCTAGAAATTTTTTATTAATGTAATTAAAGTAATTAATGACTAACATAGTGTGGTATAGTTGACAGATAACCATGCCCCTTAAGCATGTGGTCAAGGGTCTGATCTTCAGGTTAATGTGTATGAAAGAGCATTTGTTAGGAAATGTTAGCCGCTTAAATGGACTTTCGTACCTCGAGAAATTAGTCTTTAGCTTTCAGCTCGAAAATATCCCGAAAAACGAAAAAAAAAAGAGTTCATGTAATTATTAATTATTAAATATATAAATATATATATAATTAAGATAATTACCTATAATTATTATATATAATTTAATTTTTATTAGATATAAATATTATATGTTGCTTGAATTTTTTATTAATGCAATTATTAAATATATATAATTAAGGAAATTATTTGTAATTATTACATATAATTTATTTTTTATTAAATATAATTATTAGACGTCACTAGAAATATTTTATTTTTTATTGATAAAATTACATAATTATATTATTTATGGTATTTACGAATGATTATGATGATTAATGTAATTATCAATTATCAATTATATATATCTGAGATAATTACCTAAATTATATATAATTATTTTTTACACAGAAATGTATGTGAGACAACTCTTGAACTAATAAAGGTAATTATGAGATATATATATTTTAAAAAAAGAAAATAACAATATTCAAGCTATAATTTTACTTAATTAGGGTAATGATGAGATATATATTTTTTAAAAAATGAAAGTAAGATTAGTTTAAATTAAGGAAAATATATTATTTTAAAATATATAATCAAAGTAATTAATTTAATTATTAAATATATAGTTATGGTAATTAATTTTAATTGTTATACTAGCAAAAAGAGAGACACTTCATGATAGAGGACTATTCAAGGACTCTAAGGAATAAAAGATAGATATGGAAGGTCCTATGACTAAAGGAAGGAGAAACAAGATTCAAGAAGAACTTGACAAGAGGCTTAACACATTCATGGAGAAGGAAGAAGAGGGTTTTGAAAGCTTGAAGATAATAAATTGGAGCCAAGTTTTAGATTAGAAATTCCTTTTTTGTATTAGGCCTTTATTAGGCTTTTGTGGAGCTCTTGTTTTTTTAGTTGGTTATGTTTGGACCTTTTAAGACTTGTTTTGGGCTTGTTACTATTTGAGCCTTATTTTTTTAAGTGTTATTAGTGTAAATAAGACCATATGGGCACATTGTAACATTTTTGATGAATTAAGAAATTGATAGCATTTTTGCTAAGGGAGTGTTTGCTCTATGTTCTTGGATTAAACCATTAGATTATTATCAAAGAACAAATTTTTTGTGCCGAATCCTCATTGACTCATCAATCATTAATTGATTGTGGCGTCTTATCCATTCTTTTCCTTTCAAATTTTTTCTTTTCTTCAAATCTAGTTTTGGTCTCAATTTTGAAAAATTAAGGTGTTGAAAATGGATCCTATATAGGGGCATATTACTTCGTGCCTTTTTTCTTTTTTCTTTTTAAAAAAAACAGAGAGCACAATGGAAAAAATAGTTAAAAAGTAAAATAGTAGATAGTTTATAAAGTAATTAAAGGATATAATGGTCTAATAAAAAGTGAAGAGTAAATGAGGGAATCCTCTTTATTATAGTTATAGATAATTTATAGTTTATTTTTATTAAATGTAATTATTAAACTATTAAATAATATACATTTAATAAATAATAAATTATTAAATGATCTATAATCTGTAATCTATTATTTATGCATAAGCTATATTTTTTAGGCTAAATTACTATTTTGATCTCTTATCTTTTTTGAAAATCCTATTATGGTCTTTTATCTATTAATAAATCTGTTTCGATACTTTATCTTTTAAATGTCCTGTTTTGGTCCTTTTCGTCAAGTTCGTTAGTAGACCACTAACGTGAAGAACTAAAACAAGACATTTTTAAAAGATAAAATACCAAAATGAACTTTTTAAAAGATAAATGATCAAAATAGGATTTTTGAAAAAGATAAGGGACTAAAATAGTAATTTAGCTATTTTTTTATTATATTTACTTATTACATATATAATATAATTTTTTTTGCACTAGTGACATGTAAGAAAAATGTTCATTTAAATTATTTGAAAAATAAATAATCAATTAAATTATTTGAAAAATAAATATTCATTTAAATTATTTGAAAAATAAATAAAATTGATTGAATAAATTTTAACAAGGAAAAGTCAATCAAAAGCAATTTTAGTTTATTGTTTTATGAAAAAATAATAATGTGTAAGTTTTGGGCTAAAAGAACTTTCATAATTTTTGTTTGCAAAATGTATCAAATACACATCATTGGTTTACTTAAGATATAAATATATTTAAAGGCATTCTGTGATTCTTCACCTTTCTTTAAGGGCAAAAGATTAACTTAAACATTTTAAAATTTTATATAAACCATTACAAATCATTTATAATATAAATACATAAATAACTTTTTGTTTTAACCTTTTATATTTTTTTTAAAAGGATTTCTTAATTCAAATTATTCATTTAATATGATAAGAAAATATTAACTGGAACATTATATGCATTTTTAATAAAATTATTATTATTTTGAGATATTAGAACCTTACTTGGCTTAATTTTTTATACATGAGATTAAAACTAAAATGTTTAAATGTCTAATTTTGTAATTTAAACTTAATTAATTTATAATTAATTACATAAAACATAAATTAAATAATTATATTTATTTTTATCTTCTCCATGCAACATTGTAATAATATTCTTACTCATTTTTTATGTAATTACTTAAAGTAATAAATTGTAAAATGAAATTTTAAAAGACTAATAAGTATTATTTATATTTACACAATCTAAATATTATATGCATCGCACAAGTACAAGTACTAGTAATTATATATTTCAAATGTCTTATATCATTTAATTTGCTTCTTTTAAAAAATATTAGCATTATAAATATATTTATATAACTTAAATATATACACACAGTTTTTATAAGAGGTATTAATGATAAAAAATATTTGAAATTATATTTTGAAATTATTGGTTTTTGTTGTAAAAAATATGTTTCCATCATAAAGAAAAAAAAGGTTAAAATAGAATTTTGGTCCCTTATTTACATTTTAAGTTTCAGTTTGGTCCCTTAAGTTTAAAAAGTTCATTTTGGTCCCTTAAAGTTTATCTATTAGATCAAATTGGTCATTTTGTTAGTTTATCACTCTAATCTAGTCAACCTAGTAACACATGACAAACTGTGAAAGATACATGTCAGCCAAAATTGACACCATTAGCGCCAAAAACTGACGGAAGGACCTATTTGGTCTAACAGACACATTATAAGGGAGCAAGGTGAAAATTTTAAAACTTAAGGGACCAAACTGAAACCTAAAATATAGATAAAGGACCAAAATTCTATTTTAGCCTAAAGAAAATAAGTGAATAGCATTAATTAAAAAAGAGAATAAACATATAAATAATGTGAGATTGTGATTTATATTATTACATAATTTATATATATTATTTATATATGTGTTGTTAATGTTGTTAGATACGTATTCTTTATACTGTAAGTGTTTGTCATATTTATACTTGTGTGTTATTTAAATTATAAATTATATATTTGTGTTATAAAATTACGATAAATCTCGTGAGATCTTTTAATTTGAATATGCTATAAATTTAAGTTAAAATATATTTGTGTTATCAATTTAAATGTTTAAATAATAAAAATCATTGTCATAGATACAATAAGTGCACCGGTCATAGAAATAACAAAGTAAAAAAAAAAAAAAGATATCATTCTCATGATAATTGTAGTTTAACAGCTAGCACTACTAATCAATTACACTTTTGATCGAAAAAATAACAATAAGAAATCAAGTGACAAGTGGGGAATTTTTTATTTTATATTTAATTAAGATTAAAAGAAGACAAACACAAATAACAACTAAGTAGAAAACGAGATAGAAACAGGTAGGTTTAGAATCCTTTCAGTTATTTTCTAATGTAATTTTATTCAGTCCTATCATGCAATTGTCACCCAACCTAATTTCACTAAACTAGTTTACCCTCGATCTTAATTCCTTAGACGTGTAATTGTAAACAAGCATTAAATTCAAGAAATTGCAATGGATGCATACATTATTTAAACACTATTCCTAGGCATAAGAAATATGCAATCAATAGATCAAAACAATTCAAATCTCAGTTTTCTAATTGTAAATTAGAATTACACACCAATTCCAAGGGGATCAATCAAGAAAAACATTAAGTGTGGATCTAATGACTCTTACCACATAAGAAGAGTTGAAATTTAGAAAAAAGAATTCAATTACAAAAGATTCAAAAAGAAATTTATCCTAATATAATTTGAAGAAAATAAAAAAAAACTCATAAAAAAAGAAAAGAAAACAAATCTAATAGAGAGATGAAAATAACGCCATAAATCTTCGAAGATTATTCCCAAATTCTTCAATTTTTAATGATGGAGAATATTGTTTCTCAAAGTCTCCTACAACAATACTTTTTTCCTTCTTTTTGTGAAACTCTTCTTTTAAACCTTTGGTATCATCTTAGTTATTGAAATATGTAAAAACAACAAAACAATACAACATGCAGATATCAAATGTCAACTATTTTTAAAAAATAAAAATATATTTAAAGAAAAAAGAGAAGATAAAAACTTACTTTAGAGAAGGAAGATAAAAAAATATAAAAAAAATGAAACCATAAAGAAAAAGTTAATTGAAACATTATAATTGGTTGACAGTATAAATATGTCAATTAAATTGTAATAAATATCACCGAGCGTATAGATCAATTAACAGAGATTGTTCTCTAATGAAAAATATATGTGGTCTCTACAAAAAAAAATTGTAGTAAATTATGACTTTGGATTGATTAATACGGTATATTTTAAATGTGTGAGTTATTAATATATTCTTTTAAAGGTCGTATGGTTTTTAAAGAAATATTTTTTGTTTTCATTTTTTTGTTCTTTCATTAATTGTAAAATATTATCTTATTTTTATTTTCTTTATTTTTAAAAATTTGTATATAAAATTATAACAAATTATTTTTAAAAATATTTAATAATAAAAAAAAATAAATGTAAAGTAATATTTTCATAAATAAAAATATAAATGGTTAAATATATTTTTGGTCCTCCAAAAACATGACAGAATTGGTTTTAGTTCTCAAGAAATTTTTTTCTTGAATAAAGTCCCTCAAATATTAAAAATACCCTAATTATATTTTTGTACTAAACTCTGTTTAACTTTTCTGTTAAATGATGTCCACATTAGCTTCTAAATAAAGTATTTTAATACCTGAGGTGCCTAATGATAATTTTTAATAAAAAATTATGTAATTATTTTTGCTTTAAGATTAAAAAAACTGTGGTTTAAGATCAAACATGTAATAATTTTGTTTAAAAATTATGTTACTAATTTAATCTGGATATAACAGTTGACATGGACAGCCACGTCAACAAATTAATGGTAACCGTGATGCTAATGTGACTATCATTTAATAGAAAAGTTAAACAGATATCTAATTAAGGTATTTTTAATATTTGAGAAACTTTATTCAATAATTTTTTTTTCTGAAGACTAAAACCAAAACAATTCAATTTTTGAAAGATTAAAGTACATATTTAACCCAAATATAAATAATAAAAATTTCCTGGAAGCGATGAGGTACGTATAACCGCCGACAAGGTAACGGACGTTTGCTATCCCGTGAGGTTCGGCTCATTCATTGGTCAAGTCTTTAAATTTTAGCTTTGCCTTTATGACAATTCCAAAACCTGATATTGAGTTTGTACCGATGCGCATGCACATGGTCACAATCACAAGCTAAGCTTCCCAGTTCCCACCCCATACCATACATACTTCAATTGAAGATCAAATGGAAAAGTCAGCCGCGATCTCCCGCAGTTGCTACGATCATCATCACTTCTGGTTTGCAATTCTTTTCTCCTTTCTCTTGTGCTCTTTACTGCTATGCTTTGATTTTGCCACCTTTCATGGTCCCAATCACGGGGTCACATTCTTAGTCAACAAACAAGTAAACCCATCCAAGGCCAAAAATGTCACCACTGACACAGATTCCTGCATTGGCCGCTATGTTTACATTCACGAACTCCCTTCCCGCTTCAACAATTACTTGATTCAGAATTGTCACTCCCTTACCAGAGGCACTGACAAACCCAACATGTGTCCATACATGCAAAACCTGGGTTTAGGTCCCGAGTTAACAAACTCTGGAGGGGTTTTCACCAACACCAGTTGGTATGCCACCAACCAGTTCTTGTTGGAGGTGATTTTTCACAACAGGATGAGGAAATATGGGTGCTTGACCAACGATTCTTCCCTTGCCTCTGCAATTTTTGTCCCGTTTTATGCTGGTCTTGACGTGAGTCGTTTCCTTTGGCTCTCTAATCTTACAGTGAGGGATTCCTCTGGTCGAGATCTTCTTCAATGGCTTGCAAACAGACCTGAGTGGAAGAAAATGTGGGGTAGAGACCATTTCCTTGTTTCAGGGAGGATTGCTTGGGATTTTAGGAGACAACGTGATGATGAGTCCTATTGGGGTAGCAAGTTCAGATTTCTACCCGAATCCATGAACATGTCCATGTTAGCAGTTGAAGCAAGTTCGTGGAATAATGATTATGCAATACCCTACCCAACCTCTTTCCACCCCTCAAAGGACACTCAAATTTTTCGATGGAACAGAAAAATCAGACATCAAAATCGGCCATTCTTGTTTACTTTCACTGGAGCTCCGAGGCCTGAACTTGAAGGTTCGATCAGGGGTAAGATTATAGACCAGTGCCGAGCTTCGAGTGTTTGCAAATTCGTTGACTGCAGCTATGAGAGATGTGACGACCCCATCAATGTTATGAAGGTGTTTGAAAGTTCTGTGTTCTGTTTGCAGCCTCCGGGTGACTCCTACACCAGAAGGTCCATTTTTGATTCCATGCTGGCTGGTTGTATTCCCGTTTTCTTTCATCCTGGTACTGCTTATTCGCAGTACAAGTGGCATTTACCGAAGAATAGGACTAAGTACTCTGTGTATATCCCAGTGAGGGATGTAAAACAATGGAATGTCAATGTGGAGAAGGTGTTGCTGGGAATTCCGGAGGGTGAGGTATTTGCAATGAGAGAGGAGGTTATAAAGCTGATTCCAAATATTATTTATGCAGATCCTAGGTCTAAGTTAGATTACTTTGAAGATGCGTTTGATTTAGCAGTAAAAGGAATGCTTGAAAGGATAGAGAAGGTGAGGGATGCAATGAGGAAGGGGAGTGATCCTAGCATTGGTTTTGCAGATGAAGACCATTATAAGTATACATTTTCAGATAATTACAACTAAAAGGAAGACATATTATACTAATTATAGGCATATCGTTTCATGATATTAGTCATGCCAGAAAAAACAGCATTCATAGTTAACATATTCCCTTCAGAGAATCCTATGTGACACCCTTTTATTTTTTTGGGTATTCTTGCTTTTTTGATTTATTCATTATGCTTTCTTCTTGGCCTACAAAGAAGGAAATCCGATTGCAATGATAACTAACAAGTGAAGGAAATTTCTACGTTACTTCTAAAAAGAAAGGCAGGCAACAAAAGTACTATGGTTTATGCCACCAAGCAAATAACAGTAAAGCATTTTTCTCCTTGGCTTGTTATGAGTACAACATTATTATCTCAAAACTGCTTAGGTCGTTAATTTGATAGATAAAATATCCATTTTGACAATAACAACACTAGCACAAGTATGTTGTAATTTTTTACCCCCCTCTGTTTGTTACGGTCTCTAGAATCACCGTTTGCCGACAGTGAGTTAACCTTGTTACTGACCGGCAGCTCCGTTTTGCCGACGGTGAGTTTACTGAAGTATGAGAGGCTGGTCTTGAAAGACATGAGCATATGGGCATGGGATGCATATGAATGGCATCCCATGTAACCCTGCGCTGATAGTGCGAGGCTGATGAATAGGCCATGAAATTTCCTTAACTTTTAGTGTAGTCACCATGTCACAGTCATGGATCGAGCTTTGAACCAGTAGGCCCCAACCCCCGTATTATCGCCTGCAATTAAGGTCCCATTCCACGCTAAAGACACCTTATGGGCTTTTCTTTTCTAAAAAGGGTCACACAGTCCAATTTCCTTTCCGAAAACAATGTCACGTAGTCAAAGTTATCTTTTACTTTCTTTTTCTCCGTCCATTCGTTCCAGTAAACAAAAGTAAGAAAAATGAATAAAATAAAATATGCTTTAAATTTCAATAAATATAATTTAATTTATTTTTCATTTTTCATATTCTTTAGCCAATTTTTTCTTTTATAAATTTAATTTTTTTAAATAGTCTTTATTAGCATTTAATAATAACAATACATACATCTAATCACCATTTATTGCCTTTGAATGATAATAGACATAATTAATTATGAATGTTTACAATCGAATCAAATAGTTTTAAACCGGCATATCTTTCATTAAAAAATTCATTTAATCAAAAACTGAAGAAATCACATTTTTTATTGTAATTTGATTCGAATTTTGATTCCTATTGTGAAAATCAAACCAAATCGCATGTTATACTTATGTTAACTTTTCTTTATACTTGTATAAAATTCTAGGCCAAATATGTTTTTAGTCTCTACAAATAAAGTAATACTCATTTTTAGACTCTAAAATAAATTGTCTTTTTTTGGTCTCTCATTTATAAAAATGGCTTAAATATGTTTTTGATCCTATAATATACTACTTTTTTGGTTTTAGTCCTTATAAAATTACTTTTTTTAAAAATGATCCTTGTAAAAAAAAAAAATTGATTTTAGTCTATGTTATTTTGTTTTAGTCTTTGTAATATATTTATTTTTTTATTTTTGTCCTTCTAATATGTAAATAATTTGCTTTTAGTCCCTATCAAATTTTTTCAAAGAGACTAATTTAAAATTAACAAAATATTATAGGGACAAAAACAAAAAAAACAACTATATTACAAGAACTAATACAGAGACCAAAACTAAAAAAATGGTATTTTATAAGAACCAAAAACATATTTAAATTAACACAATAAAACATCCTCCTCTTACAAACTAACAATTTTTTTTAAAGAATCAGAATCATACAAAACCATATTTACAAACGTATTTAAGTGCACGAAGGAGTAGGCACAAAGTCGAGAAGCCCAACCCAAAATTCATTTATGGGCTTTGAACACATTCTCAAAGCCCCAAAAGCAAAACAAACTTTAGACGAAAAAAAAGAGCTGTTCAAAAAACAGGGGGAAGGAGAGAAGAAAAAAAAAAAAAAAAACTTTACGCGAGAGCAGAAAGAAGTGTGAAGAAATGGCGGCGGCGAACTCTGAGGTTTCTACGAATGACTCTTTCTTCTTCAGTTTCAATCTGCTCTCCTCAAATCAATGGTTTTAAATTTTTGTTGCGGCTTTAAAGCAGGGCAATGCTCAGAAACCGAGTTTGGGAACGTTTCAGTTGTTCTCTTCCTCCGCTTCGGGCTTCGGAATCTTCGACGATGCTGCACAACAAGTTCCTGCTATACCTCCTCCTCCTTGCGTTGAAGTCCTCGCTTCTGAGGTAATCTTCTTTCTCCCTTCACGATTCTTTGAAACGGTGCCGTTCTTCATATTGCTTGTTTTCCTGCAAAATTAGGTTCCTTCATCCGTCCAACACAACGTGGAGTCAGTAAATTTGGATGGAGTTGCTTTGTTAAAGGTAATGTTTCTTTCTTTGTCTTCGAACTCTTCGAATATTTGAGTGGAGTTTATAGTTTAGTTTAATCGTTTATATTCTTTTATGGACAATTCTCAGGGTCGTGTTAGTACCCAACAAGTTTTTGGTTTGTCCAACTCCGATTTAGTTCCCGGGAAATATGAAGGTGGTGGCATTTTGTTCCTTGCATTTCTGTTTGTTCATTCATTTCCATCTTGTTGATGAATGAATCAGTTGAAACTTTGGTTCCCTTTGGCCTAGGAGGACTGAAGCTGTGGGAAGGTTCACTTGATCTAATTAAAGCCCTTCGTTCAGATATAAAAAATGGGCTTATCTCATTTGGTGGGAAGCGAGTATTAGAGGTGGGCTTCTCTTTTTCCTGGTGAATCTGTATTTATCTGTATGATAAATGACTGGCTGTTAGGTTGTTTAGTTTTTGGAGAAAAGGAATTCTGGCTGTTTAGTAAAACTTACTGGAATTGAGTTTGAGTGAAAATCTAAATGCATACATGGAAGCACAGTAGCTAGTATGCGTAGATGTAGTTTATATGTAATGGAATGAGGACAAAACTTATGTTCTTTTTATACCAAAGATAAAATTGCATTCAGAACTTGCATTGTCAAGGGTGTGCAATCGTTGATGTAGCTCTTAGAATGGAGTCCCGGGCATAGTTGTTCACATAGAAAGATACACATTGCAAGAAGCAGGTGCCTGCACCTTGCATAGAACATCTGAAACCGTTTCTTGTCAATATTTTCTTATCCCACTACACTTAACGTGAGGTTGGACATTAACATCACCATATGTGTTAGTCTTCTTACAGTTAACTGCTCCATAGCACTTAAGTTGATAGAAAAGTCATATTCAAAGGATCCTGATCTTGCATTTACTGAGGAGTGAGGAGATAATTATTTTGTTGACGTTGCTCTTGTTTGATAGTCAGTTGAAGAAAATGGCATTTATTAAGGTGTTCAGTTTTAGAAGGTCAAATTTTTAGTGGAAAAATAACAGTCATCTTTGAGTAATTTCTCCGATATCATCAATTGTATATGTTAAAAACTTAAAATTTATATGCTGGAATATAACGGGCACTTATTGCCATAAAGTCCTTTGAACTTTGCAGAGAAGAGGCTTTTAAGATTGCCTTCCTAACTTCTCATCATGTTCTATCACTTTCTGCTTATTGTGGGCGTTAGATATTTTAATTGATAGAAAGCCAATTTCTAGGATTGTTCCCACTTTACATTTTTAAGGAAGATTTAATTCAGTAGAAGTGCAAGACTTTTTTCAGAGGACCTGAAATCAAGTTAAAGATGATGTAGAAAATATTAATTGTGAAATATAGGTAATGACTTATCTTTTTCCATGATTAAGTGTATGGAACAATTTAATAGGGTTTTATATGTTTACTTAATTTCTTTGAGACCCACTCATGCAATTATTGGGGTTATTGAGATGCTATTAATTATGGATTGAAACACACAAAAATTGCTGCTGAATTGCCAAAATAAAGTATGAATTTTAATTCTTATTTTGGCCTCCTTCCTAGGAGGTTTGGTTTTAGCCACAAAATGTCAAGTATTTCTGGGGTTTTAGTGGGATTTAGTTCAATCATTTGAATGTTTGTCCAATATCAGTATATGACTGAGATATGTTGTATAGTTGTTCTCAAAGACGAGCTTGTCTCTAAAGTTAGCAAGTAAGGATGTATCCACTCTTAATTTAATTTAAAGTGCATCATGCCCCCTTACTTGTGCACTTTAGAGATAAACTCACTTTAGAGAATTTTTTCCCAGTTTATATAGAAGTTGATTAGGAAGATATATCTAAAGCATATATATCTCTTAGTAGAAAAGCTACTCGTCTATCTATTAGTTTCAATATTTGATTTTCAGGTAGGATGTGGTCATGGACTGCCTGGAATCTTTGCATTGCTTGAGGTGAGACTATGGTTCATTGGCTTTGCTTTAGCATCCTTAACTTTGAAAAATTATAAAAAATGTGCTTATTATGGTTGCTTTAGGGGGCAGCTGCTGTACATTTTCAAGATTTCAATGCTGAGGTCCTACGTTGTCTCACCATTCCTAATTTAAATGCAAATCTTGCTGGAGAATCTCAACCATCATCATCCAACTTGACAACTTGTGAGAAGGCAGATGCTCGCTTTTTTGCCGGTGACTGGAGTGAAATTGATAAACTGTTACCTCATGTTAGTACAGATGAAAAACATAATCAAGGTGATGGTTATGAGTTTATTTTGATGGCAGAGACAGTTTACTCAATCAACAGTCTCCAAAATCTATATAATCTTATCAAGAAGGTATTGTTTTGTTCATTGACAAGAGAAAAAATATATTTCTATGTTGAGTCAGTGCATTGTAAATGTGAGTACATTTAGCTGTGTGTGTATTAATGTATATTTTTAATTATAAAAATATTGTTTTGCTTAGCTATTGAAGTGTTTAATACACAGTGCTTGCAACATCCTGCTGGAGTTGTGTACATGGCTGCCAAGAAGTATTATTTTGGAGTAGGTGGTGGATCTCGGCGATTTCTGTCTCTTGTAGAAAAGGATGGTGAGCTAGTACTGACATACGCAATTATATTCATGCTGGATCATTATTCTGATTCTTTGTATATTATGTGCTTTGCAGTTGCATGATAAAAAGTAGCATCCTTGAGATGCAAATAACTTGTAGTAATACTGATCCTTTTACATATTGGTTATCCACTATAAGCTATGCACACACAATGATTTTTGTCCTGTTAGCTGGAACCTTAATCTTGTATTTCATGCCGGATGAGAGTCATCAAAAGCTTGGTCCCATTATGCAATGTGAACTATAAAGAATATGATTTCATCCTTATGAGATTTTATACCAGTTTATTTCTCTTTCCTTTTACCAGTCAATGTACTGGTCTCATGATTTCATAATTGCCCTTTATTTGTGCAGGCGTCATGACTAGTAGCCTTGTTGCTGAAATCACAGACGGTTCATCCAATGTGCGTGAAGTATGGAAGCTTGCATACAAGTAGTATTGGTATTTTCTTCCTTTGCCATTCAAACTATGCCTGGTTTGTTTGCTCATGAATGCCCATGCATGGAAAAAAGGGCTGTGGGAAGGGTGGTGATGGGTTGGCCATGTAGCCAGTTTATATCCAATTGAGGGATCATTCATGTCGGACGAGTTTTGGTAATGGTTGTAGAAACCGTATGATGAGGAGAGAATCTTGTCCCTCATTTCATGCTATACTTCTCTGCTTATACTGGGTTTGGTTTTTCTTGGTCAATTGTATTTTCTAATAGGTAATGCAAATATATATGTTATCATTTGTATTTATTTTGATTTTGATTCCTAATGGGATAAGACTTTTGTTATTATTGTTGTTGTATTTATTTTGATTGGGTGCAATGTAATAATGCATTGAAGGAGCTTACCCCTTAGCAGATATTAAGGAATCAAAGAATGATCATGAAATGAGAGAAGTAATGGGAAAATTTTCTTATAATTTTAAATTTCAAAGCTCCCATGAAATATGATCGACGCCAGAAAGATTATATGTGAATCCAACAACTATAATATCTTTGTATGAAGCTGCAGTGAAAAAAAGAGAGTCAGAACTACAACTGACAACAGACAGATTATATGTGAATTCATCAACCTTAAAAGATCTTTGTGTGTGGCTGCAGTCAAGAGTCAGACCTACAACGATAATATTTTGAGCAGCCTCGGTTTGGAGGGTTTGATGGGGGAGGAAGACACCCTTCACTTTTGCTGTAAGCTTCACCACGGGCGCCACCATTACATACTGCTTTATCTCTCTCAAGAGCTCCTTCAGAAATGTACTTCTCCTCCAGAAACCTCCGGCTTATTTCCGATTCCATCAGCTGCTCATCTTGATTGCATTCGGCTATGGAACCATTGCATGTGTATGAATGACTCGTCCATGACAACACCGTGCTGCTGAAATGCATAAAGCTAAAGAGGACGAGGCAGCTCAAACTCGCAAGTCTAATGGTAGATTTTGATCCCATTATTCGATGTTTCCTTCCATTCAGAAGCATTATATGTAACACTATTTTTTAGAAAGAGGTGCTAGTGGAAGCACCATTAGTGACAAGCGGATTGAGCGCACTTAAACTTTGTCAACGAAATGGTTTTTATTATTTTGCATTTGATACTGGTGATGTGTTATTTTATTTTATTGTGTTACTATGAGCGAGATGAGGTGGTTCTAGAAATCCGAAGGGGGTAATTTATTTGCACCAAGTATATTATACCCTGAATAAATAGATATATGGCAGAAAAATTAAATACTGCTTTTAGTTTAGTATTGGCCAACATTTGATGTATACGCTTAGGTACACGATTTGAAGTTCCAATCTTAGTTATACTAATTACTTTGAATTAGATTATCAGAAATATTTTCGTGAACCCTTTAATACTAGTGTAGATTACTTGCATTTGATTGGGTCGAAAAAATTAGAGTAAATTATACAGCTTTTCTACCACAATGGTAAATAAAAAAAAGGCAAATTACCAAAATATTATAGAAAAAAACAATTTACTAAAATGGGGTGTTTTAGACACATTGATCTCCGATGTGGAATTGATATAGGAGAAGGTGTTAGTGACAATGGCACCACACACTTTTTAAATAGTATATATATAAAAAAAAAAAAAGCGTTAGTAGCAGTAGCACCCCCGACCACCGATTCTTGCTACCAGAACAGGAGGCACTAGTGGCAGTAGTGCCACCTAGTCAAATTTTCCAAAAGTGCCACATGTTTTGTGACTTTTTGTTGCTACACGTTTTGTTGTGGGTCAAATCAAACAATGAAGCAAAAGTAAAAATATTGATTAGAGGAAAATATTGTATTGTGATTATTGAAGGGAGTTCAGATAAATTTTAATAATTATTCATAATATATATTTCAATCTCGCCCATAAGTCACAGTATTATTGTTATCCTTAAAATATGTACTCTTTCTTTAAAGTAATATAATTAATATATATGGTCAATTTATTATTATTATTTTTGCTATATATGGTTAACTTTTCAAACTTTACCAAACTTAATTAATTCCTTTCACTTAACACATATTAATAAAAAAATATAAAGTAAAACTATTTCAACATATAAATTATTGTTTTATTATTAATAAAAAATAAAAAAGATCTGTTTAAAAAATTAGTTTAAAATTAAATTAAATTAATTAATAACATTTATTTTAATAAGAGTTTGTAACTATCTTATTACTTTTATTATAAATTAAAAAAAATTGTATATTGATTAAAAAATATTTTTTATTTAATCAATCAATTAAAAAATATTAAAGTTATAGATTATATATTGTTAGTACAGGATCTTGTATTTGTTTAAAAATTAATTGAGTCTTTATTTTCTAATAGTCGATAAAATTCTATTAACTATTTCTAAATTATAGAAACCTTCTTTGAAAGTAAAAGCAAATTATAAGAATACTATTATAATACTAGGAATCAATTTAACAGATGACATAATTGGATATGGCTTTACACATTTTTCTTCAACAAGTCCTTATAATTATGTAAAAGTTAATAATATTTAATAACTACAAACTTCATTAAAAAAAATTGAAAGTATATATAATTATTCTGTTAATTATAAAAAAATTTAAATTACAATGATTCTTACCTTGGTCAATCAAGACAACATAGCTTATTTCCTGATTTGATAGATTGGACAAAAGGTGGCACTGGTCAAACTAGCGTCTTCCTTTTTAAGAAATTTGATTGTGTGACTCAACTACCACCGGCGCCTTTTGTTGTGGCAAAAAAAGTGGGTGACGCTATTGTCAAGGGCGCCTTATTTGTACCTAGCAAAAAAGTGCATGGCCCCAGTGATAGTGGCGCCTTCTATGTAATCCATTCCACCTTAGAATTTGATGTGTCCAAAACAACCCATTGTGGTAAATTGTTTTTTTTTTTCTACATTTATTTGGTAAATTGTTTTTTTTAATTAATAATTTGGTAAAAAAGCCAAATTATACTAACTCTTCTTGAAGTTTTTTCAAATTGCATATAATTTTTATGTTTTTTTAACATTTATAATAATCTTCCTTATAGCAGTACACGATGTAATATTTTTCAAACAATTAAGGAAGATTAGTGTAATGTATAAAAAATGTCAATATAATGTTTTTTAAATAATTAAGGAAGTTAGTATAAAAATAAAAAAAAGAAAGGTATTATTTACAATCTGAAAAAAATTCAGAAAGTATTAGTGTAATTTACTCAAAAAATTAATTGGACAAGACGTGTGCTAGTGATTCGACTTCACTTGTCTATTTTATTTAGAACAGTGAAAGTAGAGATATCAATGTGCTACACGCGCACGTAAAACTTGCTCCAAGGATAGTCATCTGAAAGAGTAAAATGTCCAGTTATACTAGTATTTTAACTGGACTTCAGAAACGCTTTTTCAAAAGAAAAAATGAAGTTTATTTACATTATAGGTTAAATTCTAAGTTTACTTCTTATTTAAAGTTTTAATTTAGTCTTTCATCTTTTTTATTCTCTCAATTTAGTCCTGTATTTTTTTTATTTTAATTTGATGCTTTGGGTCAATTGTGACCGTCTTTTAAAGTTTGAAATTGTGATGATTTTTGTTAATTTTGAACTGCCACTAAAATCAATAACTCGGTAAAATGGACCAAATTGAAACTAAAAGAAAAGATAAAGAACCAATTAAAAAAATAAAGAAAAAAAGGACTAAACTAAAATTAAAAGTTTAAATAAACATAAGAGATAAAAAAATATAATTTAACCTACATTTTATATGCTATTAGTTAGGGATGGATTATGGGACAAGGGTGTGCCATCTCAATTTCTTTTAAATTTAGACCAAGTTTAATTTTTTTATATAATAAGCATCAAGTATCAAATTATATAAAATTACACTTTATAAAAATGAACTTTTTCAACCCAACCTTTAAATCATATGATATTATTTTGATGATTATGTATACTAAATTTTACATGTCAATTAATTTTTATTTTTTTAATAAGCAAAAGATCCATTAAAACTGTAAATGCTTGAATTGAGCACAAGTTGTGCCCAACTCAAGACTCAATACAATTGATACATAGCATCAATTAATCTTAATTATAAAAAAGATTTAGTCTTATAATTTATCAAGTAATCTTATTTATAAAAAAGATTTAGTCTTACACATCTTATCTTTATAAATCTCGCACAGTTTTAAAGATAAATTCATCTTAACCAAAACAAAATAAAATATGATTTGTTTCAATTATTTCAAAGCAATTATGAAGTTCTGTATAAGAATTAAGAAACTCATTAAATATATTTAATTGGAAAAAAAAGAAAAAAAGAAGTAAAAATAAGATTAGAAAAGAAATTAATGATTTTTTTAAATGACAAATGAGATTAGATTGGAATGAAAAATAAATATCAGTTCCATTTTGTGTTTGTTATATTCTAAAAATAAAAAAAGAAACATGATATTAAAAAGTATATTTCACACAATAAAATGCAGCTAAAGAGAATAAAATAGAAAATTTTATTCTGTTTCATTCAATTTTGTCTATATGTTAATTCTAGTCAAACCTTTTAAAATGGTATTATTTTTAAGGTTTAAATATGTTTTTAGTTTTTCAAATTTGAGGTAAATCTATTTTTGGTTCCCCAAATTTAAAATTGATTTTTTTAGTCTTTATAATTTGAAAAAAAAAAAGTTTTAGTCCTTTTGTCTAAGCGCTGTTAAAGACTTCACTTACGTGGCTAATAAATTACAAGTTATTTACATGACAACTCACTTTGATTTTGCATTTTTATTATCAAACACCTTGCTACATGTGTGTTTTTCTTTCAAAATATTTATTTTGATGACGTTTAAACAAAAGATGTTTGAATAGAAAGACTAAAACAGTTTTTTTTTTTTTTTTTAACTTACAAAGACTAAAAAGATAAATTTTAAATTTAGAAGACAATAAACAAATAATTTAAGGGACTAGAAAATATATAAGCCTATTTAATGAACATAAACAATATGGAAGCTTATCGGGATTTTATTATTTTATGAGATACTACTTTATAGTAAGTACCGTTTACCAAATTAAAAAAAAAAAAAAGGAATATTATCAAAAATAAAAAACAAGGATTTGATGGCTCGGGGCACATTTTACACTGATCTTTATCAGTAAATGGAGTTTAAAATACAATTAATTGTCGAGTGCTTTCGATTTCATCTGAGTGATAATGAAACGAGGACAAAACTTCATTCCCATTGGCGCCAATATTAAATCAAAATCTTGCACAATTGCACTCAATGAACATTGTCAAGACTGCAACCAATATTAATTTTTTATTAGTGTGTTTCCAAACCTCAGTCAGTAAGATAAGGTTTTCGTTAGTGTGTTTGGTGTTTCCAAAGCACTTTCTTCCTCTTCATTTTTTAAACAAAGAATAAAAGTGAAACGCACTGCCGGTTTTGAAGATGACACATCAATAATTGGTGCATAATCGTAGACAGCAATTAATACATGCTCAAGGATCATCCAATACTTGTAAATTGTCTAAAAATTAAGTTATGCAATACTTATAAATTTCATCTTGAACAAGCTGTATAGTACTTTTAAATTGTCTAAAAATTGGATAAGTACTGTGGTCAAATATCAATGTTCACTAATACAAGTTTTTCATCATATGAACTATAGAAATCAGGGTATGCTTAGTTCGCAGTCACATACAAGTTATTCAACAAACTTATTATGTACTAACTTGCTACTTGTGCCCAGTATTATCTTGTCCTTAGAAAACCAGTTGAGCTTGTTGAATCCCAAGCCTGGCCATAAATCTAGAAACTGAAGTTATAATCATAGATTTAATTGTAACAGCCTGAGCAGGAAAACACATTTTATTGCTGTGGTTGCTAATCATTTTGTCGTTTCTACACCTCAATATCCTTTCTAATTTTTTTTTTATTTTTGGTCTTTCCCCCTTCTCTAATTCGTTTTTATCTGGATTAAATAGGCATGAACCAATTTGTTCACACACGTATTATTAAGTTGAAGGTGACCACAAAGGTTGAAATAACACTAGACTTGATGTTTTGGAGATGAGCTTCATATATTTATGTAATTGCAAACTGTGTCTTCAAAATGTTGAAGATGAACAAGAGCATAATACCTCATTACAACTATATGACAGATACTTTTATTAAAGGGAAATAACGACACGTCTGCTTAAATCCATATATCTGAAGTACAGTCACCACCAGGATATCTCATCTCATGGGCAAGAGAAGGACCGTCAGGCTCAGTTCCAAAGTCCACAAAGAAGTTGGGGTTAATTTTCAGGCCACCGTTCTCGGTATCAACATCAATCTGTAATATGTGGGAGCCTTTCTGGACAAGCTCTGGATAAAATTGTTTGTCCCATGCACTAAATAGTGAGTTGGTAACATACAGCCGCTTCCCATCTAAACTCGATTGAATCATCTGAGGGCCCCCTCTCAACTTCTTTCCCTGAAAATGAATGTGTTACTTTTAACATCAACCACTGACTAGATAGATACCTTTGAATGTTGACAAGGCCGTGTAGAATAGTAAGGCCATCAATGCACTTGCCTTAGGCATCTATGGGAATGCAAATATCGGTGTACATAATAATCATATAGTTTGTGTTATGTTTCAATTTTCTAATAATTAATTGATGAGAGAAATAAATAATTGAAAATGCAATTGAAAGGTGTAAGGCTCTAAATTGTAACACACATGCACGCATAGACGCACTCACACATACATATATAGGCTCGTATAGATAGCAAGGCCATCAAGGCTTATGTCTCAATGGGAATGCAAGTATTAGTGTACACAATAATTAATTATATAATTTGTTGTGTTGTGTTTCGATTTTTTAATAATTAGTGGGAGAAATAAATAATTGAGTGCAATTGGAAGGTGTAATCTTTGACTTGTGACACACACATGCACACACATGCACGCATACATGTATGTATGTATATAATGGGAATGCAAGTATTGGTGTACTTAATAATTAATTATATAATTCGAGTTATGTCTCGATTTTTTAATAATTAATTAACGGGAGAAATAAATAATTGATTGAGAGTGCAACTAGAAGGTGTAATCTCTGACTTGCGACACACATGCACGCACATGCGCACATACACACACGCACATGTATGTAAGTATGTATATATATTATAAAATTTAGTATTTCTACTTCAAATTTGTTAAAACAAAACACTTCTCATATTGAATATTTTTTATACATAATATATCAATCAATTTCTATTATTAAGACTCTATTTGAACAACTTGAACAATTTTTATAATATGAAACCAAACGTATTGTAATTAATTTTTATTACATTAAGTTTTTTTTTAAATTTGTCTTAAGCCCCCAAAATTCTAGGCACGCCCTGAATGTCGAAGAATCAATCCATGCATCAGATATAATATTGGTGTTCCAAAAAAAAGTCTGAATGCATAAATAGCAAGATGCCATTGCTCACTTGGACATTTTGACTATAACTACATGAAGACAATACAAAGGTACTCTTGCTCGGCAGTGACAAAACAAATAGGTTTGTTTATCTGCTGCTTGTTCTTTTGACTTTGTTCATTTACAGGAAATTATTTCGATCCTAGAAGCCTAAAATTTGAAACTTATACCTCTGCTTTTAGAGATAAAACAGTACCATCATAATACAAAGGAAAATGACATGCTAGTGAGTTATGACTTGTTATGAGATCCTGTTTCTGCACCTAAGTGAATGATTTGGCAAAAATATATGAGGAAAAACACGTCTAACATGGCACTATATTTGAATAAATAAAATGGTAAACATGCGACATTCATGTGAACTTTTCTAGACAAGGTGAACATGAAGTGGCTACTAAACTACCTTTGCATATTTACATACTGAGTAAAATTTTCATAAACAGTCAAAACTAGAATGCAAGTGTAGTCCTATGGCGTCAATCAAAATGTTACAAGAATCAACTAATTCACTCATGCTTTGCTAAAAAATCATTCATTTAAGCATACTAAGTGCAATTTCGCTCTTTAAAGGCAATGACTACTAAGTATTATTATTAAAAGTTACATTTCACTCCTCTCCATTTTCAATTCGAGTACTCTACTGAGCAAAACCTTAAATTTTATTTTGATGAATTTGTTTATATTTGTCCAATAACTAATTAACTCCTAACATGTATCATGCAATAAGTTACTATAGGGCACTTCAGATTGCAATACCTGAATCTCTGGCACTTCAGATTGCCAAGTTTCACCATCATCTGTTATAGCTACTATAGGGCTTCCTTTCTGGATAAGTCCACCAACCCATACTTGTCCAGTCAGTTTAGGATTTTTAAGGTCCTCAATGTTATACTGTCTTATATCCCCATGAAGCCAGTTTACAAAGTACAGAAACCGATCATCAAGAGAAATCAGAAAATCAGTTATAAGCCCAGGCATTTCAGGAAGAATCCAGTTTTGCACTTTCAGTGGTTTCACTGATATGGCAACCTGCAAAGTAAACTTAGTCTATAAGTATTATTGATATATTTACCTTTGTAGAAGTACGTATACCGACCAGAAGAGAATAGATATTAAATATCCTTTTGATATACCTCATGGCTCCATGATCCATCTTGGGTCTTAAAAAAACGTATCATGTTACTTGTCAATGCACTCCCAACAAAACCTGTATCTTTAGCAGGATCATGCAAAAACCTTATCTGCATTTAGGGTACATTAGTCGTAAAACATGACAATTTTGCAAAATAGTTCACAATTACAAGCCAGATGAAAGGATGAAAGTACAGTCATAGTTAAATCACAAAGGTAGTAAACAGGCTTCAAATACACAAAGTTAAAAGGATAAAAT
This sequence comes from Spatholobus suberectus, assembly GCA_004329165.1. Classification (NCBI taxonomy): domain Eukaryota; kingdom Viridiplantae; phylum Streptophyta; class Magnoliopsida; order Fabales; family Fabaceae; genus Spatholobus; species Spatholobus suberectus. Next base: position 56,066,276 of record CM014737.1, on the reverse strand, counting down.
AAATGCATCCTAAACATCTCCCCGAATTATGTTAAGAGCTTGCCTCTAAGGGTAAAAGTCCTGAATCACCAAGGTCCAGTGTTTGTCTCAGTTCGCCCCCAGGCCAGCTATATACATGGAGATGCCTCCCGTAGAATCCATCAGAGACATGCTGTAAGTTAAAACCTTTCGTAAAAGCACTAGGAGCACCCCATGATGTGCTAATCATAGTATTGTGACGTGGTTGGTACCAAAAGTCATACCCAAATAGTGGACTGTGCCCTGGTTTCTCCCACCTAACCAATGTGAAGCGGGATACAAAATAATATAATTAGAAAATATGATATTGAAATGCTAACTACATAAGTAGTTTCAAATAGAATTGTTGCCAATGATGTGACATCATGTAATATTCAATGCACAAGCAATTGTCAATGATTCCATGTAAACAGTTTTACAAACACATGCAAAGATGAATAATGACCGTCACACTGAGAGTATTTTAGACATGCCATTAAGCATTCTTGCATTTCTCAATCAAATATCTAGAAGAGTACCTTCCTTTCACATTAAACTCTGAATCAAGAAGAAGAAATCCATTTCCTGCAGCATTTCCATCTTTGTCTCCAAGACATGAGATCATTATGTCACCAGAAGCAAGGCAGTGAGATGTGTGTGGATAAGCTAATCCAGTCTTCTGTATGATATCTGCAGGCCCAACAACTTTGTGCAAAGATGGAGCCCTTGGATTTGTTTTCACATCTACCACATATACGCGACCTGATCTGAAATATGATAAAAAGTAGACTTAATAAGTTAATTTAAAAATGGAGAAAAGAAAAAAGGTAACTAGAATAAAGTTGATATCTTTCTTAAGAGTCCTTGGAATTTACAAAGTGGGCAAAACATATATTTGTTAGGGAAAAATGGAGAAGACAGAAAAAAAAAATCACCATGGCTGGGTCTCATATTAGTTTTTGGTCAGGTTCTGTTTCCCTTGTAATTATCAATCAAATGTCCTTTATATAATTATAGTTATATTGTTGAGTAAAAGTAACCATTTAGGCTCTTACACGAGAGCAGGAACGATCAGAAATCTTCGCTCTGCTGATGGGTCTCCATGGCAAGAGCTGCATGAATTCCAGCCAGTGTGGTGCAATTCGTCACCTAAATAAGGAACAGGTAGCCTATGGATGACTTTGGAATAAGTTGGAGAGCTTGGATCTACGTCCACTGTGGCCAAATAGTCAGGCTTCTCTATTCCTGTTCCTGTATTGCATTCAATCCAATAATCCACAGTTAAATCACCAAGTTGCACACGTTTTAATAGACGTTAATCGAAACGCAGAGCCTATCTGATAAACCGGGGGTGGGGGCGCAAAAGAAAATAAATTACCAAAGCTCAACTCATCAATATTATAACCAGAAAAAGAGATATGAAATGAAACTCTGAGCGAATAATTTAATTAATTGACTAAAGAGTTCAGTCCTCCAAGCCTTCAGTCACTCCACTCTGATGGTACCAAAAATAAATGGATATTTGACAAAGAAAATTTACTTTTACCGATTAAGATGCTACGTCATAAACTAAACTGCGATTCTTCACTTTATTCCATAGAATAGATATAGGATAGAAAAAAGAAAACTGAAAGCATGAGTGAGAAAGAGATGAATGGGATTTAGAGAGGTACCTGCGTAGACAGCGGTGACATAAATGAGAGACTCTCTGGGACCAGCCATGGCTTCCAGTGGGGAAGCATAGCCTGGCCCTGATTTGCAGCATCCATGACCGTTACTCACCTTCTCTCCCACCACACCATGCTCCAACGCAGTGCTCATCTCTCTCTCTCTTTGAGATTGACTCTCTTCACGGTCTTTGTCTTTTAGGAATATGGTACTGAAGAGGGAACTCAGAATTCATGTGCAAAGAAGATAGGAATGCAGACACAAACTTCGTTGTATATACGTAAGTGCTTCGTATGTATTGAGGTGGCAATATCGTCTTTGTACATATTAGGACGAAATCATGTCCAGGATGGATGTATCACAGATTCCCAATGTGATATACATATTTGACAACCGGATGTTAATTTGTTGACACCTGTCTAAAGCAAAGTTTATATTTTATTTTAATACAAAATTATTAAAATAAAATATTTTGAAGGGTTGAGATTTGTGCAGTTAAAAAATGAACTGCAGGAGATCAAGATCCACCTTGTCTCTTTCCTTTTTTGGTACTACCTTTCTTTAGACCTTTGTCAGCCTGTCAGTCAGTAATAATTCAAATATGTTTACTATAATTAATTATAATTAATAATTACTATCACATTAATACCACTAACTAATCCTATTTAATATTTAGATCCTGCCAGATTCACTAATTTTGTTTGTCTATTTTAAGCAAATATAATTCGAAGGAAACCTGTGCGTTTATTAACGGATAACTATTTTAAATGGAACAACCTTGATTTTTCTTAACTAAGGGCCTGTTTGGAGTGATCGTGAATTTTTGGTTTTTTGTTTTCAAATTCAATTTTCAAAACAAAACGCGTTTGGTTAAAATAGAACTGAAATGATTTTTAACTCATTTTCAAAACCAAGAATAAAGGATTTGTGAATTTGATTTTTAGTTTTTTTAAAAAATACACATCACTATATTTAACAATAACTTTTCTTGCCACTACCACCACCACCACAACCACCGTCATTGTCACCACCACTACCATCGCCACCACTAATGCTGTCGCCATCGCCACAGCTGCCGTCACCATTGCCACAACTGCTGTCACCACCACCACTACTGCTACCATCACCACCACGACCACCATCACCGTCGCCACCACTACCACTACCATGACCCCCAGCATCGCTTCCACTATCATAAGCTTCATCACCACTACCATCACCACTACCACCACTACGACCACGACCACCAACGCTGTCGCCGCTGCCCCCCCCCCCCCCCCCCACTACAAGCACCATCACCGCCACCACCACCCCATCGGTACCGCTACAACTGCTACCGTTGGCATCGCCACAACTGTCACCATCAGCACCGCCATAACCGTCATCGTCGATGCCACCACAACCATCATCATTGGCATTATCACCACCACCACCATTATTGTTGTCGTCATCATCACCACTGTTGTCACCACACAAACATATCCTTAAACTAATTTTAACAGAATAAGAAATTTCAAAGTGAGTTTATTTTGAAACCAAAAATTAGAAAAAAAAAACCAAAAACTAATTTTTAAAAACTAAAAACTAGTTGTAGTTTTTGAAATTTCAAAACTCACAACAAAAAACTATCCCAAACGGCCCTAAGATTTTGAATCTAATTGGCTAAATAACTTAATTAAGTACTTATTGAATAAGTATTTATCATGTTAATATTTATATAATTATTTTTTAATTAAAGAAGAAATAAGATTAAACTATCATATAAGTCATAAGGTGTTTTTATAAATTATCATAAAAGACTTATTGAAATAATTTGAAAATAACTTAACATATCATAAGTTATTTCATAAGTTTTGTTGAATATTTACACAAATACTTATGTCATAAGATAAGTTTAAATAAGTTGTAAATAAACTCTTATAAATACATGTTAGGATAATGTTTGACCCAAAAAAATTTTTTTCTAATCCTTAAAAGGAGAAATTGAGTCATGAACATTTGGAAAAAAGTTCTTAAAAAATTAATGAGCTTTCCTTTATAAAAAAAAAAAAAAAAGAGAAAAGTAATTTTTTAAAAACATTAATTAAAATAACTTTTAAAAATAAAAGACATATCATAAGTTCTATCTCCTCGTGAAATAATTGACGTGGGATAAGGATGCAATATTTTTAGTTTAAAAAAAATTACGCTAAAATTAAATATGTTTCGCCAAGCTTTTATTATTATTATTATTTAAAAGCTTTTTTAAAGTTAAAGTTCAATTTCAACGGTTGTAGCTTAAAAACCTTTTTTTAAATAAAAAGTTCCATTACATAGTCCCACATTAATTACTTTCAGATAAGAGGAAGATAGAGGGTAAGATATATAACTTTTTTCAAAACTATTTTAGTTAGCTTTTTTTAAAAGCTATTTTTTCTCATTTTTCTTTTATAAAAACTAAATTGTTTAATTTTTTAAGAGTTTTTATTTTTAAAACTCATGTTTTGAACTTTAATTTTAAAATAATTTTAAGAAAAAAATAAAAAAACTTATTAATAAAATTAGTTTCACCATAATGTAAATATTAAAGGGGTATTCTGTAATTAAAACAATAAAAACTTTTAAATAGTAAAAAAACTTGTACATTTAGACCTAGCGCGGTCAATTACATTGGTTCGGTTCTTTATTCTTTAATTCTTTTGTTTCCTTTATCTGTCTATTTTGAAAAGTAGTATATAAATTAAAAAATATAATTAATATTTATATTAAAAATATTTTTATTTTTTAATATGATGTTTATTATTATTTGTTCATACTTATAAAAAGTGTATAAAATATTTAAAAATTAAATAAAGATAAGAAGTATTAAAAATTTATAAATAATATTATTTAAATTTTTAAATAAATAAACATATAAAAGTAAAATTTACTTAAAAAGTTAAAGAAAACGAAGAGAATGTTTTTTAAAATAAAAAAACATTTACATGACAAAAAAGAACAAATCAAAATGCACTTTCCTGAGCGATAAAAAAAATGGAATCATTCTAGATTTTAATGTGACGGATATATAGTATAAGTTATAAAATTATAAATAATAATTCAAATTAGAGAAAATAGGTTATGCGTTGATAGTGTAAAGTAATTTTACACTGTCATCCAATCATAAACTAATGTGTATGGTAAGTTTATTGACTTTTACAATAACTACATTAAAAGTCCTTACTAACGATGATTTTTTATTGGTTAACAGTGTAAAAATTACATAATTATTAAACTCTTTAAATTATCTATTAAAATTATGATAAAATATATGCATATATACAATAAATTATGAAATTATTAAATTTTCAATGGTTGTTAAATTTTTAATGAACATTATGATTACACAAAATAAAATGCACATTAACTTTAAAGAAGCCATTTAAGAAATTAAATCTCTAGCTAGAAAATTAGGAGTTTATGTTGATGATGTTTAAGCATCATTTAGTTTAATTTGCATGCAATATTTCATCATATATATTTACTTAAATTACTATATACTACTTCCGTTTCTTTTCAAGTGTCGTTTAAAGTTTTTATATACAAACTAAGAAATACAATAAATTTTCTTGTTTTTCATAAAACAGTTTTGAAGTTCTCTATTGTATCATTTCTCATTTTTACTCCACAATAAATACATACTAGTTGTAAATGTGTAAATTAATTAAAAATTAGGTGAAAAGTAAGGGTATAATTGGCAAAGAAATAATTAATGTTATGTTGAACTTTGAAAATGATAGATAAATAGAAACAAAAAATTTCTAAAAAATTGACAATTAAAAAAGAACGAAAAAAGTATGTTTTAAACATATATCATACAAATGACCACATAATTAATTAATTAATATTAAGTAAAAAAACAGAAAAACACAATAAGATGATTGAGTTGTGTTTTTTAAAATCTTTTTAGAAATCACATAAAAATACACAAATAGATAACTTGTTCAGAATTTTACAACTTCAATAAGATGAACTAAAGATATCATCTTAGGAATAAAATGCAGTTTTATGAAAACTTATTTAAAACAAAATCATTTTCTTCACAATTCAATTTCATTTACGTTAGATAAAATAAAAAAGATAAGGAAAAGGAGAAAATAAACCCAATCCGAAATTATATCTAGTTCTTAACAATAATCAAGATGTCCATTAACACATAGATTCACATAAATTATGTTCCTTACTTTTACAAATATTCATTCTTTCTTGCCTCTTCAGAACCCTAGTATTATTCTATTTGTCTCTCTAGGTACTAATCCAAATATTCTTTAAATAAATCTCTTCAAGCTCACCAAAGTTCTTCAAGTTTGAACAAACAAAAGTAACCCTATACTATCATATGTTTAAGCGCAAGTGCAATATATGATAATCTAAATACTTACATAGTATTTATAAGATTTACAAAGAATATATTTCAAATTATTAAAAATAATTTAACATAGTAAATGCACCTTCAACTTTCCAATCTTTGTAATTTGTTGATTCTTGATGCTTTTATAGATGACTTAGAAAACTAGTTGTGAGAGCTTTTTCCTCTTGAAAATGAAAGTTGCGATGCATTAAATATTGTATTAAATGTTCTTCCCATTCTGACGAGGATATTATGATAAAACATATATCTTATCTGATTTTTTTATACGTTGCTTGTGTAGCAAGTGAAAGTTTCTACACTTATGCTTTTTATGTACAATGTTGTTTCATTAACTTTACTTTTGTTTTAGTCACATTCCTTGAGCTACAAGAGTTGACAAACCCTTTTTTTTTATATATATATCTCTTTTGACTAAAACTAAAACTTAGACTTGTAAGATACACCATCCAACTTATAATCTTCAAGATGCCTTGAAGTCTTGACAGTCTTCTTATTAGACAAAGTTTGTGACAAACAAAATTTTGAATATACGAATAGATGAAACAAATCAAGAGGCATCAAGTTGCTTATATCAAACGAAATTTTAAGACGGCATATAGCACATGAAGACAATTATTAGTCTATATTATATAACAATTTTATGTCTTAATTGTTATCATTAAAACTAAGGATTGAATTGTTTTAGACATAAAACACACTATAACCGAAAGATTTTTTTAATTATTCATTCTTATATATTATATTTAATTTTTTATTTTAAAAAAAAGATAATCTTTGTATATATTTACATTCTTATCATTTATGTGTCTTTGTACATTTTGTGACATATATATGATTCTTTTTTTATTTTTGTGACGCATGACTTTTGAGTTTTTATATTAAAATAAATCAAACACTTTTAGTTATTCAATAAAAAGTAAGTTTCTTAATGTTTTGAAATAATACTAAATTTTATTCGATCAACAAATATTTATAAATTATCACTACAGTTACATTTTTTTATTTATGAATCAATTACATTCTATTGATAAAATTATTTTTAAGATTTTTTAAATTTAAAAGTTATAAATGGCTATTTTTATATTTTAATTCATCTTAATTACTAATAAAGTAATTATTTATTAATCAAACTAATTTTTTAAAATATTTTAAAATCTATATTTTTTATGTTTTACTTATACTCGTATAATACACGAGATCTTTGTTAGTATTATTTAAACATGTCGCTAATTTTAACTTAACTTACCTTTTTTTGTATTGTAGGTTACTCTTATTATCAGATATTTAAGTACATATTATACGATTGTATTATTTTCTTAGTTAGAAATTGAATTCAAGACTTAAATATTCAATCCTTATCTTTTCTTATCATCGAAAAATTGTAAAGACGATTAGTTCAATGAAGTTCTTTGAAGATGTCTACTCATTTGAAAGAAAAGGTAAAGAGGAGTGCTAGCAGCCAATGTTTTTAAATTCAATTGTGGTTCAACCGTAGTTGAACCGGTATTAATAAAATAATAATAATGATTGAATAATATATAAAATAATATTAAACAAACATAATATCATAACTTTGTAACACTAAAAACTAAAAATAAAACATAATTTTATAGGTTTTTAATATTTACAATACCTACAAAAGTTCAAATTAGATATATCATAATGGAGTTTAATGGTCATGCATTAACAGTGTAAAGTAGTTTTACACTGTCATCCAATCACAAACCACCATTCATTATAAGTTTGTTGACTTTATAATAAATACTTTAAAAGTCATATTAATGGTGATTTTTGATTGGATGACAGTGTAAAAATTTTTACATTGACAATGCATGACCATTAAACTCATCATAATACTTAAGTCTAAGTTTTAATAATACACATCAACATTTATTAATAAAAACAAGTTTATATTTAGAATTAAAAAAGAAAACGACAAATACTTTATGTTGATTTTCATTTTTTTAAGAAAAAATATCAAAATAATATTTTATTAAGTATTTTTTGTTGACCCGCTATGAATTGGTTTTGACCAATTCACCGATTTCGTAGACCGGTTCTTTAACTAGTCGATTTTTTGGTTCATTTGGACCGAACACAGGACCAATTCACCTATTTTTCGGTTGAATCGATTGGTCCAGTCCAATTTTTAAAACATAGCTAGCAACATACTCTCTCTTGTTAATTAAAATTTATTAGAAACTATAAAATTATGAGAGAGGTTCATTAAAGACATGTGATACACGTACAATAATTTTTACAACAATTTACTCCCTTCGTCCCATTTTATGTGACATTTAAGGTTTTGACATAGGTATTAAGAATTGTAATTAATATTTTGAATTTCATAAAAAATGTTATGTAACTTCTTAATATACTCTTTATTTCTCGAATTAATTAGATTTTTTCTTATTTATTGCATAGTAACAACTACTCTCACTCAGTGTAATAATGGTTAAGGGTATAATAACAAAACAATATTTAATGCTTCATTGATTTTGTAAAACAATAATTAATTTGGGACAATTTTTTTTTACTAAAACGACATACAAAATGGGACGGAGGGAGTATACAACATTATTTTTTGGTATATATCTCTATTACATTTTAAACTTCTTTTTCTTTACTCTCTTTCTCTCTCTTAGTTGTACTAGTATCATTTCTATTCATTAAATAAGATGTGAGTCACAAAATTTTATAATTTCTAATAAATTTCAACTAATAATAAATAGTGTATTTAAAAGAATATGTTGAAAAATATGTTTCTAGCATGTCTAAAAGATAAAATAATATTACTATATAGGTCGAGAGATGTTTGATAGTGTTCCAGATAAGAAAGAAGAAAGTAAACTACTTCAATATAAAAAAAAACAAAAAAAGTACTAACATTAGTTTTTTATCCGACCAAGAAGAAAACTTGTGCGGTTGAATTGAAGTGTCGTGTCGAGATGGACTTCAAGCAAGAATTTTCTAAGCAAACAAACAACAAAGGGCACGAAAGTTTGACAAATGCACATATATTAATACTTTGGATTTGATGTCGAAAATGGCTCATGTCTTGGGTGGATATGGTTGAGATGGTATTTGGGGGACTTTCACACAGGACGAACGCTATGATGCGTGAGGACAATGTTATGTGATCAAAGAGGAAAATTAAGGACCTGTTTACATGTGTTTTGATTTTCTATTTTCATATTTTGTTTTTACTTTTTAATTACAATACTTTCACTTTATTTTCAATCTATTTTCTATTTTTAAAAATTTGTATAGGAAATAGAGAAAACAAAAAAAAAAGATGTTTTCAGTGTTTTTTGTACAAATATTTGAAAACAAGAAACAAATTAAAAATAAGGTGGTAGTTTTGTAATTAAAAAGTAAAAATAGAAAATAAAAACATAAGTAAACAAATCCTAATGTTTTCATTTTTAAGAGAAGATAATTATATAATATTTATGAAGATATATAAGGGATAATTACAATATTTTATGACAATTCATTATTTTATTTCTTTTATTTTAAAAATTAAATTAAAGAATATTTATTTGAAAAAAAAATATCTTTTGTTATATTTTTTCCAAAATCCTCCATCATACTCGCTTAAATGACCGAATCATTGACATGCAGGATATATTTATTAATGTTTCCCTTTTTAAAAATAAACGGTTTTTTAATTATTATAAATACAAAAACTGATTATAAGTATCATGTACAGCTGCCCCCTTATCTTGTTCAACCTGTAATTTACAAAAATGGTATTGCTGGCCTTTCTAAACGGAATATTAGGTTTGAGATATTATATTTTTATAGGAGAGCTTTATAAAATATGTGATCACAAAATATTGGGGATAACACAAGTGAAGTTGACTTAGGTTTGAGGGGATTTTAAATTCATCAAACTGACAAAAAAGTTGATTGGATCGGGCTTGTTCAATTTGTAAATGTCATTGTCTCAATTTGATAACAATCAACTTGGATCATATCATGTCATCGGGTTAAATATTTTAAAAAATATATAAAACTCAAAACTCAAAAAATAACAAAAAATAGGAAAAAAAAATAAAAATTATAAAAATTGAAAGAAAATAGACATCTTATCTTAAAAGTCAAATCTAAAAAGAAATAAATAAAAGAAATTGAAGAGTAAGAATAATTAGATATTAAATATTTTAATATTGTCAAGTAGGTGTAAAATTTTCAAACTTAATATTTGTTTTGAGTTCTTCGATTTTCAAATTGATTCAACCCATTAGTAACCCCAAACATTGAATGGTGCAAGAATAGATTGGCATGGCCTTAAGTTCTCCAACTTTTCCCAGAAAGACTTTATGTAAAATTCAAAAGCAAAGAGCTCTCTTGATTTGCAAGCATGAATCTCTTATAGATTAATTATGCAAAATTTGTTCCCTTGAGAAATAATTTCTTTCAAGTGCTTCTATATCTCGTACGCCTTATCCATCCATAAAAATGATTGAGGAATGAAAGGTGAAAGTGGTTGAATAAGTTAAGAACTTACCATTATGATCGGGACAAAAGTAACGGGGCAAGACAAAAGATATGGAGGGTATATACTAGAAGGAATAAAAGAGATAATTAGTAGTTGAAAGGGAATTAGACAGCTAGAGAAGTTAGTTAGGAATCGGGGGATAAATAACAGAATTGTATAGGGAGGATTAGTTTTTGGGAAGATTGTTTGGCATCGAAGGATTGTCTTGATTTGGAGGGCAATCCCCTCGGAGGAGTTTAACTCCTTGACTTTGTACTGATCAATAATAGAAGCATTCTTTTTCTCTCTGCGTTCTCATTACTCACTTCTCAGCTGCCTTAACTTCTAACACATTATGTTACATCTTTGTCCTGATTTAAACATTGTATTTATAATTGACAGTGTGGGAGGATGTAGAAGCTATGCATTTGATGTGAAAATGAAAAAAAAATAACAAATGCACGTCATCACGTGCAAACAAACACATACTTAGAAAAGTTAAATTATTTATTGATCAATAAACATTGATAGGAGAAAGTTATAAAGTGATCACTAGTAATTCCTTAATAGTATTACCAAATCTCAACAATAAATCCTATTTAAGCATACGAAAAATACATGATATTGAATCATCTATGCCTTTCTTACAACAACCAAATTTCCTTCATGGTTTACACACACTTCTTGCTATGGCATAATTTCAACAAAACAATTGTTTCTTGATGTCAAAACATAAATTGACTTTAAATTTATCTAGGACTTCCAATAAGGTGACATGGTTCCCATTCTTTGCCCATTTTTATAAGAAAAATTAATAGATGTAACAAATGATATGATAAAAGGAAAAAAAAAAAAAAGAGATAAAAAGAAAAATTGAGTGGAAGATGAAAGAAAAATTATGTTAATAATAATTTTTTGGCTTAATTGCACTTTGTGTTACCGAGGTTTTATTATTTTGCGAATTTTATCACTGTATTTTTTTCTCTTGTATTTTGTTATCTTATTTTTAAAATCTTATAAATTTTGTCCAATCATCAACTGTTTATTAAATAAAAATTTACAAAATTGGGTAAAATTTGCAAAATTTCAAAAATAGAATAGCAAAATATAAGAGGAAAAAAAATAGTGAAAAAATTCACAAAAAGATAAAACTTGGATAGCATAAAATACAATTAAACCTAATTTTTTTTATCATAATAAAGAAAATAATAATTGTGTACGTAACAAAGTATGGTATGACGAATGAAACAAAATTATGAAGTTGGTGAATGTCACTCTCTCAGTCTCTCCATGCACTTCAGTCTCAACTATGCTCCGTGGCACGGCAGAGTCCATCCGTGGCGAAGAAGATTCACGCACAAATCATAAAAGGTGGTCTGAACCGACACGAACCCATACCCAACACACTTTTAGATGCATACGGCAAATGCGGTCTCATCGAAGACGCACTCCAACTGTTCGACGCATTGCCCCGCCGAGACCCCGTCGCATGGGCCTCCCTCCTCACCGCCTGCAACCTCGCCAACCGCCCCCACCGCGCCCTCTCCATCTCACTCTCCCTTCTCACCACCGGCATGCACCCCGACCACTTCGTCTTCGCCTCCCTCGTCAAGGCTTGCACTAACTTGGGTGCTCTTCACGTGAAGCAAGGGAAACAAGTGCATGCTCGCTTCCTCCTCTCACCCTTCTCCGATGATGACGTTGTCAAGTCGTCGTTGGTTGATATGTACGCGAAATTCGGGTTGCCCGATTACGGGCGTGCCGTTTTCGACTCCATTTCTTCCTTGAATTCGATTTCTTGGACTGCCATGATATCTGGTTACGCGCGGAGTGGGCGAAAGTTTGAGGCTTTTCAGCTGTTTCGTCAAACGTCGTATCGGAACTTGTTTGCTTGGACTGCTTTGATTTCTGGGTTGGTGCAGAGTGGGAATGGAGTTGAGGCGTTCCACGTGTTTGTTGAAATGCGGCACGATGGGATTAGTGTAACAGACCCTTTAGTTCTTTCCAGTGTGGTTGGTGCTTGTGCTAATTTAGCTCTTTGGGAGCTAGGGAAACAGATGCACGGTCTGGTTATAACCCTTGGCTATGAGTCTTGCTTGTTCATAAGCAATGCGCTTATAGATATGTATGCCAAATGCAGTGACCTTGTTGCTGCAAAGTATATCTTCTGTAAAATGTGCAGAAAGGATGTGGTTTCTTGGACTTCAATAATTGTCGGCTCTGCACAACATGGGCAGGCTGAGGAGGCATTGGCTTTGTATGATGGCATGGTTTTGGGTGGGGTTAAGCCAAATGAGGTGACCTTTGTTGGGTTGATGCATGCTTGCAGTCACGCTGGCTTTGTTAGCAAGGGCAGGGCTTTGTTCAGGTCTATGGTTGAAGATTATGGTATTACGCCCTCTCTGCAGCACTATACTTGTTTGCTGGATCTTTTTAGTCGATCCGGGCACCTTGATGAGGCTGAGAGTCTCATTAGAACAATGCCAGTCAACCCTGATGAACCTACTTGGGTTGCTTTGCTTAGTGCTTGTAAGCACCATGGTAACACCCAGATGGCTGTTAGGATTGCTGATCATCTATTAAATTTAAAACCAGAAGATCCTTCTTCTTATATATTGTTATCTAACGTATATGCTGGAGCTGGTATATGGGAGAATGTTTCGAAAGTGAGAAAGTTAATGATGGTCATGGAAGTTAAGAAGGAACCAGGGTATAGCTGCATTGACTTGGGAAAGGAAAGCCATGTGTTTTATGCTGGAGAGAATTGTCACCCAATGAAGAATGAGATTATAGGTTTAATGAGGGAGTTAGATGCAAAGATGAGGAAAAGGGGTTATGCTCCTGATACTAGCTCAGTTTTACATGACATGGATCAACAAGAGAAGGAAAGACAACTTTTCTTCCATAGTGAGAGGTTGGCCGTGGCTTATGGGCTTCTTAAGGCTGTTCCAGGGACTATCATACGTATAGTGAAAAATCTTCGTGTTTGTGGAGATTGTCATACTGTTCTGAAACTCATCAGCACTATAACAAACAGGGAAATTTACGTCCGAGATGCCAAAAGATATCACCATTTTAAGGATGGGAATTGTTCGTGCAATGACTTCTGGTGACTTGGGGATTGTGATTGAAATTTCCACAAATGTGATGTTAGACTGAGGTCTTTGCTACGAAGAATGGATATCGTGTCCTGCCTGATGCTTGTTGCCTATGCGTTTTAGATCTTCAGCAATGATCTTTCCCTTTGACCTGTGCCTTCAACGCTAGTTGGCGAGTCACCTACTACTTTTATCAAGGATATGACAATAGATATTAATTATATTGAGTTGTAAGGTGTAAAACCGCCATTTCTTGTTCTTAAAGGCCAAAATTGGGTATTTACATGGAGTTATGATTTTGTCTATCCCAAAATGGGTGGATTGGGGTGGAAAATGTTAAAGGTATACCTCAATTTTTGGGTATGTAGGTAGGAAGAAAAGAGAGATAGAAAGAAACTAATAAATGTGATAAATAATATGATTAGAAATGAAGAGAAAGATTTAAAAAAAAAAAAGTTGGAAATCGGATGTAAGAAAAATTGAATGGATAAATATAATAACATTTTAACTTCTTTTGTTGAATAGAACTTTCATTTTATTTCTGCTTGCTGAGATATCAACGTCTGGAAGCTGATATTCTAGTGAGCCTAACGAGGATGCCCATTTTGTAAACATACCTAGTACTAAGAAACAAAAATGGTGTACGAATGCGGAGACGCGATAAAACTTTGAATTTCTTATTGATATTGATGTGACAACCTTTGTATTTGACATATCTTGTGTTTCTTGGTTCGAATAATGTATGTGCTTCAAAACTTAATTTTATTTGTCTTAGAAATCAATGAAATAGGATTTACCATATACTTTTAAGTTTTAATATTCACTATTCATATATTCTTATAATTTTCAATTATGACTTAATATTTGGTAGTGTTACTGCATGGAAATTATTTACAGTTATAAAATAAAAATCATATATGTAGGACTAAAGTAATGAAAGGTAGTAAAATATAATGAACTTTCAGTCTGTTTGCATACTGATTTTTAACGTGACTTTCCATGTCTCTGCAGAAGCCATCCATGGTAGCTTTCACTCTTTTTTTATCATTTGGACGTGGTTTTTTACTTTCAAAAAGTCTGTCCCAAACACATGCTTTGTAATATTGAGAACATTAGACTTTTACGCACATGTGGCTAACTGCATTCTGAGTTCTTACCCTAGCCCTTTCCTACGCACTTATGCTGCAGTATGAAAAATAATGAACTTTTGTAACATTGAGAAAATTGAATTTGGTAGAGTGATGAAAGGCATAAAGCTATTTAAGTTGACGCCCATCAGTTAAAACTTGACACATTAAATTCAAATGTAATTGAACAGCATTTTCCATTCTGTGCGAATATATAATAACAAAAGAATTGGCATATTAACTTTTAATGAAAGAAACAGTATTTTACATTCTGTTAGAAGAAACAGAAGAATTGTCACCAGATGGAAAAGGATTAAGGATTTTCCTACTTTTAATATACGGTAAAAACCATAACAGTGGCATTAGGCACTAAGTTTATTTGTATAGATTCTCTATTTGGTCCTTGTATTGAGCCACAACTTTATCCCTTCGAATTTTCATGGTGGGTGTCATCAGCCCATTATCAATCTGTCATTATAGTAAAGATTAATCAAATATGTTAATTCAGTTATGTAAATAATATAAATATACATACTACATAAAGTTTAATCTAACCGTGAAGGGATCATTTACGAGAAGGATTGGCCCAATTTGAAATGGAGACTCTGATGTCCTGCATGACAAAGACAGGAAAAAAGGGAGGAGGGGGGAATCAAAACAATAGTTCAGGTTGGACCTAAAAACAAAGTTTAGGAAAGAAGACTATTTAGTTAAAAAGCCAAACACTCGTATTTCTTTCCCTTTTGGTTCTGAAAGAACAGAACTATGTACACCGTTTTAGGTTCTTAAGGAATCTAGTTATGGAAAGTCTAGGATATATAGGTGAAACATCGTCATCCTCGGTAAAAAAATTACAAAGAAAAAGCTGCATCATTTTTCATACAGCAGCATAAATCATGCTCATGAGCTCATCTATTCCTCATCTATTGTCGAAGGCCCTAGAAAAGAAAGAAATTCACATTGCATATATTTGAACAATTAATAATATGTATGAGGGAGTCACGACTAGTGTGAGAATTCAAGATGGGAGCACAACAGATTTTTCTGTAAGCATGAGTGCACCAAGGGTCAAGCTTGAGCCCTTATCTCTTTACCTTAGTCTTGCACGTACATATTGAGCATATCCAAGAGCCAGTGATATGATACATGCTCTTTACAAATAATATAGTTCTAGTTGAAAAATGGGGAGAGGAAATAATTGAAAAGTTAGAGATGTGGAGACAAGCTTGGGAAGCTTATGGCTTTTGCTTAAATAGAAGTATGACAGGGTATATAGAATTTAAGTTTAGTAAGAGGTGCAACAACCCTAACTTGGAGGAAAAACTTGGAGAAAATATTTTACCACGTCACATATTTTTAAGTATCCGGGATCCATCATACAAAACAGCGGAGAAATAAAGGGAGATGTAAACCAAAGGATTCAAGCTGGATGGACAAATAGAGGAGTGCTTCAGGTATTAACTGTGACAATAAGGTGTCACTCAAGCTTAAAGGAAAAATTTATCATACAACTATAAGACTTGCAACGTTTTACGAAACTAAATGTTGAGCTGTAAAAAGCCAAAGATAAAATAAATTCAATTTGACAGAAATGAATATGTTCAATGAGTAGAGTAGTAGACATACTAGACAAGATAGGATTAGGAATGAATCCATTAGAGAAAAAAAAGTATGGATAGTACCTATAGCAGAAAATATGGTAGAAACTCATCTTAAATGGTTTGGGCATGTATGGAGAAGACCTACACGAACCTCAATAAAGAGAGTAGATCAAATGGAGGGTAGCATAATTGCTAGAGGCAGAGAGATTGAGAAAAACTATGGATAAAACCATTAAGAAGGATTTAGAGGTCAATAATTTGTCTATAAACATAATTTACGATTTAACATTATGATATTATTTGATTCATGTAGTTGATTGCACCTAATGGAAAAGGGTTTGAATGTTGTTGCATTCCTCATTTGACAAGGGGAAGCATTACCCAAAATCCCAGATGTAATTTCCTTCTCTTTCATCAACTATAATAAATGAAGTCTACCTTTGTCCTTATCCTTCTTTTGCAAGGCACATGCAACTTTCTAGAACACTCGAGTACCCAAGGGAGAGATTCTATTGTAAGATACAAAATATTTGATCATTTCCTATTCATAACACCTCAAACCATGTATTTAATGCCACTCCAAAAACAACTTAACTAGTGGTTAAACAAATTAATTTATTCTCTTCCATTCTCATAAACCTCAACTGAAGTTAATTAACTGTTTTATAGGAAAAAAATTGCCCTTATTTGTAAAAAGAAAAACTCTAACATGCCATTGCAATATCTATAAAGGCAAAAAATGTCTCTCGCATTCATTACAACAAGCAGAAGTGAGACACGATCTTACCATGTCTTTAATTCTTTATATATTAGACTGGTCACTTTTTCCTGACTGACATCTGAACTGTTGGAATCTATAACTGACGATTCCCTTGCTGCCTTTAAGACTTCTTCTTTGTTAGGAACAATTACAGCCCCTAGACGTCGCTTATCCTATTTGTTACGGTAGTCACCAAAGAAGTAAAATCATTGCATTTTGTAATACCTGAGATATTGTTCATATGTAGGTCTTGAGCCATAAAAGTTTAAAGACATCAAGATTAATTCACCTGGCCAATAACAACAATTTGATGTATGAGGCCACTCCTCATGGCAGCTTCTTCAAGTTCTCCCGGTTCAACATTTTCACCTTCTCTTATTGAAACAAGTGATTAGTACTAACATAAGAGGGAAAAACTGATGGCATTTTATGCAGAGTAAAAATCAAAGTTGCAGTTAAGAATCAAAAAATGAAAATAACCCTTAAAACCTCACAGTAAACATATGACAACTATGAAAGCCATTAGTTAATTGCAAAAAGATCAAAATCATAAAATTTAACAAGTGGCTAATTTCCCTCTTGGGCAGCAACCTCAATTTAAAGGTGTAGACATAAACTATTCTATATAATCCATGCAGACTTAAACCAAATTTAAAATCATATAAACCCCATGGTCATTAACATATATACAAAAAAAAAAAATTACAAATGCCAAGTTTACCTTTACTAACAGAGTAACGGTGTCCATTATTCACATCCAATAATGGATAGAATCATAAAAATAATAGAAAGAACACATAACACACATGCAAACACACGGGAAGGGAGGAAACATTTATTTATAGGATCCGAAGATCAACATACACAAACTTCTGTTCTACCTGTAGATAGCACAATAGTGTCTTTAGCACGGCCTTCCACGACAATTACTCCGCTGGAATTACAACTCCGCCCAATTGAATGGTGGGGAACAATCCAACCAATATCCCCAGTATTTAGCCAGCCATCCCTATCTATGACCTGATTTGTAGCTGAAGGATTCTGATACAAGAATAAGACATGTAACTGACACAATTTGATCCAGCATATTTCAACAAGATCACATTACGTGCAAGTGATTGTGAACTCTTAAGTAAGCAAGACTTCTTGACTGCTATGACCATTACCCAAGTTACTGATATATCATGGGAAATGTATTTCATGACAAAACAGAATTCTTCATCTGAAGAATACTTACAGAGCACCCAATAGTGAGCCTTTTGTAAGTCCTTGTTTTGATCTTTAAGTTTGGAAGACAATGAAATATTTATAAATGAATAAAACTACAAGCCTTCAACTCCAGTATAAAAGGAGGTAGAAACTAGAAAGCCTGAAATATAATAATGATATGCATATTTTTATATCTTCCATACGTGTCCAACAAATTGTCATGACATTGACATCAACATGCTCCCTCTCTCTCTCTCGTACATGTACACAGACACATGTCAACACAAGATATAGGTTTGAATTTTGACAAAGTAGATTACCTTGTAGTATCCCTTCATCAATTGTGGGCCCCTGACTTTCAAAATTCCCTTTGAACCAGGTGGAAGAAATTCATCAGTCTCAGAATCTACGACTTTGAATTCTGTATGCTTAATTGGATGCCCAACAGACCCAATAACCTTCAAAAGATTGCATCTATAACATATTCAGATACTCTTTGCAGACTCAAATTACAAACTAATTAAAAGAATGCAAATTATGTAATTATTATGAATATCTGGCTCTAGATCTAGAGACTTTTGCCAAAAGCAAAAAGGTTTACAGTGTGCTTGCCATTAACAGATTAAGTAGAATGGGTATCCTTTGCAAAAAAAATAAAAATAAAATATAAACATTAAAAATAATTATAAACAAAAGAAACACAGATTAAATAGGCATGTCCACACTAGAACTCTCATTTAGCTCTTTGTTTTCTTAACAAACCCAAATAATTGTTATTCTCAATTTACTATTTTACTTTTCAAGAAGGGGAGTCAGAGACTCAGAGAGGGACAGACAGAGAGAGAAACAGTTATATAATAAGGTAGAGGGAGAGAAAACAGTGGGAGTTTAAATAATTTAGTTATAAAATGACATGTTTAACAGTTCATTATAGGTAGAGTAACAAGTTTTGGTAACAGAAGGGAAAAACGATATGTTAAAATAAAAATACTCGGCTCAGTACAATATTAATGCAGTTGATAATCTACTGCTTACATTACAGCTAAGCCGTCGTGCAGCAATAACTGGTGAAGTTTCTGTTAAACCATATCCATTCTGCACAGTCACACCAATAGCCTGCATATTATTTTAAAAAAAATGTGAGAAGAATGTCAAAAAGAAAAATCCTGCCAAAGAGTTACATGTATGAAGTATCAGACCTCAAAAAATTTATCGACATGAGAAGATAAGCTACCACCACCACTTATTCCAGCCTGCAGAGTGCCAGAGTGTTTAGCTTATCTTGAGCAGAAAAGGGATCCATTTCCAAAATCATGAATAAATGACACAATATGGTATGTAGTTTAGAGTTTAGACGAATAATTTATAACACAAAAATGGGGGATACTGTGGGGCAATCCCTAAGATACAGGAGGTATAAGAACAAGATCTGGCAAAAAAAGAAAAAAGGAAAGAATATAATAACTATAATCTAGAATAGGAAACTAAACTAATAGACAATTAGACCCTGAAATCTACAAAAGGGTTTATAGTTCTTTTGCAAAGCTAGAATTAACACACAATTACATACTTTCAAAAGGAAAGCCATGCTTGGATTGGATTGGATTGGATTGTATTGTATAAGCACCTCCCTAGAAAATTCTTTGTATTTTATCTAACCAAAGGGACCATACCATAGCTACATCCATCTTCCACACACTACAAGTCTTGCATCTATTGCTGTTTGCAGCCTAAGACCCCCACCATAGTGGAAGTATCATCCATGAGGTACTAAAATGAGAAAAGGGGAAGAAAACTTGATCTGAGCCAAAAGATGGATGAAGGTACTTTTTTTTATAGAGCAGTCAGAAAATGAAGAAAATCTTTCACGTGAATGTTCCACAGTATTGTATCGATCTACTTTTAATTACCATAATACCATAGCAACTTCATAGTGCAAATTTAAATAATATGTGCCCTATCTGTTCCTTTTACACGTCTAATACTTAGATTAGTTTACACCACCCTTTCTCAAATGAGAAATGCTAACAATACACTCTTTGACACACTTTTTTAACACACTATTATTCAGTGAAATTCATGTAAATCGCACTAAATGATGTGGGTCCCACTCCCTATTTAGTGGGTCCCACATGAATTTCACCCGACAATAAAACAGTGTGTTGTTAGCATTTCTATTCTTAAATTCCATCTTGTTAGGACCCTTTGTTAAACTGGAGTGCAAACTGTGAACCTTGAGTTGAACCCTACTGAACAAGAAATGTCACTGCATTGCTGCCATTTACAAGCCCTTCAAAAATTGTTTTTGAGAATAAACCCTTCATATATCCAAGTCTCACTAGACTTTTACAAAGTTAATTTACAGAGAGAATAATGAGTAGGGACATAGTGGAAAATATTAATAGAGGCAAAGAATTGACAGAAAAATATTATGAATAAACTTTCAATAAAAATACAACAAAAGATTTCTTCACAAAAGTATTTTCAATTTAAGAATAATTATCCACTAGAGATTAATAAAATAGATAAGCAATTACTCATTGACCACTCTTTAAACATCTTTAACCAATTAAGTGGTTACTTATTCATAAACTGGAATTATATTCCCCAAAACTTTTTGCTAGAGACAATCCATCAGTATGACACTTCACAAAAAGAGACAATAAAATAAACACAATATTTTGTTATAAAGCTTATTTAAGAATACAAGACCTTTGACATTCCAATAGCTGAATGAATTTTACTGTAGACCAATTTCTTCGCCAGCAAATGAACTGGAAATAATATTGTGGCAATAACTCTTGCCCATAACCAATCCAACATTGAATGGAGATAGGAAGGTGGCTTCTGATCCTTTGTTAGACATTTACCCTACAAACATATTTGAAATTTATTAAAAGCAATATGTTTGGGCAGAATTGGAACTACATCCATTTACTTGTTTAATCTAATTTGGTAAGTGCTATTGATGGAATAATTGTCAAGAGTGAACCTGAGATGAGGTGTGACTGTGATCAGAAATAAATTTGAGAGTAAACCCCTAATTTGTCCTTGAGAAATCTGATGGCACATATCAGTCCTTAAAAATGTAAAAATCCCATTCTAGTCCCTAGAAATCACAAAGTGTAGGCCATATGGGTCCTTTTTAGGGACCAATGAGGGATTTTTGTATTATTGGGGAGTAATGTGACCCACCCCAAACTTCTCAAGGACGAATTCTGGGTATCACTCTAAATTTGAATATATGATAGTAAGATAGGATTATGCAATTGACAGGTTTGGGCCGTTCGACCTATTCCTTTGGGGTAAGACCCATCTGACCAAACAGATCCAATTTGTTGCGACACAATGGTAGCCCAAATCACATCAGATCAACAAAATGCCATCCAATCCATATTCTTTCTTGTTATTTGGGTTTGCTCATTTTACAGCCCCTATTTTTTTTTCTTAGTTTTTAATAAAAAATTGGATGAAATAAGCCTTTACTAAAGCATAGAAAACAGATTTTAAGACAGAGAATGATGATTTTAGGAATGAGCTAACACTTCAGAGACCTACAGAATGAGCAGATGACCATACCTCATAAATCCGCTTACACTCCATGTACCTTAAGCTGACCCTTATGAATGTGAGTGCGACAAGCTTTCTAACAAGGGAGCTTGTAGATATCTGCTTCTGGATCCCACTATAGTAATCAAGAATAATAAATGCAATTCACAATTGACTTTAAATACAATGGACCATCTTCATACAATTCTGGGAAAAGGATTTACCTGTATAAAGTTTCATAAACTAAAGGAACAGAAATCAAGTAATGTGGTTGATAACGTCCCAAATCATCCTATAATGAAAGAAAATATAGGATAGCAATATATGAGGCAATGTGTTGTCATTTAGGACAAACCATACATGAAACATATATTAAAGTAATAATACCTTCAAGTTTCTCACAGTTGTGTATACTTGTTCAACACCACACGAGAAAATGAAATACTCACAAGCTCTTTCATATGCATGCCAGGAAGGCAGCATGCTTAGAAATCTATCCCCAACTTCAGCAGGTACAATATCCCGTAAGTTTTTTATCTAGAAATTCATTAACACATGATATACAACATCAATGATATGTTAAAAGCCAAGAACTATCTTCAACCAAAACCAATTTAAAACCTAGAAAGCTTCACAAACTAAAGAAATAAAACTAGACAGATTCAAATAGAAGGTGACTGGGAGCAGAAGGCCACATTTCCAATGTGCTCTCTTTCTTTGCCTGCACATATGTTATAACAAATATCGTGTTAATTGATCCTCTTTGATGATCTGTCCATGGTTATTTGTGTGTGGAGAGCAGGAAAGCTTTTGTTGCATTTTTTAGCCTCTTTAGCTCCCTCATTCCTTCTCCTCCACACCCCCGCCCCCCCGGAAGCCAAGCACATTTAGGAGGATGTTTTATCCTATCCTAGTTGTATTCTTCTCTTTTCCTCAAGTAAAATTTCATTATACATAAAACTGGAAATATGTGAATCAAGGAATGAAGGTATGTGAGAGAGACAGCAATGGAGACAATATGCAATGGCTGGAGGTTGAAGCACAATGGCTGTTAATTACCCCCAGCCTTCACATCAACTTATACAATATACAGAGGAATATTACAAAAATATTCTGTCAATCATTCAAGCTCCAATCAATCCAACTAGAAATGGAATAATCCACAATTAATAACAATTGATTTTAGATTCACTGCTTTATTAATTCATAACCTCAACATGGTTTTCTTTACTCTTAACAAAAATCAACACAACCACCATTGCCACAATAAATTTTATACAAGATTTGCAACAAACCTGATGCAAAAGATTCTGGTGGGTTAGCATAACACCCTTTGGATTTCCAGTAGTTCCACTTGTGTATACAAGAGTAGCAATGTCATCAGATTTAATTGCTTCATACATATAGTGCCTCCCTGCAATCACAGACAAGTTGTAGAGAACCAGATTACTGCTCCTTTTGATGATAAATAGAATGGCCAATATGTTGTTTCCTTTGTAAAATAAATAAACAAATTATTTCTTATTATAAAATAAGAATAATATTAACATAACTCAGTTGGGAAGGAGTTAAGTTTTTGGCTTCTCTGTGGTCATTGCTATCTCAGATGTGCATAGAGATTGAAAAGCCTTGCTGCATTATTTGGTTCCCTGCCCACCCCACCCCCCATTTTTCTTTTCGATTTTGAATTTTTATCATTTTTAGTGTTATCTGTTATGGAGGATTTCTTATCCACCCACTAGCAGTACTACTCTATCTTTTCACTTAAATGTCTTCTCTCTGTGTGTCTATGTATATATTCTGATACTTTCTCTACGAACAAAACATAACAGAGTTGAATGATAAACATATTTAATCTGAATTTGTAAAGAAAGACCCAGGTGACATACTATTATCAAGAGAATCAAACAATACTCTGCGACTCTCTTGTCCCAAATGTATGACTTCCATGAAAGTAAAGACAGGCACCTCCTTGTCTCCTCCACTGACCAGGCATGATTTTTCTCCCCAAAGCAGAATAATAAATCTCATAGAAGCCTTCAAATAAAACAGTTTTGCTATCCGATTAAACATTTCAGGATTGTCCACAGCTAGTGCAACACTGAAGAACAATAACAGCAGTTAGCAGTGTTCTATTGAATCATCAATAGAGACAGGCATTTAAAAAATGTGAAAATTCACCATCATAGTCAAAGAACACGTACATATAAACATTCTTGTTGTATTCAACAAATTCAAAACCTCTACTGCAACTGTGAGATACTATTATTATTAGTGTTTTAAATGCAAATCAATTATTGATTAAATCTTTTAACACACAGGTGACTGGTCTTTCTTTTCTAAACTCTACCTCTCTGGTAAAGGCAGAACTCAAACCCTAGGATTTGTAGACTAGATTTCGTATTATCTAAACCAATTTACATCATCTCCCGATATTTTTTTATATCAGTTTTAGTAACATTTCTTGCAGAACATTTTTAAAAGCAAAAGTTATACATACATACATATATGATACATACATGTGTGTGTCTGTATTAAAAAAAAAGCTAAATTAATTTATATACATACAACATGATGTTGAGTTTAAGAGGCACAAAGTAGGGTGGTGGACCATAACTACAAATTTTACATTAAGAAAATGATCAAAATGGTGAGAGTTTCAACAACACACATAGATGAGAAATATCAAACCTTAGTCACTGTTACAAACCATAACAGAGCTCAAGCAAATATAGATGCATTTCTCATCAGTTCTAAGAACTTTGTCGTGATGAAGGTGACCCATCCCAAATTTTCAGTTTTCAGTGCATATAAATATCCAACTACAAAATCAAATGGACAACAGATATTGCTCATAAAAGCTGGAAGGTATCATGAAGATGCCCAGTGCACAGTGTAAATTATATGCTCAGTCAACAGGTGGAATGATTGAGTATGCATCAATTTTAAAAACACAAATACATAGGTGAAAAATATGACCATCTTAGGCATTGTCAGTAGTGATAATAGCTTCAGGAGGGGAGGGGGGGAGGAACAAAAGTCTCATAATTGTCTAAAATTGGTCCATGTTACATATATCAACAAAAGTAATAATCAAACTGAAAATTCATATTTCAAATTAAGGTAGAGGTAGGAGGAGTTATGAAGTGGCCAAATATACAATACTATACAAAATCTGTTAGAATGGAAGTATTCATTAAACCTTTCAGAGTGGTTGTATATTTGCAGCAGTTCTTCAATTGATGACCTCGAACCCCTTACCACATTGATTGCCCCACATGCCATCATACCTAAACTACAAACATAGCATGGATGTGATTAAGAAAAAATAACTACTATTGTAGGGCCATTGGTACTACACAACTAACAAGCATGTGAATGTTGTAAATCTGCTACTGAGCTTAGCACGGCTCCAGATGTGAAATAAAAATTCATTTTCACTCAGTAAACAAAAGAAAGATAGAATGCTCACCTTTGCAGTAAGATAAAGAGAAGTCTAAGTACAAAAGTATTATGCTTAGCATTTTCTTCAAAAGAATAAAATATGAAAACAAAAAAATTAGGTAATAATAACTCCATAAACAGGCTAACTGCATCAGAGGCAACATGGCAACCTCCCATTTGCCATATTTTATAGACTTAAACAGCAATGCTAGTTACACAAAATCACAAACAAAAGTAACGTTCCTAAAACAAGTTACTTTTAAACAAGGGTGGCACGTTTTACAAAACATAACTGTAAATATTTTTTTGTTTACAATATATTGGTACCTTCTAATATTTTGCTTAAGTTATTATTGTGTTTTAAAAGACCTAAAAATGTATATTTTAATTGTTGTTTGTTTTGAAAAGCCTGTGCACATACAAATTGTGAAGCTAGCATTTTCCTAAACACAATACAGTGAGAGCAGATGAAGAAAATAAACTCTGCTCATTTAGGTAACAAAATAATAAATAATACAGAGAGTTCTACACACCCTGATCTGCTACAAGCCAGCGACATGAATTATCAGCAAAAAACGCAAGCTTCTCATTGGGTCTTACTCCAATAACTCTCAACCCTTCAGCAAAGTCCAATATTGCATCCTCCAACTGAAGTTTTCATTAGAAAGATATAGAGAATCAGCATAGCATGCCACTAAATGACGTGTCTTTGGATAAGTTTCTCACGTAATTCAACATTGGAACAAACAACTTTCATTTTATACATCAAGATCATAAAAATTTATAATAATTTGAAATTGATTTTGTATTCCATCAATAAATCTTTAGATTAAAATGCAATACTGTTTTGAATCACATATTTATTATTGTGCAGCATATAGCATCAACACGATAATAACATATAATTAAACAATCAAAGATTCAAAATAACCAGTCATATTCTGTAAGAAGTTACTCGATGGTGTAATAATGTGAAGTCTTAAAACAGTGTCAATTGATCTCCATCATATGTTGCTGTGCCCATTTGTATCCTATGTCACATATCCATGACCATTCTGCGTATTAATATTCAGGTAGATGTGTCTCAACATCCATAGAACTCACCCATAGTTCTTATTAAAGTAAAAAATAAAATCCATAGTTCTTATTAAAGTAAAAAATAAAATCCCACACAAAGGTCATTGATCAAACTCAATGATTCTTCAAACCTTTAGCACAGGAAATGGTTATTGCCTGATAAAATATAAAAGATAGTTGAAAACATTTGAATCCTAGCCCTTCCTTTTTTTGTAAAGAACCTCCTCCATAATGTCATCTACTTTGAAACAAAGCCTAAAGTTACCCATACCCTAATAATACCCAATTCCAACAACGGTAATATGGCCGTCAACCTGGACATAAAAAATCTTTCAAAAACATGAATTACATGGGATTTACTTATTAGAACATATTGACCACTACATTAGAGGGAGGAGGCCTTCAGAGCTTCTAAAACAGTTTCA
Organism: Spatholobus suberectus; assembly: GCA_004329165.1. Taxonomy (NCBI): domain Eukaryota; kingdom Viridiplantae; phylum Streptophyta; class Magnoliopsida; order Fabales; family Fabaceae; genus Spatholobus; species Spatholobus suberectus. The sequence continues at coordinate 56,039,448 of CM014737.1, read as the reverse complement.
ATAAGTGGAGACAATGATTAATAAAACTAATTGGAAAAAAGAGATATACAACACTAACAACAATCAAAGCATTTTCCCGGTAGGTGGGTTGGTTACATGAATCAAACCACATCACTGTGTTTTGTAGAAAAGTAACAATTCATATAGGCCATTTAGATCTGAATCCTTTTTAATGGTTTCACTTAGATTTTTCCTTGGTTTGCCTCTACCTTAATTATTGGGCTATCCATTATATGATCAACTCTTCTAACTAGGGCTTTTATTGGTCTTCTCACATGTCTAGACCATCTTGGGCAAAAAAGAGATATAACATGAAAAAAAAAAATACACCTGTTTATATGTCATAGTCGAAGGAGGATCATGATACGGATCTATTAATGCTACTTTATCACCATACTTCTCGGCAGAAGATCGCCAAATATCAGGAACAGCTTTCCACTCGTCTGAGGCCACAGCACCACCATTACCAGAGAGTAATGAACTTTCTAGAATGGGGGAGCACCTTCTTGTCAGCGTTTTCTCTGTCTACATGCAAAAGTTTGTAGTTGGAACTCGGAAGCAGAAAAAAAAAATGCCATTAACAATGCAAACATTGATGTCCAGCATCCTCCAGACACACACGAATATGAACGGTGCAGGCATGGTTATCATAGTTGTATAACAGACGAGTAATCATAATATAATTAAACAATAAGGAAGCGAAAGCGATTCTTCAAAAAGAAAAAATTATCAGGCAAATACAAATTTCACACCAAAATTTAAAAACTCCAGACTTAATACGTTTATATGCCAAATTTCATTGACTTTGAAGCTCAAATATTTTCCCCTAAAAAATTTGCCCTGATATTAAAATTAAAACAAAAAATGAATAAATAAAAAACGGGCAAGAGCGAAGTACGAATCAGTGATGTTAGCATGTGAAGCGTATTTGTGGAATGTTTCAGCAGCGAAGAAGCAATAATTACCAGGGATTCAAATTGGCAAAACACAGGTCGACGAAGATTGATCCTGGTGAAGTTGTTGCGAGCAAAGAAGAAAGGAAGCGTGTGCGCAGAATAAGAGAAGGTGGAAGCATAGCTGGAATTGATAGGAACTGCGGACATTGGATTTGGCAGAAGCAGAACGAAGATGAAGATGAAGATGAAGATGAAGCACGTTACAGATACATGTATGAACTGTGATATTATAAAATATAAGAGTGAGGTTTTAGAAATGAGGGTCGTCGTTGTTACTCGTCAACTCGAAGGGAGTTTGACTGTTGCCTTGCTGATGTCAACAACTAGCAAAAAGATTATTAATTAGGACATCCGAGTTTTAAGAGGATGTATTAATTATTAAATGCATATTAATTATTAAATGCATTTTATTTCAAATAAACTATCACAGTTAATGCTTTCCTTCTTGAATTATCCTTACAAAAGATAATGACGTCTTCAATTAAAAAAAAAAAAAGATAATGACGTCTTAAACAAGTTTAACAAATCTTAACTCGCATCTTTACAATAAAGGAATTAAAATAATTTTTTTACTAAAACGTAACAATAAATTTTTTCTGTAATTTTCAATGCATCTTAACATATTTTTTAACAAAAAGCATTTATTAATTTATTGACCAGTGGTATTATTAATTAGCGATCAACATCGCAACTCTATGAACCGCAAGATAAAAGCGGACATATTGAAACTACAACAGTTGTCTCCTTTCAAGACAAAGTTCTTGGGACTCCTTTCATTCTATAATAAGTGTTATATAAGAAAAAAAAATAAGTCTCAAAATAATTGTCATTTTAGCTTTTTAATGTAATATTAATTACTTTTTTTTCATTTATACCCCTAATATTATTTTTTAGAATATTGTTGTTGTGTTGCATCATTTTTAGCAAAGAAGATTAACAATAAAGTTAATTTTGTAAAATTGCTATTTTCTTTCATCTATTTAATTGCTTTTCTTGGTCTGTGTAAAAAAACCTAAAACAATATTTGTTATGGGATGGAGGGAGTAACAAGCAACCAATATCTTAGAGAGAAGTTTGATTTACTCGCTTAGAAGCTTATTCGTATAGAATATAGAATGGCAACCATTCACTATAACACTATGAAGGAAAAGTTGTCAAAAGTTTGGTGACCAAGTAGTGATTCCGGTATTATGGATATCGATAATGATTTTTACATCATTAAGGTCAACTTGGTTGAGGATAGAGAGAAGATTATCACCAGTGATCCATGGATGATTTTTTAACATTACTTGGTTGTTAAGGAATGGAGTATGGAGTTTGCATCCCCTCACACTAAAGTGCAATGTACTCCGGTTTGGATACACGTCCCTAGCCTTAACTTGGCGTACTGCAACGAAAGTTTCCTCTAGGCAATGGCATCTATAGTGAGTAAACTAATCAAGGTTGATAGCAATACAATATGAGTGGAATAGGGAGCTTTGCTTGAATTTATATCAAAATAGACCTTACTCAACCTATGGTTGGAAAGGTTTAGCTTAACAGCAATTGGTACAAGGTTGAATATAAGGCTCTACACATTATTTATGCATAATGTGGTTGCTATGACTAAAAACTATACCATGTAACCCAAAAGCAAAGGACTAATCAAGGTGATCAAGCGGCTTTTGGGCATACTTAGGGTGATGGAAAAGTTCCTCCAACAGCAATTACATTAATAAATAAGAAGAATTAATTCAAGCACAAAACATGTCAAAATCAATGGACAATAAGTTACATGGTGATTGGTTATGTATTAGGAGAAAGAAAAATGCTAATCTACCATTATGAGTAATACAGCTAATAAAGGTAAGAATATAAAAGGAAGGACCAAAATCATAGGGAAAAATAAAGAAAAGGTGCCATAATGGTTCTTACCAAAATTCAAGGCCACACATAAATCACATGAAAGGAACCACGTCAGCACCAAAAGTAGTAACACATGATAGTGAAAAATCCATCACGAGGAAGGCTAGTCATGAGCATTGAATTGCTAGCAATACTCCCAACGTCTATATTCCAATAACATCAAAGGCTCAAGTGCAGCAACCAAATTTTCAAGTGACCCTTAATGTGGAATAAGTCAATCTGGTGTGCTTTAGGTTCATTGACGAATCAAAACCACTAGACCCTACTGAGTTAGCAATTTCCCATGATAGAGATGTAATGACTATGGAAATGGTGGTCGAGGAAGTACCATAGGCAAAGGATATGGATACAGGCCTCAATGCTTAAGAATGACCTTTCACCACAATGGTTGGTGCTCCTAAATTTTTCTTATGATGAAGGAATTTCAAGATGTCATTATCCTCTCCTAGAATATTAGCGAAGCTAGTAATAAGAAAGTTAGGAGGCATGTTTGCGATATTACTAGAAAGTATAAACCTACTTTATTTACCATGTTGGAAACACATATTCAATTTTATAGTATAAGGGGTTTTTGGATGCATAATGGTTATAACACAATTTTTATTGAAGAAGCACATGGTCATGCTAAAGGTATTTGGATTTTGGCTCAACAAGATCAACTTTTTGCCTTATTTGTCATGGACACAAACCAATACTCTTCCACTTTCAATATTTCTTCTGGAACTACAACATGGGTGTGCACAAGGGTTTATGAAACCCTACCCCTACTCATCGTTCTATATGTTGGCAATAACTCTGCAATTTGCATAATACTATTAATCATTTGTGGGTATTAGTTAGTGATTTCAATGAAATTTTACTCCTTTCAAAACAAAAAAGGTGGATCTTTTTTCCCTAAACAAAGTATAGGCTTTTACTTAGGTTTTAAATCAATAGGGTATGGTTAATATTCACATGGTAGAAGGTTGTTTTATTTAGCACCAAAATTGCAAAGGCAAAAGAATTATTGCTAAGAAACCAAATCAAAGGCTTGCTTTTGTATCTTAGCTTTTAGCCTTCCCTGAGGCTTTTGTAAAGGTTATTTGTTGATTGCATTCTAATCATAATCCTATCCTCCCCTAGCTAGGAGGCAAGCCTCAATAGAGAGGTCTTAACTTTTTCATTATGAGGTAGTCTGGATTGTTTATGATGAAAATGATTACCATACAAATGAAGAATGCTTGGAGGAATAATGTTGGTAATCTCGTGAAGCTTTGACATGATTAACAAAGGATTCTATCACCTTTAATTGTGAAATTTTTAGGAATATTTGTAGCGTGGAAAGGGAAATTGAAGGTCACCTAAAAGGTATTTAGAGAACCCTGAAGCAGGTGGATTCCTTGGCTCTTATTCACCTTGAGTAGACTCTTCAACAATAATATATTCAAATTATCTTTTAGGAGGAATTGCATTGGTTCAGAAATCCAGGGAACAATAGGTTAACTAGGAGACAAAAATACTTCTTTTTTCCATCCCTAAACAATTATTAGGAGAAAATGAAATAAGATTCATAACCTTTATCTCCCAAATGGCATCTGGACTAATGATGATGCTACTCTATAGGTAGAGGTACAAACATATTTTAAATCATTGTTTAGTAATCATCCCTTATAAAGGATATTCATGCTTTGCATGTTTCTCACTTTTCTTGCCAAAACGAGGATGGAAAGTTTCAGCTAAGTAAACTAGTGAGCAAAAAAGAGGTATCCCAAGCCCTTAACTCTATAAAGCCATATTAAGCTCTAGGGCTGGATGACTTTCAACCAATTTTCTTTAAGCAATACTAACACATATCGTTCAAGATAATGTTTGGCATCTTGTGAAATAGGCAGTTGCATTTGGGTCTTTTGACCAATCCCTGACTGCCACCCTAATTGCATTGACATTGAAAATGAATAATCTGGGTAATTTTAAATATTTTTGCCCAATTAGTTTATGCAACATACTCTACAAGATTATAACTAGCATGTTGGTCAATAAACTTCGTCCTCTACTAAATGATATGATTGGTCCCTATCAGAGTAATTTTCTTCCAAGTAGAGGCATGACTAATAGTGTCATTATTCTCCAAGAAATAATGCATAGTATAAGCAAGTCCAAAAATTTGGGGGGCAGGGGGTGATGTGGCTTACAAGATAAACCAAGAAAAAGCCTATGACAATGTCAATTGAGACTTTCTAAACCTCTATCTTAAGCACTTTGGCTTTCCTCGTATTACCCTACAACTAATCATGCATCGTGTATCTTCTTCCTCTTTGTCCATTCTTTTGAATGGTAATTGTCTACATCCTTTTAACCTTACCCCTAGGGTTAAGATAAGGTGATTTGTTATCTCTGTATCTTTTTATCATTTGCATGGAAAGACTTTCTCTGGCAATTATAGAAGCAATCATCTACTATATGCAAATATTGTGGTTTTTTGAAAGTATCCATAACTTGATTAATTGCATTACTATAGATTTTGTTTGGAAAGGCAACTTGCTCAGTGGTGTCCATTGGTTAGGTTGTCAGCAAGTCACAACTCCAAAAAAGTAAGGCGATTTTGACATTTGAAAAGTAAGGGAAATGAATAATGTTATGTTGGGAAAACTCGTATGGGATTTGCAACAAAAATCTAATAAACTCTGAATCAAGGCCATTAGTTAGAAATATTTTACCACTAGTGGTTTTTTGGCAAATGAAGGCAAAAAAAGATCCTATGTATGTTAAGAAAAGTCCCACATCAGTGGGTCTTGGTAATAGGCTTCCACACTAAGCCTATACATAGGAACCTTGGTGGACCCATTAGATCATTCCAAAAGTTTATTCTTCCTCTTATATTTGTTTTGTTTACTAAAAGAAAAAGTCATAGAGAAAAATAGGTGCTTTTGTAAGGTTTTCTTAGTAGTAATATTCTTCTATTTTCTAGAGAGAGTGTCAATGTTCTCTCCTAGTGTTTCAAGAGAAGTGTCATAATTTCTTTCACATTGTGAAATTCCTTTTCTTGCCTAGTTGTCAATCCTTTTCTTGTCTCTTATTTTAGCTGTGTGATATTATTTTATCACTTTGGTTCCTAACAGTAGTATCAGAGTCAATAGGTTGCTGATAACATTCTACTGCGACACATTGGTACGATACTAGATTCTGAAGAAATTTCTTAGTATGCTCTGTGGTTGCAGCATAGTCTGATCTTCTACATCAGAAATTTTTTTTTCTTGTTACTAATAATATAGTGTGGTAGTGTGAAAGTACATGTTTAGGAAAGTTCTAGTTAGAAAAGACTTGGTATTTAAGTGTATCCATTGGTGATCCACCTCTCTTTCCTGGGAACTTACCTGGTGTATTAATTCACGGACTATGGTCATTATTCCAGTATATGGTACCATTCACGTGAAAATTATGCGAGCTAGTTCAGCGGAAAAAAAATTATTTGGTGTAAAATCATGGCAACAAAATACGAGATAGAGAAGTTCAAATTGAGTAATTTCTCCCTGTGGAAATTAAAGATAAGCGCAATTTTGAGGAAAAACAATTGTCTAGATGCAATTGAAGGTAGACCTACAGATATCACTGATCAAAAGTGAAAAGAAACGGATGACAATGCTGTTGCCAATTTGTATTTAGCAATGGCATATTCAATTTTGTCCAATGTTGGGGAGAAGAAGATTGCAAAGGAGATTTAGGATACTTTCATCAAATTGTAAGAGGTCAAGTCACTTCACACCAGAATATTCTTAAAGAGAAAACTCTACACTCTTAGAATGAGTGAGTCTACATTGATGACGGATCACATCAACAGTCTGAATACTTTATTTGCTCAACTTACAGCTTTAGATTTCGACATAGAAGAAAATGAATGTGCAGAACTTCTACTTCATAGTTTACCAGATTCATATGATCAACTCATCTTCAACATAACAAATAATAATGTTGTTAGCTGTATATCTATTGATGATGTTGCTGGAGCTATTCTTGAAGAAAAATCCAGATGAAAGAATAAGGAAGATAGGTTGGAAAATTCAAAGTAGGCAAGGGCTTTAACGATGACGAGAGGCAGATCAACAGAACGCTACTTCAGTGGGAGTCAAAATCCTGGTAGATCAAAATCTCAAAAAAGGAAGAATCTCAAATGCTACAATTGTGACATGAGAGAGTACTTAAAGAAAGATTGTTGGCACAACAAAAAGAATTGAGGAAAGAACTCTAAAGCATCAACCTCTTAAGGTTGTGCTGCAAGTACCTCAAATGATGGAAAATCCTGTATAGCAAAGCAACAATCAGTTCTAAAGGTGAAAAATAACTACATGATGTTTGGATAGTGGATTTAGGTGCAATTTGGCATATGACTCCACACCGAGATTGGTTTTGCACTTATAAGAATATTTTGAAAGGATCCGTGTTCACAGAAAATGATCGTGCCTTAGAAATTGTTGGAATTAGTACTGTCAAATTGAAAATGTATGATGGTACTATTCACACAATTTAAGGGCTACGACATGTGAAAGACTTGAATAAGAACTTATTGTTCATTAGGCAATTGGATGACCTCGGGTGCAAGATCCATACAGAAGGTGGGATCTTAAAGGTAGTGAAAGACAATATTGTAGTGATGAAAGCAGAGAAGATCACAGCTAATCTATACATGCTTTTGAGAGATATGTTAATATATATTTTGAACTGATTTAATTAACCTTATTATGAATATTATATATATATTAAAGTAATAAAGATTATTTTACATTAAGGTAATTAAATATACTTTAAAGTACATAATTAAAATAATTAATGTATTTATTATTATATATAAATAAGGTAATTAGTTACCTGCAATTATTATATATAATATATAATATAATTAAAATAGTTAAAATAATTAGACTACACATATTGTTTCAGATAATAAAATAAAAACATATTAAAATCATGCGATATTATTATAATATTTTTTGTAATATGAATTTCAACATTTAATAAAAAATCAACTCATTTTTTATTTATTTTAATATTTTTTATTTTTTTCACTATATGATATTTGAACATTCAATCTTTTGACTTTTAAAAATTTAATTATTAATATAAATAATTTAGTCAATAAATTTCAAACCATAGTCTCAAGTTCCCATTTCATTTGGATTATTTTTTGATAATTATCTTTGCACTTGTAGAATGTGAGAAAATCATCATTTTTCAATATTGGGCACAAATCAAGCCTTTGAAGAACAAAATTAAAAAAAAAAACTTTACAAACTAAAAAAAAAAAATAGATGCAACGACATATTTCCCTTCCAAAAGCCACAATCACTTTCTATGTCCACCACTTGCAACCAAAGACTAAAGGGTAAACAACAAGAAAAAAAAAATAGGAATAAGAAAATCAAAGAAAGAGCAAACAGTGAAAACATTAGGAAAAAAAAAAAAACAACTGCAACATTGTCAAACCACCCTCATGCCTTTGTTGTCAATGCCCCCCGAAACCATAATCACCATCTTTGTATTGTACTTCTATTTCATATTATTTCAAATCATGAAATAATCATTCAAACATCAAGAAAACCGTCAATAAAAATTAAATGCAAAGATCAAACTTAGAAAATCCCATTCAATATAAAACTACTGAACTTGCTAAATTAACCAACCAATCCATACGAAAAAAGGCATGAACCACAAAGATTAAAAAAAAATTATAAGATCAAGAATCACCAAACCTCATTAAAGAAATCAGAAGAACAAAGAAGATTCCAAAACTCATTAGCGATCAAAGAAAAAATAAAAGTATAACTTTTATTTATAAGACCAACAATCGAAGCGTTGGTAAAAATTACCAATGGAAGAAGAAAAAAATATGAATGAAAAAACAATTACTGTGCAATGAAAGTGGATGTAGAAGGAAAAATAGTGGGATAGAAGAATAGTAGTAGTAGTAATAGTGAAACATTGAATAAATATCTAACATTAATTAATATAATTTATTAAAATTACCCTTAATTGGCTCTAACACCTCCCATTAATTAATACGATCTATTAATACATTATGCAATTTATTAAATTAAATAAATAAATAAAGAGAAATTGTCTAAAATGCCCTTATTTTGAGTAGAAAAAAAAATGTCAAAACTTTCTTACTTTATTATAAGTTAAATATGTTCTTAGTCCTTCAGATTTGGGGTAAATTTGTTTTTGGTCTCCCAAATTTAAAAATGATCTTTGTAGTCCCTATAATTTGAAAAAAGTATGTTTTAGTCCTTCAAGACCATCTGTAGCATCATTGACAAGGCAGATTGAGTCAACTGTGCAACATCAATTGAGTTTGATGTAATATTTTTACTAACAGATTCACTAACTGCGTTTAAAAAAAAAGACTAAAACATGTATTTTTTTTCAAATTACAGAGACTAAAAATATCACTTTTTAATTTGGGAAACCAAAAATGGATTTACCCCAAATTTGAGAGACTAAAAACATATTTAAGCCTTTATTATATTATATAAAAGATAAAGATAAAGATATAAAGTTTTACTATTATGAAACTTGTGCATAGAGAATTAACTAACAAACGGTGCATTGGTCTCACTTAGTGTGACCTTTCAATTCGTTTTTAAATTTAATTTCTAAAAGCCATTCACTGGAAAAAGATTTTGTATAACTTTAATTTTAATTAAATGCAAAATTTGAAAGGCACCAAAAACTCGAATTTAGTTTCCAAAATGATGTTCGATAACCATACAACTTTTAATTTTCCAAAAAATAGCAACTTTTACTTTCCCAATTTAATTCTCAAAACTTACTTACTGTAAATAATTTTTAAAATTTTTTTTATTAAAATGTAAAACGACAAATATAACCCTATTTAATGCAATAATTGAAATGATTTATATGCCCCTATTTTGAGCGAAAAAGTTAAAATTATTAACTTACTCCAATAACCTTCCTTTTAATATATACTAGATTTTAAACTCCTGCGTTGCACAGGTTTATTTAAATTATATATATTTTTATATTTGTATTTATTATTATTTTTAAAATATATGCACATAAATATATTATTAATTTTTAAAATATTTAATATTAAATTAAAAAAATAATTACACTAAAATTGAAAAAGATAATTAATTATATTTTAATTAAGCAGATAATGTGTTTAAAAATACTAAGCCTATTGAAATTTATTATGATTTATTCTTTATTCAAGTAATAATTGTGTTGCAATACATATATGAAATTTATAAATTCAAAATGAATGTAAGAGCAATAAATTATGTTAACACGGATTTGATTTTTGTGTGTTCATAATTAATAATTTTAATTGTATTTATTATTAAAATTAAACTTTGTTTTTAATTTGTTGAAATAGTATGATTTCTATCAAATATATATAGTTGTTAATTTTTTACAATGATATTTTTAATTACTTAGCATATATTAATTTTAATTATGTGATGTTGTTAAAGTTTTGAGTTGGTTAACCTAAATGCGACATAAATTGAACACTTTCGATCAGTGTAATGAGATTCGTCTATTATTATTGATGTTATTGTTATGGTTGTTGTTGTTATTTGTTATTTAATTTTAATTTCATTACTTGCTACTTTTTAAAGTTATATACCCATAAGGATTATTATATGTTTCAGACTTTATATCTTATAATTTAACTATTATAAAAATTATATATCTATAAGAATTAATATTTATGTGCGTTACTAATTTTTTTTAATATTATTACATACTACCTTTTTGTAGCAAAAAAAATTACATACTACTTTTTCATTTGTTACAATTTTTTTTCTCACTCTACATGAATTTAGAAAGACAATGTTATTAATAACAATAATTAGATTATTATTACATACTCTACAACTATTTTATATTTATGATATATAATGGGTATTTATTATTCTTTAATGTCTAAATTATAAGAATAAAAAATCATAATATCTTATAATTGACTGTTATGAAAGAAAAGAACTCTATTATTATATTTAATTATTATTATTATTGTTTTATTTGTTTATTAATTATATATTAAATTTAATGAGTGTTGTAAATTTTCTACTATATAATTAATCAATTTAATGTGCTATTTAACATAATTTACCAACAACAAAAAAAATACATGTGAGCCTTTTGCAACAATTTAATTGTCATTTTTTAAAATGTTATATATATGTGGGGAGAAAATTTTTAAATACAATTAAGTGAAACTAACACTGTGAATACCCAATTTTATCCAGGCAGTCCATGCAATAATAAAAAATTATAAAATAATAAAAATAAAATAAATAAATAATAAATAATTACAATTTAGAGGGTATTTGTTTTGGGCCTATCTAAGAAATAGACTATAGGCCCATTATTAAAAAAAGAAAAAAAGAAGAGCAACAAAACAAACAGAACAAAAACAGAAAAAGGGGAGGAACGTGGGAGAGGCTAGCATTTTTAAAAAAAACTTGCAATGCAAGTTTCCGATTTCTATAAATATACAAAAAACAAATCAGAGAGGGGGGGAGAGAAAGAGAGACGGAAAAGACAGAGGAGGAACGATTAAAAAGAGAGAAAGGAAAAATAGACAGGAGAGAAACAAAAGGGGAAGGGAAGGAGGTCCAAAAAAAATAAATTAGAGTGTTATCATGCTGTGAAGAACAAGTCGTGGAAGGGATTGGTTGCTCTGTTTCTAAGAGGATCCGCTGCCTCTGGAGAGGGGAGGTTCTGCAGGCACGCAACCAAATACATAACATTATAATAATTAAAAATTTTAATTTTCGTTATCTTCGTGTCTGAAACACTCCCAAATATACTCTACTAAATCTGCTTGAAGTTGTCGGTGACGCTGTTTTTCACGAACTTCAGCTCTCCTTTGCAAGTAGGTTGCAAAATCAGGATGAGGACCATTGGATACTTCATTTGTAGAGAAATCATTGTCGGCGTGATCATATTCAAAATTAGTAACAAAAGTATGTCGTTCATCTTCAACAATCATGTTATGCAATATAATGCATGCATATATTATTTTCTTAATTGTATCCATATGCCAAGCACGTGCTGGACCACAGACAATTGCAAATCGAGATTGAAGCACTCCAAATGCACGTTCCACATCCTTTCTTGCTGATTCTTGGTGTTGGGCAAATAATTTTCTCTTTTCTCCTTGCGGCATTGGAATGGTCTTGACAAATGTAGCCCACTCAGGATAAATACCATCTGCTAAATAGTACCCCATATTATATGAGGTTCTATTTATTGTATATTGGATTGTAGGAGCTTGTCCTTCCAAAACATCATTAAACAGAGGGGACTGATTTAATACATTGATGTCGTTGTTTGAACCCGCAATGCCAAAAAATGCATGCCAAATCCATAAGTCTTGTGATGCCACTGCTTCAAGCATGATTGTGGGCTTGACATGATCACCTCGACAAAATTGGCCTTTCCATGCGACTGGACAATTTTTCCATTCCCAGTGCATGTAATCAATGGAACCCAACATACCAGGAAAGCCATGTGCCTCCCCAATTTGTAGTAAGCGTTGAACGTCATTGTTGTTAGGCTTTCTTAAGTATTCAGCTCCAAATACCTCATTCACACCATTGACAAATCTTTCTAAGCATTCCACTGCAGTACTTTCACCAATTCGAACATATTCATCTACACTGTCTGCTGGTGATCCGTATGCTAATACACGAATGGCGGTAGTGTATTTTTGTAACGGTGAAAGGCCCCTTCTACCAATGGCATCGACCCTCATCTGGAAATACGCATCATGATTTCCAAGGGCTTCTACAATTCGAAGGAAAACAGGTCTTCGCATCCGAAACCTTCGTCGAAATTGAGTATCTGTGTATACCGGATTTTCAGAGAAGTAGTCATTGAACAGTCGATTATGACCTTGTTCACGATTCCGATCTACCACCGTTCTTGTACTCCTACGCCTAGTGGAGTTGTTGGCTACTTGTTGGCTTTGACATTCAAGTATTGACATCATGTATTCTTCTTCAGTGTTGTCCATTAAATCATCTTCTATGATTTGCCACCATAGTTTGCTGAAGTCGTCCGAATTATTTGGATCCATTAGATGGATTCACTTTAGTAGAAGATTGATAATATATTTGAATGGAGAAGATTTCACAATGTGGATTCAGTATGTTGAGAGTATATATAGGGTAGAACACAATGGCTAGTTTTTAACAGCTAGTTTTTAATGGCTAGTTCTTAACGGCTAGTTTTCAACGGCTAGTTCTTAACGACTAGTTTTCAATGGCCAGTTTTCAACGACTAGTTTTCAATGGCCAGTTTTCAACGACTAGTTTTTAACGGCTAGTTTTTAATTAAATTAACATATAATTAAATTACATAAAGATTAAATAAACACAGGTCCTATTTTATTAAATAAACTGAATTGATTAGGAAATACATAACTCCTTAAGAAATACATTACAAAATCCTAATTAATTCCTTGTGATTCTCTAATTTTATCACATAATTTTTCATGATCTCGAAGTTGTCTCGCTGTCATCCCGGTTGTATCCCTAAAGAGAATCTCCAACTCCATAGTCTGCCTCTTCAATTGCAGCTCCTCCTTCTTTATCTTGTTTTCTTCATCCCTTATCTTGTTCTCTTCGTCCTTAATGCGTGCCATTTTTTCCATAAGTGTCATTTTATCCTTAATTGACTCTTTCACCACTGCAAAGTTTTTGTTGACTTCAGAAGTGTTAATTGCGTTTGATGCCCTCTTCATTTTCGCTGCCTTTTGCCCCATTGGGCGGACCGACGATGAAGCTGGATCATACTCAAAACTTGTTGGCGTCTCTGCATTAGAAGATGATTCAGATGCCCTCTTTGGTCTTGTTGATTGGTTTCCACTTGATTCAGATGTCCATTTTGGTTCGTCCTTTAACAGTCGCCATGCATGCTCATATTTGAACTCGGAACCTTCATCTTGACAATAAATACAATATGCATTAGCAATGACATCATTCTCTGAGGTCCCACTTTTCTTTTGGCTTACAGCTTGTTTGTAACAACCTACAAACTTTTGAACAAACTTATTCAAACGATGCCACCGAGCTTTCAGTTGAGCAGCTTCTCGCTTCTTCAAATGGCCACGATAGTTGTTATAATTATCTCTTATCCTTAACCAAAAACTATCTCCATTTTGGTCAACTCCCACGATTGCATCCTTTGACACGTTGAGCCATGATTGGATAAGAAGTGTATCCTCTTCGGTTGAGAATCTGACTCTGGATTTTTTTTGACTAGAATTGTCTCCTCCTTCATTGTGTTCAATGCTTTCTATGCCGACTTGAGTGGAAAATGGTGGAATTTGAGACTCCGACATAGAGACAACCGGTGTTTTGGGTTCCTCATTAGTGGAGTTGACTCCACTTGTAGGGGTTTGGTTGGTTGGAGGAACGGTTGGAACCATAGGCCAAGATGGAGGAAACATGGTGGGATATGGTGGTAGGGTTGGAAACATAGAAAAAGATTGAGGATTTTGAGAATTTTCACCCATAGAAAGTTGGTGATTTTGCATAAAATTCCATAAAGAAAAATTAAATTGATTGTTATCCATTTGAGGACAACAAAAGAAGAAAAAAATTACAAATTTGCAAAAAATAACAATGAATAAAATTAACCAAGAGAAATAATAATAGTAGATAATTTGGCTTGAGATCAATTGTGAGTTGAAACACATTTGTTTCACTATTTATAGAAAATTTTTACACCTAAAATAACCCACAATGGTAACTCAACGGTAACTTTGTTACCGTTTTGTAACGTTACATTCCAACGAATATATTTTTTGCATTCCAACGGATAGATTGTGTAATCTGTACAATTTTATTTTTTTATAAAATTAATTCATTTACTTCTTCTCCTCTTTATTCCCAAACCCTACCCTTTATTTTTTCCCAAACTCAAAACCTCTCCTCCGCTCCCCCTCTGCATCTCCGCTCCCCCTCTGCATCACCGCACCCCCTCCGCCTCACCGCGCGGCCCGCCGCGGCCCCTCCGCCTGACCGCGCGGCCCGTCGCGGCCCCTCCGCCTCACCGGACGGCCCGCCGCGCCCCCTTCTCCTCACTCTCTTCCAAACCCAGCCCCATCTCGCAAACCCAGCACCTTCTGCTGAGCTCGGAACCGACGGCGACCCGCGCTCAACGGCGAGCCCGCACTCCGATGGCGAGCCCACACTCCCACGGCGAGATCGACAGCGTCGTTCGCAGATCGACGCTCCCCGGAGTATATCCACTCTCCCCGACTCTCCCTCTCTGCAGATCGACACTTCCTTTTCCATGAATGCAATGTTTTGGTTGCTGTTTTTTTCCCTCGTTTTTCTGTTGATTCTGCCGAAAATGTACTTAAAAATTATTTTTTATTTTTGAAGCACAGTTAAGCAACGTTGCTTAAATAAGCAACTCACTATTTGTAAGCACTGCCATGTAATTTGCTCCAATGGTAATATTTGATAAGCAACCCATCTGAAGCTTAAGAACCGGACTTAAGCACTCCCGTTGGAGATGCTCTAAGTGGAAACCGTGAGTGTAGAAAAAAAAAAGAGAATGTCAGCATATTCAAATTTGACTTTGCTTCCACAGCTGATTTACACCCTTTATTACCCATTGAATTATTGAGATTATACTCTTTAAACCATTAAACATTACAACCCTTATTAACCACTAGATCAAGGCCTCACTCAAGCTTGCCTTTAAATACCAAATTAAGAGAAAAGAAATCAGATTTTGGTTTTGTGGCAGCAGCTGGAAAACCATGGAGCCTTTGAGCAACTTTACTTCCTGAAATTTTTCTTGAGTTCTTCCTCTTTGAAGCTTCCTCACTTGTCCTAAATTGTAAGGGAGCTTATACTCTTCTTTGCCTCCTTTTTTAATTTCTAATATTCTAGCATAAATATGATAAACTTGAAATATTTACTAAGATGAAAAATGCTGTTAAGAAGTTACATCTTCTAACAAGTTCTCCTTATCTGGATTTTTTTTTTCCTGTTATAATTATAGAAGTATGATATGAATGAAATATGTTGGCTGCTGGACTGTGTGCAATATAATGTAAATTTTATGTGATTTGTTGAGTTAGATATGAAGAAATGATTGTTGATATAGATACAAGTGTGTATGTGTAAGTAAATTTATTTATTTGATTCCTGAGACCATGTATCATGCAAAAATTCTGGGGCTGAATAACTAAGTTATATGTTGTTACCTATTAAGATTTCATTTATTTACAACACCTAGAAATTTTAAATGGTAAATTCTGATAAACTAAAATCCTAATATTATATATATATATATAAGAACCACCGTGCAGTAATTGAGAAAAAAAAAAGAGAACTGGATAAAACCATTTTTTAGGCAACCTCAGGTAAATAACATCAATCGGCATTGTTTTGAAAAATAAAATAAAATAATATATATATAATAATAATAATAATAATAATAATAATAATAATAAGAATAATAATAATAATAATAAATGAATAAATATAAAAGAAGAAATCTGTTGACGAAGAGGCTTTAGACGTCTAAATGTGCCTTTGAAATTTTTAGGGGATATACGTAAGAACATAATATTACACAATATAAATATATATGTCTATGGTGTCACTCGTGGAATTCAAAAATCTGTTGAGAAATAGATTTTTTTCGTTGGCATTTTAATACGCCTTTAAGGAGAAAACGAATATATATATATATATATATATATAAAGGTATAAACGTAATAAATAAATATGCACATATTATTTCTCAATAGAAAGTAATTTTGATATATTTAAATATTATATTTTATATTTTAATATATTAGAGGGTTTTATAAATTTTCCTCTATTTTAGTAAGTACAATTTCCTACGTATAAAGTATGATTTATTGAAAATATTAATTATTAAGTTATTAAAAAGGATTAATAGAACACAAAAGATTTGAGAGAAAAACTCTAAAGCTTAAGTTCATAAATTTTAATAACACACGTTATCCGTTAATTAACGGATAATGATAATTGATTGTGAAAATAGGGTGTGCCTCTTGACCTTATGTTGAGTTGATGTTTTCGTTGTTGTTGATGACATGTACATATATGCATGGTCCTATTTGGATGACGTCGCGAGTAGGCACGTAAGTTGGAAGTCGATGTATAGCTCTCAACCTAGTGCTGGAAGAAAGAGTGGGGTAGCTGTCGATGGACCTTGAGGATAGGTGGATGGGTGAATCCCACATTGAGGTCAAGGTCATCACGAACCTTGTGCCGTGGTAGGCCACTACCCACGTACGTTTATCCTAACGAAACCACTACCGACTTCTGCACGATCAGTTTATGGGCTCCCCCAATAGTTGTGCCTTGAAAGAATCCATGTGATCCTTGTGACTCAGGTGCTATGTTAAGTGACGTTCCATAATGATTGCTTAAGTTGTTGAAAAAGTCTCCATGAAGTAGTGTTTACATAAATTGCATGAAATTATGTTGTACTATGTTTATTTAAAAATGTTGTAATCTTTTCTGGTATTAGTATTCTCTCTTCTTGAAAATAATTGTTATGTTAGTTAGAACTTTGTATTTATTTTTATCGTAAGCTTACCTTTACATTGGTTGCATGTGTAGTTCGTGCCTATAATAATCTCAAACGTCGTGTTCGTGGAAGAAAATGCCGAGACGACCCAGAGTGTTGAGATCGCTGCCCATGATCTGGAACCACATTCACATGGGTCCCTATCGCATTAACTTCCGTGAGACCACTGTTGGAGACGGTGAAGCTTGGAGGATCGACTGCGAGCTTCGGAGCGTCTACTATAAGGGAGAGCTTATGCTTTCCTATGCTCCTACGAGAATTGATGTATTTTCTGTGACTCTGTATACATAACTAGAGTTTTGGTTACCCATCTGGGAGATGTGGAGAGGGCTTGCTCTTATTGCTTGACCTCGCACGAGAGTTGGGGAGTACCATCGCTCGTTCGCTCAGGGACCTTGTCCTCGTCGCAGACCTGCTAAAGCTGAGGAGCCACCTACTGATGTTCCACCTACTGCTCCTCCTTCCTAGATGTAGTGTGTAGGAGTATGACCAGCCTAGGGTGTGTGTGATGTATTTTTTTTCCCTTTCCCTTTTGTGATGTACTTTTGTTGATGGACACACTGATGTACGTGCACACACACTATCTTTTGAGATGTTTTGATGATGATATTGGTCTGTAAGTGCTATAAGGCACAACCATTTACACTTGATGCTTTGTGATGTATGCATGGGTTATTTTAGTATGTTGGGCGATCATCTTACGCTTTAAACGTTGGAGTTTTTTGAAAGGAATTGAACGTTGTATGCCTTGCCAAAAAAAAAAAATCACACTGTTTTTCATAAATAAATTAATCTAGAGTTTTCGTCTAAAATTAAACTTTTCGCGTTGCATTAGTTGTCAGTTGACCATCTAGTGACAATGGGTCGTTATAGTTGCAAATATGAATAAAATACAGTTTATTGTTTTATATTATCTATATATATTAAAATTTGATTAGGTCTGATCAACAGCTATGCATGAATCTAATTTGAAAATATATATTATTAACGTTATTACAATTATTAAAATTATATAGTAAATATTATCAGTGCGAGAAATTTAATTTTTTATTAAATATAAATAGGTCAGTTAAATCTAATTAGGTTTGATCAATGACTATGTATGAATATGATTTGAAAATATATATTATGAACTTAATTACAATTATCAAAATTATATAGTAAATATCATTAATGTAATCAATTTCATTCTTTATTAAATATAAATAGGTCGGTCAAATCTAATTAGGTCTGATCAACGACTATGCATGAATCTGATTTGAAAATATACATTATTAACTTAATTATAATTATTAAAATTGTATAATAAATATCATTAATGCAAGAAATTTAATTTTTCATTAAATAAAATTAGGCCTATTAATTCTGATTAGGTCCAATCAACGGCTATGTAAAGTTCAGAACTTCATCCTATGGCTATACAAACTTTAAGTCTTCTTTACACGCACACACACATAGATAGAAAGATAGATAGAAATAGATGTACTTTTAATGATTGTGTTATAAACTTATTAGAAATTACAACATTTTGTGGGTCTTACATATTAATTAATGAACCTCTCTCATGATTTTGTAGTTTTCAATAAATTTTAACTAATAGGAGAGAGTGTATTAGAAGAAGTGTGTTATAGAGTGTGTTGCTAACACTTCTCTTTTTAAAAAGATAGGAAAAACAAATTTCAAAATATAATGCATATCTAATAAAATATATTTTTAGTTAATCAAGGAAAAATTAAATTAAATAATATTATTTAAATATTTTTATTAAAATTTATGAGAATAACATTAAAAGATAAGGAAATCAATAAAAAAGTTAAAATAGAAATTATTTATATTATATTAATACGTATCTTAACTTTTTCTAATTATAATCAATATAAATAGTAAAATATTTTTTTAGTGATTTATTAAGAATTGACTCTCTTTTAATTATTATAAATTTAAAAAAAATGAAGGATTAAAAGATAATACAATTTATAAATAAGTTAAAATCAAAATGAATTTTATTATATTAATTTATATTTTTAATTTTTATATTTATGATCAATAAATGTAATAAAATATATTATTTTATGATTTTATTAATATAGTGTACTTTTAATTATTATTTGTTTTATAAATTTGAAAAATAACTTAAATTCAAAAAATAAAAATTATAACATAATATATATTTCTTGAAATATAATATCAATTAATCATACAAAAATTAAGTTAAATAAATATTATTTCAATATTCTTTTCATTAAAACTTATAATAATAAGTTTAAATGATAAAGAAATGTATAAGTTAATTGAAATTATAATTACTTATATCATATTAATGTATATTTTTGTTATTTTTCTAATTACTATCAATTAAGTAATAACATATATTTTTATGATTTATTAAAAGTTAATGTTTTTTAATTGTTAGCTTTTTTACAAAATATAAAAAAAATGTTTAAAATTTTAAAAAAATTACAATCAAGATGTTGTCAAGAGATGTTGGTTGAATACAAGCAAGATAAAAAAAACAACATCTTTTGTTGTGAAATTAGACAATCTTCCATGAACATTTTTTTTGTTTTTTGATTATTTCAATTCATTTTCTAACAAGCAATGTTTCATTTGTTTGCAGAGAAAGAAAAATTTGAGATGCAGTTTTTGAAAAGATTATACAAATCAACTGTTATAATATATTGATAAAAAATTCCAATAAACCGATAATGCTAGTTTTGCAATTGGTCAAATTGAAATTATTCAAAGGTAATTTTTCATTCTATATATTTTGTAAAATTCGTTGTCGGCCACCTTAAGTGGGATTCTCCTCCCAATCATTTTTTTTTTATTCACAGGACTCGAATCCAAGACCTTATTTAAGAAATTTAAGTCTAATTCTACTCAGACCAACATAATATTGGTTGAATATGACGATTTAATATCACAATTTTAATATTCATAAAATAAACATACTATACATTAGAAATATTAAATTACATTTTATTAAAATATACTTTCTTTATATAATGTTTAGTTTGATAATAAGTTGAAACAATCGGTAAATGATAGATTTTTGCAGTCATGAAACGACATTTCCTTTATTATTTTTTTTTTGTGTGTGTACAATGACAACAATAATGTTTAAACTTATAGTCTCATACAAGCTAATCAAATCTCCATTACTAAGTCAATCCTAGTAAGTTGCTTTTTTTTATATGTTTTACAAAAATGATGTTGTATAATTAAACATTAATTTTTCGTTAGTTACAATTCAATTTCTTTCTATGTGTTTGGGTTCATGTCATCAATGTATTATGTTTGACTTTTCCCGTCAAATCAATTAAAAAACATAAGAGTTATATATAATAGCTTTGATTTGGACGTGAATCTATTGTTTCGCAACATCAAACCAAACACACTTTATATAATGATTATTTTGATAACAAGTTACGTAACCAAAATGGTAGTAAATGAGAGGCTATTGCCATTAGGAAATGACATTTCACTCAAATTTTTAATTTCATATGTTTACAAAAGTTATTTTGTATAATTAAATACGTTTCATTAATTACAATTCTAAAACAAAATAATAAGTTTTAATCCGTGTTCGCTATTTATTACAAACATTTATATGAAAAGAATATTAAAAATTGAGGACATATATATATATATTCAAAAAGTACTTGATTTTATTAAAAATTAAAAGATTAGTTCTTGATTCTTGGTGAAGAGATACCCTAAATTCATTAAAAAAAAAAATCTTAGTAGCATGATTTAAATGTATATGATTTAATATCCCAATTTTAATTCACTAAAATAAACGCATTTAAAAGATAATTATTAATAATTTAAAATATAAACATGTAATTTAAAATCCGTTGTTTATTTTTCAATAATAATTATTTAAAATTATGATTTAAATGATTTTAACAATTAACATCAATATGCTACAGCACACTTGTATATCAAAGTTAAACAAAATATTCTTAATCCCTTTTATGACATTTAAAACACAAGGATCTATTTAAAAATTTTCAAATAATTTATGGACTAGGTTGCTAGGTTTAATTATTTAGTAAGTCCTTGAACTATTTAAATTTTTTCATATAGTTCCTTGTAGTTTTAAAATACATAACAAGAATTAATAATTTTCGGTCTAATTTTGACAAAACCTAGCCCAAAGACACAATAAAAAATGATTTATAAGTTTAAGGACTCAATTATAAGTTTTTAAAGTATAAAATACTTATTTAAAATTTTCCAAATAGTCTAGGTGCTAACAGATTAATTTAACCTTTATTTAATTGCTATCCTATAACTTTGGAAATTTGAGCAAAAGCAAAGGAGAATGTTTCAATAAATTAAGATAATATATACCTCAAAAATAGCTCCTTGGCTCCATTGCAAGCTAACTCCAATTTTGTTTATGAAACTAACATAAGTGGTCACACTTCAACTATCTTGCTCATTTCAGTGACAAATTCTACCATGGACCACAAAGTCAAGTGGTTCATGGTGGAGAAGTTTATAGATGCCGTTAGATAAATGTTTTTAATATTCAATGGTGTAGATCCTTTAGTAGGCATCAGTACTAGTGGTTAAAATGATTTTGATTTTTTTAACATGATTTATGTGTTTACAAATTTATCCCTAATGTGTTTACATGTTTATCCCTAATTGTTTTTACTCATTTGACTTGAACTTGAAAAGGAAATACATACAAAAGGAACTAGCGAAAATTGAATGGTGGTTTTTATCTCATTCCTAAGCTAGCGGTACAAAGGTTAACCATTACAACAAATGTTCAATTTCATTGTTGAGATGAAGCCCTTTATGTGAAGACACATTGCCTGTCTTATTTTTGAAAGTGTTCGAAATATGGTGGTGTGAATCTTCTTCTTGAATTGGTGAAGGTGGTCACGTCAGCCTTCAATGCCTCGCATGAGAACATCGCTACCACATCAACGAATGCAGACAACGCTGCGAATTGGTTTTCAAGAATGGCTGAAACCTTGAGCAGCATGGAACATGAGTTCGTCTTCAATGACGTTAGCATCTTTGAATTTGAAAAGTGTGAGGGGTTGGAATTGAGGGTTTCAGAGAGGAGGAGTTTGTTGAGGAGGACGAGAAGGAAGACGTGTGATTCCTCTAAGGTTAGGAATGGAGGACGGTAATATGGTGCTTAGAAGATGTCGACGACGATAGTTTATCGAGCGCAGATGAGTCGATTCGCACCTAGGTGCGATTTGTGGCGACGACATAGACAAAGGAGGAAGAGAGAGAATAACTCAGATATCGGCTATCTAGAATGCGCTTTTGACCATTCCAACTTAGGTTTTCACTTTCATTTCAAATTGAGAAACAATTTGATACTTGCTCTTCATCTAGGGTGTAAAGGTCATTGTCTTACAAGCATTAAGGTCAATCTACAAAGGATAATAATGTCATTCTAAATTTAACAAAATAATTGACTAACATGGTAAAAAAAAACAAGGGAAAATTGCTATGTGGTCTACCATAGACAATTTATATTAGTAGAATTTGTCCATTTCAGTTACTAAAGTCACATGTTTTGTTACATTTCGATGCATTTTTTCTGAACTCAAGGGTAATTATCAACAAATTTGGCCATATCTTCTACCAAGAGTCAAATCATAAAATCAGTGAATTTTATACTATGCCACCAACTATAAATACGTTTTTACCTTGGTAATTGTAACATGTGAAGGAAATTTATTACTCTTATTTGAGAATAAAAAATACAAACCTTTCGTTTGGATATTCTGATTACTTTTTGTTTTTGACAATTGCTGAAATTCATCAACCATCCGCTTGATATTCATGCCTATATCTCCAAAATTCTCATACATGTTAGCTTTGAAAAAGGAGTCTTGTTAATAAATAAAATTTTTCTAGCAATGGTTCATATTTCATTGAATCATCGGTGGTCCATGTAGGATCATCTTTTAAAGTTATAGTGGTCATAATGAATACTATAAACCACACGTTACATTTTATGGACAGGATAGATACGTGTAAAATCACGTTTTCTTTGAGAAAAATCATGTTACGTAACGACTTCTTATGTTTGGGTGATATTTTTATTTGTTTAAAATAATTTTATAGTAAATAAATTTAATTAAACAAAAAAATATTTTTTTTCTTATACAAGAAGAAAACTTTAAGTTAGTCTTCAACATTATAGGATTATATATTTTAATTTGAGATTTTAAAAATTTTCTGTTATTTATAATTTTATAAAAAATTGTTTATTTTAATAATTTTTATTTTATTTTTATTACAATTACACAAAAAATTGAAATAACTGTAATTTTATAAAATCAAGTATCAATTATATCACTACATGTGTAATTAAAATAACTGTAATTTTATAAAATCAATTATCAATTTTGCCACGTAGGCAAATGTTATATGGTAGTACTACACTCATTTTTCAAATGCAACTGGTTTTTTCAATTTATTAAAACACACAATTAAATTAATTAAAATAATTATGACTAAAATATATTTTGATTTTAATTAATTAAGATAATTATGATATATATATGTAATTAAGGTTATTTTAAATTAAGAAAATTAAATTATTTTAAAGTGTATAATTAAAGTTGTTAATGCAATTATTACGTTGTTTTGGAATTAGACAATTTTCAGCAAGTTTCTTTTGTATCTTGGTTATTTTAATTCGTCTTTTAATAAGTAATGTTTCATTTGTTTACAGAGAAGAAAAAATATATGATATGCACTTTGTGAGAAAATTATGCAAATAAGTTATTACAATACATTGTTGAAAATCCATAGAAGCCAATAATGTTGGTTTTGCAATTAGGGCAAATGAAATTGTTCGAAGATAATTGTTTATTTTATATACTTTGTAAAATTAACCATTGAGACACTTAATTTTTTATTTCCATTTTAATCATAAAAAGATGTCAAAACAATAGTTATGATTTCTGCGTAAGATTTGATTGTTCACATCAAAGACGACCTTTGAATAAAGATAAAACATTTCTTTAGTAGGAGATTATTTCATAATTACAAAATTAGAATCAGTATTTGTGTAGCACATTTTTTTTAAAAATCTTTTTAGTTAACTTAGAATCACTCATGGCTCTACTTTCAAGTCTACATTATTTTATTGTGTGGACTTTGCCTTTGCCTTTGTGAAGGAGCCACCTAGAAAAACTAGTTTAATATTTTATGGAACAATATAATGTGTTCACTTATAAACATGCATTTGATGTAGTCAACATAAAATTATTATGGTTTCTTTAAAAGATGATTAACAGTTGAAAAATGACTACCAAAACAAGTAATAAATAAATAAAAATAAAAAGGAATGCAAGTGTTTGATTTGCTTTTTGTTGTGCTCAAGACAAGCAACAATCAGAGGATCCAAATCGTACTATGACAGTTTTTTAAATGATTTTACAGTACCTACGTACTAACCAAAAAGTAAAGTGAGAAAATTAAATATTGAGGAGGAGGAATGGGAATTAGGCAAAGGCATATATAATATAACTAGCCTTAATCCGCTGATCAAAAAAAGAAAAGAAAACTAACCTTAATCCTGGTACAAATCAATTTCCTTCGAGACCTAATTTACGACTCCAAAGTTAAGGGAATGCATAAACTTAATCTACAATCTGTGTTCCCTTGCGATAAATGAGCCAACGAGAAAATGTCCTTAGCCTTACAAAGCTTGAGTATTTAACAATTTAACAATCACTTTCTAAATAGATAAAAAAAAAAAAAACAATGACATGTTTACTAGTTGACTCAAACACTTCATTTAATAAATAATATTTGACTCGATTATTTGAAATTATATAAAAAAAGCACAAACAAAAAAATAGTTTTCTTTTTGCATAAAATAAGATAAGCTGAGAAAACATGCATTAAAAAACAAAACTTACATCTATTCACTACAAAAAAAAAAACTTACATCTAAAATATAAATGTTAAAATTATATAAAATGACGGTTTTATAAAACAAACGGTTTTACATCTAAAAAATCTCAAACAAAACTGAGTTCTTGTAAGAAAGTTGTATAGTTTTTTTATAGAAGTTAATGAAAATAAATTAATTTTCTGATGATAATTTTAATTTTTTTTTATAAACATGAAATTGTGTTTGTTTCTACCACAACATTATAATATATTTTCACTAGAATATATAACAAATATTTCATTGAAAAATAAAAATTTTGTACAAATTAAAACATTAAAGCCGAAAAAGATCGGTTATCTTATAAGAATATATCTTCATTAATATATTGTTCCTGAAAATATTTCTTAGTATATTTCATTAAAAATACGTTCCCTTTTCATTTTAAGAATTTTATTTTTTCTTAGTTTTTTTTTTTAATTTAAATGTAATGTTTGAACACTCTTTATTTATTAAACATAATATTAAATTTTAAAATGACTCAATTGTATTTTTTTCCTTTTAATGCAATTAATGTATCATTTTTGGCCCTCAATATTTTTACTTAGATATTATTATAATAAAGTTGTTCAATTTTCTTAATTATACAATCAAAGTTTTTTTATTAGATTTTATTATACTAAAACCCTTTAAATTCTTTTTTTGCTCAAATCTCACTAATCAAAACATCATAAGCTAAATACAAATTCAAATATATTTAAAAAGACAATATTTTTTAAAATACATGTTTATATAAATAAAAATAATATAAAACATATATGAATATAAAATTATTTAAATGCATATTAATGTTCATAATTATATAATTTATTTTAAATTTTTATATACATATTTATTAACATATATTTTTGAAAAATTAAAATAATTAAAATAATTTATAAATTATAAACTTAACACTCATTATGCCTATTATTGTTATTTCATAACTTGTAGACAAGTGTCGAGAATAATAAAATATTCATTTTACTTCATTAGGTATATATAATAGATACAGATAGAAACCCTCCTTCCCCTAAATTTGTCAAGAAATCCATCGTATCGAAATTTTTATCGGGGGTGATGAGATTGACATAACATACGATTGGGTCTACCTGTCTTCGATTGCTCACAAACTCGTGAAACACGTGGTATTGTGACTTGTAGTGCTTATTGTACTTTTTGAACTAATTGCAAAAAAGTAAATAATATAATTAAATTGAAGAAATTATAATCACAATTAAATTAGTTATCAAAAAATTATATAATTTAAAAAAAAATATTTTATTAATTAAATTAATATTTTTAAGTTAAGGATGTCATAAAATAACTTAACTGATAAAATTAGTACCTAAAAAAATTATGTGTTAAGTTTTATGTTTTAAAAATCCATTTAATCGACGTTATATTTGTTACTTAATTATATTTTGTCTATCTAATGTGGATATTATGTGATTTTGGTCTCTTATGTTTTTTTTTTTAAATTAATAAGTTTGGTCCTTTCATCATTTTTTTTATCTAAAACATTCAAATTTTTATTTTTTTACTCAAATATTTATAAATTGAATTGATTAAATTGTTTTATATCTGAGACTTATCTATCAAAATATCAAATTTCACCTAAAATGAAAAAAATCTCAAAATTATCTGTCTTCCAACCCTACTATTACATTTTGTCTAGTGCCCACTAAATTTTGTGACTTCTAAACTTTTACAATTATTCTATGAATTCATTTAAAAATGCATTGATGGTGTATTTTTTATAGAGTTTAATGACTATGCATTGTCAGTGTAAAAACTTTTACACTGTCAACCAATCAGAAATAATTGTTGATATGACTTTTAAGATAATTAATGTAAAAGTCAACAAATTTACCATATAACGTGGTTTATGATCGGATGATAGTATAAATTTGCTTTACACTATCATTGCATAGTCTATTTTTTCTTTTTTATATTGTCATTTAATAATAAATTATTATGCATATGATAAGATTGTTGATTTTTATAATAATTATTTCAAAAGTCGTGCTTAAGATGATTTTTAATTAATTTGCAGTGTAAAAATCTTTAGACTAATAATGTATTAAAATTAAACTTTTATTTTATATTCTAATTCTATCATAATCTTCAAAGTATTTGGAGTTATTTTATGAATTTAATTAAAATGCATTTACAGTGTAAATATTTTTTATATTATCATTCAATCATAAATTATTATATATGCGATAAGATTGTTAGTTTTTATAATAATTATTTTAAAAGTTATATTTAGGATGATTTTTAATTGATTTACAACTGATAATGTATCAAAATTACACTCTTATTTTATATCATAATCTTCAAAGTATTTTATATCCTAATTCTATCGCAAATTACACTGATCTCTTGGAATTTGCTCATTGGCCTCTACGAGTACTAATTTAGCAAAGGTAGAGCGACTTTTTCCACAACAAATTTCTTAGGAATTTGCTCTTGGGAATCTCAGCAATAGATCTTTTGGGAATTTTTTGAAAACTAATTTTTAGAAATTGTTAAAATTTTTACGCATTCTATAAACTTAATTTCTGAAATATCTAAAAAATAAGTTACAAAAATTAGTTTATGAAAAAAGATAGTAGTACTACGTATTTAAAAAAAAAAAAAAACGTAAAAAGGGAAAGAGAAAGAAAGATACGAATAGAATCTCCTCGGAAAATTGACGTGCATGATTATAAATGCTCGCTTTGTGGCTTCTGAATGGTGGGATTCTGCACTCCAATAATGTAGGTATGGTTTCTGCACTAACAAATCTTTCTACAACACATGATTACCCTTGGCAATCGTCACCAACGCATTTATGAGCGAAAGAATTCTAATGAATAAAATATTGAGTTCTATCACCACCGGCAGTGGCACCATGTCTGGGGTTAAGGGTACTACTGTATGATGTTTGAATTTTAGTTGAAAAAATTTAAAAGTATTTTTATTTTTAAAGTAATAATATCTTTTTTTTATTTTGTGCTTTAAAATTTGGAATTATATATTAGAATTCATAAAAATATTTTTTCAACCATTATCCAAACATAGTCTATATGTTACTTAAAAAAAGAGAGTAATTTTTATGGATTGTTAGTTTAAAAATTGAGTTTAATGGTTATGTATTGTTAGTGTAAAATTTTTTATACTATTAACTAATTAGAAATTATCGTTGGTATGACTTTTAAGATAATGATTATAAAATTCAACAAACTTATTATACATGATGATTTGTGATTGGATGACAATGTAAAACTATTTTACACTGAAGCCTATTTTCTCTTAAATTTTTTTATATTACCAATTAATAAAAAAATATATTAAGTATGACTTTTAAAGTAATTATTATAAAAATTAACAAACTTATTATATATGGCTATTTCTAATTGGTAGATACTTGATAGTGTAGAAATTATTCACACTGTTAGTGTATACATTATTTCCTCTTCAAAAATATTTATTTTCTTAAATGGTTTAATTATTTTAAAATATCAAATAACTCAAATTAAAATTAAATACTTGCATTTTTATGATATGAAATATGTAATTTTTTAATTTCATATATTTTTCATTGTAATTCCTTAACTTGTTTCTCAATTACATATAATATCAAATTCTTAAAAGTAATTAAACATCTTTTAATAGTCTTTTTGATTAGTTTTAAAAAAAATCTATTTGCTTTCTAATTTTTAAAAAATATTAAACATTTTTTAATCTGGTGTTCACTACTTTGAAAAAGTATAAACATCTTATTATGAAAAACATTACGTTATTCTTATAAATGATGAATAATAATAATAATAATAAACTTAGTTTCGTTTGTATTCTGAAGTTATAAGTCTTTATCGTCCTTTTCCTAATTGAAGTTCGAACTCCAAATGTACTGATTTTTCTTTTCTGTATATTCTGAAATAACAACGAATTACAATAATTTATTTTAAGAAAAAACAAAACGAAGTAACGAACACGAATTGATATCAGCACGTTCCCAAAATGTGATTGGCAAACATTTTCTCTCTTGCCATTAAATTCAAACTCTCTTTGCTTAATTATTTTTTTAAACAATGATATACGAATAGTTATATATTACAAACAACTATTTGATACTATTTATTTCTCTTTATATTTTTCTTTTTGTCATATATTATTTATGGTATCTATACATTTTTTTTTCTTGTCACATTATATCATCTGTTATATTTACATTTCTTTCTATTTTTCTCATTCTAAGTGCCAAATAGTATGGGAGTATTCATGCATTATTTTCTTCTTCTTTTTTTGTCATCTTTGGTAAAAAAATTTCTTCCATTAAAATTCATAACAAATATATTCATACGAAAAAACAACATTGACTTAAATGCATCGTAATTAATAAATCTTTTTTCAGGCAACCATTCTCGCTTTTTTCAGGCCAACATACGAAATAATAAATCTATCTTGCTTACTTATTTATCTTAAAAAAAATCTTGTTAGCAAGTGTAATTTATTAAGAAATATCTTAATATATTTTATTTAACGCTTCTAATTATTTAAATGATCTTGTTAGTAAATATCTTAAAGATTTTAATTAAAAAATATTTAACATACCTTATTGAATACTTCGATTACCAAAAAATAAATATTAAAAAAGTTTTTTTTCGATAAGGTATATTTTCAGTAAATTCTTTTTACTTTCTTCAACATTTGAATTACTTAAAAAAAGGGTCTCCATAATGTGTTTCGAATACTAAGTAAGAACATTTTACATGATTATGAAGTATTTTTAATTACTTTAAATATTAAATATTGATTATCTTTTATGTTTTAATATAAATACTATTTTTATTTTTATTTTTGAACTAATATCCTAAACACATCCATTATTATTTTCTTTTCAAAATATAAATATTAAATAATTGTTATGTTTTTAATATACTAAATGCTATAGTTTCATTAAATACTTTATATTTTTTTTTCTTACTACTACTCTTGCTTTTTATCTAAAAAAATTATTTCTATTTATTTATTCTTTCAAAAGTTGAAGATAATAGCCTTAATTATCATTTTCTTAATTATATCCTTACATAATCTAATGATTCTCAAGCAATAATGAATTATTCCATTAATGAAGTTATAAATCTAGAATTTATGAGAGGAGACCTAATATATAAAACACAAAACTTAAGTGCAGTATTTTATATATTTTTATTATCATTTTTATGATTAAAATTATAATTTTATCTTCATAATCATAATTAATTTTTGGTATTGATTTTTATTGTACAAATTATTAAAATAAAACTTTAAATTTAATTAGAAAACAAAACTAAAAACACTTAAAATGCTACATTTAAATTCTGTGCACATATGAATGAAGAGAAAAAAGAGTAAAATAAATAAAAGGACATTCATTGCATTTTTTAGTCCATGTATTACTAACTGGAAATATAAAAAGAAATGGAGAAGTAATATTCTGAGAATATTCCTTAACATTTTCTTATTTAAAAACACTTTAGGAAGAATATTAATGTACACTTTTTGATGTATTTTTTAAAAGTTATTAAATATTTAGTAAAATTCACATCATTTCGTGGCTTTTAATAAATTTCAACTAATAATAGAGAGTATGTTTGAAAAAATGTGTTTAAAAATGTATTATTACTACATTTATGTTATATCTATTTAATGTTAATGCACACAAATTAAATAACATTTAATGAATGCAAAATATTGTTATATTTGAATTAAACAGGCCATTATTTATTCTCACTTTTCTTAATCAACTAATTTGAGAGGAAAATAATGAAAAAAATATAAATTTATAAAATTACAAAGTTACTACTTTATCCTACATCACATCCTGTGAGTGCGTGTTTGTGATTTATTAAATAATATAGAAGTCACTAAAATATACTTCTATATTATCAGTATATTTTATTTAAATTCCAAAAGTATTTTTATAAACTTGTAACTTATTAAAAATGAATAGATTAAATACATTTTCATTATTTTCATTTTTTAAAATAAATAAAATATTAAAGTTAACATTTTGTTTAATTCATAACAATATATAAAAGATTATTTTCAAAAAATGTAAAAATGTTTTCTAATGTTTCATGACTACTACACACTTTCTAATATTTTATTTTCAATAAACTCTTTCTTAAGAGTAAATGGTCTATGTATTGACAATGTAAAATTTTTTTACACTATCATTCAATAACAAATTATTATATATAATAAATTTGTTGACTTTTATATTAATGAGAAAACATGTCATGTATTGACAGTATAACGTAGTTTTACACTGTTATCCAATCACAAATCACTATTTATTGTAAGTTTGATAACTTTTATAATAAATACTTTAAAAGTTATATTAATGGTGATTTCTGATTAGTTGACAGTGTAAAACTTTTTATAATATGACTATTAAACTCTATAATAATTACCTTAAAAGTAATACTAATGATGATCTTTTATTGGTTGATAATATAACATTTCTTACATTGTCAGGGTGAAATTTTTGTGGATTTCACTATACTACTGAAATTCACACGAATTTCAATCAATGAAAAATATGATGAAAATAAAACGTAAGACAATGTATTCCTACAGTGAATGGCTAATGTCGCTGGGGTTATCGTTTTCAGTACGATAGATGAATTTAAACGTGAACAATTTCAAAAAGAGAGAAGTTACCTTCTAACCCATTTTTTTAAGAATTTAATAGTTATGTATTGTCAGTTAAATTTTTTATACTGTCAATTAATTAAAAATTATTGTTAGTATAACTTTTAAAATAATTATTATAAAAATCAATAATCTTAACATACATGATGAGTTGTGATTAGATGATAGTATAAAACTGTTTTATACTGTCAGTACATAGTCTATTTTCTCTTCTTTTAAATACACTCTTTATTATTAGTTAAAATTTATTAAAAATTATAAATTTTGGTAAATCTTACTTCTTATTTAATTTTTTATTTTTTAATAAATTTTAATAATAAAATGTGCATTAAAAATAAAAAAAGTATGTTAGAGTGCGTTAGTAACACTCCTTTTACAAAAATTAGCGAACTTAATGGAGCGATTCCTTGAAATAATTGAGGACTGGGGGGAGAATTATTTCTCTAAGGTGTCCCTAAACACTAACGAAGGGCTCAGATGCGAAGACCGCACACAAATCAATTACTAAATAGACTTGACAAACTTGGTGGTGACAGAGATTCATTCATTATAAGTATGTGAAATAACCAAACTTAACATCGTCCTTTCTGCTCTGCACATTCATGCCATTGCCAATGGTGTCCTTTTGCTCTGTGATCTCTCATTCCTTCCACTGCGTTCCCCTTCCAACTCCAAACACTTCACATTTTGTTCGCCGCAACAACCCCCTTCGATGTCAGTACCCACTCTCGCCCCATCCTTCACGTTTCCTTCGGTATGTTCATCAAAAACTGGTGTGTCATTTCGTTTTTCCGAAGATTAAGTTGCCTGTAATGCAA
Organism: Spatholobus suberectus; assembly: GCA_004329165.1. Lineage (NCBI taxonomy): Eukaryota > Viridiplantae > Streptophyta > Magnoliopsida > Fabales > Fabaceae > Spatholobus > Spatholobus suberectus. Next base: position 56,006,569 of record CM014737.1, on the reverse strand, counting down.
TTTCCGACATTTTTATTCTGTTATAGTAGTGTTGTAAAGCAAAACAACCTTGAACTCATCATATATTTGTTAAAAGATTAGATAAATGGGAAACACACGTGATGTGCAGTACATTGTCCTGCATTTTCTTTTCATTTATTTATCCTTTTCAAATTAGCCGTTGTCCATTGACAGATTTTCTTTTACTTCCTGTTAGTTTACCATGGGGGAGAGAGTCGCCAAGCACCAGAATACGTGCTTCAATTACAGGTTCATACTTGAGTTAATTATATATACATAGGACTGCATTCTTGTAATTTTGCAGAAGGTATGCTCGTGAGTTTAATGTATAACAATTTAGTGTGTGTTTTTCTTTATTTACTGGCAGATGTTTCAGTGGATGTAGCTGTAGAGATAAAACGGCTTCCCAAAGGAGAAGCTTGGTCTGTTCACAAGTTTGGTGGAACCTGTGTGGGGAACTCTTCGAGAATAAAGAATGTTGCAGACATAATTATTAATGATGATTCAGAGAGGAAATTGGTTGTGGTCTCAGCTATGTCAAAGGTGACAGATATGATGTATGATCTTGTCCACAAGGCTCAATCTCGCGATGAGTCTTATGTATCTGCACTGGATGCTGTTTTAGAGAAGCACAGCTCAACTGCACATGACCTACTTGCTGGAGATGATCTTGCTACTTTCTTATCACAGTTGCATCAAGATATCGGTGACCTCAAGGCAATGCTTCAAGCTATATACATAGGTACCTCTTTCATTCTGTTCTTTTATTCCCTTCTTGAACCAAAAAGGCATCTAACATGCTTAATATCTTGCAGCTGGTCATGCAACAGAATCCTTTACTGACTTTGTTGTGGGACATGGGGAGTTATGGTCTGCACAGATATTGTCTTTAGTAATTAAAAAAGTATGTTATTCTAATAAGAAATGTCTGCAGTGTTTTTTTTTTTTTTTTTAATCTGACTTGTGCTGATTACATCTTGCTTTCCTTTTATTCTGCAGAATGGGACTGACTGCAAATGGTTGGATGCGAGGGAAGTCCTTATTGTAAATCCTACTCGTTCTGATCAAGTTGATCCTGACTACTTGGAATCTGAACAAAGACTTGAGAAATGGTACTCTCGAAATCCATCTAAGGTAATCGTTGCCACAGGATTTATTGCAAGCACACCTCAGAACATTCCTACTACTCTCAAGAGAGATGGAAGTGACTTCTCGGCAGCAATTATGGGTGCTTTGTTTAGGGCTCGTCAGGTCACAATTTGGACTGATGTTGATGGTGTGTATAGTGCAGATCCTAGAAAAGGTTTGTTCTGCTCCTTCATTTACTTCTTCACTATTGACATAGTGATGATGCTTTTGTTTTGTCTTCTGTTCGACAGCCTTAGTGTGGGTTTAATTCAGTATAAATATGTTCCGCAGTTAGTGATGCTGTGATTTTGAAGACATTGTCTTATCAAGAAGCATGGGAAATGGTAAGTTGCACTCTGGAAAGTGTCAAAGCTAATGTGCCCATAAAATTCAGGAGATTAACTTTCAAACTACATTTTGCGCAGTCTTATTTTGGTGCCAATGTCTTACATCCACGCACGATAGTTCCAGTTATTCGATATGGTATACCCATTATAATTAGGAATATTTTCAACCTCTCTACTTCTGGAACAAAGATTTGCCATCCTTCTATTATTGGTGATGAAGATAGGCAGATATTAAAAAATTATGTCAAAGGCTTTACAACGATAGACAACTTGGCACTTGTAAATGTCGAGGGGTGAGTCATGAATTGCAGTCATTTTATGCTTGACGCCTTAAAGTTGTAGACTCTTAATGTTTTTCTCATTGTTTCCTTTTGCAGAACTGGAATGGCTGGTCTTCCAGGTACAGCCAGCGCTATTTTTGGTGCAGTAAAAGACGTTGGAGCTAATGTTATTATGATATCTCAGGTTCACTCACTATCTTTTGCTGGTTTTTGGCCTAATTTTCCATAGTTATATATATGAAACTGCTATGGTAATTAACTTTGTAGGCTAGTAGTGAGCATTCTGTGTGCTTTGCTGTGCCTGAGAAAGAAGTAAAAGCTGTTGCTGAGGCGTTGCAGTCTGTATTTCATGGCGCTTTGCATGCTGGTCGTCTTTCTCAGGTGCCAAATCTAATTCTAATACAACCACATGCTAATTTCAATTTGATTGCAATCACATTCTTCTGTTCAGTAGCGACGTGATGTCATGATTAAGTGTCAGACTAAGAAGATTTATCATATTTGTGGATTGTTAAAGGGTATAAAGCTGAAGATTGATATAACTTTTCCATATTTCTCTGTTTGCCCCATTAATCAGAGGCAGACTAAGCTTACAATAAATATTTTAAATATAGGCCACTTAACATGGTATGGAAAAAGAAAGCAAATATCAGTGATATATTAACAACTGAGACTGAGAAACTGTTGGCTGATGCATGGATGATGAAAGAATTTCTGTAATATGTTAAGAACCTAGGATCTACCTTTAAATTATTTAAAAGTTCTGAACTTGAATTAGGGATCTACTTCATTAATTTGAATTAATTTCTCGCATATTGCAAAAGTTTGGTCATTTCCGTGGGTATTGGTTAACAGATTGCTGGATAGTGGATATCTAACTAACGATGTGTTCAGGGGAGCCACTTAGCACCTAACAGCCTCCCCCCATCCCAGCGCATATAATTATCAACAATGATCTCTTTGGCTTCCCTAGCTAACTCGTGTCCTTTTTAGTTTTTATGTGCTTGTATATTTTGTTGAAATATACACCTCATGAAATTAAATTTTGTTATTTTTATTACGGTCTAAATTACGTAGCCACCTCTCAGGTTGCGATCATTCCAAATTGTAGTATTTTGGCAGCTGTCGGCCAGAAAATGGCAAGTACTCCCGGAGTTAGTGCCACCCTTTTCGATGCATTGGCTAAGGTCAGGAAATTATGGTTTATGTTAGTATTATGATAGTTATTGTTGTGCTGTTATAATTTATTTATTTATTTGCAATTTATTTCAGTAAAGTATTTATTTGATTGAGATGCCTTTTGCGTAGATGAATTAATAATAACTTTGATGGGTGTCAAAACTAATAAATTTAATTCTATACTTTTTATAAAATAATTTTGTATAATAGTGAGTAGGATCAAATCTATAATGATTAGTAAAACTTACTTCTTTACGAAGTACATGCAGATAATAAAGAAAATTTGGGAGATTTGAGTAGGATTTGAAATTAAAGAAAGTAATGATCAAAACAATAAGCAAAGAAATAAGATTGACGAAATTCAATAATGAGAAGACTTTAATCCAATGAATAATTTTAATATTGATTCATCAGTAATCAATTATACATTTATTGATTCATTTAGTTGCTTTATTCATACTCTAAACGAGTACCATAAAAGGTAAATCCATTAAAACAATGGTACCATGAAAAATATATTCATGTGTCAATAGGCTTAAAATAGACAACTAAGGAATAATTAGAGCAAAATGCTGAAGTATCTTAATCATTTTCAAACGTGTAAGTAAAATTTAATTCGCCTTAAAAATGTTGCAAATCAAGTTTTAGAAGATATATACTTTGAGGAAAAATTCACACAATAGAAAATATAGGTTGTCACGTCCGAGGGACCCTAGGGAGTTCAAAAGCCAATTGAGAACTCAAGAAAATCCTAGTGACCTCTCTTATGCATGACCTCATGTGACCAAGGAGGGCTAGACCTATTATTGAATGTGATTGGGCCCAAGGGTTAGGCCTGAGGGTTAGAGGCCTGATCATCCTAAATCGAATAGTCCACAACCCCTCAAGTGCTGAGACTGAAAGGCGTGAGCACTTTATAGCTGACCTACCAGGTCATAGCCCCTCAAGAGTTGAGCCTGAAAGGCATGGGCACATGCTATGTTCAATCGGTTTATCCGGACAATCCAATGAGATATATCATAAAGTAGTATAAGCCCCAATATATATATCCAAATCTCCATCTGAAAGTTAAATTGATGATGAGAATCAAGATAAAGGACTTTAGCAAGAGATAGACATAGAAAACGTTGTTGTATAAAATGTTGTAGGAGTTGTTGTATGAATAACACAACTCTTAGCATGCTAACTAACGCATTTGCCTCTCCAAGTTTTCCATTTCATTTGGCTTTTTTTCTCTATCAAAGTAGTAGATTTCTAAATTTTCATATGGCTTGCCGCGTATTCCTTCCAAAGTCCATTAAATATGTTTTATTCCATCATTTCATCAATTCAAACTAAACATCGAGCTAATGAAACTCCTTCTGTTTGCCATTGAACTTCTTAATCAAATTCTTCATAACACTCATAATTACCAACTTTACCTAGATCCCATTGTATTTTGGAGGCCTAAAGCATCGATCTTGATAAACTCTTATTTATTACTTCCTTTCTATCAACAACGCATATCCCTTCGACCTGTTCTAAAAAAAGTGGATGTTGGACCTATTCTTCTACTTAAACTGTTGTGAGTTAGAAATAAGAACTTTTAATCATATCCTTAAAAGACATACTTGGGTTGGAATTGAGTTGTTGTGGTGGTCCAATTGGTCTTCCTTGGAAGTTTTTTTAAATTTGGGGGTCTTACTCAACACCTGAGGTTGAGATGATCCCTTCATCCTAGGTAGTAAGTATTTGAGTAAGGATCATACTTCTTTTGCGGTGGGCCAAGGAATCCTCCAATTACATGACCTTGCTTTGGATTCTTCTTGAAGCATTGAACATGCATCAGTTGGGTGATTAGGAGTGGTGCCAATCGTACAAACTCTAGCGGGTTAAGCATTTCCCATAACCAGCTATTTAACAAGAGAAGTTAAGTTGGAAATTTGTTGCACAAAACTAGATATATTTATTCATTTAGCCTTCTAAACGGTGTATCTTGGCGAAAACCAAATTGTTGTGAATTTGCAATCATGGTGGAGACTAACTCTTTAGTAGCATGAGGAGTCTTATTCACTATAGCATCTTCACTATCTGCATCTAACATTCTTTTCTGGATGGATAACAAGCCTTCATAAAACTGCTGGACAAGGAGTTGGTTAGAAATCTCATGTTGTGGGTAACTTGCACATAATTTTTTGAGTCTTTCCCAAAACTCACGAAGGGTCTCCACATCTTTTTGTTCAACAGAACATATATCCCTTCTTATACTAGTTACTTTTGAAGCTAGAAAGAAAGTCTGAAGAAACAATTTTACCATGTCATCCTTTATATGAACACTCCTTGGAAGTAAATAAAACAACCAATCTTTTGAAATATCTCCCAAAGAGAATGGAAAGCCACACAACTTAATCTACCCTTAGCTATGCCATGCGGTTTCAAGCTTGAGTACACCACATAGAATTCCTTCAGGGTCTTCATTTTCTTGACCATAGAAGGTAGCCAACAAAAGTATCAAACCTAATTTCAACTCAACGTCAATGTCCAAATCTTAATACTCAATGCACAATGGTTGTTGTGTCGAATTTGGCTTTGGTAATTCTCTCAAAGTTCTTTATGGGTTCGCTATGACCTCTTTGACTTTTCAATCACTAGAAGAGTTTATCAAATCAAGGGTTGAACCTAATTCTAGAGATGTGGAAGAAGTTGCTTGCTTGGCCCGTAGTTTAGCCTCTTTCCTTAATCTCCTTGCTATTTCCTTGATCTCTAGGTCATATTGGAGTTCATTTGTGAAACAAGATCAAGGCATAAAAGAGATAAAATGTTGTGACACCAAACATTTGGTGAGTGTCAAAACCAATAAATATAATCTTTTCTTTTTATAAAATAATTTGTGTATAATAGTGAGTAGGGTCGAATTCACAAGGATTGGTAAAACTTACTTCTTTTACAATGCTAATGCAAATAATAAAGAAAAAAAGGGGGCTGAGTAGGAAATAGGAATTGAAATTAAAGAAATAATGATCAAAATAATAAGCAAAGTAATAAGATTGATGAAATTCAATAATAAGAAGATTCTAGCCCAAGGAATAATTTTAGTATTAGTTCTCAGAACTAATTATTGATTCAAAGACATACTCTTTAATCCTATATAGTAAATTGGTTATAGTTAACAACCTCTAACAACCAATCTCTCCTTACTTTCTCGATAACCAAGAAAAGTTTATTGATTATTTTCCTTATCAATAGACAACTCTAAGCAAGCTCTTAGGATTTAATCTACCAAATAACCTTAAGATTTAAAGAGACCCAACTCTAGTTAACAAACAAACAAACTCAGTTTATTTAGACTAGATTATATACCCACATAACATAAGTTGAATACTTTGTATAGAGCCTTATTATTTTCCCACTAATTATTAGAATAAATAGATAATTACAGATCCACTGTTCCAATTGGCGTTATGTTATCTCGTCAATGGAACAAAGGTTCCTTTTGCACCAATCGACAAAATAACAATCAATGAATAAACGCAGAGGATATATAAATAGCAATAATAAAAGAATAGAGAAAAATGATTAGATCTTGTAATTCTTGAGAAACCAAACTTTGATTATCCTTGAACTAAAAAAGGATTAGTTGTTCATAGCCTCCATGAGAGCACAAGAAGATGGGGGGGGGGGAGGAGAAATTTAGCCATTACAAGAGAGGTAAAAAGTTTTTTTTAGAATACCTAAAATCCTTAAATAGGCATGGTTTCTAAAGAGAACCCAAAATATAATAAAATAAAAAGACTAGATATTTTAACACATAGGGTAGATTTCACATAGAGGTATGGTAGCTTATATAGCTTCTTATGTTCTTCCTCCACTCAATCCAAATTGGTTTTTATCATTTTCAGGGGTTGAGATATCTCTTTCCAATATAAAAAATAAACAATAGGGCAATAACATGAACTAATAAAAATGAAATTATGCAAACTACTTAAACATATATACTCAGAATATGTGCAAAAGAGATAAGAAATTGAGATCCATCCATCAAACTTGAATGTGACATTGAATTAACGAAAGCTTTGTCTTCTACTCTCCTCTTTTTGTTTGCAATACGTTGGTATATGTTATTTTTTTGGTTTAACTTGTGTGTAGTCAAACTTGTTATTAAAATTTAAAACAGGCCAACATAAATGTCCGTGCTGTAGCACAAGGTTGTTCTGAGTACAATATTACCGTAGTTGTTAAGCGAGAGGATTCTGTAAAGGCTTTACGGGCTGTTCATTCCAGATTTTATCTCTCAAGAACCACCATAGCAATGGGCATTATTGGGCCTGGATTAATTGGAAGCACACTGCTTGACCAGCTAAGCGATCAGGTAAAGTTTTTGAAGCTAATTTTGCATGAATGCATTATTGTTTCAGTTCTTCCGGCATTTTTTGGGTGGGGGGTTATAACAATTACCTACATGTATTTGTAATTGGTCGGTATTTTGACCTTTATTTTTGCGCAAAATTACATTAGTCTTTTTCTTCTCCGGCAAATTTTCACCTGCAGGATCATGCCTAAGAATGAAATTTAATGAGTACAGTCTCCAACATGTTTGTTTGTGTTTTTTTTAATAAAAATACTTTTCAATTAAAAAAATAGTTCAAATTTAAATAATTAAATAAATTTTTCATTTAAAGGTAAAATTTCTTAAAGAAAGTAATATATATATATATAAAGAAATGTATTTAATATTAACATGTTGTTGGTTTAAGTGAAATTGAACTCGGATTCCTTAAGTAAGGTCTCGAGTTTGAGTCCTGTGAATAAAAACCAATGGATACTTCACATATAGGACGTATCTTGTAAGAATGACTTTTTTGTGTGAGAATAAAAAGGATAAATTTGTGGTAAATAATTAAAAAATGACTTTTCTATGTGAGAATGACTTTAACCATACATGGATGGTTAAGATTTAAGGTTACATAATTACTAAAAATATCACATGAAGCTTAAAAAAAAAAACCTTACATGATGTTTTAATTTTAACTATTAATGATAAAATCTAATGATTAATATTAAAATTTTCTCATTCTCACATAAAAAAGCATTCTCATAAGATTAAAAGTCACATGACTCTTTTAAGGGGTTCAAATTCTCTCCAGTGGCATTCACTAAATGAGATCTTAACCGTTAAAATTATTTAATTTATTTTATTAAAAATACTATAAATTAATGTTTGAAAATAATGGATGGATGAAATGAATTCAATGGACATTCTCATGCTAAATTTCAATGAAGAGAATCTCATTCCCTTTTTTAAGTTATCATGTGGCTTTAAATTTTGACTATCCATATATAATTAATTATATGGCCCAAATTTACTCTACTCATTCTAATATAAAAAAGGTATTCTCCCTATATATGCCCCATATATATTATGATGTTATGTTATTATATTTCCATGAAGAATTGAAAAATGAGAAATAATGGATGCAGTCCACAAGAAAGCGAGATATATTTATAAATAATTTGCTTTATATTGCAATCTCCCTATTTTTTATTTTGTGATTTAAATTCTAAAAAATAAATAATAATTCTCAAAATTATTTGTTGAATGTAAAGTTCTATCAGTTATATGTTATTAACTTAGTATTTAGGTATTGTAACCGACCTTAGCTAGCATGGCCACGTATATAGGACACATGAAATGATGAAGTAACACTAGTTGTCCTACGTATATTCATCCAACACGACTCGGGTTTCTTGATCCATTTTAAAATGTCAACACCCTTGAAGGTTTCTAGAGGTTTATGCCGAATTTATGTAACATTTGATTATGCAGGCTGCAATTCTGAAAGAAGAATTTAACATTGATTTGCGTGTAATGGGCATCATGGGTTCAAAGTTGATGCTCCTTGATGATGATACGTAAGTCAAATTATTCAGTTTTATTATTTGAACATCAAATAGTGGACATCATATTTGAGACCGTATACATAAAATCGATCCCAAAGTGAAAAGACAAAAGAAAAAAAAAAACCTCCATCCCAAAGGAAGTATAAGGATAATGATTTACCCCAGAAGCTCATGAGCATTCAGTTCCAATACTATAGAACAGCATACTAGAAGCATGAGCCATCATATGTCTAATTTAATTAACAATTAAGGCTCAAGCTCAGTGAGCAACTGAGCATAACCAACTTTCACAGAAAATGAAAACTTGTTATGTCAAATATGTCAATTCATTTTTTTTTTCTTCCTGAAGAAGGAAATTTCACCAATGATAGAGATGGTTGTCTCTGCTCAATTGATCATATTGCTTTGATTCTTATTCAATTATGATGAACTATAATTTCTGATTTCAGGGGCATCAACTTAGATAAATGGAGAGAAGTTCGAGAAGAAAAAGGAGAAGTGGCTAATTTGGAAAAATTTGTCCAACACGTGCATGGAAATCATTTTATACCAAACACTGTGTTAGTGGACTGCACAGCCGACTCCGTCATTGCAAGCAATTACGATGACTGGCTGCGCAAAGGAATACATGTGATCACCCCCAATAAGAAGGCAAATTCAGGACCACATTATGAGGTAAAATGTAACAATCCACCTTGTTGTCTTTTTTATGACACACAGACACAGACTGCTTTTTTGTTATGTAACTTATGTATTATCCACTTTAATTTAGTTTTGGATACTCTAACTCCATTTTGTAATCATTTTTTGTTATGCAACCTATCTCATGTATTGTCCCTTTAAGTTTTGGATACTCTAATCCCATTTTTTTAATCAAATAATAGTAACATATTACTCTGCTGAAACTAGAGATCCCCGTACCAATTTTTTTTTTAATTTTTTAATTGACGAGTAAGGCATTAATCGGAATGATAATTTTTTCCCCTTAAATATAAAATCACATCATTACATTATCGTATACAAGAGAATTTGGAGAGACAGCTTTTACTCTTTTTTCCCTTAATTTCTCCATGCCCTACCTACTCTACACTTCTGAAACCCAACAGGCGTTATATTGTAGAATTTCAAAGTTAGTGCACTAAAGTTGATTTGGGCAAAAACTTCAAGGGGCAAAGCGTAAATAGTACACGTTTTTAATAGAATCATATCTAACAAGTGGTACAAGTTTCCTAACTTGATCTCATGTTGAAGACTTGAAATAATGAACTTTGTGAGTGAATGCAAGCATATGGTGTCACACTTAAATGTTTTTTTTTTTTTTTTTTTGGTGAAACGCACTTAAATGTTTATGTCAACCAGTGCGCAACATCTACTCTACCATTTGTTCGGCAGTGGGAATTGGGCTGGGGATCTTAGTCTTCTAATTGAACAACAACTTCGAAGTTTTTTTTCCCTTCCGATTCATACAGAAATTTTGTATTTCTTAAAGTCCTTCCTTTCTATAATCTCCAATTTCTATACTATTATTCTTTTACTATTTGCTTCATAGCTAATTAAGTTACTACTTTTGCGGCTTTCTCACCTTCACTCTTTGCATCCATGACCAGTATTTGAGGTTAAGAGCTCTTCAGAGGCAATCATACGCACATTACTTCTATGAAGCTACTGTTGGGGCTGGTCTTCCAATTATCAGCACTTTACGGGGCCTTCTTGAGACTGGTGACAGAATATTGCAAATTGAAGGTATCTTCAGGTTCGTTTTGAAACTATTTTTCTATCTCCACTTGTTTCTTTTTGTGGATTAGAAAACCTCACATCTCAGACTTACGGATTTCTGTTCTTGCACTCAGTCTTATATATTGTCCTCCCCCAGGCACTTTTTGCTCCCCGAGGAGAAAAATAAATTTAAAGAACGTCACTTCATGGATCACTAATGTCTATATGCTTTATTCATTTGAACTTATGCTTTCAACCTAAGGCATTGCCTCTGATTCTGCAGTGGCACTTTGAGTTACATCTTTAATAACTTCAAAGATGGACGGGTTTTTAGTGAGGTAGTAGCTGAAGCAAGGGATGCAGGTTATACTGAGCCCGATCCAAGGGATGACTTGTCTGGAACTGATGTTGCTAGAAAGGTACAAAGTACAGTATTTGACACATCTGCAACATTTTATTGTCATGTCTATAAAATCCTTCTTGAGGTTGATATCTGATGAGTTTCGATATTAAGAGATGCTTAGATTGAGAATTATGAGTATGGCTGTAATTGAATTGAACCAAATCAAATTAGAATAAATCCTCAATTTCTTCTCTAAAGTATTGGTCTTTCTCCTAAATGGTCTCTAGAGTAAGAAAATTATATAAGTAATTTCTTAAGTATTAGAAGTCATAATAAGTAGTTCTCTAAGTATTAAAAAATTTATCAAATTGATTCCTGAACATTAGTAATACTTGAGGAACTACATTGATGGTTTATTCAAACAAATTATGAGGATTTTTTTTTTTTTGAGTTTTATTTGTTCACATTAAACTTTGAGGCTCAAAATTATACATGAACTAGATTTCAAATTTGATTTACGATGTGTTATGTAAAGTTATCATGTATTTAATTTCAAGCTCAATTTGACAAATTAAAATTTTGAGATACTAAAAATCTTTGAAATATTTAAAACACAAAAGTTCAATCAAACTAATATTATTTTAAACAATTTCAAATATCTTGCTGATAATTGACCTTAAAATATCGAGTAGATCAGTAATTTTCCACTTTTTTTTTGCCTGTCTATAATTTATATGGATAAATATAAATCTCAAAATTTATAATTATATGTATAAAGAAAGTTATGGCTAACTACTATATTGGTATATATATGTTGGACGGTAGGCACATGACATGATGCCATGAGAACTAGTTAGACCATTTGGGATAATGACAATGTTATTTTGCTCAACGATAGCTTTTTTATGCTTAATTAATTCAATCCTCTTTACTTTGGTTGTGATTATTATTTGACATTAAAATTCCTGTGGTTCTACAGGTGATAATTCTTGCAAGGGAATCAGGTTTGAAGCTAGAGCTTTCTGATATTCCCGTTGAAAATCTTGTTCCAGAACCATTAAGAGTAAGAACCAATTTCTATTAATTATACTGTTCTGAGTTTTATAATTGTATACTATTGTTACCCTTAATATGAATATTTTGATGATTTCTTGCAGGTTAGTGCATCAGCTCAAGAGTTTATGCAACAATTGCCAAAATTTGACCAGGAATTAACAGAGAAATTAAAAGATGCGGAGAGTGCTGGGGAAGTGAGTAACTAGACATTATTCTGGAATCTAGATTAAACTATTAGGAAAAAAAAAATAGCTTCATTAATTGCTTCACCCACGCATGATCTATTAAAAAATATTTAAAAAAGAGTTATAAAGTCCTTTGTCTTTGATTAAAAAAAATTAGGCCACATGCTCAAACTGTCTAGTTTAAAACCTTTCCTGTTTGAAATTCAAAATGGGATAATAAAGGTGTGGCATTTCGAAAAGTCGGGACCTTATATTTGCTTAAGTCGTCTTTTATGGCATGAAAAGCATAATGATCGACTTCTGCTAAGTTTGGAGTACGGAGTAATTCTTGCACGAACACGTGTCCGTTAGACACAATTAATTAAAAACTCAAAATAAAATTATACTAATAACTTATAAGAAATTAAAGGCTTTGTTACCAGTTTCCATCATGTCACTTTTTCACTGCATAGCATTAATTTATGCTTAAGTTTTTTAAGAGTATGCATGTTATGTTTGAAGGTGTTGAGATACGTGGGAGTGGTGGACGTGACTAATCAAAAAGGAGTGGTAAAGCTGAGAAGATACAAGAAGGATCATCCATTTGCACAACTATCCGGATCAGATAATATTATTGCGTTCACAACAAGAAGGTATAAAAACCAGCCTCTAATAGTTCGTGGACCTGGAGCTGGTGCCCAAGTCACAGCTGGCGGAATATTCAGCGACATTTTACGACTTGCCTCGTATCTTGGTGCTCCTTCATAGATGTCATAGTGCAAGCATGTATTCTGTAGCATAATTCTCTCCTTTGCTTCTTATTGCAACTTTTAATGGGTGTGATATATGAATAAATCACTATTATAATAAATTAGTATTTTAGCCAGTGCAATGTACAGGATAAATATTTATTTTATATAATTATAATTTATAATAAATAAATAATTTTAAATTATATAAATTATATTATAATTAAAATTTGTAAAAGATAAATTTTTTTGAACATATAAATTATATTTTAAATTTATAATAAATAATTTATATTGTAATACAAAGTTATTTTTATCTATTGATAATTCTTTTTAAAAAATATTAAAATTTAATTTAGAATTAAAAATAAAAAAGATAAATTGATAGAGTGAAGAGGTTGAGAAAAATTCTTAAAAACGCTCTTATCAAAGAAAATTAGCTAAAACGCTATTGTGAAAAAATAATTCTTAAAATACTTTCATTCAAGATAGTTCTTCCAATTTATATATACAAAGGATAATTAGGATTTTAATGTAAGCATTACAGTTAAACTAAAATCAGTTTTAACAGATTTAGTGTTGTTTTCAACTTTAAAATTACTCGGAAATAATGTTTATTATTTTCTATACATGGAGAAAAGAAACAAATGATGATGATTTATCATGTAATTATTGTATAGGCGAACATAGGATGAATTTTTATGGCAAAAATGCTATCCTATAGTATGTATCATTTTTATTTTTTTTTAATTTTCTGGAGCTGTATCTTGTTTCAATCTTAGTATTAAAAAATATATAATTCAAATATTAAAACTTAAAAGTATGACATAAATATACATGCAAGGAGTTAAGAGCGGTGGTATCTTTAATGTGTGTTGTCCTCCCATGCATGAGTACGATGCCATTTTCTATCTTTAATTTTAAGAATAACTTAATATTAACACAATTAGTTGTAGTAAAAGTAAATTATAATTATTCTAATATTAGGAGTTCAAATTTTGATGTCATTATTTTAAGGAGAATTTTATTTGATTACCACCAGAGCATGAAAGATTAATCTCATAATCATGTATGTAAAAATATTAAAGGAAACAAAAAAGACATGACACTACCCTCATGTGGAATCAGAAGCGATGGAAGCATCATATGCATATAACAACGTGGTATTCCACTCTAAGTATAATTTTTATTTTTTTGGAGAAGGAAATTGCCAAAATTAAGTATTGAACCTGTCTTGTTCCAATATATAGTGGATTAGTCGTCAGTTACGGAAATGGATTAGACTTGTTCCAATATATTGTGTCTTGTTCCAATATGTAGTGGAATACTCAGTTGCGGAAATGGATTTAATGCATTAACACTTTCACGCATTCATAAATCTGAATTGTTGGATTAAGATCGGGAGGTTTGTATTTTAAATTTATATTTTAAGTTAGATTTATCGATATGATATATAAGTCATTCGATGTTCATCCAGCGATTTTGATACTGATGAACTGCGTCAATATGTGTATTCTGTGACTACAGTGGATCCGTTCATTACTTTCCCTGCAAGAACCTGTCAAATAAGAGAGAAGAAGCTTTCTGGATTCTGCCTACTCAGAGATAGGAAATTTGGTTCAGAGGATTCATTTGTTTTAAAGTTTCATATAACTGATTTTAATGGAATGATTTTTGAACTGCTAGAATATAATTGGGATATATGTATAAATTAATCCCACTCACAGATTTTATATTAGAATATCTAAATCCAAGGGTTATGTAGTTGTGTTTGACTGTTTTTGTTCGGTGACTCATATACAAGTGTATTGCTTTTATATAGAAAAATTTTTAAATATGTTTTTAGTTCTTTAAATTGCAAATTTGATTTTGGCCTCTCAAATTTAAAATTAATCTTTTTAGTTCCTGTAATTTGAAAAAAAAAAAAAAAACTAATTTTAGTCCATTTGTTCAAATGTCAATAAAGACTTCACTTACTTGGTTAAAGATTTACAAGTCATTTGCGTACCAACTTATCTTGATTTTGTATTCTTATTATGAAATCCTTAACACATGTCTGTTTTTCGTTCAAAACATTCATTCTAATGACGTTTGGATAAAGGGACTAAAACATTTTTTTTAAATTACAAGAACTAAAAAGAGCAATCTTAAATTTGGAAGATCAAAAACAAACTTACTCCAAATTTGAGGGACTAAAAATATATTTAAGTCACAAAAAAATTAATAAAATGAGGTATTTAACATATAAATTTAATTGAAATACAATGGTAACGTAAATTTTTTTTATAGCATTAGTTAATCATAAATTGATATATAATTAAAAATTGTTAATTTTATAATAATTATTTTAAAATTAATATCTATGATGTGATTTCTAATTAATTGACATTTACACCGACATACATCAAATTGAATAATGTATTTATATAATAAATTGTACAATAAATTTTCTAACAATAAAAAAAAGAGAAAAATGTGAGATATGATAGAAAATGTAATAGAGAAAGATAGAGAAAAAATATTACTATATAAATTATCATATGAATAACACGATTATGTGAAATTAAACTCTTTAATCTATGCCAATTATTAGTGATTTAGATTTGGATAAAGTACCCTTCAATTAGTTTGATAAGGTATTTAATTTATACGCCAAAAAACAATTAATTATGATTAGCCTTTGTTGATAAAAATTGTATCTTTTTTTTTTAACAGAACCATATTTTATTACTTAACATATATGAGAGCATAAATTTCGTATCAAACATTAAATGATAAAATTAACGACCCATAAATGTTTGTAATTTTTTGGATTATCAAAATGATTAATTATAACTCATCATTTGTCGTCATGTCAAACTACAAATACATAATTAATGATATTAATTTTTATTTTCGATGAAAATATTTCAACAAACATTAATGTAAATGTAATCTTTCAACAAACATCGGAAATAATAATTACATGAAGATTTTATACATGGAATCAAACAAATTGTATATAAAATAATAAATGAAAAATCTATAGCTGTTCCTTTAATTTTTGCCAGACATATATGTATGCACATTTTTTTTTATGCATTTAACTATCTTTAGAGAATAGAGATTACATAGCCAAACAAGACAAATTGAGCTTCAACCTTCTGTATAAGTGTTCATAGCCTGTCTTGTCCCACTAACATGGTCCAAATCGAAGGAACTTTTGATAGTTTAGGTTTAAGAAATAGACCCGATGTATTTTAAAAATAGGTTTGAGTTATATATACTTTGGGTTGTCCTAACTCGGTCCAATGTCATATTCTTTTAAAGTATATATAATTTTTAAACAATTATGTATTAATAATACAACTTCTTAATTTAATAAATAATGTTTTGTCTATCATGATATTATATTTATATTGATATTATTTATCTTAAAATATATATCATAAAATATACCTTAATTGTAGTTGCATACTTTTTTAGTTCTACGATTTAACTAATATAATGTTAAGATTAATATATTATGCTAATAAGTCGTGTTGACTCGATCTAGTCCCATACATTGTTGGGTCTTAATTGAGTCGGTTCAAGTTCACAAAAATGACCATACTAATGTTTCAAGTTAGATAGGTATACATTAAACTTGTCACACAAACACTTATCGCTTGATGGTGAGTAGTCGTACATGGTGGCTAGGGTTTGAAGGCATGTATGTAGAATGTCGATTTTCAAATCATGGCATGTGTAATGGAGCCCACGAGATGTGTTTTGTCATGAAAGTCACCTATCGACTTCGTCAATGTAGTTTATAAAGGCTTAGTCTTAAAATCTTCTCTCAATATATAAATTAGAATAATTATTTTAAATAAGTGTAACTTTAAGCATTTTTTTTAACGAGATGTTTTTAAGATTTTTTTTAATAAAAGTATTTTTAGAAAAAAAATTAACCTCCTATTTTTTTCAATTTATGTTTTTCATTTTTATTTCTAAATTAAGTTTCAATAATTTAAAAAAAATATTAATAATTAAAAATAACCTTATACTATAATATAAATTAATCATAAATCTAAAATATATTTTATATATTTAAAAATATTTATTTATTATAAATTTTTATTATATAAAATAAATATGCACATATTAAAATACTAATTCCGTAATATGCATAAACATGTAGACTACTCAACTGAAATAAAGGTCAGCCTCAGCGAAAGGAGAAAAACAGGGATACTGATAGCAAAATAAAAGATTATAACCAAAAAGACAAAAAAAAAAAAGGTAAACAAAGGATTTAAAAGTTGCTAAAGGGACTTCTTCATGCGGATGCTACATGATTAACTTTGAATTGTTCATGCTACAACTTCCATTAGATTAATTAGAATCCTCCATTTGTTTATTTGCTGTTGATTTACGCGGTATTGGCAATGAATTAGAAACATTAGAACTTACAAATGCTTGGTCAAAAAATATGGAACAAAGCAATATTACCTGCTGGGTATAACACAACTAAATGCAATAAATTTTCTTCTGATTGAAAAAATGTTGAAAAATATCATACAACTAACATTTCTATAATACTTCTCATCTAAGAACCCCAACCATGGACTAAAACCAATCCGCTAGCTTTAACAAAATCACTACTTTGTTTGGTACAATGGAATGGAGAGGAGAAGAGAAGAAATTTTTAAAAATATAGGTGATTTAGTTAAGTAGAAATAGGTAGAAAATTTTTAAAAATATTGTAGGTCTCACTACTTAGTTTTACTTTATTTCTCGCTTATTTTTATTCACTTTTTTTTATCTTTATTCTATTTCTCATTTTTATTTTATTTTATTAAATAATCTAAAATTTTAAATTATTTTTTTATCTATTTCTCACCTTTTAACTTATTTGTTACATATTTTTTTTTATCTATTTCTTTTTTCTCTACCAAACAAAGACCAAAAGACATCAGATTTCTACAATAGGAGATTGCGAGAACATAAGAAATCAACATTTAAAAAATAAATAAATTTTGTGATACTATTCGGTGATGTTGCGAGAACAAATATGAAACACTTACAGTTTTCTCACTCTCACCAATTCGATTCTCTCTCTCTCTGTTATTCTGAATTCTAATAGCAGCTTAACAACGCTATCCGGTCCTCCCAACTGCCCGTTTATTATCATTTTGTCACTGGCAATGAATCAAAGGAGTCTACAAAATCCTGAAGGTTTTGCGGGAATGCTTGTGTTATGGTGTAGATAGAAGTAAAACAATAAAACGGTAAGAGGAAAGACAAAGAGAATTAACGTGGTTCCGGTCAGTGTAAACTGCATTCATAAGGCAGTCATGAAAATTCTATTATTTTTCTTAAAAACCAGATAGAGTCTTGATTGTAATGCTTATACAACGAACAAACCCTTTTATCTTTTCCTAAATTACATACCAATAAGTCGTTCAAATTACAAGAAACACCAAATCGGGGGCCTTTTTTTTCCTTCAAAATTTGAGCTCCAAAATATTGGGTTGAGTAGTCATGATTTGAGTCAACCCGTTAACATAAAATTAAAGGTATCTCAACGGCCTGATAGAATTTCCGAGAAGGACATGTCATAAGTGCCTTCATAGATCATGTCATAACCTTCTTCTTCTTCATGGCTGGTAGTAGGCTTCCATTGCTCTACTACCAGAGGAACCAAGACATTCACTACACGCCCCATATTCGGCCTTTGGTGTGGTTCAGGAGCAGTGCAATGGCCTGCCAGCTCAGCCACTTTATATATGCTCTCCATGGTTTCCTCGTCGGGGTTGAGAGTTTGATCAGTTGCCATTGAGATATTTTCCATGTCAATTAGTATCCTACGGAACCATGAAACTAAATGACACATTTCATCAGGCACAGTATTGTCTAATGCCTTTTTACCGGTAATCAGTTCCATCAAAACTACTCCAAATGCGTACACATCTACTTTGGTCGTCACTCTTCCAGTAGCTGCCAAGAAACAAGATCGCATTAATTACAAATAATGGAATAGGCTAGCATAAACTTAATGCAACCAATCAAGTTTGATGCAAAAAGAATCTAGCCCAGTTTTTTTTTTTTTTTTTGGTGAACTGGAGAATCTAGCCCAGCTAAAACTGTGTATTTCTACAAAAATATTAAACCACAGGAAGGAAAAGGGGTTTTCTAACTTACCCAAATAAAAATGGGTTTATACAAATTTTAATAGATAATTAGTGTAATTCTTTATGTATTTAAAGATAGTTGATATAATTTTTTTATTATGTTAAAAGAACAACTCAAATTTTCTATTTAACATATGTTTAGATAATGATAAGAATAATGATATTATTATTATCATTTAGATTTAAAGATATTATCTCTCTTTTAAGATTATTATATAAGTTTTATAAACAAAAGTTCTTGAGATGACAAGAATTGATGAAGCCTAAAGAGATGAGCTCAAAACCTTAAATGAGAGGGGATAATGTAAAGAAAGAATTTCTTGAATTTATCAAAAAACTTGTAATTTTACCTTGAGATAATAAATATTTATTAAGACAGATACATAAGAGTAAATAAAAAAATATTGAATCATGTTAAATTTATGTCCTGCTATTTTTATTTATGGTATATATCTTTTGATTCCCATTCTTATTATGGATGAAAGAGTTTATTTTTCATTATATATATCACTTGCCTATGATATCTATCACTTTTTATTTCCATCTTTTCTTTCTTTTTTATTTTTCTCTTATTTTCCACCCAATGTTGTGGACATTTATCTTGCTCCTCTAAAAATACTGCAAACGCAGTGGAGTGGAACAGAGTTTTAGGACATGCTTTTAAAAAGCACAAACGTATGCTAGTGGAAATGTGAAATTCAAAATTAAAGAACTTTGCAACTAAAGACACGTCAGGGCACTGACGAACACAACAGTAAATGGTAACAGAGGAGAGAACTGCAACGTTGCCACTTAAACCTATGACAAAATGCAGTAAGAATATTTCTAAATAAAATAATGCTATATATAGTACGGAAAGAATTTGTACGAAAACACACCGAGTTTAAAATCAACGAATGATGATAAGCATGATCATTTAAAGGGAAGAGAGGATGAAAATCATTCTCCAATAGAATATCAACACATAACATTCGTTAACTTTCGCATGGCTAAAATTCGTATTAATCAATTTCCTTCTAAATATTCCTAACCAATCCTCGTCATTGTTAAATAAAAAATGTTTTTAATGCCTTTTATTTTCCATCATATTAACAGCATATCTGGTTTTTCCTTTAATAAATTATTAAATATCGGGAGAATGTAGCAAAACTCATTCACTAATTCAAGATTTAATCTAATCAGAGTATTCGTCAGATCAGATAAAAAAGGGTAATTGGGAGCCGCCACTTGTAGCCATCCATCTATAAATGCCAGAGCATATGATGTGTCCTGAAACCATCCACACAGGAGTCTTTGGGAAAACACAAAATTTACCTAGAATAAATAATCATGAAACAAAAAAATAAAATGCAAATATACCTGACCATTATGAGCAGAAAAACATCAAAGTTACTAGTAGTTTAAAAAATATATAGCAATTGAACATTAATTATTTTCCTTCCAACTGTTATTTTGCACGCTGCTTTTTTAAGCTAAGTATGGCATAGATAGTTATAACCAAAAAAGGAATAAATAAAAACTCAAAAAATTAAGACAATCTTATATTCAAAGGCTTTCCATACCGGCATATTCAGGTGCCAGATATCCAAATGTTCCAGCCACTCGTGTCTCGACAGAATCCTTCCCATCTGGCGCAATATTTTTAACCAAACCAAAATCTGCAACCTTGGCTCTCATGTCATCACCCAATAATATGTTTGAGGGTTTTAAGTCCCTGTGAATGAAGCTTTGCTGAGCTAGGCTGTGCAAGTATTCCACTCCACGTGCTACATCCAAAGCTATTGCTGTCCTTTGTTTCCAAGTCAAAGGAGCACGGCCATTTTCACGCCAATAAAACAGATGTTGTGTTAATGTCCCTTGAGGCATATACTCGTACACCAAAAGCCTTTCGCTGACGTTAATGCAATGTCCTAAAAGACCCACCAAATGCCTGTGCCTGACTTTACTGAGACATGCAATCTCTGCTTGGAACTCATTCATTCCTTGACTCCCCGTAGCACCAGATTGCATCCTCTTCACAGCAATTTTACTTCCATCATGAAATTCCCCTTTATAAACAACTCCAAATCCTCCCCTACCCAAAATGTTATCTTCACTGAAATTATTCGTTACTTGCCGAAGAACTTGGATTGACATGGTTACACTTGCAACCTCAAAACTTGGAACACCTTCTTTTCCGTTTTCTAGATTATCAACCCTTCCGAATTTGCACCGCCAGTTTTTTACATGGCACATGCGAAAGACATACAGCACCATTGCAATGAAAAATACAGCAACAATGGCTACACCTGCGATCCAAGCAGGTGACAGTGAAGAACCACTTGACGTTACGTTTAGACTTCCACTGGGTGGTTTCACTGCCGTTGATGGAGTAGTTCCACTGCCGCGGCCACTTGCAGAACGCTCAAGCCAAACGTTACCTGAAGCACTGAACTTCACCTTGGTTGAGAACTTGGGAATTTCACCAGATAGGTTGTTATTCGAGACATCCAGAACCCAAAGCTGAGACAAATTTGTCAAGCTCCCTGGTATTAAACCAATCAAATTATTATCATTAAGATACAAGTTCCTCAAATCAGTTAAGTTGGCAAATGCAGGTGAAATGGTTCCCGTCAAATTCCGCTTCGCCAAATTCACCGTAATAACCTTCCCGTCTGAGCACACAATGTAACGCCAATCTTGACAAGGATCGTTGCCTGTCCAGTAATGGGGATACCCAAAATCTGCAGCAATATCAAGCAAAGTGGTGATCTGAGAATCACAGGGTTTCTGACAAAAGTTATTACCATCGAGAGTGACCTTCACACCTTTCCCAAAGGAAGGAACAGGACCCTGAAGCCAGTTGTAATCCAAAGAAACGTTCTTCAGGCTAGGCAGGGACATCAAAGAAGGTGGAACCACCCCAGTTAAAATGTTGTCATGAAGCTGCAATCAAACAAACTGGTACAGTTTGACAAATCAGGGATGGGACCCATGAAGTAGTTATTACTAAGCCACACCTGAGACAAGTGGGTCATCGAAGAAAGCACCTCGATGGAACCCGAAAACCCAAACCCATCCTTCTGAGTGTTGAGCCATAAATGCCGAATTTCAGATCCCGCAAAGGACTTGGGCAAGCCCCCAGTGAGGTTGTTGTAAGAGAGACGAAGCTCCTGCAAACTCACGAAGGAGTCGAATACATCCGGCAAAGTACCCACGAGGTTTGCGTTTCCGAGGTCGAGTTCGACGAGGTAGGGGGACTGAGTCAACTCGGTGGGAATCGTCCAGGGAGCTAGGTTGATATTGTCGGTCATGCTGAGGGTTTTTAAACTAGTGAGCCCCAGGAAGCAACCGGCGGGGACGGAGGTGAAGTTGTTGGCGTCGAGGAACACGGTTTCGAGCATGGAGAGGTTGGCCAAGGAGGGTAAGCGCACCGGAGAGAGCGTTGTTCTGGAGATAGAGGGCAGGTGAGTTGGGAGAGGGAGTTCAGATTCGGAGGGAGGGTTCCGCTCAGTGACTGGGAAGCCAGGTCGATTAAGTCTACTCTCAATGAGCCGTTGATCTCCCTGCACCTCACGCCCATCCAATTGCAGAGGCTGCTGCCCGACCACCCCGTCGGCGTTGGGCTCAGGGCTTTCGATAGCTTAACATATACGCTCCGTCGTCGGCAATGGCGGTGCATAATAGACTGAAACACAGCAAGACTTTCGCGACAGAAACTAGAGCTTTCGATTTTAATTTCGGGTCATCCATTCAGAGCACCGATCAAGTATGGTGTTGTGTTGTGTGTGACAAGTATTTGTACAAACTCCAGAACAAGGGAATGAAACAAAGAAGATGATAACTGCGCCAACCTCGTGTGTCAGTTATATGGTATTGCCTCTCATTTTTTTAAAGAGGAATGGCGTTTGTTGTTAAAAGTTTCTACGAAATCATCTTAGACTTCAGAAGTTCAGAGTCGTTGATTTACTATGTTAGACTTCGGAGTTATTGATTAAAAAACGGGGAAGACTTCAAAGTCCTCATGGATTTGGATTCTCTAACGTTGAAGCGGAACTCGCGGTGCCGTTCAGATAATTTGGACCGTTGGATTATTGATATGAACCAGATATTGACACGTGTGAATAAAATTTTCAATGAAATTTTCGTTTACTATAGTCTATAGAGGAAGCTTCACTTCACCTTCCACGGCCATGGAGGTTGCCAAGGATCTCACGTGCACTGTACGACGGCGTGCCGCACGTGGTGTGAAGGAGATTGTTCTTGAGCTGCTCCGGCAGTGCAAAGAAGCTCAAGTTGGAGACCTTGAAGTCGTCGTCAAGAGGAGGTTCTGCGGCTTGAGTCGCGGTGGGTTGCCGTGGCAGAAGCGAAGAACAGAGACGAGTTGTCAGAAGCGCTGTGGACTCCGACAGCAGCACGTGCCGGGAGATTCCCGCGAATTTTTAAAAGTGATATACAAGTAAAAAGCAGGTTAATGGTTCTTTATGAATCTTTAATCTTATGATGAAGATGCTTATGAAGATATTGATGCAGCTAACTATGTGACATGTAATTCACCTTACGATACAGGTGTGGAGGTTCTTGGATCTACTGATTTAATTGCTGACGTATGGGAAGTGGGAACAAAAGTGCTCTTATGATGACTAGTTCAGTGGACTATTAGGTCAATATAAATTGAAAAGAGAAGTTGTCACTGGACAGATCTGGTCCATGCCAAAATACAATAGTAGGAACTAGGAAGCAAGGGACTAACATAAGGAGAGGTTGTAGTACTCATACGGATCATGTTCAACGAAGAATTCAGGAAAACGTTTTCAGATGTAGGCGATTAAGCAATGAAAGAAAAAAAATTGCTGTAAGTTCAAAAAGGTGCAGCATGGTATCTAGTGACATAATATCTCAAAGATTAGAATGAACTTCTGATTAATATCCCCAATAAATAGGTTTTTCATTTGGGATTTACTTTACCTGCTTTCCTTGTAACTAGGCTTATTTCCAATTTGTTCCTAAGCCAGGAATTGCTTTTACTTTTGGGACTTGAGATTGTAATCAGTTACATTTTATATGTGGCTTGTATTTTTTCCCATTCATGTTTTGTATGTGGGTTGCAGAAAGTATAATTTTGTGGAACTTTCAATATGTAAAATTACAGTTGCCTTGCCAATTACATTGTTGCTTTTCCACTTAAGCTTGAAACCAAGACACTATCGAGGTTCAAAGCTATTATCGAGTTTAAAATTTGTGAAAGAATGAAATTATAGATGTAATTAATGGAGGCAAAATTTAGTCCCAAACCTATTATTATTAACTGAATAACTGGCACATAAGGTGTTAAAAAGAAAAGGTTGGTAAAGGATATAAAACCACAGCAAAACTGAACTGCATAGAGCTTCTTTAGTGGTGGTGATTAGTGATATTCCTATTTCAATAAGGCAATAAACCAACTTGTTATTAATAGTGATTATTATAAACCGGTGTATTCTTGCTGAAACCATTTTAAGAAGAGCATGTTCCAAAGTCTCACTTTCAGTTTCACAATTTTTATAGCATAATTACTTATGATTAATTTTTAGGATTTCTTTGCCAGTGGTGAATGATATTAAAAACATTGATGCAAATGCGCACTCTTGGGAATCCTATAAAAATTGAAGGTGCTGAGCTATGAAGTACGGACTCCAACATGGACATGGACACTGGGATACGGTTAAAGTCTAAAACATAGGACACGAGGACATCGTATATATATATATATATATATATATATATATATGATCAACATGACAAAAATCTAAATTGGTAATTAAGATTTGTATATTCATCTTAAAACAAGTTGTTAAACTTTACAATTTCATATGATAATAAGCCTCACAAAAAAATAATAAGACACATCATTTCCCAATGCAAGAACTTTGTCTCTTTACAAAAAAACAACTTGCTAAGTTCTTTAATAAAAAGCCTCACCAAAAAAATACTAAGAGGCATCATCAATATAAAGAAAATTCCAAAAAACAACTTGCTAATCTATCTAAGCCATTTCCCTTCCTTCTCGATCATCAACATTGAAAAACATAGCTTCTAACTTAGGTTCATCAAAGGATAGAAATTAAAAAAAAAAAACAGAGTAATGAAAGCACGAACCCAGAACCCTCAAAGGTCGGAAGTCGTAACAACTAAGTAGAACAGCAACATGAATGAACGTTGAACAGAGAGTTCCAAACAGTGACGTGAACCAGAGATGCAACAACACAAAGTAAAAATGCAGCAATGTGAAGCAGAAGAACGCAGAATAGTGATGCCAACGAGAGACACAGTGACGCCAACCAGAGACACAGTGACGCCAACCAAAGATGCAACGACGTGAAGCAGAAGAACACAGAACAACGATGCCAACTAGAGACACGGAACAGCAACACGAAGGAAAGCGAAACAACGACGCGAACGAGCACAAACGAGATGAATGCAGATGCAGGAGAACTTGTGGGAACTTGCAGAAGGGAAAATGAAGCGTATACAAGAAGCTTGTGGAGAAACTTTTACACTAAAAGGTTGAAAAGAAAATTTATTTATTTTTATGATTTAATTTTTAAATTTTAAAAAATAATTTGGCAAAAAAAGAAAGGAAAATGTGTCTGAATTGTGTCAAGCCAAATAAGTCATGTCTGATCCATGTCTTAGTTGGGAATAATTTTTTTTTCGACATCGTAAAGAGGTGTCTGCAGGGTGTCCAAGCGGTGTCGGTGTAGGAGACGTGTCGGACACCCCGACACCTCCTTCATCCATCGTGTCTGTGCTTCTTAGGTGCTGAGTACTTTAATTCCATCCGTAATCATGCATCTCCAATTGACATATCTTTGATAATGTGGTTGACTCCTACCGAGGGGGGGTTGGTATATTGAAAAGCTAGAAATTGCTATGGGAACAAATTCAAGACAAAGCCGTGCATCATAAAAACTATACTTATTGTGGTAGAATCTAAACCTATAGATAAAGGAAATACATTTCTCGGTAACCACTTTTTGGTCTCCACTTTTGTTAGACCATTTTGTCCCTAATAATACTTCAAACTTAATAATTAATCCTATTTTTTCTTCACTTTTTTTGGGCACCCTTCTTCCCACATAAGTGAGTTATAAACTTATCCTCCTCTCTCACTATATGTAAGTTATACTTTCACATTGTTTCTCTCCCCCAGTTCTTTCTTCCTTTGCATCCCGTGAAACTTTTCTCTCTCATCAATTGTCAACATCCATTGCCTGAAGGTATAATATCAACTTTACATTTGTCTTCAATTTGATGGTGATGCTTATCACCAAATTTTAAGTTTTTCTTTCTTCTTCTTTTTTTACTTGTCTTTCTTCTCAATTTCATGATTCTTCTTCTTCTTGCTATTTCTATTTATACACTTTTTTACGTGTTTCTTCTGGTGTTTTATATCGTATAAAAGTTGAGTGGCCTAGAGCATAAGAAGAAAAAGAAGAAAACAGGTCTCACTCTTATTCTTCTTTAAAAAAAGGGGAAAGATATTATACAAATATAATTAAATGCAACAATTATAAAAGTAGATTGATGATTTAAATTCATATTTTGCATATATGCATTGGAATTGTGAAAGAGGACATTCTAATTTTCCTTTATTAAAGGAAAAACTTCATCTCTCTGGTGAACATTTTCTCTCTCTCTCTCTCTTTACACATTTTAAAAATTTTATTTGTCTTCTAATTCATCAATGAGATGGAGTGTTAGTAATTATTGTTTGAGTGTGCAGGAACAAAATTTAATTGGGAAAGAGGAATCAACATGTCACATCACTTAGTCTTTTTGTCTCTTGCTTTATCATAAGGTGTTGCAGCAAAAACCTTCACTCTTCTCACTGTAACATGTAAATTTGATGTGTTTTTCAATTTTTTTTTGCTTTTAACAAAATTTAAAATTTATAAAATATATTGCAATCAACTTTGGCATGGTTGTTTTCTTCTTTCTCTCATAACAATTTTATTGAGGGAGAAAAAGTTTAATGGGTAGTTTTGGTGATTTGTTATAACGTGGGGTAGTAAGATCAGTTATTGGTGGTTACACTATTGGCGGTTACACTAGCGTGACTTAAGGAAACCACTATTTTGATTTTGAAATTAAAATATTTAAAAAATCACCTTTTTTGTTAGGTCCCCACTATTCAACAATATTTCAAGGTGCTAAATTTTAGAGTTTAGTTGTTTTTGAATTTATAATTTTTGAATAAAAATTTGAAACTATTGCAGAATTTATAAATTTTGAATTCAAATTAATGTTAGCATATTTAATATTAGTATAATACTAAAATTTTTATGTGTCAATAGATTCTAAGAGATAAATTCATTGACCAAAAAGTATAATTTTCTTGAATTTACTGTCCTAAAAAATTACGTTTGACTTATTTACTTCAGAACTATTCATATTATTTAAGTTCTAACAATATTTATATATATAAAAGATGACTATAAAATATAATGAATTATATGAATCATATATAGTATTTTTACAATTCGTTGGCTAAAAATAGAAGTTTATTCCTTTTCTATAAAAATTGAAAAAAAAAAAAAGTTAAGCTACTTACATAATTTAATCTTAAATACAGAAAATAAAAAATATA
Source organism: Spatholobus suberectus (assembly GCA_004329165.1). Taxonomy (NCBI): domain Eukaryota; kingdom Viridiplantae; phylum Streptophyta; class Magnoliopsida; order Fabales; family Fabaceae; genus Spatholobus; species Spatholobus suberectus. Next base: position 55,978,969 of record CM014737.1, on the reverse strand, counting down.
AAAAATGAAAAAAAGAGATAGAACAGTGAAATTTTGTTATTATTAAATTAGAGTATATTTTCTTAAGAATGACTTAATTTCTTAATTTATTCTTTCTTAAAGAATTATATTTTATCCTCTTTTTAATTTTAGATTCAAATTCTTTTAAAATTTAGATTTAAATTGTTTTAAATTTTTTATGTCCTTATTCAAAATAATCTTAAACATTTTTCTCTCATTATTTTTTGTGAAACTAAAAGATTCTACTTGCCCTCATTTCCAGTGTTGTGCAATTTCATGTTGCAACAAACTGCAAGCATGCAATATATTTCCACAGTTCCTCTTTTTTTTTAAATTTCCTTTTGGTTACTTTTTTAAAATTTGAAAAAAATATTATTAAGCACCTTCATTTTGAGAATTATTTCTTTTAAAATAAGACTTATTCAGTTATTATAAAGGTTTTAAATATATTTTTACTAAAGAATACTTTTAAAGAAATGCTTCAATAAGCAAGTCCTATAATTATTAAAAAAATATTTGAGTTAATTATCCTTTCATAAAATATTGAAGAAATTGTTATTGTTATTCTACTTGTGGAACATAGATAGTTCAATTTTTTTGTACATAAGATACAATGTCAGTGGTGATCAAGCATAATAAAACCTATGAAACTTCATTTATCTAGAAAAAATAAAAAAGAGAGAAAAAGGAAAGTAACTTTACAACTAACTACACACACTTAATCATATTCTTATTTTTTAAATGCTGATAGTTTTAAAGATATTAATTAAGAAATTAAAAATTATATATTTTTTTGATATATTTTTTTTACTCGCTATTATGAGGATATTCAAAAACTTAATGACATAGTTATCAGCCATTTCCCAGGAGAAGAACATGATTTATTATCATTTGATGAGGTTGAAGGGGACACACACAACTTATATCAAAAACAATACTTGCATTCCATTACCCCAAGTGGTTTGTCACTGCATATTCTAAAGGTTAAAAAAGGTGCCCAATTGATGTTGTTATGAAACGTAGACCCTAAATTTGGCCTATATAATGGGACAAGGTTACAATGTTGTGGATTTTTTATGAATATGTTAGATGTCGAAATCCTAACAAGCCACCATGCTAGAAGAAGAGCTTTCTTACCCAAAATTAAACATAAGACAATAGAAAGTGTATGACTTCCCTTTGTGTTTATTAGAAAGCAGTTTCTTGTGAAACTAGGTTTTGCAATTACCATAAATAAGTCACAGGGACAGACCATACCCAATGTTGGAATTTATCTTTCATGACACTTTTTAGTCATGGTCAATTATATGTTGCTTTATCAAGATGTGTTTCTCAAGCTTCCACAAAAATCCTTATTAAAGAAGGAAAACTTGAAAGGGAAGATGAAAACTACACAAAAAATATTGTTTTCAAAGAAATTTTGTTATCTCAAACTCAGGTATTGTCCCATTTCATTTACTTATATACATTTACCTTATTATTTTATTAAATTAGGCAAAATTTGACTAAACAAAAACTAAATTTTATTATATATATATATATATATATATATATATATATATATATTGATTAAAAGCAAATTAAGATTCAAGGAGATCTTCCAATTATATCAAGAGTTAAAAAGAAAGCATTTGGACATGTATTTTGACAAACAGGTAAGTTATATGATATCTATTTATTTCTTATTTTGATTTTTTTTTTCAATTTTTCAATAAATTAACTTATATTTTCTAGGAGGGTGAATTTGAAAAGCTATGAAATATTTGGAAGGACGACTATTCACTCACAACAATTTGCCTTATTGATATTAAGGTTAAATCAAATTTTATAGCAACATCTTCATATTATGTCATTATCAATCTAGTCAGTTTTTATTTTATTTATTGTAGGTTCATCGTCTATAAATTTATTCTGTTGGATGGGGTTCGACAGTGGTAGCAGATAAAACTCAACTTTGAAAAATGGTAAAAAGAGAACTATTGGCTCAAAAGATAGATAGGTAATATAATAGGATCACTTTGAAATATTTTATTTGTGCGAATTTAATTGATGCAGAAATGTAATAGTTATAATAAAAGCACAAAGCCATCATTGCATTAGTTCTAACATTTTTTTCATTTTAAATCAATTCTAACTCATATTTTTTTTTAAATATTAGGAGATTTGAAAATTCAATATCAATGACAGCTATCATATCAACAATTTTCATGAAAAACAAAATATTTGCATTCTTGAGGTTAGTTTTCTGATTAACTATAAAATTATATGATATATGTAAACTATGTCATATTTATGCATGACATTGTATGATATTATTTTGTAGTTTTTCAAAACCCAAAAAATTATGAACGATGTGCTCTACAAAGAATTGAGAAGCACCCTTGAAAGGTAAATAATTATTCCACTATATTATTTTTAATTTCATTGGTATGCTTTCTTACATATTGTACTAAAATTAATGACAAATTCAATATTTTTATGATAATTGTAGGGAAGCTGAAAATCGTCTGGAAATGCAGTCATTATTTGGTCTCCCAATTAAGGAAGATTTATGATTACAAACCAATATTAATTGTACATAAATAATATCCTTTCTTTCACTTTTATGCACAATGTAATATTTCTTACATATTTTTTTTCTCTTTTAATAATCAAATTTCTTTATACTATAACACTACAATCCTGTGCAATTCAAAAAAATGATATATAAAATTATGATATTACCATACACAATAGAGGCATAAGAATAAAAAAATGCGTATAGATAAATATCTATCTCGAAAAATAAAATTAATATATATGTCAATGTATAATTATATAAATCATTACAAATATGAAATTTAACACACTAAAAAAATGTTAGTGTAATAGAAATGCGGACACACAGACGTGGCAGCACCTGTGTTTCCGCTAGTATATATAACAGCCAAAAATTATGAGCCAAATTGCTAATTCTATTACCATACATGACAATACATATTGACATATTCCACTCAAATCTTTGCAAGACAAATGTGAGCCCTTCCCGAAAGTAGCAGTTATTTTCATTCCCAACTAGTTACTCTATATCACACTCCTTCGGCACCCTACAAATATCCCTCCTCTGTTCCCTCATTGCTTGAACCAATTTCTCAGCCATTTCCAAATCACCAAACTCAACATAAGCAGAATTGTGTATAAATCATTGAGGACTGTGGTTTCCAGTAATCGACCTTCAATAAAGGATAATCTCTGGAATTTGCAGTACTCAATGCAAGTTCAAGAGGTTAGGACCAGCAGTGCAAACCTCATTACAAAAATGTATACTTGCGGTAATAAAATTGTTTGCACGCAGTTCATAAGTTATTTAATTATAAAGAATCAATGGTATTGTAAATATATATATAATTTCTAAAAAAAGGCCAGCATTTTACAATATTACTGCTATTTAAGTACGTACCAAATTTTTATTTAGGTTCCTAATCAATCCCTTGTTGCCCCTCCTTTCATCAACCTTTATGGGGACAACTTTTGTTTAGATCATAGGTCCCGTATAGTCTGTCAACGAAGTTATCCTATGTTATAAATTATAATGATGAAAAAAAATGAGAAGTGTTGAACAAAACATGATTCTGCACAACATTAAGGTGGAACATTCATTCATGTAAGTTTGAACAAAACACATTATCAAGGGTCACAAAACTCGATTGTTCTTTTAAGTACTTATATTGTTATTCAATCAGATCCTTTGACAACCTTTTAACAACAATAGAGGCCACAACATAATTAATCAGCAGTCCAAGTCTACTAGACTATATCTCGTACTCTTCTGTTGTATACTACTCAACTCGACTTCTAAGGCTTTGTTACCATTTTCCATAATGGCATTTTTTCACTGCGTAGCATTAATTTATTAAGTTTTTTAAGAGCATGTTATTTTTGAAGGTCTTGAGATACGTGGAAGTGGTGGACGTGACTAGTCAAAAAGGAGTGGTAAAGCTGGGAACATACAAGAAGGGTTATCAATTTGAACAACTATCGGATCAGATAATATTATTGCGTTCACAACAAGAAGGTATAAAAACCAGCCTCTGATAGTTCGTGGAGCTGGAGCTGGTCCCCAAGTCGCAGCTGGCGGAATATTCAGTGACATTTTAGGACTTGCCTTATATCTTTGTGCTTCATCATATATGTCATAGTGCAAGCATGTATTCTGTAGCATAATTCTCTCCTTGGCTTCTTCTTGTAACTTTTAATGGGTATGATATGAAATTATGAATAAACCACTATAATCATATTACAGTTAAACTAAAACTAGTTTTAGCAGATTTTGCGTTGTTTTCAATTTTAAAATCACTCACAAAGAATATTTATTATTTTTTTACATGGAGAAAATAAACAAATGATGATGATAATAATTATGATTTATCAAGTAATTAGAGTATAGGCAAACATAGGATGAATTTTTATAGCAAAAATGTTATCTTATAGCTTGTATCGTTTTATTTTTCCTTAAATTTTCTTGAACTGTTTAGTATTAAGAAATATAAAATTCAGGAGGTTATCTAACTTACTTAAAATAAAAATGAGGTTAAACAACCTTATTTAAAATGTTTGATACAATTAATACCTGCAATCAACTATTTTAAAGTAAATCATAAAATTGTACTAATCATTTTCGATGAGATTGTTTAATCTCATTTTTATTTGAAATAAGTTAGACAATCTCAAATTTTAGATATTAAAACTTAAAAGTATTTTCTCTTTGTACATATAACTACTTATCTATCTGTTTATCTATTCTTAGTATTAAAAAATATAAAATTCAGATATTAAAACTTAAAAGTATTCTCTCTCTCTCTCTCTTTATCTATCTATCTATCTATCTATTCTTAGTATTAAGAAATATAAAATTCAGATATTAAAACTTAAAAGTATTCTCTCTCTCTCTCTCTATCTATCTATTAAACTAAGTTTAAAACAACAATAATATGAGGGGCAAATTTTAATTAGTGTGTATCCTGCCATGCATGAGTGCGAGGCTATTTTCTTTCTTTAATTTTAAGAATAACTTAATATTAGCATAATTAATTGTAGTAAAAGTAAATTAGAATTCTTATTTCTAATATTAGGAATTCAAAATTTGATGCTATTATTTTAAGGAGAATTTTATTTGATTACCACCAGAGTATGAAAAATTAATCTCATAATTATGTATCTAAAAATATTTTAAAAAAATGACGTGACCCTCATGTGTAATCAGAAGCAATAGAAGCATCATAGCATATAACAATGCGGTATTGCACTCTAAGTATATTTTATGCTTTTTTTATTATTAGTTTTTTTATTTTATTTTTAGGAAAGGGGAGTGCCAAAATTAAGTATTGGAGCTGTCTTGCCCAATGTATAGTGGATTAGTGGTCAAGAATCAACTACTCCGTTACTTTCCTCGCAAGAACCTGTCAAATGAGAGGGAAGCCTTTTGGATTCCGTCAACTCAGACAGGAAATTTGTCTGAGAGGATTCATTTGTTTTAAAGTTTGATATAACTGATTTTAATGGAATGGCTTTTGAACTGTTAGAATATTATTGGAATATATTTCTAAATTAATCTCACAGATTTTATATTAGAATGTGTATATCTAAATCGTGGGTTGTGTAGTTGTGTTTGGCTGTTTGTGTTTGGTGACTCGTATGCAAGTATATTGCTTTTATTAGTTTATAAACAAAAAATAATAATAAAATGAGGTATTTAACATATAAATTTAATTGAAATACAATTACAATGATGATGTAAATGTTTTTATATAGTCATAATTAATTATAAATTGATATATAATTAAAATTATTATTTTTTATAATAATTATTTTAAAAATAATATCTGTGATTTCTAATTAATTGACATTTTCACTGTCATATATCAAATTGAAATTGTAAAATAAATTGTATAATAAATTTTACATGAATGAGAGAAAAAGAGAAAAAATACAGAGAAGTGTGAATTATGATAGATAATGTGATAAAGAGAGATAACTACAGAGAAATAGTATTATTTTATGAATTGTTATATCAATAACACAATTCTATCAAATTAAACTCTTTAACATATTCTAATTATTAATTATTTGGAATTTTGGATAAAGTACCCTTCAATTAGTTTGATAAGGAATTGAATTTTATTTTTTTTTGACAAACCAAAATTGGATATTATTCATTCAAAACGACTTTTTCTACATCAGACAATAGAAGAGATTCCACCTGATGTGGTACATCCTCTATCCAGTAATGTTCATGAAAAATAAAAGCCAAATTGGCTAAAGAATCTGCAACCCTATTTCCAGTTCTCTTCACAAAGAAGAGCTTAAAAATAGCTACATATCTACTAAGCACCTTGCAGTCTTCCAAAATACCATCAAAGTAAGTAGATGGACCCTCCTTATGCCTCTTCCACGCTTGCTCTAGTACCAGACAATCTCTCTCCATACAGAAACAGTTAAAACACAAAATTGTTGCTACCTGTAGGGTCCACCTCATACACAAAGCTTTAGGCTTCAGCTACCTTTGGTTGCAAACAGTTCTCAACAAACTTCGTGGCAACTGCTAAGACTTTCCCCTCATGATTCCTGCGGATAAAACCAAATCCGGTTCCTGGCAGGGTGATCGAGTAAAGTGGGTCAATTTTACAAATCATTTATTAAAATAGAGTTGTTTTAAAACATATTATTAAAGTGGGATGATCAACACTTAAATTAGCGTTTCTCATTTTACGTCGGCATTTTTATTATTTTTTTCATTTAACTGCAAAAGGGCCAGGTGATTGTCACGTAGGATATTCCAGTGACAGTAGCATTTTTTGAAAATGCTATTGTTACTGGGATATCTCACGTGGCAGCCGCTTAACACACAGTTGACAGTGTTGATAGACACGTGTGCAACACGCTAGTACTACTTGTGTTTTTACTTTTTAATTTTTTTCTTAAACCAAGAAAAATGCAAGTTTTTTAAATTTGTATTTATTTTTTTAAAATTTGGAAAACGTTTTCCATTTTTTTTTTAAAACAGAGAAGAACACAAATTTTTAAATTTGTATTTATTTTTTTAAAATTTAAAAAACACTATTTGTATTAGTGTTAACACTTTTTATATTATTTAAAAAAAAAAACGAATATGCTAGTCACTGCCGAGGAAAAGTTGGCCATTGAATTGGCATCCATTTATCTTCAGAAGAGCCCACCATCACCAGTCCGATGCTGTTGACACAGTGCCTAGCTCTTGATTACTTTTCATCCAAGCAGCATGCCCCTAAAGTATCCGTGAGCGAATAGTGCACGGTATTTGTTTTTTTTTTTAAATAATATAAAAAATGTTAACATTAATACAAATAGCGTTTTTTAAATTTAAAAAAAAAATTAAAAACTTGAGTTCTTTTCTGTTATAAAAAAATAAATTAAAAATAAATGTTTCCAAATTTTAAAAAAATAAATACAAATTTAAAAAACTGGCATTTTTCTCCATTTTAAAAAAATAAATTAAAAAACAAAAATGCTAATAGTATTAGCGTATGGCACATGTGTCCACCAACACTATCAACTGTGTGTCAGGTGACTACCACGTGAGATACCCTAGTAGTAGTAGCATTTCTTGAAAATCTACTGCCACTGGTGTATCTCACGTGACAGCTACCTAACCCTTTTTGCAGTTAAATGACAAAAAATAATAAAAATGTTGACGTGAAATGACTAACATGTTCTAGCATTAACCATTCCATTTTAATAATATATTTCAAAACAACTCTACTTTAATAAATAGTTTATAAAACTAACTCACTTTCATTAATCAGCCATTCGCCCTTTTTTATAGCTGCATCAAAATTAACTTTAAAACTTACATCCTTTGCCGGTGGCTTCCACCTAGAACTTTGCTTTTCGCCACCCAAACCTGCATCATTCTTTTCAGTGCACATCACCCAAAAGCTCCTTTCCAAATAAACTTAGGTGGGACTCTGATCACTCAATTTCTTCCGAATAATTGAAAATTAAATTAAAAAAATGAGAAAAATAAAAATGATAAAAAGTAAATTTAAAAATACAAAATGATAAAAATAGCAAAAATTTAATAAAATAAAGTGTGAAAAAAAATTAAAAGAAAAATGAAAATCACAATTGTCTTTTTATTAAAATTTATTTTGATCCTTTATTTTTTAAAAAATTTATTTTGATCCTTTAACTTTCAAATTTAAGTCAATATTATCTTTCGTTAACAGTGATTGTTTTTGATTTTGTGACACAATTTTGAATCCTTTTTTGATCGATTCAATATCTAAAACTTGTCTCATTAGATTCATTTACATAAAAAATATGGAACACAACTAATGTTTGAACCAAAAAGAGCCATAAACATGATGAAAAACTGTGTGAAAAGTGAGTTCCATGAACAACTGAAAAACTAAAAAATCTAATATCAAATTCTATTTTAGTTGTTCGTGAGACTCACTTTTCACTCGTTTTTTACCATGTTTATAGGCCCTTTTTGGTTCGAAAATTAGTCGAGTTTTATAGTTTTCATGTAAGTGAATCTAATGAACAAGTTTTAGGTCTTGAATCAATCAAAAAAGGGTTTAAAATCGTGTCTCAAAATCGAAAACGATCACTATTAACGAAAGGACAATATTGACTCAAATTTAAGAGTTAAATAACCAAAATGAATATTTTAAAAGATAAAGGATCAAAACGAATTTTAATAAAAAGATAAATGACCAAAAGTATATTTAAGTTAAAATAAATTTACGCTTTAGGATCATTTCAAAAGAAAAAAATAATTAACAAAATAAAATGAAGATAACTCACTTTTTTTTCTTTCTCATTAGCTATGTTTAGAAAATTAGACGAGACTGGCTGATCAAACCAAAAAATTGGTGAACCGATTACTTAACTGGTTCAAATAAACGACATAACCAACTTGAAAAAACCCGGTCAAAGAATCGAAAAATTGGTAAAAAAAACCAGTAAAATTGGTCAAAACTAGTCAAAAACTAGCTAAAAATTGCTTCACAACTGGTTAATGAAAAATATTTAATACAACATTATTTTATTTTTTTAAAAAAATAAAAATCAACTTAAAGTATTTATCATTTTCTTTTTTATTTTAAATATAAACTTATTTTTATTAATAAATGTTGATGTGTATAATTAAAACTTATACTCAAATATTATAACATATTTAATTTGCATTTTTATAGATATTGTAAATGTAAAAAATCTATAAAATTATGTTTTATTTTTAACTTTTAATATTATAAAATCATGATATTATATTTTTTAATATTATTTTATGTATTATTTAATTATTATTATTAGTATTATTTTATTTATACCATTTCAATCACAATTTAACTACGATTAAACTATTAAATCTTAAACTAATATCTTAATCGATTTAATAATTGATCTAATTTTAAAATAGATCTAATTTTAAAATACTGCTCATTAGTATCATTTTCTTCTCTCCCAACCTCATACACTTTTCTCTCTCTCCCAACTAACTCACCTCAAGTCACTACAAATTCACACACACTAAAAACAAAAAACCTAACAGCTCCCCACTTTCTCTTTCTCTCTTTCTCACGTTTTTTTTCACATTTCACCTTCCACTAAAACTCTCACTCACACACAATAAAAAGGGTGGCAGCACGTCACACAGGGGAATCTTCTTTCTCTCACAGTGGCGTCACTCTCTGCATCGGACCCTATTTTTCCTTTTCTCATACTCTCTCATTCAATAAAAATGGCAATAGCCATTTTCAAACCCCGATGAACCCTTCTAAACCACAGCACCTGTTCTCTCTCGCTATCAACAACTCTCTTGAATTCTCGCATAGCGGAAACAATAAATAGAATCCCCTCTCATTTTCTAACCATCTCGTGACTCAAACCACCACAGCAACCACGCATCCATCACACACCGCCCCTCTCATACAACTCACACGCAGCTTCTCCAGTTTATGAGCCTCCATGGATCTCATTCAAGTCGCCTAACCAAGCCATTTCCCTGCACATGCTCCATGAAGCGCATTTGCTGTCAAACCAATGCCACACGCAGCACACACCCCCAAAGCACCATGCTACTGAGCAAATCATGATAAGCCAACGTTCTCTCCTTTTCTTTTATTTTACTCCTTCTGTTTCTTTTTTTTTTTTTTTTAAATTACCTGTGCCTCTTGTTTGGTTTGTATCAGTTTTTGTTTCCTTGTCAATGGTATTGATCTGTTGAAGCTCATCTTTCTGTCATTGAGATATTATCTGTGCTAAGCTGTGTGCATGATAGATAGTTGGTTATCTCACAGTGTTGTGTGCTTTCTTGGTTTTTGTTTGCTCTGTGTAATTCTATTTTTGGTTTAGTGTTTCGTTGTGTTCTTGTATGTTTCGTGGGTTCTATGGCCAGGTGATTCTCTCTGTCTGCTATTTGGTATGGGATTCATTTGGTTTGATCGCTTAGGCCAAGTCTGCAGGGCTTCTCTTTTTTGAATGAATACTGAGGACGATGCATATTTGGGCCCAATTTCTCAGCTATTGCTTTTTGGTTTACTGATATGTTTGAATCAAATTATTGAAACAATATTTGCTGAAACCCATTTCACTTTGCGGTAACTTTCCTTTGTTTTCTGAACCATAGTGATGGTCCAACTTATCTTCTGGTTTATGTTGGTTCTGAAGTTGATCCTTGGTGCTGATGCTTTTTCGTGCTTTTGGGTTTACTTTCGTTTTGTTTAATTTATTTTATTACTTTATACCTTTGGTTACTGTAGGTATGTTGGTATACAAGTATGAATAATGTAACTAAAAAAGTTTCATATTGAATAGAGATGGATATGATGAGTAACATATAAGCGAGAAAGAACTATAGACAATGTCTTAAGATTTTGAGTTGAATGAAGTGTCAAGTTCACTTATATGGTTGTGCTCATGGCCCATTGGTGAATATCTCTCTAGTGTCTACCTCTCATCTCTCAACAATTGGTACCAAAGCCGATGTTCAACCAAGTAACCAACTCAAACGAGTGGATGGAATTGGTGATGGACTTTCGCTTGAGGGAAGAGAGTCACTGTTGGGGAGACATAGACAAAACAACACCAACAAAAGATATACAAATTTATTTAACGTGGTTCGGCATCTCTTGCTTACGTCTACGAAAACATCCCAATTTATTCATTCTCTCAAATGATTACATCTTAATACAAGTTTTCTAGACAAACTTATTCATTCTCTTAAGGCCGGGGTGACCCCCTCTACAGGTCGAGTGGTTGTTCTTGTAACGCCTAGCTGCTTTCAAGATTGAAGACTGTCCTCACAAACCAACACAAGATTTTTTAGCGTGCTTTGTCCTCACTCACACACTTCTCAGAAAGCTCTCAGAGGTCACCCATCCCAAAATTGTTCCAAGTTAAGCAACTGTGGAGTTCTTAAGTAATGGACTACCGAAAAGTAGATGCATTTTGTTAGTATAGGTACCAGTTATTAATTCTTTTAAGCTATCCTCAACTGTACAATCTCATACCTACACAGCCTTTGAATCCCTCTCATTTTGGTGTGTATTTGATTCATTCATGTATCTCTCTTGGAAGCCTGACAGGAGCCACTCTTTGTCCGTGCCTCAGCTCTTTTGCACCAACGATCACTCTCCGTCCTTGTTAGTGCCCAGGATGTTACAGTTCTCATCTTAAGAACCCCTATTTATATAACTAGCATAACTTGCATCTTAATCTTAAAAGAGGAAACAAATCCCTAAAACATAAATAATATTTTTTTAAATTTGAACAGTATCCTAAAGATTTGAAATCTAAAATTTGAATTGTTTCTCAACAATTCCTCCCTCAATTAAAATTTTCAAACTTCCTCTTCTACTCTCACCTTCACGGATGCTCGTTGCTATCTTCTCTAGTTACGCTTTTCACTCTGCAAACTTTGGTGTGTCCCCACCTCTACTTTGTGAGTATTGAATGATGACACTTCTTGTATTTGCATCATTGTTAACTACCAGAACACGACACTTGACTTTTCCATTGCCAAGAAAACTTTCGACACAAAAATCCCTCATAAATCCACTATCGATACACATCTCACAGGTCGCTAGGCCGCACAACTAGCAGCTCACTATTGGGAAACACATACAAAACAACACCAACAAAAGACATACAAATTTATTTAACGTGGTTCGACACTTCTTGTTTATATTCACGAAAACATCCCAATTTATTCATGTTCTCAAATGATTACATCCCAGTACAAGTTTTCTGGATAAACCTGTGAAACCCTTCATGACCCTCCTCTCAAGGTTGGGATGACCCTCTACAAGCCGAGTGGTTATTCTCGTTTCAAGAACTCCTATTTGTACAACTTGTATCCTAATCTTAAAAGAGGAAACAAATTCCTAAAATACAATTAATATTTTTTAAATCTGAACAGTATCCTAAAGATTTGAAATCTAAAATTTGAATTGTTTTACAACAAGATAGGACTACATAAAATTATGGAATTTTGCAGTTTTTTAAGTCGAAAATCAGTTTCTTTCTTGTCGCCTATTTTCAAAATAATTTTGGTATTTTATGTTTTCGAATTTTATTTAGGCATATCAAATTAGGCTTTAGCTTAGTTGTGAATAACCGCATGATGCCATCTCCAAAGAGTCACTAATAAAAATAAAATAAAATAAAAATAAAAATAATTAATTCCAAAAGACGTGCTTGCGTAATGAATAAGAAATTAGACCTAAAAAAGCTAACGCATAAGAATAAGTTTAGAATTTTTTTAAATCAAAATTTAAACATTTTTTCATATAAATAAATAAAATAAAATAAATAATCATAGAATTTAAATATGACTATTTTGAAAATACTTTATGATTGGTCATTCAGTAAATTTGACATATCTAAATTGGATAACTTGATGATGTCAAATTTAATAATAATAAAATAATCAAAAATTAAAAATTGCAGCCCACAAATGTTTTTTTACAAAAAACTAAGTGAATTTGATTCTTCATTACACAAGAGGATACATAAGAGCAAAAACTTACTCTTGTCAATCTTAAAAAAATAATAAAATTAATTTCTTCTTTAAAATAAAGTATTTTCTTCTTAAATAAAATTCTTTGGATAAATTTTATGACGGACGTCGTAGAGTACTAATACTTTTCCTACACGTAAACAACTCTCAGATCCTATTTCGATTCAAGGCCTTCTTTTAGGTTTTTCTAAATATTTTTTCTTAATAAACTATGGTAGCGACTCTTTTGTTTTTAATTTCTTTTCGTCAATCCATCGTGATCCCGATTGCGACAGAAGGTGACTCCACTGGAAACTTTTCAAGAATCAAGCCTGACAAGATTAGATGTGCGAAATTGATAGTTTTTTTTTTTTATTTCACATCTTTTTTATATTTTACTTTTATTATTTGTTTAATTATTTGATTATTATACGAGGAATGACGTATGTTTCTGCGAAATCATGTTAGACTTCAAAGTCACAAGTCATTGATTTAGTGCGTGACTGTGTGTTTGGTAACATGTCTCATTAAGCGCATTATATCTAGGTATAATTGGAATGGAGAATCTACTGTTTACAGCATCTATAATTCACGGGACGCAGAACAAAACACGCCCACAAAACACGAGCATCATGTTAGACTTCAGAGTCATTTTAGGGGGGACAGCAGAGGGATTTGACCAGAAACATGTTAGACTTTAGAGTCATTGATTTAATCTATTTTTTTTATCTCACGTTGAAACAATTTTGCTTAAAGTAGATAAGATAATTCAGTGCTGGGCTGGGGCCTAGGCCCAGGGAGGACACCCTAGGGCCTTGGGCTAAAGGGGCTTAAAAACTTTAAAGAAAAAAAGGAATTAATTATTTTTTTGACCATTTATTTTCTTGATTTCTCAATCAAAATAATTTATTGTATAAATTTTTAAAATTCAAAACTTTTAAATTCTTAATTTTATAGTGTTTTTAATTTTTCATTTTGTTTATCATTTAGCTATAGTGAGTTATATAGTTATTTTTTGATTTTTCATATGTAGTAAAAGTTTGATGATTGTTCATTGTTGATATAAGAACTTATTAGTTACCCTAATGTATTTTTAAAGGAAGAAAGAGTATTAAGATAAGATAAAAAATATAATTTATGCATTTATAAAAAAAGGCTAAATTATACTTTTGGTTCCCTTATAATTCTTAATTCACAATTTTGGTCTTTTTATTTTTAATTTTGTGATTTTAGTCACCTAATTTTTAAAAATTTATAATTTTGATCTTCTTATTTTTAATTCTGCAATTTTAATCTCTAATTTTTAAAAATCTGCAATTTTAAACTAACTATTAAATGTCCAATTTTAGTCCCCTAAATTTTCATGTCAACTATCAAGCAATACGCGGAAACTACAAATTATTGCTTCAACACGGACGTGGATCAAATATGGGTTACAGGTTCTAAAAGTTCCTACGAAATCATGTTAGACTTCAGAGTCATTGATCTACTGTGTTAGACTTCAGAGTCGTTCATACACTATTTTCTACTATTAAACAATTTTCTTTTTGAATCAATTTTTTATTATATTATAAATTAGGATATAATTTTGAAAAGTGAAATTCTCGTTCCATCCTTTGAATTTGCCTGTTACTGTGGTTGTGTGAAAATTTGTGTGGTTGAAATTTTGTGTTGGCTGGAAAATGTCCATAGTGCTCAGCTTTTGCATGTTGAAAGTTTGCCTCCTGTTATGAAATCTTTCTAAATTCACGTGTACTGTGGATTGATGATTGTTTGTTAAACATGGATTATGCACTGGTTGTGATAAATTTCTGGAATTGTGGTATTCCCTTCTTTTCCTCCGTATATGCTGTGGATGGCGTTGAGAGGGGAAAACTGTGTCTGAGATAAATTTTCGGTGCTTACTGAGTGTTGATTTCGTGAAAATTTCGTTAGATGAAAAACCGGGTGGAGAACGTGTGAAAATGTTGCACTTTTGGATAGAAGAAAATGGGAACTTACAGAGCTGCGTATAAGAGGACCATGAGTGCGGTGAAGTTAGAAAATTAGAGGGAACAAAATAAATTGGGAGGTCCGTATGCTGGGCCTACTTTAGGTTAGGCTAGTAGATTTTGTTTAGTAATGTTAAACTAAACAATTACGAAATTGCTATTTACACCTCTCCGATTACTAAATACAATTTTTTTCCGGTTCACTTTCGTAGTCACCCATTTCTTTTGCCCTCTTTCCACTTTCAATTTCGGCGGTCTCTCACTGTCATGTTCTTTCACCGGCTTTGTACTCTCCGGTTTTGTCTTCGGCGTTTTGTTCCTTTCTACTCTTCGGCTTTCTCACCAGCGTTCCTTCTATTCTCCGGTGACAGGTATGCCTCTTCTCATTCTCCCCACATTTCCTTTTTTTCGTTTATGTAGTTTGTTCCGGAAACATAGTTCAGGAACATTGTTTTTTTGGTTCCAGAAACCGAGTTTCGTAGCATAGCTTGTGCTTTAAAGTGTTGTTCCGAAATTAATTTCCAGAACCAAGAAAACAGGGATTGTCTAACTTACTTTAGGTAAAAATTGGATTAAACAACTCTATTTAAAATAATTAGTGTAAATTTTCTGATATATTTTAAGATAATTGGTTACAGATATTCATTCTATCAATTAATTTGGATGAGATTGTTTAATCCTATTTTTACTTAGAATAAGTTAGACAACTTTAAGAAAACAATTTTCCGGAATTAAGTTTCAGTGAAGCTATGATTTTTTATAGTGGCAAAACTTCAAGCAATATAAAAATTGAGAACATTCTGTTGGATGATAGACTCAATGCAAAAGTTAGTGGACACAACATTCCATGGCCATCCATGGATAGAACAGAATATATGTAATTTGACGACTAGTTCTCAGTAATATTTGCATTCAGTGCCTCTCTCAATGTCTCTAACCTCAATGAAATCTGCCTTTGTCAATTTTTAGAAAGGTCCCTACGGCAACTTTATGAACAAACAGCCCCAGTGAAATTGGCAGGTATTTCTCAGTTTACGCTATATTTTTCTTCCACGGATGCATCCAAAGTATAACATGTTATTCCCATGTGCAGAGTGCACCAATAATGCAGAATATAATTATGTTTTAATGCATATTAATATTTCTTGATGGTATTTCGATTTTAGCATATTAAACTGTTTACCTGGGTCTGTTGTTTGTAATTTACAGGTTGGATACTTTATAAAATAGACAAAATATTAAAAAAATATGATTTTTTACATCAGTTCATACAATAATCATTGTAGAAAGGCATTTTCTATGTCAGTTAAAGTTTGAATCGATGCAAAAAAGTTATCAATTTCTATGCATAGAAATTGGCTTTCTACATCAGTTAAGTCCATAATTGATGTAGAAAGGCACTTTCTACATCGGTTAAGCCACCTATTACCGATGTAGAAAGTAAATTGATGTAGAAATGTGTCACTTTCTACATCGGTTCAAGGTACAACCGATGTTGAAAGTGTTTTTTACATTTGTTCTAAGTCCGATGCAAAAAAGTTTTCACTTTTTACATCGGGAGGATATACATTGATTCAAGAACTGATGTAAAATCTCCGAAATAACCAATGTAAAATGTGTTTGCTATAGTAGTGTACATATATTATATTTTACATTTATATATCAAAGAAATTTGTTAGTTTAGTGGTTAAAGGTTGTTATTAAAACCTAAGGTGACGGTTGAAACTTTATTAAGGTCATTTTGATAATTTGGTCTTTTATTTTTCCTTGTCATATCATCATGCCATAACACCGACATGTCAAAACCTACCACAGTTGCCACGTCATCGTCATGTCAGTCGCTGCATCAGCCACCAACAAGTCCTCATCATCTATTATGTAATTCGTCAACACCATGTTAGCAAAATTCGTAAATATTTAACGAAAAACTGATGAAGAGACTAAAATCACACAATTTTGATACTTGGAGGACTCAATTTATGTAATTGGAATTGAGATATCAAAATCGTACAATTATGATACTTTGAGACTAAAAGTACAATTATGCAAAGAGTTAAGAGCGGTGGTGGATTTAAGCTAAGTTTAATATATGACAGGCGTATTTGTAATGTATGTGTGTATCCTCCCATGTATGAGTACGAGGCTATTTTCTTTCTTTAATTTTGATGTCATTATTTTAAGGAGAATTTTATTTGATTACCACCAGAGCACGAAAGATTAATCTCATAATTATGTATGTAAAAATATTTTTAAAAAAAAGACATGACACTCCCTTCATGTGGAATCAGAAGCGATAGAAGCATCATATGCATAAACCAACGTGGTATTGCGCGCACTCTAAGTATAATTTTAATGTTTTTTTTTTATCAATAATTTTTTTTTTTTTAGAGAAGTAGAGTGCCAAAATTGAGTATTGGATTTGGAGCTGTCTTGCCTAATATATAGTGAATTGGTGGTTAAGGAATCAGCTACTCCATTACGGAAATGGATTTAATGCATTAAGAAATTCACGCATTCATAAATCTGAATTGTTGGATTAAGATCGGGAGGTTCATATTTTAAATTTATATGTTAAGTTAGATTTATCGATATGATATATGGGCCTTTCGATTTTCATTCAACGATTCTGATTTTGACCAACTGCGTGAATATGTGTATTCTGTGACTACGGTGAATCTAGATCCGTTTGCTACTTTGCATGATAAGAGGAGCTGCCTTTTGGATTCTGCCTACTCAGAGATAGGAAATTTGGCTGAGAGGATTCATTTGTTTTAAAGTTTGACAACTGATTTTAATGGAATGATTTTTGAACTGTTGGAATATTATTGGAATCTATATACTATACATTTGCAACTCATTTTGGAAGAAAGTATTGTCATGTGTCCTTACATGGTATAATGCCTTTCAAAGTACTATTCTTTACACCTTACTAAAAAAAGAAATTTACATTAAAATATATTTACAAATAAAATAAATTAATTATCACTTAAAAACGAAAATTCAATTTTCATATAGATGTAGATATAACAACCATATCAAATTTAAATAATAACGAAAACATTAAAATAAATAATGATTTATCTTTTTTCAACATAAGATAATTAGATAAAAGAATAATAATATGCTTTAAGGTTTCTTTCTTTGTCAAATTCAAATTTATTTTTTTAAAATTTTAAATAATGAATTATTTATCTTTTTCATTAGAGAAGATAATGATTTATCTTTTTCAATTTTCAAAATACAAATTAGGATATATGAATATTTATTTTTTTTAATTTTGAATTTGTTTTTTTTTTAATATTTATCTTTTTTAATTCTGAATTTATTTTTTTTAAAATTTCAAATAATAATGGAAACATGAAAATATCTTTAAGGTTTCAAATAATTCATCTTTTTCCTTTAAATGGTTAGTTGTTGCATAGTTGTTATGATATTGCCATTTTATTCCTCTCTACTATTTTACTCAATTACAATGACATCTTTTGTGAAATATGATTCACTTTTATCTATCTTTGCCCTAAGGAAAACGGGACCATCAAGACAAGATTGGTCCTACTTTGGTTGGTTCCAAAATTCAACTAGGTCAAACAGTTATCACTCTCTATGGAGTTGGTTTTAATGGAGGCAAATGTATTTTTGTATTTATTTTTTAATATATTGAATCATTTTGTATGTATATAAATACCATGATCTATTCTTATTATTTGTTTATAGGGATGTAAAATACAAGCTTCTATTCGTAAGGCTCTCATTTATCAGTTTCAAAATATTATGGATGGGGGTTTGGTTTACTCTATTCATTCATCCAATGTCAGTTCTAATACCGGGAATTTCAGACATACAACCTTGCATGAGTTAAGTTTCATGAAATAAAAATCCATATGATCAACTCATCTATAAATATGTGTGGGCATTGTTGTTTTCATTTTCATCGTTTTTTACTGAAATAGTCAATTGCTAACATTTTTTCATTCTTTTTATTCAGTTTCAATAGAGAGATAAATATAAGCAGGAAATATAAATCCACCAATCCTTCTATTCTTTCTCTAAGGCAAGTTTTTATCTTTTTCAATTTTATTTGAATGTTTTTTACATATTTTGCTAATAGTTATTATTAAAAGTTTGTTTGCTAATATTAATTTTACATTTTCTTCACTTTTAACTATTGAAATAATTCAAAAGATTTAAAGGATGCATTTTACAAAAGATACGAGGAATTCTACTATATTATCAAAAGAAGATTAAATCTTTATTTTATTTCTCTTTTATAATTTTTATTTATATTTTTTTACTAGAACTATTTCTTTCTTTAATTTTCTTCAAATATTTTATCTTTTCATTATTTTTATTTAATTTGTCTTTTTCTTCTTAAATAACTTTTTTTTATTTTTAATATATTTTCTCCAATATATGACATTCCCAGACTCAAGATACCTTCATAGTCAAATCAAATGCAACATAGCAGGACATATGGTGATGCATGGAAAATTAACTTGGTTAGAACTCACTTGGCCTCAAAACAAGAAGTGAATAACCTATATTATATGTAATTGTATTAGTCTTTTCTTTATTAAACCATGTCAAATGAGGAATACCAAATCATTTTTCTTTTGTTTTTCTTTTAGTTTAAGGAGAGACTTGGAGTAAGCTTTGTAAGAAAGGCATGGAAAATAAGAGATATGAAAATAAAAAATAAAAATAACATATTATAGAAATTTAAACTTGCACACTTATAATTTATGTCTTATAACTTGATGGATTAAATTAACTCAAGGGAGATATATCGAGGCTACCGATTCACTTTTACAACATTCAATAAATTAAACTTCAAATCTACAACATAAAATCATTCATATTTCATTAAAATTGATCATAAAAATGATACTATTAAATGAAATATTTATTCTATTATGAAATAATTATCATTTTGAAATGGTGTATAAGGATTAAATAATTAGTAAATCTCTTAAAATTAAAAAATATTTTAAGACTAAATTATTCTTTGTTAATTGAGACTAAGAATTCTTAATATTTTATCTCTTAAAAAAGATAATAAATTACTTTTATGATTATCAAAACATAATATTTAAAAGAAAGTGTAGAGAGAAGGATAAAGTTAGAAAAGATAATAAATATTTTTTGATATTTTAAAATAAAATAGTTTAAAATAAAAAATTGTAAAAATGATATTTATTTCAAAATAGAAGAAACAAATTGTAAAGTATTCAAGAGTAAGAAATATTGAATGAAAATTAGTTTTTAAAGTTTCTAATATACTAAATGTTATTTTTTATTAGATATAATTCAATTTTTGATTTCTTAATATGCTCTCCTAGACACTCATTAGTATGATCTAATGAAATAAATAGAGTATTATCGTCACTACCACTAACATTCCATTCATATTTAATGAAAAAAATGGTAATTTAAAATAGTTAAACCACCTTGACTATTTTGAAGTATATATACATTATTATTGTTACTATTACCAATCATGTAATTTATAATAAATATTTTGCAAATGTAATTAATTTAAATTTCATACAAAAAATATCATTTATTTATAATTACCCAAAAAAATCTTGCTCAATTGTTTTATTTCTTCATCAATCAAAAAGGACTTTGCCTTTTCTTCCTCTTTAAAAGATTTTGAAGTTTTAAGTTAACACACAAAACCATCCTAATACAAATCAATTATATCAAATATATTATTATAAAAGAAAGTTTTGCCATGTGCAATACCACGTATTTTTTTTTTTGAGAAAATAGACTATGCACTGACAGTGTAAGGCAATTTAACACTGTCATCCAATTACAACCCACCATATATGGTAAGTTTGTTGACTTTTATAATAATTACCTTAAAAGTCATACCAACGGTGATTTCTGATTGGTTAATAATGTAAAACTGTTTTATACTAACAGTGCATAGTCATTAAATTCTTTTTTTTTTTGCCAAAAAATTATTGGCATTTTTTATTTGATATTTAATTCATAAAAATACATAATTTAGTAATTAAGTTGATTACAATGAATATAGATTTTGATTAAATTAATCAATTAAATCATTAAATCTTATATGAATTTTGCTTTTATATAATATGATAATCAATTTATTAAATTTTATAGAATATTTTTTATAATAATAGTAATCAAATATCAAGTCATGAAAATAATGAATAAAATAATTAATTTAATTATGATATATTTAATTATAGTAAGAAATCGTGATTAAAACATTCTAATTAATAATACAACTATATATTCTGATTCAAATTATTTGATATTATTAATATATATTTTGATTCAAATTTATAAAAAATTTAAATTAAGAAATCTTGCAAGATTTATTTTGATTTTATGACACAAATATATAATTGGTAATTTAAACAATGTGCGTGTGCATATGTGTGTGTGTGTGACAGTGTGTGTATTATGATAAAAAACTTGTCACGTAGGAAGATGCCATGTGACAATACCATATTGATTTTTTGTCAAAATTTTGTTAAAATGTTTATTTTATTTTTTTAATTCTTAAAAATACATAATTATTGTAATTATAATAGTTGAGGTGATTACAATGAATATATATATATATTGATTAAATCAATTAATTAAATCATTAAACCTTATATGAATTTTGATTTATATAATACGATATTTAATTTATTAAATTTTATGAAATGTTTTTTATATTATTTATTTCTTTATTTTAATTCATAAAAAATCATATTTATAGTAATTAAGGTAAATATTATTAACATGATTTGAACATTCTAATTAATAACACTAATATATATTTTAATTCAAATTAAGAAATCACATAAGATTTATACTAATTTCATAACATAAATATATAAATGGTGTTCATTTTAGTAAATTACCATTGATATATGATAATTGATTTTAACTGAATTACTTTTATTATTTTTATATATCAAACATTTATTGATTATTAGTATTTGTTATTATATTATTTATTGATAACAATTTAATCATCAAATGTATAATTTTTAACTACATATATATGTAGGTAGTTTCACATTCTCCATCCCTGTCATTCTTATTGGAGTAATTGATATTCTCTATTATAGAACATGAAATAATATCATAGTGTATTAAGGAAAACCAATTTAGAGTTTTTTTTTTTTTTTTTGCTTTATTAGCTTTGTGGACAAGATAGTAATTCATCATTAAATTTTGAGATTTTGTTTAAGGTTCATTTTATTTAGGGTTTCGTGTATCATGTTTCTTCTTCTTCTTCTTTGTTCTTTCTACAGTTAGAATACGTAAATATTTTATATCTTTCAGCAATTAATATGACAAGGTGTGGACAAATGCTTTTGAATGAAAGCCAATTGATAAGAAGAAAAATATGTATATTATTAGATAATGAAGTTATTGTATCATTCTATTTTTATAGATACCAATTGTTAAATTTTAGTGTAATGTTACCCACTTAACTACTGCACGAAGTCAATTGGTGGGTTTTAGCATTGTATCTTACTAAATTCAATTCATTGTACTATGTAAATTTTTTTTTTTTTATTTCATTATTTTCACATAAGCTTTATCTTTAGATGTGTGAACTTTAAATTTGGGTCGTACAATCATACATGGATAGTCAATATTTAAAGTTATTTAGTGGTCACATGTACTTAAAAAAGTCATGTGCACTTTTTTTTAATCTTGGCAATTCAAATAAGATTTAATGGTATATATTTATGGTTATTATTTGATATGTTGCCTATATATTTTTAGACTATGAATTCAACAATATTATTGGACATATTTTTTTGTAACAAAAGTCTTAAAAGGTTATTTGTCATGTGTATTATATTTTTACACTAGTTTTAAATTTAATATTGTTTTCCATGAACATATATTAATTTTTGCAAATATTTATATAATATTTACAAACATATATAAACTTTGTAGATTATACACTTACCTATGCAGGGCACGGATTATTATACTAATATATGTATAAAGTAATCTCACTCATAGATTTTATATTAAAATATGCATGTCTAAATCCAAAGGTTGTGTAGTAGTGTTTGATTGTTTTTGTTCGGTGACTCATGCAAGTATATTGCTTTTATAAACAAAAAAATTAATACAATGATGTATTTAACATATAAATTTAATTGAAATTAAAACAATGATGATGGAAATATTTTTTATATTATTAGTTAATTATAAATTAATATATAATTAATTTTTTAAATTTTTATAATAATTATTGTAAAAGTAATATTTATGATGTGATTTCTAATTAATTGCTATTTACACTTACATATATCAAATTAAATAATGTTATTTATATAATAAATTGTACAACAAATTTTATAACAATGACAAAAAAAAGTGTGAGATATGATGGATAATGTAATAGAGAAACATAGAGAAAAAAAGTGTTATTATATAAATTATTACAAGAATAACACAATTCTATCAAATTAAACTCTTTAACATATTCCAATTATTAATGATTTGGATTTGGATAAAGGACTCTTCGATTAGTTTGATGAGGTATTTAACTTATTCACCAAAAAACAATTAATTATGATTGGTCTTTGTTTGATAAAAATTGTATCTTTCTTTTTTTAACATAACCATATTTTATTACTTAACAACATATATATATGAAAGAATATAATTTCGTATTTTTAAGGATATTAGCATACATACTCCTAGTTTGTTAATCATGTTTAATGAATTATCAAACATTAAATGATAAAATTAACAACCCATAAATGTTCGATAATTTTTTGGATTATCAAAATGATTAATGATAACTCATCATTTGTCGTCATGTCAAACTACAAATACATAATTAATGATATTGATTTTTATTTTCGATGAAAATATTTCAACAAACATTAATGTAAACTTATTAGATGATAATTAAGAAACCCTTGCTCAATTAAGAAACCTGTTGAGATCATGGCAAGTATATTAGTTATAAAATATATCTTAATTGTAACTACATACTTTTTTAGTTCTACTATTTAATTATATAATATTAAAATTAATATATTATACCAACAAGTCAAATTAACCTAATATTGTCTCATATATTATCAAGTCTTAATCGATTCGAATTCAAATTCATAAAAATGGCCATATCAAAGTTTCAAGTCAGATAGGCACACAGATAGTTAAAATCGTCCCACAAATACTCCTAACCGTCTCAGTGGTGAGTATGCGGTAGCTTAGGATTTGAAGACATACAAGTAGAATTAATGTAGATTGTCAAATCATGGCATGTGTAATGGAGCCCACAACATGTGATTTGTCATGAAAGTCAAGTCAGCTATAAACCTGGTGAGCATAGGTTATAAAGGTCCAGCTTTAAAATCCTCTCTTAAAATATAAATTAGAATAGTCATTTAAATAAGTATATTTTTAAGAATTAATTTTTAATGAGAGTGTTTTGTAAGAGGGTTATTTTTAATAAAAATATTTTTAGAAATTTTTCTTAACTTCTTATTTTTTTAATTTATATTTTTTTAATTTTTAAATTAAATTTTAATATATTTTTTTAAAAATTATAAATAATTAAAATAACTTAATATCACAATATAAATTATTTGTTACAAATTTAAAATATAATTTATATATTTAAAAATATTTATTTACTATAAATTTTAATTATAATATATTTTATTTATTAAAAATATTTATTTATTATAAATTTAGTTATATAAAATAAACATTCACATGTTAAAATACTAATTCAGTAATACACACAAACGTGTAGACTCCTCAACCTGAAATTAAGGTCAGCCTCAGCCTGTCAGCCACCACCATCAACACAATTTTGGTGGGCGAAAAAGTCTTTCTACATACACGTCCAAATTTCTTCTATTTTCCATTCAATCAGGAAAGGAGAAAAACAGGGACACTGATAGCAAAATGAATGATGATAACAAAAAAAACACACACACACACACAAAAAGAGGTAAACAAAAGGATTTAAAAGTTGCTAAAGGACTTCCTCATGCGGATGCTACATGATTAACTTTGAATTGTTCATGCTACAGCTTTCATTAGATTAGAATCCTCCATTTGTTTATTTGCTGTTGATTTACGCGGTATTGGCAATGAATTAGAAACATTAGAACTTACAAATGCTTGGTCAAAAAACATATTACCAGCTGGGTATAATACAACTAAATGAAATAAATTTTCTTTTGATTGAAAAAATGTTGAAAAATATCATACAATTGACATTTCTATAATACTTCTCATCGAAGAACCCAACCATCGACTAGCTTTAACAAAATCAATGAAGGACATCAGACCTCTACAAAAGGAGATTGCGAGAACATAAGAAATCAACATTTAAAAAATAAATAAATTTTTGTGATACAATTCGGTGATGTTGCGAGAACAAATATGAAACACTTACAGTTTTCTCACTCTCACCATTCGTCTCTCTCTCTCTCTCTGTTATTCTGAATTCTAATAGCAGCTTAACAACGCTCTCATCCGGTCCTCCCAACTGAGAAGCAATTGGACGTTGTCCCCTTTATCATTTTTGTCACCGACAATGAATCAAAGGAGTCTACAAAATCCTGAAGGTTTTGCCGGAATGCTTGTGTTATGGTGTAGATAGAAGTAAAACAATAAAACGGTAAGAGGAAAGAGAATTAACGTGGTTCGGTCCATATTCACGAAATTTCTATTATTTTTCTTAAAAAGCAGATAAGGAGAGTCTTGATTAAAATGCTTATACAATGAACAAACCGTTTTCTTTTCCTAATCTACAACCCAATAAGTCGTTCAACTTACAAGAAACATCTAATCTGGGTTAGGTCGTATCATTGGGGCTTTTTTTTTCCCCTTCAAAATTTGAGCTCCAAAATATTGAGTTGAGTGATGATTTGAGTCAACCCGTTAACATAAAATTCAAGGCCTTTCAACGGCCTGATAGAATTTCCGAGAAGGACATGTCATTAGTGTCTTCATTGATCATGTCATAACCTTCTTCTTCTTCATGGCTGCAGGTAGGCTTCCATTGTTCTACCAGAGGAACCAAGACATTCACTGCGTGCCCCATATCTGGCCTTTGGTGTGATTCAGGAGCAGTGCAATGGCCTGCCAGCTCAGCCACTTTATATATGCTCTCCATGGTTTCCTCGTCGAGGTTGAGAGTTTGATCAGTTACCATTGGGATATTTTCCATGTTAATTAGTATCCTACGGAACCATGAAACCAAGTGAGACATTTCTTCAGGCACAGTCTTGTCCAATGCCTTTTTACCGGTAATCAGTTCCATCAAAACTATTCCAAATGCGTACACATCTACTTTTGTTGTCACTCTTCCAGTAGCTGCCAAGAAACAAGATTACATTAATTACAAGTAAAGGAATAGGCTAGCATAAAGTTAATGCAACCAATCGTGTCTGGCGCAACAAGAATCTAGCTCAACTAAAGGCCTAAAACTGTGTAGTTCTATGAAAATATTAAAAAAGACAAAAAAATACTACAAACGCAGTGGAGTCGAACAAAATTTTATGACATGCTTTTAAAAATGCATGCTCAAATGTATGCTAGCGGAAATGTGGAATTCACAGTGGATGAATTTTGCAACTAAAGACGTGTTACGGCACGGAGAGAGAACCTCTCCCGTTTTTTAAAACTGGACAAAATCTCAACCTTTGTTTAATTTTAATAATTAATAATTTTAATATATAAAAAGTAATAAAAGTATGGATGAATGGTGAGATCTTAAAATTAGACACTCTACAATTGTTTTTAACCAGAGAGAATCCATACCAGGGAATAAGCCAACAGTAAACAGTAACAGATCAAGAATACAACTTGCTACGTTTCCCACCCAAACCTATTATAAATACAGTAAGAATATTTCTAAATATTCCTAACCAATCCTCGTCATTGTTTAATATAAAAAGTATTAAATGCCTTTAAATGCGTCTACTTTTTTCTTTAATAGACTTTAGGTTAAATTAATAATTCCCTAAATTATTTGGAATTTTTTAAGTAGGTCTTTAAACAAATTTTTTTAATTGGATTTTGGACCGTATAATTTTTTTAATTGAGTATCTAGAATTGTTAAATTATCATAAATTATTATTTTTTAACTGTTTCAAGTTGCCATAAATTAATTCTAGAAACTTACTATTTTTAGTTTAGAGACCCAATTAAAATAAAATATTTTTTAATTTAAGAACGTACTTAAGAATTCTCAAATATTTCAAGGATCTATTTAGTAATTTAACCTAAACTTTATTAAGTATCACGAGAATGTAGCAAAACTCATTCAATAATCCAAGATTTAATCTAAGAGAAAATAAACTATACGCTCACAGTATAAAAACAGTTTTACATTATTATCAAATAAAAAACTATCATGTATGATAGGTTTGTTGAGTTTTATAATAATTATTTTAAAAAATATACCAACAGTAATTTTTGATTGGTTAAGAGTGTAAAATTTTTTATACTAACAATACATAGTTATTAAACTCTTAATCGAATTAGAGCATTCATCACATAAAAAAGGGTAATTGGGAGCCGGCCACTTGTAGCCATCCATCTATAAATGCCCAACATATAATGAGTCCCGAAACCGTGCACCCAGGAGATCCATAGGAAAACAGTACACAAAATTTAGCTAGAAAAAAATAATCATGAAACAAGAAAACTAAACGCAAATAACTGACCATTACAAGGAGAAAAACATCAGTTACTAGTTCAAAAAATATATATAGAACATTAATTATTTTCCTTCCAACGGTTATTTTGGCACGTTGCTTTTTTGAGTAAAGTATGATATTATAGTAGTAACCTCAAATATATAGTTATAGCCGAAAAAGGAAATAAATAAAACATCCAAAAATAATAATAAGACAATCTTATATTCAAAGGCTTTTCATATATACCCGCATAATCAGGTGCCATATATCCAAATGTTCCAGCCACTCGTGTCCAGACAGAATCCTTCCCATCATCTGGCGCATTTTTAACCAAACCAAAATCTGCAACTTTTGCTCTCATGTCATCACCCAATAATATGTTTGAGGGTTTTAAGTCCCTGTGAATGAAGCTTTGCTGAGCTAGGCTGTGCAAGTATTCTACTCCTCGTGCTACATCCAAAGCTATTCCCACCCTTTGTTTCCAAGTCAATGGAGCACAGCCATTTTCACTCCAATAGAACAAATGTTGTGTTAATGTCCCTTGAGGCATATACTCGTACACCAAAAGCCTTTCGTTGTCGTTAATGCAATATCCTAAAAGAGCCACCAAATGCCTGTGTCTGACTTTACTGAGAAATGCAATCTCCGCTTGGAACTCATTCATTCCCTTACTACCCATTGCACCAGATTGCATCCTCTTCACAGCAATTTTAGTTCCATCATGCAATTCTCCTTTATAAACAACTCCAAATCCTCCCCTACCCAAAATGTTATCTTCACTGAAATTATTAGTTACTTGCCGAAGAACTTGGATTGACATCTCAAATCTCGAAACACCTCCTTTTCCGTTTTCTAGATTATTAACCCTTCCGAATTTCCCACCCTGGCGTTTAGCATGACACTTGCAAAAGACAAACACCACCACTGCAACGAAAAACACAGCAATAACGACAATACCTGAGATCCAAGCAGGTGAAAGTGAAGAACCGCTTGACCCCGCGTTTGGACTTCCACTTGGTGCATCACCAGAACCCTTTGACGGCGTAGTTCCGCTGCCACCACCACCTCCAGAACGCCCAAGCAAATCATTACCTGAAGCACTGAACTTCACCTTGCTTGAGAACTTTGGAATATCACCAGATAAGTTATTATTAGACACATCCAGAACCTCAAGCTGAGCCAAATTTGTCAAGCTCCCTGGTATTGAACCAACCAAACTATTATTACTAAGATACAAGTTCCTCAAATCGGTTAAATCAGCAAACGCGGGTGAAATCGTTCCCGTCAAATTCTGCTTCGCTAAATTCACCGTAATAATCTTCCCCTCCGCACACAAAATGAAACTCCAATCATTACAAGACTCGTTCCCGGTCCAGGAACGCGCCAACTGAAGGGGGATACCCGAAACCAGCAGCAATATCAAGCAAAGTGGTGACACGAGAATCGCAGGGTCCAGCATTTTTCAGACAAAAACTATTGGTCCCATCGAGAGTGACTTTCACACCTTTCCCAAACGAAGGAAAAGGACCCTGAAGCAGGTTGTTATCCAAAGAAACGTTCTGAAGACTAGCCAGGGACATCAGAGAAGGCGGAACCACACCGGTTAACTGGTTGTCCCGAAGCTGCAGATCAAACAAAGTGGTGCAATTTGACAAATCGGGAATGGGACCCGTGAACAGGTTCTTCTGAAGCCACACCTGAGACAAGTGGGTCATCAAAGAAAGCACCTCGATGGAACCCGAAAACCCGAACCCGTCCTTCTGATTGTGGAGCCACAGATTCTGAATCGCGGATCCGGCAAAGGACTTGGGTAAACCCCCGGTGAGGTTGTTGTAAGAGAGACGAAGTTCCTGCAAACTCACGAAGGAGGCGAATACGTCCGGTAAAGAACCCACGAGGCTTGTGTTTCCGAGGTCGAGTTGGACGAGGTTGGAGGACTGAGTCAACTCGGTGGGAAATGTCCAAGGAGCGAGGTTGATGTTGTTGGTCATGCTGAGGGTTTGTAAGCTAGTGAGCCCCTGGAAGCAACCGTCCGGGACGGATGCGAAGTTGTTGCCGTCCAGGAACACTTTCTGGAGCATGGAGAGGTTGGCGAAGGAAGGCAACGCGCCGGAGAGCGCGTTGTTCTGGAGAGAGAGGGTGGTGAGTTGGGAGAGCGAGTTCAGATCCGGAGGGAGCGTTCCACTGAGTTTCTGCGAAGCGAGGTTGATTGAGGTCACGCTGTTCGTGCTGCACTTCACGCCCGTCCAGTCGCAGAAGCTGCTCCCCGACCACCCCGACGGCGCTGGGCTCAGCGCCTTCGCCAGCTTCGACATCAACGCGCCGTCGTCGCCAATGGCGGTGCACAGGAAACTGAAACACAGCAAGACTTTCGAGACAGAAACTAGAGTTTTCGATTTTAATTTCAGGTCAGCCATTCAGAACACCGATCGAGTATGGTGTTGCGCTGTATGTGATGTGTATTTGTACAAACTACAGAAGAAGAGAATGGAAGCAAAGAAGGTGATAATTGCGCCAACCTCGTGTATCAGTTATGGCCTCTTTTTTTTAAAATAAGAAAAAAAAAATGATGTATGTTTCTACGAAATCATGTTAGACTTCAGAGTCATAAGTGATTGATTTAGTGTGTGTTTGAGAATCTGGAACGCACATCACGCACATCAAATTCAGGTACAATGGAGAATCTACTCTTTACAGCTTCTATAATCACGTAATACGCGCATCTGACACAGAGGATGCAGAACAAAACACCCAGTTACTATGTTAGACTTCAGAGTCATTGACTTAGAAAGGGCCACAGCACAGCAGAGGGATTTGTACGGAATAGACTTTAGCGTCATTGATTTATTTTATTTTTTTATTTAGATCTCACGTTGTAACAATTTTGCTCGAGGTAGGATAATTATGCACACCAAAATTTTCTTTTAATATTAACATAGTTGTATACTTAATTATTTGTTGTTTTTAAAGTTAGAAATAATATTAATTATTTTTTTGTCAATTATATCTTTATTTTTTATCTAATTTTTGTATTAATTTACACATTTATTATGAAGACAAATACTGATCAATGCCTTTTAACATAATAAAAATAGAAAGTTTTCATTAAAAAATGTCATTAATGCACATGTAATATAATTTTCAATGCATTCTAATATGAATTCTGATAAAAAAAAATTATTTTGAATTCTTTAACTTGATCATGAAAGTGAAAGTGAAAAAAGGACAAAATTTAGATGCAATACCTTAGTGCCAGTAGGTGCTATTTTTCAATCAAAAGTAGAGTTTTATCTCAATAATTATAATAAAATATGAATTAAAGAATATGCAAATTAAACTCCACTTCTGATTAGAGAATAACACTACCAGTACTTAAGATACTCCATCTAAGTTTTGTCTAATGAAAAACAACTAAATGCATTTTAAAGTAAAAATAAAAATGGATAAAATAGGAAAGTTTATAAATATTTTATCAAGAACAAAAAAATTATTACATTTTTAGTTCTTGCATAAAAACCTTAAAAAATATTAAAAAAATTAGATACACACGCATAAAAAATAGGGTTTTTTGACACTTGGTAAAATTTTGGAGCATTATGACATGTGTAAATGTACCATCAAATAAAACACAAATTAATTCAAAAATATGTTTAATTTCCTTTCTTCTTTCGATAGAAACACCCACTTGGTTTGCTTTGCTGCATCCGATCTAAATCCACTGTAGGAGTCGTTCATCTCCTTTATTACTTGGTTTTCTTCATTTGTTCGAAATGCAGAAACGAAGTGTGTAACTTCTCTATGTTGATAAGGGCAAGCAGAAGGTTCAAAGAGAAGGATCCATCCATTCAAACCCTAATCTCCTCTGGTTTTTTATTTTTATTTTTATTTTATAAACAAAAGATTTCATTAAAAGAAATACTTACATTGAGTACAAGGTGTACTCAATTCAAGACTAAGTACAATAAGCAATACCCCAAAAATTAGATAGACAAATAGCCATTTGCCAAACCAAGCCAAAAAGAAGACACCTAAACACCCTTCAATTTTAGGATCCAAAATCATAGGCAAAATAGCATATAAAACAAGAACTAATCCCACAACCAGCTGTTATGGTAGTGTGGTATAGAAAAGAGGGAACAAAGCTTGCATTAATTAGGCCAAATAGTTGAAATACAACTTAAATGGCATTGTAACCTCTGATTGGAATTGTTAAGTAATAAAGGTACACTTTTGAGCTGAGAAAAAGACCAATAAGCAGAGGAACCAAGAATAGATAAGGTAGAAAGGCCTCTGCAAAATTTGACATGGATTTCACTGCAATAATTATAGCTTGGCCATCTGCATCTAGTTGCCTACCCAATTGACATGTAAATAACCTTTACCACAGACCAAAGAGCATGACAGCAAACCATAACCCCTGACAGCAACAAACAAAAAATGGAGCCTCAAAATAAAGAGAAACCCGCCCACCAACGAACCGCAGAGCAGGAAAAAATAGAAGAAAAACTCATGATACTGACTGAGCGAATAAAAACAAGTCCAAGTCCATGCTTTGATAACCAACTACTTACGAAGCTCCACAAGCAAACATCCTCCTCAATCATCATCAACCAAGATAATCAACATACTTTAATACTGATTGCCTCCAATAGAAAACAAAAACCATCATCTCTAATTATTTTCAACAAGAAAAGGACAAGTGTGTAGTAGAATTTAGATTTTCCAGAATGAAGCTCACACCAGCACACCTTAACCAGCATTAATGCAAAGCTCATGGATACACAAACTCTCCCGGAT
Source organism: Spatholobus suberectus (assembly GCA_004329165.1). Classification (NCBI taxonomy): domain Eukaryota; kingdom Viridiplantae; phylum Streptophyta; class Magnoliopsida; order Fabales; family Fabaceae; genus Spatholobus; species Spatholobus suberectus. The sequence goes on along the minus strand of CM014737.1, from coordinate 55,946,495 downwards.
TTAAAGAGACCACCAGCCTCAACCAAAGCAAACCCAACCCTCTTAACAACACTGAGTTAGGCCATACTCCAGATGACTTAATTATTAGACAAAATTTTAAGGAAAATGACTTAATTTAAACAATTGAAAAACAAGAAAGATTAAATATAAACAATTAAAACAAAAAAAAAATAATCTAAAATTGACCACAATTTGATTACCACCAGAGCATGAAAAATTAATCTTATAGTTATGTATCTAAAAATATGAAAAAAATGACATGACCCTCATGTAATCAGAAGCAATAGAAGCATCATATGCCTATACCAATGTAGTATTGCACTCTAAGTATAATTTATTTATTTTTTAATGGAGAAAAGGGGAGTGCCAAAATTACGCATTGGAGCTGTCTTGCCCAATGTATAGTGAATTAGTGGTCAAGAATCAGCTACTCCGTTACTTTCCCTGCAAGAACCTGTCAAATGAGAGAAAAGCTTTTTGGATTCTACACTCCGAGACAGGAAATTTGTTTGAGAGGATTCATTTGTTTTAAAGTTAAATATAACTGATTTTAATGGAATGATTTTTTATTAGAATATATTTCTAAATTAATCTCATAGATTTTATATCAGAATATGTATATCTAAATCCAAGGGTTGTTAAGTGTTGTTTGGCCGTTTATGTTTGGTGACTAGTATGCAAGTATATTGCTTTTATTAGTTTATAAACAAAAAATAATAATCAAATGAGGTATTTAACATATAAATTTAATTGAAATACAATGATGATGTAAAGATTTTTTTATAGTGCCAATTAATCATATATATATATATATATATATATATATATACTAGAAGGAATCAAATGACACAAGTATAACTTATACCAACTATTACATCATTAATAATTTCATATAGAATGTGATTTTTATCAATCCAACCATTGAATTGTAACTATATATTACCTTGATTGTCTGTGTCAAATTTTGTGAAAATTGAGCAACAATAAGAAGGTAATTAAGTAATTCATATTTTTGTATATTTTAAAAGTATCTATTACGTCAATTTTAATGTATATGAATTATGTACCACTTAATTTTGGATTAATATAATACTTTGTAGATATGATCTACATGAAAAGGACTTTGAATTTAAAGGCTGGTTTTAAGATAAAATCATTCAATTAAAAGTTATTGAATAGGTGTAATAGTTGATGTAAGTTATACCGATGTCATTTAATCTCTCTCCTATATGTATGTGTGTTGTTATTTTTTATAATAATCATTTTAAAAGTAATATTTCTGATGTGATTTCTAATTAATTGACATATACACTATAATATATCAAATTGAATATTGCAAAATAAATTGTATAATAAATTTTACAACATTGAGAAAGAAAGAGAGAAAATAAAGAGAAGTGTGAAATATGATTGATAATGTGATGAAGAGAGATAACAAGAGAGAAAGAATATTACTTTATGAATTATTATATGAATAACACAAGTTTATCAAATTGAACTCTTTAACATATTCTAATTATTAATTATTTGAAATTTTGGATAAAGTACCCTTCAATTAGTTTGATAAAGTATTTACCACAGAGTGTGTGGATTAACTAGAGCGGAATTGTTTTAGCTTAGCCAGTAGGTCTCGAGTTCGAGTCCTAAATATGCAGTTGTATTAAATATTTGATAGGAGAGTTTTGCTGTCCATTGTGGTCCTACTCGGCTTGAGCGGTCTACACCAAAAAAAGTTTGATAAGGTATTTAACTTATTCATCCCACATTTATCTACCTATTTTTGTTTTAGCTTGTAGTTATTGCCTTCCTAAATGCAAATATAGTGTTCAAGTTCTTGTTAACCCAGCAACCCTTTATCTTAAGAGTTTAATAGTTATGCATTGTCAATGTAAAAAATTTATACTGTCAATTAATCACAAGTCATCATTGGTATGACTTTTAAGTTAATTATTGTAAAAGTCAACAAACTTACCATATATGGTATTTCGTGATTGAATGACAGTATAAAATTATTTTATACTGTCAGAGCATAATAGGCGTGTGCAGAACCCAACCAGACCTGACTCGAAGTTAGTTTTGATGAGTTTAGGTTCTAGAAATTGGACCTGGTATATTTTGAACACGAGTTCAGGTTATGCTTCGGATTGTCTCAACCCGCTCCAATATTTATATTCTTTTTAAAAAGATTAAGTTTATTGAATAAATATATATTCATAATAAATTTTTTTATTTAATAGATAACAATTATTATAATATGATGTTATATTTATAATTATATTATTTAATTTGAAATATATATTATTAAATATACCTTAATTTAAGTTTTATATTTTTTTAATTCTATGATTTAACTATATAAAATATTAAGGTTGATAAAGTACAATAATAAGTTGAGTTAACCTAATCTTGTCCTTAATTTATCGAGTTTTGATTAGGTCAAATTCTAATTAAAATAAATGACCTTAACAAATTTTCAAGTTGGGTAAGTACAATGATCAATCCATCCCAAACTCGCCCCTAGTGCACAGTATATTTTCTTTTATCTTAAATGGCGACAAATTAATTCTAGTAATTAATGAATCTTCTCTTTCATGGAATCACATCTCAATCACCAACTGTCAATATTTTAAACTACCCAAGTTGCCTCACCTTTGACGACAGCTCAAAATCACAAATCGCACTTTTTCTTAGAAGAGAAACACATTCGCATTATATGGAGAATAATTTTAAATTCTCTTACGTTATTTTTTAATAATTTTCTTAATTGTTAAAAAAGCATTAAATGTTTTGATATTTTAAGTTAATATATTAAATATACTTATTTTTATTTAATATTTTCTATAAAATAATAAGAGGATTATTAAAAAGATATTATAAGAACATTAACATATAATATATTCTTTTTTTTAAAACAAGTATATTAATATAATAAATTCAAATTATAACTCTTTTTAATACACAAGAGAGAGTATATTAATATTTTTCATTTTATATATATATATATATATATATATATATATATATAAAGTGAGAGCGTGAGAGAAGCGAATCTCAATTGCATAATTCAAATAAATAATTAAGATTAAAATTAATTAAAACAATTTTGATCATCCATGCATGATTGTTTATATGACCAAGATTAATTCCTTTCACCTCTCACTTGATAATTTATATGACTCCTCTCTCTCTCTCTCTCTCTCTCTCTCTATATATATATATATATATATACATATTAAAATTTAATAATTTAATTATTGAATATTTTAATATTATCTTAATGATCATGTATATCAAATTTTAGATAAATTAGATATTTGTAGTTAAATAATCTTATAGTTGATCTTAGTAGCACCAAAAATAATATGATTTGTTTATATTAAATTGCCCCCACTCTATATAACAGATTATGATTTACTTAGATTAAAAATTCCGGCATTACTTAGGTATTTTTAATATTTGAATATCGGGATGTGCTTATGTTGAAGAAAGAAATATACATTTTTTTATGAAATATAATTAGCAGCTTTCACAATTAATTACGATTGGTCTTTGTTTGATTAAAATTGTAACTTTTGTTCTTCTTCTTCTTCTTCTTTTTTAACATAACCATGTTTTATTACTTAACAGCATATATGAGAGAATATAAATTCGTATTTTTAAGGATATTGGTATACAAGTAAGTCATTAATACTCCTAGCTAGTTTGTTAATCATATTTAATGAAGCATCCAACATTTATGATAAAATTAACAACCTTTAAATGTTTGAGAATTTTTTTGGATTATCAAAATGATTAATGATAACTCATCATTTGTTGTTATGTCCAACTACAAATACATAATTAATTATGTTAATTTCTATTTTGGATGAAAATATTTCAACAAATATTAATACAAACTTAATATTTAAACACTTGCTCAATTAAGAAACTCTAGGAAATAATAGTTACATAAAGATTTTATACATAAAATCTAACAAATTCTATGTATGGTTTTCTCCAAAGTGTTATCTTTAAGAAAAAAACCGTTCCCGAAAAAATAGACAACGCCTTAGATTATCACAGTTTGAAAATCGTTCTCAAAACAAAAGACAACAGTTTTTTTTATAATATACAACACTACTTATGTGTAACATTAGACGAAAAATGTTGCAATGCACAATAATAAACGAAGAATCTATAGCTATTCATTTAACTTTTGTCAGACGTACATGCACAATATTTTTTGCGCAAAAGCATAACTATCACCATAGAATAGAGAAGACATAGCTAAACAAGACAAATTGAGCTTCCACCGTCTCGGTGGTGACTGGTGACTTGTGGTACGCGGCGACTTAGGGTTGGCTGGCATCCATGTAGAATCTAGATTGTCAAATCATGGCATGTGTAGTGGAGCCCACAACATGTGCTCTGTCACGAAAGTCACCTATCTGGTTAGCGTAGTTTATAAAGATCCAGCCCGAAAATACCGCAATATGCGCAAACGTGTAGGCTCCTCAAATGAAATTAAGATCTTTTCAACCAAAAAAAAAAAATATTAAGGTCAGACGCCACCATCAACACAATTTTGGTGGGGGAAAAAAGTCTATCTACAAGTCCAAATTTCTTTTATTTTCCATTCAAATAATCAATCACTCTATTATGCCACAGAAGGCGGACCCAAAGGAAAGGAGGAAAACAGGGAAAACGATAACAACCAAAAAGACCCAAAAACAAATGTAGACAAAGGAATTTGTAAGATGCTAAGGGGACCTCCTTATGCCGATGATGCTACATGATTAACTTTGAATTGTTCATGCTATAGCTCTCATTAGATTGGAATCCTCCATCTGGTTCATTGCTGTTGATTTACGCGGCATTGCCAATGAATTGGAAACATTAGAATTTACAAATGCTTGGTCAAAAAACAAGGGATGAAGCACCTTGACTATAAAACAACTAAATGCAATAAATTTTCTTCTGATTGAAAACATGTTGAAAAATATCATACAATTAACATTTCTATAATACTTCTCATCTAAGAACCCAACCATCGACTAAAACCAATCCGTTAGCTTTAAAAAAATCAATAAAGGACATCAGACTTATACAACTGCAAGAACATTAAAAAAAAATAAAAAAAATCAACATTTAAAAAATAAATAAATTTTGTGGTGCAATTCAGTGATGTTTCGAGATCAAAACAGCTTAACAACGTTCTCATCCGGTCCTCCCACCTGAGAAGCAATTGGATGTTGTCCCATTAATCATTTTTGTCACCGGCAATCCATTGAATCAAAGGAGTCTGCAAATCCTGAAGGTTTTGCGGGAATGCTTGATTGAGTTTGTGACATGGACATGTCAAACATTGTGGAAGTGCCTTCATTGGCTTGCCATCTTCGCAGAGCTTGAGGAAGGCTCATGTGAAGGTCAATGCCATAACCTTCTTCTTCATGGCTGGTAGGCTTCCATTGCTCTACCAGAGGAACCAAGACATTCACTGCATGCCCCATATCTGGCCTTTGGTATGGTTCACGAGCAGTGCAATGACCTGCTAGCTCAGACACTTTATATATGCTCTCCATAGTTTCCTCATCGGGATTGAGAGTTTGATCAATTGCCTTTGGGATGTTCTCTTTGTTAATTAGTACCCTGCGGAACCAGGAAACCAAGTGAGACCTTTCATCAGGCACAGTATCGTCCAATGCCCTTCTACCAGTAATCAGTTCCATCAAAACTACTCCAAATGCGTACACATCTACTTTGGTCGTCACTCTTCCAGTAGCTGCCAAGAAACAAGATAACATCAATTACAAGTAAAGGAATAGGCTAGCATAAAGTTAACGCAACCAATTGCGTTTGATGCAACAAGAATCTAGCTTAGCTAAAACTGTGAAGTTCTACAAAAATATAACAAGACAAATATTCTTCATTTTACAAATGCAGTGGAGACGAAGAAAATTTTAGAACATGCTTTTAAAAATGCAAAAAATGTATGTTAGTGGAAATGTGGAATTCACAATTGAATTGACGAACTTCGTAACCAAAGGCATGTCAGGGTACCAGGTAACCCAATAGTAAACAGTAACAACAGAGAAGAGAACTGCTACGGTGCTACCCAAACCTATGACAAAATACAGTAAGAATAATTCTAAATATTCTTAACCAATCCTCCTAATTGCTAAATAAAAAAAGCATTAACTACTTTTATGTTCCCATGACACTAATGTGCCAATTTTTTCATCTAATACTTTATTAAGTACCAGGAGGAGAATGTAGCAAAACTCCTTCACTGATCCAAGATTTAATCTAATCAGAGTATTCATCACATAAAAAAGGGTAAAATTGGGAGTCGGCCACTTAATTGTAGACCATCCACCCAGGAGATCCATAGGAATACATAAAATTTAACTAGAAAACAAATCATGAAACAAGAAAACAAAAAATGCAAATAACTGACCATTATGAAGAGAAAAACATCACAGTTACTAGTTCAAAAAATATAAAGAATTGAAGTAGTAACATATAGTTAGTTATAACCAAATAAGGAAATTAAAAAAAAAAACTCAAAAAAAGAAGACAAGCTTATATTCAAAGGCTTTCCAGATATACCTGCATATTCAGGTGCCAGATATCCAAATGTTCCAGCCAAGCGTGTCTCGACAGAATACTTCCCATCTGGCGCATTTTTAACCAAACCAAAATCAGCAACCTTGGCTTTCATGTCATCACCCAATAATATGTTTGAGGGTTTTAAGTCCCTGTGAATGAAGCTTTGCTGAGCTAAGCTGTGCAAGTATTCCACTCCCCGAGCTACATCCAAAGCTATCGCTACCCTTTGTTTCCAAGTCAAAGGCGCACAGCCATTTTCAGGCCAATCAAACAGGTGTTGTGTTAATGTCCCTTGAGGCATATACTCGTACACCAAAAGCCTTTCATTGCCGTTAATGCAAAACCCTAAAAGAGCCACCAAATGCCTGTGCCTGACTTTACTGAGAACTGCAATCTCTGCTTGGAACTCATTCATTCCCTTATTCCCCATTGCCACAGATTCCATCCTCTTCACAGCAATCTGAGTTCCATCATGCAATTCCCCTTTATAAACAACCCCAAACCCTCCCCTACCCAAAATGTTATTTTCACTGAAATTATCCGTAACTTGCCGAAGAACTTGGATTGAAATAGTAGCATTCCCATTCCCACCGTCAAAAACATGGAGATCACTATGCTCACTGCCCTGGCTTTGCAACTCGCTCGGAACACCACCATATCCATTGGAATTAGAAACACTCACCATATCAATCTTAACCTCTCCTTTCCCATTTTCTGGATTATTAACCCTTCCAAACTTCCCATGCCGGTTTTTAGCATGACACTTGCAAAAGACAAACACCACCACTGCAACGAAAAACACAGCAATAACGACAATACCTGCGATCCAAGCAGGTGAAAGTGAAGAACCGCTTGACCCCGCGTTTGGACTTCCACTTGGTGCATCACCAGAACCCTTTGACGGCGTAGTTCCGCTGCCACCACCACCACCAGAACGCCCAAGCAAATCATTACCTGAAGCACTGAACTTCACCTTGCTTGAGAACTTTGGAATATCACCAGATAAGTTATTATTAGACACATCCAGAACCTCAAGCTGAGCCAAATTTGTCAAGCTCCCTGGTATTGAACCAACCAAACTATTATTACTAAGATACAAGCTCCTCAAATCGGTTAAATCAGCAAACGCGGGTGAAATCGTTCCCGTCAAATTCTGCTTCGCTAAATTCACCGTAATAATCTTCCCCTCCGCACACAAAATGAAACTCCAATCATTACAAGGCTCGTTCCCGGTCCAGGAACGCGCCAGCTGAGGGGGATACCCGAAACCAGCAGCAATATCAAGCAAAGTGGTGACACGAGAATCGCAGGGTCCAGCATTTTTCAGACAAAAACTATTGGTCCCATCGAGAGTGACTTTCACACCTTTCCCAAACGAAGGAAAAGGACCCTGAAGCAGGTTGTTATCCAAAGAAACGTTCTGAAGACTAGCCAGGGACATCAGAGAAGGCGGAACCACACCGGTTAACTGGTTGTCCCGAAGCTGCAGATCAAACAAAGTGGTGCAATTTGACAAATCGGGAATGGGACCCGTGAACAGGTTCTTCTGAAGCCACACCTGAGACAAGTGGATCATCAAAGAAAGCACCTCGATGGAACCCGAAAACCCGAACCCGTCCTTCTGATTGTTGAGCCACAGATTCTGAATCGCAGATCCGGCAAAGGACTTGGGTAAACCCCCGGTGAGGTTGTTGTAAGAGAGACGAAGTTCCTGCAAACTCACGAAGGAGGCGAATACGTCCGGTAAAGAACCCACGAGGCTTGTGTTTCCGAGGTCGAGTTGGACGAGGTTGGAGGACTGAGTCAACTCGGTGGGAAATGTCCAAGGAGCGAGGTTGATGTTGTTGGTCATGCTGAGGGTTTGTAAGCTAGTGAGCCCCTGGAAGCAACCGTCCGGGACGGATGCGAAGTTGTTGCCGTCCAGGAACACTTTTTGGAGCATGGAGAGGTTGGCGAAGGAAGGCAACGCGCCGGAGAGAGCGTTGTTCTGGAGAGAGAGGGTGGTGAGTTGGGAGAGCGAGTTCAGATCCGGAGGGAGCGTTCCGCTGAGTTTCTGCGAAGCGAGGTTGATTGAGGTCACGCTGTTCGTGCTGCACTTCACGCCCGTCCAGTCGCAGAAGCTGCTCCCCGACCACCCCGACGGCGCTGGGCTCAGCGCCTTCGCCAGCTTCGACATCAACGCGCCGTCGTCACCAATGGCGGTACACGCGAGACACAGAAACAGAAAGAGCTGAGAAAGTAGGGTTTTCGGTTTTAATTTGGGGCCAGCCATTCAGATTTGGGAGAATGAGGAACGCAAAGTGTGTATGTTGTTGCGTTGCGTGTGTGTGGAAGTATTTGTACAGAGGAAGAAAATGGAAGCAGAGAAGATGATAACTGCGCCCACCTCATGTGCCAGCTATGGCCTCTCTTGCCTTTTTTAAATCAATAGTTAATAATGCCGAATAATGTCAGAGGTTGGGTAATTATTAAAGAATTTTAGAAATAAATACTTACGTGTATTTTGTACATCGTTAACTTTTTTGTTTTTGATAATTAGTTATAGAGTTTAATGGTTATGAAATCACAAAGTACTATTTATTATAAGTTTGTTAACTTTTATAATAAATATTTTAAAAGTTATATTAATGGTGATTTCTGATTAGATAATAATGTGAAACTTTTTATACTGACAGTATATAACTATTAAACTCTTAGTTATATTTATGTGGAAATAAGGCGAAATAATGCAAAATAAGTGCTATCATAATGTTTACAGCAAATAGTGTTATTTAGTATGGAATGAAATGCTATTTTGCTATCCTCAAAAAAAATTTAAAAAAAAAGATATGTTAATTTGCTTAATTGTTGGGTTGTTTTGATAACGGAATGACTTAAAGGAAGGGAAAATGATGTAGGACGGTGATAGTAGGGATGTTTGCGGATCGGTTTGGATCGGTTGAGCTAAAAAGTCATTCGATCCAAACATAAAAAAAAATGCGGTTCAGTTTAGTTTGGATGGCTTACACAAAAAAATGATCCGATCTAATCCAAAAAGTGCAGTTTGGATTGGATCGGTTGATTCGGTTTTTACCAACTATCTTTACTAATTCTTTAATTTCCTATTTGATGGATACCTTTACTTGTTACAGTAATAAAATCACCTATGTTTCTATTTTCTAAATCCATACATGAAAAAAATAAGATATGTAAAGAGAAAAATAAGGAAACTAATAAATACATTAATTCATCAAGTGCATCAACTAACAAATACATCAAGTGTTCAACTAAACAATTAGCTAGCAAGTGTACGTGATTTTGGTATTACAAAATTTATATAAATGCTAGTAAGTATTCAAATATATATGTTTACATCTACCTATATATGCGGATTTAGAAGTGTACGTGGTTTTGGTACTGCAAATTTTAGGAAAAAGAAATGATACTTTCCTCTAAGCATGACACATATATGATAATAATTCAACACTTGCTTAAAACACATATTTAGTATTATCATTTCGATTCAATTCGATTTTAGAGCCACCAACCGAAAACTGAACCGAACCGATCGATTGGCCACCAAAACCATTAAATGAAATCTAAAAAAAATCAGTTTGCTTTGATTTTTAGTTTTTTGGGCCGATTTTAGTTTTTTTTTTTTTATCGGTTTGAATGTGAACACTCCTAAACGATGGTAAGAGGGAAGGTCCCAGCTCCAGAGTAGGAGAGTGGAGAATCAAAGCCAAAGACAGAAAAACCGCTGTATTTGAATCAATTTTAGGTAACGACCAATCGAAAAGGAATACACTTAAGATGTAAGAAGAAAAAATAAAATTATAAAAATAAATAAACAAATCAGAAATATGAATTTAATTTAAATATACTTATAATGTAAAAAAAATTATAATTTCATTTAATTTTAATCATAAACTATTTTATATGATAAAATTATTAAATTTTGTAATAATCATTTTAAAAATTATATTATTATGATAATTTGATTGACAATATAAAAATTTTAATAATGAGAATACATAAAAAGAAAACTCAAACGATATAATAAGTAATGTAATATGATAAAAAAAAATTAAAATTAAAAAATACTGGTTGATTTTATAAATATGTTGGAAAGAAAACGAATACGTCGTTCAGGCAAGTGTGTGGTCCCCGCGAATGCCAACTGTTGCTTACTAGATTTCGCGTACAATACCGGCTACTTGTCTATTTTGTCTTCGCCATTGACTCCCTAGTTGAGACTTGAAAGTTGAAACAGAGGTATAAGCATTTTTTTTTGTTTAGTAAGCATTTTTTTTTTGGGCGTAATCAGAGGTACTATAAACATATGTAATATGTTAGTCACCAAAAAAAAAAATATGTCACCGTGTTTTTTTAAAACAGTTTATGATTATATATCTTATTAAATTAAATTAAATATATTGCAATAAACTTTAACTTATATCTAAACTTTTATTACTTTCCCAGTACATTACTATTTTCGCGGATTTGAAGAGGGACAAGGAAGAATAATAAATTGAGTTAGTAAAGTAATCACGATCAGAATAATTTATCAAACACGGTCGTCTTTATCCTTTTTCATTTACTTTTGATACTGTTCGTAACTTTTTATCATTTCCCTTTTCACTTTCCACGGAAGCTTCCCATCCATGCCATTAACTGCCCATGTGTTAACTACAAATTTTTGCAGTATTCCCATTCTGATTTACTATAAAATAAATTCTGGTCTGTATAAAGAAAAAAATAAAATATATGTTTTTACAATAAATTATCAAGGAAAGTGTGAATGTAATATTTTTCTTAAAAAACTAGAAAGGTAACATCAGAGAAAAACATCTGGTAATGAAAATTCTACCCATATTTTATAAGTATATGTAAAAAACATCCGCAATAGATAAGATAAATATCCGCTTAATGAAAATAGGGACAGGGGCAGGAATTTACCCACAAAATTTAATAGGGATGGGTGCGGGTATGGGTACTATAATACTCATCTCGTCTCATACCTGCACTTATATATATATATATATATATATATATATATATATATATATATATATATATATATATATATATATTAAAAGATAAATTGTAGTGATTATTATAATATTAAAAATCTTAATTTATTTTAATGAAAAAGATATTGTAAGAAGTCGTAAAGCACAAACAAAAATAATAATTTAATTTATATGTATTATTAGTGTAAAATATTTTTACGCATATATCCAACAGAAATTCATCATATTGCCACATCAATGAATAAGATGATGTGAAAAAATAATCAAATTTGATTAGATTTATGTGTTAAAAAGTTTTGCACTAGCATTATATATAAATTAAATTCCAAAAATGATTTATACTCTACTAAAAATATTAAATTATATCAAAAGATCATTTTTTTCAATGAATGCATTGCTTCTAATTAAAATATTATTGACTACATTTATAATTATTGTTATTTTGAACGTAGCTTTTTAAATCTAAAATTATATAAATTTTATTTGATATTAACTATGTTAAAGGATAGATTGCATGTATTTGTCTTTTTATGTATTGATAATGAAATGTTAAAAATACTTAATCATAAAACTTTGATCAATAATTTCGTAGTAGATAAAAAAATAAAACGAGAATTGACAAATTATATTAAATTAGTTTTGAATATAAATTTTGCCTAAGATTTCAAAATTTTATATCGGCACTTAAGTAAAATACAGGTAACAAGTATGGAAACAGGTACTATAGTACCTTATCTAGACCCTACCCATTTTCATCCCTAAAAGCATTTGACAAGTTCGTCCAATTACACATTTATATATATAAAGTAGTAAATATTAGGGTTGTTTAAAAAACTATTTTTTCACTTAAAATAAGGATAAAATAGGTAATTAATAGACAACATATTGGATGTATTTTTTTTAAGACAAAATCTTGTATGTATATTAATTGGTTTGGCTAAATTGTGTTTTTGGTCCTCTTATAATTTTCAATTTGCGATTTTGGTCTCCTTATTTTTAATTTTACGATTTAGTCCTCCAATTTTTAAAAATCTGCAATTTTGGTTCTTTTATTTTTAATTTCACAATTTTAGTCTTTTAATTTTTAAAAATTTACAATTTGATCTCCTTATTTTTAATTTCGCGATTTTGGTCTCATAATTTTTAAAAATCCACAATTTTAGTCCAAGCGTTAAACTAAAATTATGAAATTAAAAATAAAGAAACCAAAATTACGGATTAAAAATTATAAAAGTATCAAATATGCAATTTAGCGAATTGTTGAAGTAATTGAATGTAAGTTTTATTACTAAGTTTTATGAGTGTTTACTGAATTTTAAATTTCCAATGTAAAACTTTTTGCATTCATTATTTTAATTGGGACTCTTTAATATTATGTACATATATAATGGTGACTTTAATTTTATTACACCATATTTCATGTCATAAATACAAAACCTTAATTCTAATATATAATTTGCCAATTAATTATTCCAAGTATCGAAATGAATAAATAGATTTAGTAAGAATTTTATATATTTACAAGTATTTGCAAATGTATATAAAATATGATATATATATATATATAATTAAAAAGCATTTAAAATTTTAGTTTATTGATAATGAAGGCATAAATTAAAATATAAAATACGCAGTACCTAAAAACTTTTTCACTATATAAACAATTGTTACATGTATTTTTCACTATGAATTCAAAAAAACATTTACTGCCATAGAGGATAATTAACCAAATTCTAGGCTGCAGCTCCGACCATCCAACTTTAGGACCGGACAGAACAATATTGGCCTATTCTTAGGATGGGATTTGACAATTGAGTCCGCTTACGAGATGTTGACAGGCACCCTTTCCAGAAAGCTGTGATCCCAACTGGCTTAATGTTTGCAAGTGGGAGGGTCCGAAGAGAATTAAGACTTTTCTTTTAGCACCGGAAATGACTAGGCTCGAGTCACTCATGCTGTACATTTTGAATCAGCTTCATCTGGTACCTATACAAAAATAGGGCTTTTTAACTACAGTAGTAAAAAAATTATTTATTAAAATAATAAAAAAAAACAATTTATCATTGTTTCTAAAAAAGACATGAAAATATTTTAACACGCGTTCAAAAATTTATTTATTTTTCTACAATAGGAGACGTCAACTTAGTTGACACCTCGTATTCAAAAATTATATATATATATATATATAGGAAGCGCCAACTGAGTTGGTATCTCGCGTTTAAAAATTATTTTTTTTTACTATAACAGTCAGTTGGTGCCTTGCATTAATTTTTTTTTTATTGTAACAAGAGGTGTAACGTGTTAAATTTTTTTTTAATTATAACAGGATGTGTTGTACCATCCCAAATTGACACATAACACAGTTAAGGTAGTGATACTCTATAATAGTAAAATTTATTGATGGGAATACAACTCTCCACACTACAATCCCCTCCTTTAACTGTCCACCAGTCAACCTGTTTGTCATATATTAAACAAATTTTACAAAGAGTATTTTATCTATTTATAATTTTACATAATTGAACGCGAGGCGCCAATTCTTATTAATATATATATATATATATATATATAAATTTGAACACGAGGCGCCAACTGAATTAACACCTCCTGTTATATATATATATATAAAAATTGAACGCGAGGCGTCAACTGAGTTGACTCCTCTTGTTGTAGTAAAAAAAAAAATTGAACATGGTAAATTGTTTTTTTTTTTATTTTAGTAAATAGTTTTTTTTTTTTTTACTACTGTGGTTAAAAAGCCCAAAAATAGAACCTGGTAAGAACTTCAATTTTGTACAAGAAAATTAACACAAATCATAGTTAAAATGAAGCAAGTTAATGTAGTTGGTCAATAAAATTTCATTAAATTCAAGTTGCATTCTGAAACTTTCCAAGAGTTAAAAAAGTGGAAAACACACCAACGTTTAAAAATTAAGTTGACAAAAATACTAATTGAACTAACAATAACAATCACCATCCACTACCAACACTGACGAGAACACTGCATCCTAGGAAAAATGAAAATGGTTCGAAGAAAACATTTTTGCTAAAACCTGGGATCCTTCTTTTGAGACAGGAAGGGACACGAGGACAAATGTTTATCCAATGATCCTTCTCTTCATGGCAGGTTTAATCAGATTCATCATATCGCCAAACCTACTTCTTTTTTAGTGTGTTCATTGTTTTCACTGATTCAACAGGCCTATTCCACCCATTTCCTTGAACCGCATTAAGAAAAAGAAAATAAGGGTAATTAAGACATCGAACTTAAATATAAGCAAAATTAACTAATTTTTATACTAATTAAGAAAGTTAGTTAATATCATTTAATTCTACTAATTACATTTAAAAAATAAACTTTTTACCTAAAATATCTTTTATTGGAACTTAATATATGCAACCCCACCCATGCGACAAGGCTTTTGTTGTTGTTGTATTAATGTTTGGATATGATTCAGTCGTATGATATTTGGCTTAGAACTGTAGTCATACAACGTGAAAAATATTTAGAGATAACCTAAATCAATGAAATGGAAGCTAAGCCGAGTAGGTGACTGATCCGATGAATTTGTTATACTGCATGAACCTGAACATAAGCACCACGCTACAGATCAAACCAACATGTCTTGATTATGTGTAACCATCGGTCATTGACAATCAAGATTCAAGACCATATTAACTAAAACAGTTGCCAACGTCCAACGGTAAAATCACGACAACATTAAATTGCAACTTTTCAAACTTTTTAGGTAAGATGATAATCTTAACAATTGGAAAGATTGGAATGGTTATCCCCCAAAAATTAATCTCATGCACCCGCGGGTTTTTCAATTTTCTTTTTGACTACCCAACAAGAAAGTTTTCATAAAGAGGAAATTACACTGATGTTATTTAAGATTTTTTTAAATTGTACTTTATTTTTTTATTTTTTTAACGTTTACAATAATTTTTTTTATAGTATTACACAATAAAATATTTTTAATAATTAAGAGAGTTTAGTATAATATATAATAAATATTAGTATAATATTTTTTAAACAATTAAAAAATTAATATAAAATATAAAAAGTATCGTGTACAGTATAAAAAAAAGAAAAAAAACCCAAGAGATGTAATTTACTGTTACATAAAACATGGATTTGGAATATTCAATATGCTAAAGTGCAATTTACTATTTTAATCTTCTGCCCTATGGACAGTTGACACGAAGCATACTTCTTATTCATAAGGTTCATTTTTTTTGCTTTTCAACTACCCAACAAAGAATCCTGTCCTTGTCTTGCAACATCATCGAGAAAAGTCCTCATATTCCTATCCGAAGAGCCTCCTTCCTTCACGGCATCCCTGGCCAAGCATTTCCATTTCTTAGCACTCCTTCTCAATTCTTGTCCTTCTCCTCCGCTCCCCATGACCACTTCCAAACACTTCCTAATCTCCTCAGCTTCCACTATCCCCTCCTCATTCACCTTATCATCCACTCTCACCCCCGTCTTCCACACATCATGCACTAGCTTCGCATTAGTCCCTTGGTCCGACCACTGAGGAAATGCCACCATAGGAACCCCCGAAGCCAAACTTTCCACGGTCGAATTCCATCCACAGTGTGTCACGAAACAACCCAAGGAGCGATGCGACAGAACCTCCACCTGGGAACACCATTTCACAATCTTCCCCCTCTGCTCAAGTTCCTCTCTGCAGCTCAGCTCTTGTTCCTTTCCTTGCTTCTCATAATTTTCTCTAAGGACCCACAAAAAGGGATATCCAGAATCCAACAAGGCACGTGCAACCTCCTCCATCTGTCTCCTAGCCAACACAGCAAGTGTGCCAAATGACACATAAACCACAGACAACTCAGGCTTTGAGTCCAACCATTCAACGTAATCGTTCGAGCCATCAAAGATGTCACCACCAAAGGAAGTGTCACCCGGGTCTTTACCGTCCAGGAAGGCAGAGGGAATCAATGGCCCAATTGGTATCATCGTGAACTTACCAATTGCTCTCAGGGCCTCCGGTTCCAACTCCTCAAAGGTGTTCAGAAGAACTCTTGGGTTGGTTTCTTTGTCAAGCTCTTGAAACTGTTCTTCGAGGGATGGAAGAGCAAAGGTATAGATATTGGAGGGTAAGAGGAAGGAGGGAATGTCACGTGTTGTGAGTGAAAATGGCAAACCGGGCAATTGTATGGTGCGGTCCTCTGATTTGTGGCTGATGTAGTCCCTGTACTCGTGGAAGTAGTAGTAGTAGATATCAAAAACCGTGGCTGGTTGAATCCACAGCAGCGCCCCCGGGAGGTGAAACTCACGCGCCACCTGTGCGGCCCAGGGAAGGAGGATGGTGTAGGCTACGCAGGTGAAAGGTTGGCCATCCTGTTTCGCGGCGGTTATGATGTTTCTGAGAGACTCAGAACCGCGGAGCTTGAGCTCCGACATGTACGACACCACGGCGGAGTCGGCGGTGGCCTTGTAACCGTCGTCGTAGCCGTCGGAGAAGATGGCGAAGGAGAGGCCGGGGACGGTTAGTTTGTTGAGCATGCGACGGTGGAGGTAGACACTGGTGGCGAAAGTGACGTGGACGCCCATGCCAGCGAGACGCTTAGCGAACTGGATGGCGGGATTTATGTGGCCTTGAATGGGGTATGTTATGAGGAGGAAGCGGTGCTGCACCATGGTTGCGGTGGCGCGTGGAATCGCACTTACTAACACCAGGGGACAGGGATTATGATTTATGTCTGGTAGCCAAAGCAGTGACATGCATTATTTCCTGTGAATGTGCTTATATACAGTGGAGGTCAAGTAGTGGTGACGTTTGCCGTGACGAATATGTAGGTGAAAATGTTTAGCCAGTTTCCATTTTTTTACTAACTAGTATGCGAGCCCGGCGAAACATTGATGAGCAATAATGTAAAAATGTCACATCATAAAATATTTTATGCTATAAAATTTTATAATAGCAAAGTTATAACAACAACAAATATTAGGCAAGAAATATGCCCTATTCTGAATAAGCACCTAAAACATAGTTATAATCAATTTTGACAAAAGAAAAGATAAATGAAAACAAAATAAACATGCAAGAACAAAGACAGTTCAAATACTACCCTTAAATTTGGAGCATAATGCTAACATTTCTTAAGTCCTTTTCAACTTGTCAACTTAATTTGGAATAGAGTTGAGTTCATAATCTCTTTTGGGATTCTGTTATGGTTGTTTCTAGGGAGTCATCATTTGCATTTGCTTGCATCGGCCACCTTATATAGGAAGCGATGAGCCCTGCTGACGCATGTTATCAACTCAATCCATCAAATTGCACAAAAAATTACTCAAAAGTTGAAAGCACGTAAATGCAATAAATAACCAAAAGAGAAAATTAACAAAGAAGAATTACAAAATTCTGATTTGCTACATTTCTTAATCAACGATGATAAAGTTTAAAAAAACCACCTAAAAAGTTACATAGCATACCCAATACTGATTCATCGCTCAAGTACAAACCAATCCATGTATCACACTAAGTTTCATGATAAGCTGTTCTAGTCATCACTCAAGTACAAATCAGTTCATGATGGAAACTTTAAAGTATGTTTATTTGAACCTTCTTAGGTAAGTTATACTTAATTTCATCAAAGTTGAGTATATTGTGCATGTCATTTAAGTATATATGTTATTGATACAAAAGGCAACCTTCTTGTCCCAATGAAGCAAATAACACAAAAAAAAAGGCAATAAAATGTATACCTTATGTCTAGGGCACCTACTTTATGTACAACGCCTCTGTATCAAAATGAAATACATAATCAATATTTGCCTAATGAATGAAAAGTGAAGACCAATTCAATAGAACACCTTATTCAAAGTAAATAAAACCATTAGAAGCCAATTTCATAAATAAGTTATTGTCCAAGCAAAGAAGGGAAAATGATGATCAATACGATGACTTATGACAATTTAAAAAAAATTAAAATCACTGGATGACAATGAAGGTCGTCTTAGTGCCTATCATATTTAAATAAATTCATTAATTTAAACACATCTATCTATTAACCAAAAACCAAGGGTCGTCTTCTAAGTTCTCATTCTCATTGTCTGAAGGTGTCAAAATAAAATGTGACATCATATGTGACCAGCCTTAATTACTTGGCTATCTAGATTAAAGACAAAAAAGCACAACAAAGAATGGATTAGTTTTTCTTAAACTCAAGGGCTGAGAAAGAGGCCTTAAGCAAACCACATAGTAAAAAAAGGCCTCTTTGGGATGAAATGAAAATTATTAATGATGTGTGATTGTCACACAGTTGGTGTGCTAGATTGTTAGTCTACGGCAAGTTAGCTACCAAAAAAATAAATTGACAGGTTCCAAATTAAAAAAGGAAAATTAAAATTAGAAGGAAAAAAACAATGAGCAAGCTTTAACCCTATATTATAAGCATGGAATGTAGAAAGAAAATGAAAATAGGATAGAAAAATAGAGAATATCATAAAGCAATAAAATGAATATTTTTACTGAGAAATGTGAGATAGTCCTTTGAACAACCCTCTAAATTCAAGGAATGATCTAATTTTGTATTGAACCATTCAGTTAAATTCTTACCATTTCCTTAGTAATGATGATTAACTTAAAGAAAAATGAAAAGACTATTCAAGTCATTCTAGTAATAGTGTAACAACTTAAGCATACGAGTATGCAAAGCTCATTAATTTTCCAAATTCTAATATTAGAATCTTGAAAGCTTGTTAAGGAAAATGGGAGAAAGTATAGTGATATTAAGATAAGAAAGTGTGGCACTTCAAATCCTTTTATATTAGAAAATTTGGTACTTTCCTGTTGCATCTATGTCCTACATAAAGAAAAGTGGTCATCATTATCTTAAAATACTATTCTTTCATAAAAAAGGGAGCTAGTGGTCTATCTTAGATCTATAATGAAGTGACAAAAGATTTTATTAAGAGTATCCATCATTTCCTTAATTTCTTTCCCACATTAAACTTTCATGGCACACCACAAGTCATAATACCTTTCACTTCACACTATACTTCAACATTAACCTGATTCAAGAATAAGTCTAAAGTTAAATCAAAGAATTAAAGAATTTGGAACAATAGAATTATTAGGGTGATGAACAGTCATTTAGAACAATTGCAATAATAATCACAAGAGAAATCACTACATCTATCTAAATTGAAAAACACTTCATAAATGATGATCACTTAATATCTCAAAAAAAAAAAGCAATACGTTAATTATAGGAACCATGGAAGTAACAACAACCATTGTAATATAACAATAATGCATCAAGATTAGAAGGTAAAAGATAGAGTTTACAAAATTTGAAACACTTCCTTATATACAACATTTGTAGTTGAGGAACAGATTCTACTCTCATCATCCAAAATAAGAATTCTCAAACCTTTTCTTGATTTTACTCTAGATACTACAATATACAGTTAACCATGAGTGAAAATTGGTTTTGGTAAGTACAACCCAACCATTGAGAGAAACTGTCCTTGGCTTTTATTTATAGTCATTGCAAAGCACATAGACAATGGAAATTGCCTTCTCTAAAACTTGAAAGGAAATCCTGGATCTGACGGTATCAAATTCATTCTTGAAATATAAATCTTATCTCCAATGTTTTTTCCTGTTATTACAGTAGCTCTTATAACATTTTTTCCTAATTCATTAACCAACTATCTTGTACTGTTATACAATCCATTAGCCTGATCAATATTTCTCAGAAGCATGACTGGAACCCCAATCTTTAGCCGCAATCTATGATTTGGTATTCCTGAACTTTTCACGTCATTCAGAAATTCAGTTGTAAACCATTCCCCCTAAATATTAGAATCTTCATCAGATTGGATAATTGAGTCAAAACTCAAGTATTCCTTTTCATCTCCAAGAAATAACGATAACACAAAATCATTTACAGTTTCCACAAATTCCAGGGTAGGAGCTAGAATTTCCCTCTCTTCATAAAATTTGAAATTGTTAAAGTTTTGTAAAATTTGCGGATATGTGAAATCAACCAAAGAAAGCAATGAATTTTTAGAATCACCGATTAATAAATCACCAAGTATTTGAATATTACTTTCCCCCATTTCATTAAACTCACAATTGCCATCTCCTATATTAAGAATCCTTTTTGCAAACTATTTTGTGTCCTTAGCATCTTCTTGCGATGTATGGGCACCTAATCTCATGTTCTTTGACAGTCGTAAAACTTTGCAACTTTTCCATATTTTAGAAGAATTGATTGTTGTTGCAACTACATCATTCCTACAACCTTTTCTCATAACTGGCAATATTTCCCTAAAATCCCCACCCAAGACAACCACTTTACCTCCAAATGGCCTATGTAGGTTGTCTTCACTTTCACACCTCATGATATCCCTTAAAGTACAATCAACTGTGTCAAAGCAAAACCTGTTCAACATTGGGGCCTCAGTCCCAAATTATTAATTTTGAATGGAGTAGAAGTTTAGCTTTAAGACTTCCCTATCTTATGTTGCAAGTACAAAGTTCAGTAGTGACCAATGGTATGCAAAATGTGGAATGAGCTGTCTTACCTCCAAGTAATAGTAAAGATGCAATTCCACTGGAAGCAACATTTAAAACAATTAATGCGATCTTAAAGTAGTAGATAAGGTTTTCCAGACAAATGTCATACCAGTACCTCCATATCCATTTAAGAAGAAAAAACCGCCTAATCCTAATAGTACAGAATCCATAATTTTGTCATAAATAGACCTCTATTCAGCGGTTAGGGAATTCAATAGAGAAGAATGGGTAGCAACCAATTCTTCTTTATCATAGTTCAATTCAGCAACCAACAACTTATTTTTGAACTCACAAAAATCTGAAATCTAACAATATGGAATTGAACCAAAATCTTTGAGAGATTTCCCATTCATAAACAACATCTTCTCCATTTCAATTAAACAAAGATTCTTCAATTCATCATCCCTAATTTGAAGTCCTGTAATGACAACTAATACTCAATCATTTAAATATAATATATATAACTAAATAAATAATTATGTGAAAATAGTATTTTTACCTGAAATATTCAACTTATTTCTTCTTTCATATAGAATTCCATCACACAACAATTTCAAAGTAGAATCCCAAACAGTATAAGGCTTACAACCTTCTCAATTGATTTCTAGAAGCCAACTCACTTGCTTCAATAATTGCATCTATGAACTCCTTGTCATTGTCTAATAATCCCAAAGCATAACACGCCTCTTGAAAAGTTTCATATGTAACTCCATTGACTGTCTTAATATTGTTGTAACTTGTGCACCCTTTTTGTATTGTGAGTGGAATTCTCGTGTAACAAAGCTCACCAACTCTAGGTGGAACATAATTCAACCTACCAATGGAATTGCCTTGTTTCCTTGGTTGTCACATTCTATTCTACTTTAAATAAACAAATTTTGTGGGAAATTTAGCATAAGTCAATTCCTTCCCTTCAGGAAAATTTCTATTTGCCTCAAACCATGACAAAAACATGGTATCAAGATTCTCATTTCTCCTTATCACTGAATCAATACCCTTTTCTTGTGAAAACATAATAAACTACTGATTCAGAAGATGAAAATATAGCCTCTGAACAGGAGGCCACCTATGATGAATGTCAAATCCAAAAATTCTCCAAACAACTTCACATGGAGACAAATATTGACAAGCATAATATTGCTTTATTTCATCGATGTGTAATTCATAATCAGTCCCATTTGAAATCTCAATAGTAGCTCGATCTAGACCTTTGTTTACATATTTAAAGAGATACTTTATGGAGTTTGATTTATTACAATATTCCATATTTACATGAGCTTGATACCTCATTAAAAGTTGAGGATTGTAGGGAACTACATACCTATTGTCTAACTTTATTCCCTTTTTATGGAGAAATAAACCATTATCCAGACACTTGTACCTTGGATAGCCTTCTTCATCAATAGTGTTAAGACAAAGGACGAATTTATAACCCTCAAATATTTTGATAATAACAAACAGTTAAAATATATGTTTTTACACAATCGTCTGTTCATCCGTAACAGGTTCAAAAGCAACTGTCTAATATCTTTAAAAAAAATATATCATCTTTATCCTTTGATTAAATTAAATTAGTAACTAATAGATCTTATAGACGATGACAACGTTCTAAAATGACCAGCACATCAATCAGAGCGTAAGCTACCTCGAAACATATAAAGTCTATGTACCTACTCTCGAGAAGAGTCAGCTCTTTTAAGCAAAAAAGAAGGAATGTGTGTGTGCGGATGTCAAAATGAGAAAGCAGACATGACAACTGCAACAAGATTGAGTACAAAAATAGAAAAGATAAGTTAACTGTTTTATCTTATCATATGACAAGTTGGTGAAAGGCATTAAATGTTACATTTAATGCCTCAACGACTTTCTTCATTAGACGAAGGCCGTCTCATACAAAGCACTCAATAGATACTTTTGGAGAAGCTTATAAATAGAAGAAGATACCTCTTTTGTGTAGTTCTTTTTGCTGAAAAATCATAACATCTTTTAGAAATAAAAAAGCTCTTCTCTTGTAGACTTTGTTTGTAAAAATCTTCTTGTGTACCTACTTGTATATTCGTCTGATAAGACGTTAAACCCAATGAGGTAACTCTTGAGTAAACCTTTTTCAAAAGAAATTGGTGGAAGCCTGAAGAGGCTTTAATTCAAAGAATACTTGGGTTATTGCTTGAAGAGACAAGTAAAAGACTACTTAGGATGAGCCTGAAAAGGCTTGTGGAAAGAATACTTGTAACTTGA
Organism: Spatholobus suberectus; assembly: GCA_004329165.1. Lineage (NCBI taxonomy): Eukaryota > Viridiplantae > Streptophyta > Magnoliopsida > Fabales > Fabaceae > Spatholobus > Spatholobus suberectus. The sequence continues at coordinate 55,923,106 of CM014737.1, read as the reverse complement.
AAAAGTTAGTAGAACTTGGTTGTTGAAAAGAACTGGATGTAGTATCTAGGGTGAGACGAACTAGTATAAATCTTGTGTGTATTCCAGTTTGTCATTCAGCTTTTGCCTGTCTTATAAAATGTTTTTGAAAAACTCTTTGATCATATCTTTCAAACGATATGTCTTTAACAAAGGTTTTGCGAAAATTTGCTATAACACATTCAACCTCCCCCCACCCCCTTCCCTTCTTGTGTTATCTTTGTGTTTTACAAATAGTTGTTGAAAGTTGGAAACTTTTAACAAAATACTTGGAGCACTTACCACCTTTCATGCACGGGGATTTTAAATTGGCAGCCCCACGTGGACCATGAATCATAAAGTTAGAAACAGCCTTGGCAAATGTTGGATATAAATTAGAATCAGGTAATTCTACATAAATGAATTTGTCAATATCAATTCCTAATTTTAATTTATTGGTACAACCCAACCATTGTAAGATATGAGCATGTGGCAGGCCTCTCTTTTGAAACTCCACAGTATATGTTCCTTCATAAAGTACGTGCAATATATAAGTTCAAAAGTTTAGTATAACAAAACTACTCAAAGAATAATCAATACAGAAAAAAAAACCTACAACTATAGTCCCAAATATTTCATCCTTTTTAAAATCTGACATCATTTTATCAAGCTTCATCTTGAAAACTCGACAAACAATATTTGGTCTGTCACTTGCAGTTAAACCTCTAGCTGTAACTATTTCTTGTATTTCTCCCCAATTTGAGTTACAAGTGATGGTTATGAATAGATCAGGGTACCCATATCTCTTGTATATTGCCATGGCATCTTGACAAGTATTAAACATATATCTCATTCCACCAGTAAATGATGTAGGTAATACAACACGTTTTCCAACAGAAGTTGGATCATTTTCTCCTCTATGAACAGCTTCCTAAAGGCCATTCAAGAAATCACACCTTATCACCTTTTGATTTAATCGTATATATTGTAACCTTTGAGCTTCTATCATTGTATAACAATCAACAACGAACTGTTGAAATAGCCTCCGAGCATTTACAATGTTGCCATATTCAATGCTTCTCTCTTGGATCCTAAATGTAATAAATTCCCTTATAGAAACACGAATTCTCTTACGTTTCGAACTTGCAATGATAGCATCTCTAATTGGAATGTCTTATTGGTATCCATCCTCTCCATATGGGAATAACAGTGGGTATTGGAGAGGGATGAAAGCAGTGTGCATCTCATGTATCCTACTAAATTCCCAACTTATCTTCTTCACTATAATATCTTTTCCGAGATCCAGGTTGTCTAAATCACCAATTATTAACGCAGCAACCTCATCAGAAGTAGGTAAATTATATGTCCTAGCATCATTTGACTGATTTCTAAACAACCTCAAACATAGATTAGACTGAATTGTCCAAGGATAAGAAATCTCGAACTCTTCTAAAGGAATGAGCCAACACATTATGACCATCTATCATTTTTGTTAGGTCTTGGACTAACGACTCATTAAGACTCATTTTGTCCTCCTTTGATCTAAAAAGAATATAAAAAAAATTTATGGGCACATAAACATTAAAAATATGATTAACTATAGAAAATAATGGCAGCATGCACCTAAAATGTTTCATTCTATTTGACATTTCATTTAATGTGTCGTGAATATATAACTGGGCAAATTTTGGAATGGATCCTTCCTGTGGCAACAAACTATCAATACGATGAAAATTTTGACCATTGAGAATAAATTGTGGTGGCACACCACCATCATTGACTGAACTTTCTACCTTTCCACCTATCGTTGTAAAAGAAAATATGTTGTTGTATGCTCTTATATTTTGTTTAAAATGTTTACTTCTGGGGTCTTCTCCATTAAATAAGTTGAACAACAAATCTAGAGGTCTTTGTAGGAATGGAAGTTGAACCTTTCCTCTCATGCAACATAATGAAAATTCATGTCACCTTAATGAGTTGTACTTTTCAACTCTCTCTTCTAACCACAATTGAGCACCACAGTCCGCACACACTCAGTTTGGGCTTCCAAAATTTAAAGCTTCTGTAGAAAATTAGTTGTTATAGTTATTTTATAATAAATTCATGGTAAAAAAAAAACTCTGTGAATTTGGATCAAATGAAAACAAAATACCTATAGACTCTGCATTTAGATATGCCTCAGAATGATTTTCAGTCAAAGACTTGTGATATTTGACATGTCCTGCCATTAATATGAATGATTTGTAAATTTGAGTCCAAGTATAAATATAATTTTAAAATATAACATAACTATAAATAAATTCTATGCAAAGTAAGGAAAAATAGTCAACATTTGCAAATATATATATACCGTGACAAGATGGAAATTTCTTGTCTTTGTCCAAATTTAGTTGGATGGGAGGGATAGATTCAATAACATGCCTTGGTTGCACTGCTGTCTTAGACAAACACATAAAAGAATACTAGTCTATAACTACTAACGATGGAGTCGTCCTTCCATTATCATGAAGTCCTACAACAATCTAGAATCGTGATAAAAATAAATAAATAAATCATAAAACAAATTTAATAACATGGGTTGAAATAGAAATATATAGTGCACACCAACCTACTCTAGAGGAAGAGGAAAAGTTCTCAGTGGAACTTCTAATTACAGTGCATGCTGAAGTCAGGTTAACATCAATTGTAGACCTTTTTTCTGTAAATCTATTGTCAGTAGTTTCAATTGGGATATCACACATGCCCCTAACATTAAGGTCGACACTTGTCCCTGCTAGTGGGAAATAACAACATATTGGTTAAGTATGATATTACTGACACAACTACTAAATAAATAAACTATAAAATATCTTACCAATAGATAAAGGGGACAATGGAGTTCTATGAACATTAGGGATAACTGAACTCTGTATATGGGGTGCATATTACCTTGGACTACAAAAATTAGGAGATGAATTTTCATCTGGAATAAAATCTATAAAGAGTGAGCATTGGCCAAAATTGAAAAAACAGAAATAGATCATAGAAATGGACTAAAGACAAACCCATGATAACAGAATTGCGTTTGGATGACTTATTTTTCATAATTTTCCTCCTTCTCAACCTTGCATTACTTGCAAACAAAGAATCCATTACAAATCAAGTATTGATGGTGCTACCAATGTAACATAGCCTCGAGCAAGAGTAGTTGTTTAGACAAAGGCAACTACAACCAAAATTAGAAAAATAAGAGTAATACTATTAATATATAATATCTAAAATAATAAAGTTAAGATGAAAAATGTTAAATTTGATTTTTGTTAGAAATTTTATCTTTTAATAATTTAATATGGATAATTTGATAATAGAGTTTGAAAGAGAATAGTAGATGGGGTGAATGATTTAGAAAATAGTTATACTATCTTTACATATTCATTTTTATTTCACTACAATCGAACATAACCTTAGAGATAAAATAATTAATTAATTTAAGGAATATCTTTATTCCTTATATATATATATATAGATCAAGACTTTGATTAACACTTTATTACCTTTAATTAAGTTGGAATATTTAAAAAAATATTTTACCAAACTTAAAAAAAGTGATTAAATAACATTTTTAACATTTAAATATAGAAAAATTTAAAGTTTTTAATTTTAGTGTAAGGATCATTTTTAAAACATAATCTATTTGTTCTTGAAAATATTAATCGAAATAAATGAAATACTAAAGTGTTTCATAATTATGATTTTGAAAAACTACTTGATAACTTTATTTTGTACAGGAATTAAGTTAGGTTTAGTGATTTTTATGGAACTAAATTGGATATTTACTATATAATTTTATTTTAGTTTAATGTTTTAAGAAACATTTTGTCAAATTTAATATTTGTAAATAGAAAATATCTAAAAATCGTCCTTTGTCAATATCTAGTGGTAATGTTGCATATTAAGATAAAAGTAATTATAGAGAAATAAGACGTGACATCATAAACTTAAATATATATCATGTTATTTATAAGTAATGAAAATAAAAAAAAAAAAATTTAAGAAAAATAAAATTAAGAAAAATATTTAAAATTTATAATTAATTTTTTTTTATCAAAATTTAAATTAAATTTAACTATATTTACAAAGATTAAAAACATATTATATGTAATTTTTTATATACTCTGGTTTCTTTAAAAAATCTTCTTATCAACGCACATAAACTTTTAAATATTTTAAGATTATTATATTTAACAATTAAAACACAATTTAATGAAATTTATTAAATATATTCTTACCATTTGTCATGTTTAAGATACAGGACAATATTGTTAACACGTATAAGAAAAATTGTTTTGTACATACAGATTCAATATTAATATATAATTTAGTTTTTGAAAATCATAATTTGTATAATTTTACTTGTTAGAAGTGTATTAAAATAAATTAATTTATCTGTCACATAGAATATTTAAATTACATTCCTAAATGAAAACGTTTGTTAAATATTGGAAAAAACTAAAAATTTTCACTAATTTTTATTCTAAATGAACTCTTCTAAGATTATGGCATAGTTTTAAGAATTATATATGCTTGCATAATCTACATTACAATCAATGTCTCTTTGTCTTTTTCTTATCATTCTTTCTAATAAAACTAAATATGACACAATATGATAGTACAAAAAATAATATTACTTACCAAAACTCAGAACACAAACAAATATAGAGACAATAGGAACCACGATGTGTTTTGTCTACTTTGGGGGAGAATCACGAAAGCAACTACATATTCACTTGAAATAAACCAAAGAATATGGATGAATGAAATTGAATATGTTTAGTCAACATACATGCTCCAATAAGATTTCTCAATTTAATAATAATAAGTGGGACTAAAATTATAAACAAACGTACCTTACAAATCTTACTCTATATAGAACACAAAATTATCTAAATTGGGCTACTTCTTTAATCTCAAGTCTTGCTCATAAAAAATGTCCCTACTCCAAGCTTAAGTTCCAACTAAAAAATGGGGAAAAAAAGAGTTAGAAAGACTAAATTTGATAAACTAATGAAAAGTTGTTAACAAATATACAATTAGGATATTTCATTTAAATATTATATTTGGCAGATAAAGTAATAAGCTAATAAAATTATTTTAAATTAACTCTAAAAAGTATAAAATATTGCAATATTTGACAATATGTATACAATTAAGTAATAACAATTGAGTATAATAATAAACCAACACGTAATTAATTTAGTTGGACACTAAAAACTAATAAACTAACATGTATACAACTATTTTATATTAAGATATAGCTAAAAAGTAAGATAACAATTTAGATAAAATAAATACTGTTGACAGTAAAATAGTTTCAATGCTCAGTAAAATAGTTTCTTTTTAGGATCATTCACTTTAGTATTCCAATTTCCAAACATATCCTAACATAGCTCGGGGGGGATATGCTTATTAATAAAATGCAGAAGAATTATTTAAACTTAGTGTGATTATCTTATAAATTAAATTTAACCATGTAGACAAAGTATCTGAGGCAAACTATGATATCTATAAGACATTGCAGTATATTTAGCAAAAGTTCATTTTTTAATCCAGAGTCTTCATTACCATCATCTCATTCCAATTTCATTGCACTAACGTATTAGGTAGCGAATTATGATAATTGTAGACCATATTATAGCATTTACAAAATCATATTTATATATCTTCATGCCAATAACCATAACTTTATTCTTGACAATTTTTCAAAACAATGGATATTGAGATTGACAGGTCTTAAGAAAAAAGCCTCAAATACTATAGTTATAGATAGGTGATAGAAAAATGCATATTGTGGGAGAAACATATGAAAATAAAAGCCATACACATAAATAATTATTGAGAATTAACCAATATAAATATAAAAACACGTAAATATCAAACCCATTGGCAAGAAAATTGATGGAAACTAAATGGTGCCCATATGCATAAGCATCTCCATCACATTTCAATGTACTTCCAAGTTTTCCGACCTAATACATTCTAGCTTAGGTAGCTAAATAGGGAAAATATGAACACAGATCCATTACTTTCAAGCTTCAACCTTCAACTTTATCATCAAACTTATATAAAGAGAAATAATTGTATGAAAAGATTTACCTAACTACTGGAACTATGAGAAACAATAGCAAGGATCAAGTTTATACCAAAGTAAACCCCGACCAACACAAATAAGCCCGAAACCTAAGGTTCGGTCAAGCAAGGTTATTTTTTGAAGTTGTTTAAAGGAAGATGTAGAGGTGAGAAAAGTTTTGATCAATTTCTTTTTTTGAATTGTTGTCTAAAGAGACTGAAAATGACGTCTTTGCCAATGACCAGACAAGGGAGGGGGAGGGAGATGCGAAGAAAGAATGAAATGAGAGAGAAAGAGAAAGGGTTGGTTGAAATGATGAATATTGTAACTCATCGAAGGGAGAAGAAAAAAAAATCATTCACGTGAATGAGTAGCAAAATTGCTTTCCGACTTGCTTATTTCAACCTAATTCTCGGCCTCTGTAGTACTCTAAATTGAAAAAACGCTGCAAGTGTTTCATCCCACGGTCTACAATCAACATACATCCTAAATTAATCTGAGTTGTTGAAATAAAATATTGGGCTCTTTAAGAGCGGCCCATTTAACCATTGCGTACTGCACATTGCCATTGAAGGAGAAAGTGACACTTGTAAAAGTAAAAGCCTCAAATATTATATTTATAGATATAGATTGTTCCGAGAGAAATTCTATGGGACCCCTATAAATTTTAGGGGTTTTGAACACTAAGTTTTTAGATTAATAAGCATAAACCGTTTTTTTTTTCAAATACTGTGCTTAAAACTAGTTATTGGTATTATATAAAGACCATTCTTTCTTCCTATTATAAGATAAATTCTCAGTCATTCTCTCAAACTACTATGAATCCGTAAGATTTTCATTGCACACTTGTTCACTGCAAGTAGTGCAGCTTACTATCAAGATCGTCATGTATTTAACATCTTATCCTTAGAATGTTTTTCCTTCCATCTTAATAATTTTTCGTAATAGTCTAAATATGAAATTGAGTATTTGCTATGCTTTCAAAAAAATCAGTAGGAGTTTTTATGATCGGTCATTTAATACCTGCAGTTGTAGAGAGGTTGTGAATATAAGTTACTCTATTTGGGTTTGGAGGACTTGGTGGGAGTTGGGAGGTGACATTGTGGTCGTGGGTGCGACAGGGAACAAGTTTGCACAGTGACCTGGTTGGGCGATGCAACTGTTAAGGGTTTGCAAAGGACTATAATTTTAGTTATAACATAAGGGTTTGAATTATCATTGCAAGCAAAATAGATGACATGACAACAACTTATGTTTTTATTGGTAAAAGAAATAGCTGTTCTAAAACAATTTTATTTATTAGGATACTATAGTAACTCCCATGATTTGATATCTTTTATTTTAAGAGAGTATTAATACTTTCTCATGCACATTAAAATTTATATTATAAATAAATTAGAATTTAATTTTAATGATATTTTAAATTTTATAATTGTAAAAAATTTCGTGGATCGAAATTCATTTCATTTTTTTAAAAATTTAATATTGAATATGAAAAATATGCAAGCATAAATAGAATGAACGATAAAAGTAATTTTAGGAGTCGTTCAATAATTGAAAAAGAAATGTGATACACATACAATAATTTATACAACATCATTATTGTATCTATTTCTCTCTATTACATCATTTTATTACATTTCAAACTTCTTTTTCTCGGTTATAAAATTTGTCGTATATTTTGTTGTACAAATGTTTTTTTTTTAAATAATAAGATTCTAAATAATAAATCATATTATCAATTTTATGTTATTATGTTTTTATTATTTATTGGTCTATTCAAGGAAGATATTAGTATCCTTTAAAATGTCAAAGGCACCGTAGAATTTGCCTTTTTTGACACCTACATTTTGTTTTGTAGCAAGAAAAAAACAGGGTAAAAAAATGATAAAGAGAGAAGTAGACAAAGAAAAAAGGTATAATTTTGAGTTGTTTAATTTAAGAAAAGTAAAGATGAAATAAAGAAGGGAAGATAAATGAGATTATAAATAAAATACTTTTTTATTCTTTCACAAGCCACATATAAAAAATTGTTCACCACAATAGGAGCACCAGCATTGCTAGCAGCAATAGATGCCACCCAACTGTTAGTTACACAAGATGGGAACATATTTGACATATCCTGGTTGATAACAATTGATTCTCAGCATAGGGTAACTTGATTATGTGTGTGTTTGGATTGATGTTGAAACTATGATAGACCATGATGAGTTGAGTCATACATGGTTTGACTTAAATTTAAAATATTTAGTTACTCAGATAAAAACATTTTCAATTAAAAAAATTATGGTAAAATTGAAGCAAGAGAGAGTTGCTTCTACTTCATTCAAAATCAATTTTGAATATGTTTTCTCTAATTTACCCTCATACTTATACCCTCATGCATAAGCTTATTTATCTTTGTGTTTGATGCTTATGCTAATTTAATACTTTTATTATCTATTCCATCTAATTTTAATGCTTTTGTAAGGGTTATGGGTTCTATTTCAAAAGTTAACATAATATACATATATTTTCTTAATTTAATAATTAACATGAAATGAAAAAATTACTATATGTCTATTTATTTTTAATTTGTTAATATATATATATATATATATATATATATATATATATATATATATGTATGTATGTATGTATGTATATAACTAATTATAATAGAAAAAAAGTATACATAGACATTAAAACCCATTTTGGTAATCATATACTTAAAATCAATTTTAATTCAAAGTATTCAAACAACATTTTCTTAAAAAATTACTTTTCTAATATTTTTTATCTAAACAAAAATCACGTTACTTCAAAATCAATTTTAACTATAATCAATTCTACAAAATTAAGTTAATCTAAAATCAATTTTATCATCATCAATTCAAACACACACTATGAGCATGAACAACACACAACACACAAAATCAATTACGTTTTACGTTGTGAGCCATTTCTTCACTATTTTTCACCATCTCAAGGTGGAATTTTTTATGTGTGGATCTACCACTTTTTAATTTCTCTCGTCACTAATTCACCTTAACTAAACAACTCCAATTTTTAACGTCCATTTTATTTTTACTCTCTTCTCTCACACTTTGTTTGGTTGACAAGAAATATAGGAGGAGACGAAGGAAGAAAGTGAAAGTAGAAAAATGTTGGTTGTTTGGTAGAGTAGAAGTGTAACAAAATATTTTTAAAAAACTTTCTTGCAAATAACGAAGAAGTGCTCGAAAACACCACCCACTTCCTACCAAATCGGGTAGCTACCCTATCTGTAACACCGTGTTTTTCATAATGTATGATTTAGTGTTTTAATAATTAAAAAGTAGAAATTAATATGAGATCTTGGTAATTAAAACAAATAAATAAGTTGTTGTTGTGCGAGTGTTGTTTTGTGTTGGTTGTTTTGGAATTCCTGTCTAGATTTAGGGAACTGGAGAAAAATATTCTTGAGCCAAAATGAAAGTGTACCTATGTTTATATGGGTTGTTGAGAGAAACGGCAGTATTGAGCCAGTTGTGAGGCATGGGGAGTGAATAGACGGACCATGGACTTCAGTGGGCCCGAAGCCTTATGAGGCCCAGGAAAGGTTTTAAGTTACTTAAGACCCATTCTCCCCCATTTCTCTTCCCCCACTTTCTCTCAAACTCTCTCATTTACTCAAAATCTTTTAAACCACCAAGTAAGAAGCAAGATTCATAGCCTATTTCATTCTTTTTGGTGAGGAGCATTGTCTTTCTTAAGGATTTGGCTCAAGGGTTCACACTCTTGTTTTCTCTCCTTCCCTAAATTTCAAAATTCAGAACTCCAAGAGGTAAGGGAAGCTTACATTTGTTGAAAAGTTGTTGTATGAACATAGTTGTGTGTAAATGTGACATTGGTTTGTGCTGAAATCGAAATTTAAATGAGTTTTGTTGGAATTTCGTTTGGAAATGGGTTTCCTTGATTTCGTGGATGATTTGTGTTGAAATGTTGTATGGATTGTTAAATGTGTGGAGTATGATGTTGTGGGCTATTGTGTGGTTGTATTCGTCCTTTGTAGAGTCGATTTAGGGTATGAGTGAGTAGAAAGTTTAGATTTTTTAGGTTTTTCGAAGAGAGTTCTGTTGCTATTGTCTAATAGTCGCCGAGTGAGAATGCCCTGGGAGTGGAGTGAGGCTTTGAGGTTGGGGAATCGCTGAGCGAGTGTTCTTGAGTGATAGAAATGGCTGTGGTGTAACAGGGATTCGCTAAGCAAAATGTTGTTCGTCAAGCGAGTGTTCATAGAAATCTGGAAATTTTCTAGAAAAGAGTTCACTGAGTGAGTGTGTGACTCACTGAGCGAGTATAGGCATTCCAGAATACTTGGGAGCAATTCACTAAGTGAGTACTGAGTTCGTTGAGTGAATTGGGGACCTTAGAATATTGTTGCTCTCTGTTGCAAGTGAGTCACTAGGCGAACAACTGGTTCGCTAAGCGAGGTGTGTGTGCAGGTTCTAGTTGCTCTCTAGAGTGGCTATTCGCTGAGCAAGTGGGTGACTGGTTGAGTAAAAGGTGGTTGATAGCAATTTAGGGAAAGTCCCTGTAATGAATTCGCTAAGCAACTTTAGTTGTCATTGAGCGAGTGACTTTGATTCGCTAAGCGAAAAGCCTTCGCAAGGGAAGTTGGTCCTCTATTAGGAGGGTCTTCGTTGAACGAGCATGTAGGTCGCTAAGCGAGCATGTGGGTCGCTAAGCGAATACAGAGTTCTGCAGTCGATCAAATTTGGAAAGTGTAGTGGTATAAAACATGGTTGATAAAGAGTCCTAATGTGAGTCTAAGGTGAGAATGGTTGTAAAATGTGAGTAGAGTGAAAGGTTGCTTAGATAGGGTCTCCACTAGTTGTGTGGTGTAGTTGGGGTGAGGCATTCCACAAAAGGGTGTAGGTTGCTTAGATAAGACCTCCACTTGTGTTATGTGAGACTTCTCACAAGGTAAGCACTGCTTGGATAAGGCCTTACCTATTGATTATGCTTGAGGCTGGAATAGGCCTGCATGGTGTTGGTAGTTGTTGTTGGACCTCGTGTGGTGCTAGTCAGGCCTGTGTGGTGTTGTGTTGTCACACATGTATACATGTTGACTTGTTGTTATTGAGTGGGTGTGGTGTTATGATATGTGCATTTCATGCATAGTTGGCGGTTGAGGTAGCTAACGATAGACCTCATGCTGTGGTATGGGCAAGCACGTAAGTTGGATGGTTGACCGGAGCTATAGCTCAGACGGGCCTCCAACCTAGTGTTGGATGAGACATGAGGCAGCTGATGATGGGTCTTTGGGGATGAGTGAATGGGCAATTCCGCAGGATGCCAAGGTGGTGCAAGCCTTGAGTCGCAATAAGCCACCACCCACATACACTTATCCCAACAAACCACTAAGCTTGTCCGTAGATCATAGTTTGGCAATTCCTGAGTGGTGCTTGGATAGGCCATGGTAGAGGGTGAGACCTTGCTGATCGCCTAAGGTGTTGTAAATCTCTCGAGAGTCGTGTCATCATGCATTGACATAGTTGTGGTGAATTGTTGTGATATGAGGATTTTAGTTGAGAATGCTAGCCATGTGAATGCATGTTATATGTGTGTGTGTGTGTGTTTGAATGTTAAGAATTGTTGTTGGTTTTTAGTAATCATATATTATATCGTTGTTTTAATAAGCTTACCTTTGCCTTGTGTTTCTATTGTGGTTTATCTGTTGCTATTGTTGTGCTGGTGTGACTGTGATGATCACGTCCTATGGCATGGGAGCATATGATGATGCTTCAATGGACCCAGCTTCTCAAAGCTGAGGATGGAGCTGCAAGCTAGAGATGTTTCACTTGGGGAGCCAAGCTTTTGTTCTTTTTGTTATGTATTTAGTTCATTCTTTGATGGGGTTGCATAGTATGACCAGCCATAAGGAGTGCGTTTTGTATCCTTATCCTCCGTTGATGTATATTGTTATTTCATGCTCGATGTTGAGAGATGAGGTGGTTGACCTCATTTATGATTATATATGTATATATTTTGTGATTATGATCTTTCAATGATTGCATAAATGTATCTAGTGGTGGTAGTTGTAACACCCCTATTTTTGTATATCAAATTATTATTTTTAATTATTCAACAATAATTTTTGAAGAACCGGATGGGAATCTCAAAAATTTGATCCCTATGGTTGTGCTTGTATTAGTTAGTAATACTTAGTTTCAATTTTTAATGATTTTTGGAAAATGGAGTCCAGAAAAGGATAAAATGACTATTTTGCCCTTAGAAGGACTAAATAATTGAGAAAATAGATAAAAATAGTTAGAAGTGTCTAAAATTTATTTTAAAGTCATTTATGTGCTTAGAATTAATAATAATTTTAGAAATTTTTTAGAACTTTATTAAGACAATTTTTGTGAAATGACCAAAATACCCCTAGTTGACTACAGAAGCATACCAGAGACTTTTTGACTTCAAAGTATTTTACAAATTTTATTCTAGGTATACTTTAATTATGAAATTTTTATTTGAAAGAAAAATGGTGAAAAATATAACATTCTTATTTTCAGTTTTTCAATTATTTTTCTAATATTTGATTATTTAATTCTAAAAAATCGGGAGGAAATTTCAAAATTCTGATTCTCACCATTATGCTCAGAAAGTCAAGAGTTATTTAATTTTTATTTTTAATAATTTTTTTGAACCAAAGCCTGGAGAAATTAGAAAATGACAATTTTATCCCTGTTACTTAACATTAAGAGCTAGTATGAGAAAAAGATTCAATTGACATTAGAATGTAAATTTGAGCTAGGAATTATGTCATATATATTAAAATATAATTTTAGAAATTTTCTAGAAATATTTTGGAATTCTTATCTAAAATGACCAAAATACCCCTAGGTGTCCGATAAGTCAATTAGTATTGGTGTGACATCCCAAAATAGTGAAAATGGTAATCTAAGTTTATTTATAGGTGAAATATTTAATTTTATAATTTTCATAAAAATTCTGGTATTTATTGAATTAAAATGGGTTTATTATGAATTTTTTAGCTTAAAATACAAAATAAATATATAAAATTTGAAATAAATTAATAAAAATTAAAATTAATTATTAAAATTTTATTTTTGATGAAAATTAATGTATTTGTCCAGGTTTTCATTTAATTGCATTATTTTGATATTAAAAGCTGATTTTTCAAGTTTAAGCGATTTTATCGGTATCGGGTAATCAGTTACAATTAAAATTTAAACTAGGGAGCTTTAGGACAGCTCACCCAACACGTTTTCAACCTACAAGGGGGTGATTCACCACCTAAAATTGATATGTGTCCCTAGTTTTACATACGTGTCCACCTAAATTGAATTTAAATTAAATAAAAAACCAAATAATGACATAATGAATGATGTAAATGGTGGGACACCTAAGCCTCCTCTTCCTCTATAAATACCTTCATTCATGGACAATATTTTCACCATTCTTATCCTCTATAAGCTAGTGAGCTTCTCTCTCTAGAATTTTTTATTATTTAGTTTTTATGTTAAAATTTCACTAGTTTTCAACTAGTAGAATTTCTCCTCCTAGAAGCTTTGCACCAACAAATCCATCCTCTTCATCAACCACCTTAGAGGTAATGGAGGGAGTGGGGTTGATTCTAAATTATTGCCATTTTGCATGTTGGTAGGAAGTGTTTTCCCCTAAACCCGTTTAGGCTTAAGTTTTATTATTATTATTGTTGTTGTATTGTTTGATGTTAAACTTTAATTTTTGCTAAGCTGTTACTCTGCTTAAATTTAGATTATCAAATTATAATTGCTAAGTTGTTATTATGCTCAAATTTAAATTATTAAATTATACTTGTTAAGCTGTTACTCTGCTCAAATTTAGAAATTAAAATGTATTTATTTAGTTATTATTCTACCAAAATTTTAGTAATTAAACTATAATTACTATGTCGTTATTTTGTTAAAATTTGGGTGTTGTGCAATTTTTACAATATAAGGCAGAAATGTTGATTATACTAGTACTTAAATTTTTTGAGAGCAAAGAAATATCTGTTTGAAAAGTTAGGAAGTGATAAATTAGTGAGTAATGTAAAGTAAGTGACATGCAGTAGCATGACACCCTACTAGGAAAGCTACAATTTGGTACTGTAACACCCCTATTTTTGGAAAATGGTAAAATAACTATTTTGCCCCTAGAAGAACTAGATAATTGAGAAAATAGATAAAAATAGGTAGAAGTGTCTAAAATTTATTTTTAACTCATTTATGTGCTTAAAATAATTAATAATAATTTTAGAAGTTTTTTTGAAAATTTATTAAGACAATTTTTGTGAAATGACCAAAATACCCCTAGTTGATTGCGAGAGCATACCAGAAACTTTTTGACTTCAAAGTATTTTGAAAATTTTATATTATGTATATTTTGAGAAATAGTAAAAAATGTAACACTCTTATTTCAGCTTTTCAACTAGTATTCTAATAATTGACTAGTTAATTCTGAAAAATCGGGAGGGAATTTAAAAATTCTGATTTCCACCATCATGTTCAAAATTTCAAGAGTTATCTAATCATGATTTTTAATAATTTTTCTGAACCGAAGCCCGGAAAAATTAGAAAATGATGATTTTGTCCCTCTTTCTCAATATTAAGGACTTACATGAGAAAAAGATTCAATTGGCATTAAAATGTCAATTTGATCTTGGAATCATGTTATATATATTAAAATATAATTTTGAAAATTTTTGGAAATTTTCTGGAGTTCCTGTGTGAAATGACCAAAATGCCCCTAAGTGTCCTATAAGCCAGCCAATATTGGTTTGACATCCAAAAAAAGTGAAAATGGTAATTTCAGTTTATTTATAGGTGAAATATTTAATTTTATAATTTTCATAAAAATATTGGTATTTATTGAATTAAAATGGATTTATTATGAAATAATGTATTTGTTCAGTTTTACATTTAATTGAATTTTTTTGATATTAAAAGTCAATTTTTTCAAGTTTAGGCGATTTTATCTGTACTGATTAATTTACCGGCAGATAAAATTAACATGTAGAAACTGGACAACTAAGGGAGCATGTCCGCAACCTAGGAATAGCTAATTCATCACCTTATTTTTGATATGTGTCCCTAAATTAATTAAAAATAAATCAAAAATAAGATTTATGACATAATGGCTTATGTCATCAACGTGGACACCTAAGCCTTCTCTTCCTCTATAAATACTTCCCATCCTTGGTCATTTTTCACACACCTCTCCCTCTCTCAAGCCACCAAATCCTTAGAGAGCTTCTCTCTCTAGAAGAAATTTTCTTTTACTTTGCTTTTATGTTAAAATTTAACTAGTTTTCCAACAACTAGTAAAGTTCCCTTCCTAGGAGCTTTGCCTCAACAATTCCATCCTTTTCATCAACCACCTTAGAGGTAATGGGGAGAGTGAGGTTGGTTCTAAATTATTGTCACTTTGCATGTTGGTAGGAAGGATTTTCCCCTAAACCCATTTAGGCTTAAGTTTTATTATTGTTATTATTGTTTAATGTTAAACTTTAATTTTTACTACGTTGTTACTCCGCCCAAATTTAGATTATTAAATCATTATTACTAAATTATTACTCTGCTCAAATTTAAATTATGAAATTATATTTGCTAAGCTGTTACTCTGTTCAATTTTAGAAAATTAAAATGCATTTACTAAGCTGTTATTCTGCTCAAGTTTAGAAGATTAAAATGTATTTATTTCGTCGTTATTCTACCAAAATTTTAGTAATTAAATTATAATTGTTATGTCGTTATTCTGCTAAAATTTTATATGATTACTAAATCGTTATTCTGTTAAAATTTTGATATTGTGCAATTTCTGCAATATAAGGCAGAAATATTAATTGTACTGGTGCTCAAATTAAATGAGACCAGGGAAACCTCTTTGAGAAATTAGGAAGTGATAAATTAGTGAGTAATGTAAAGAAAGTGACATGCAGTGGCATGGCACCCTGCTAGGGAAGCTACGATTTAATACACTGTGGGATGAAAGGCAGGACTCATGGTTAGGTCTAGAGGGTATGGTATCGAGTGGTGAGCGTCCTAATGGCCAAGGTAGTGCTCTTGAGCTGGGACAATCACTTAACCAACTTGATAACCTCGACAACTGCTCAACATCACCAGGATTGGTGAGAGTATACCTTTATAAATGGATATCCTAAATTGTTATTTTGTTCCTCAATGATGATGATGACTGTACCATGAGATGATGTTGAGAGAAGTATATATACTCCCAGCCAATTCCTAGGTTCTGTTAAGAACTATTACCCACTAATGGAAAATATGGATACATACCGAGTCAAGGATAATATAACATAAAATAAACTTTA
The DNA here is from genome assembly GCA_004329165.1 of Spatholobus suberectus. Taxonomy (NCBI): domain Eukaryota; kingdom Viridiplantae; phylum Streptophyta; class Magnoliopsida; order Fabales; family Fabaceae; genus Spatholobus; species Spatholobus suberectus. The sequence continues at coordinate 55,906,661 of CM014737.1, read as the reverse complement.
GGTTCCCATTTTATTATCAACTGTGTTTTATCTGTATTATGTGGTAGAATTCCTACCATACATGTAAAAGTGATATTAGAACAAATCACCTCACTCCATTATTTTTCATTTTATGCATGATTGATCGCGGTTAATGAAGACCCGACTGTTGATAAGGACCTATAGGGCTAGTCTGATAGTTTGTTATTTTATGAGAGAGGGGTAGACGGACACTGCTCTGACTAGGATCTTTTTGATGTACTAGGAATAAGTAATAACTATTTTGATGTATATTTTGATCTCTCTGTATTTCAGTAATTTTCTGAAATGTGAATGGGCGTCGCAATAGTGTCATTCAGTAGCGACAGTTGGGTCGTTACACTATCCCCTCTTTTTTCAACAAAATCGATTTATCTATAGTAGTAGGCTTCTTAGTTGTTGCATTATATTATAATTATAATTATAATTATAATTATATTATTATTAATAAAAATAAATAATAATAATAATAATAATAAATAATATTAATAATAAATAATATTAATAATAACAATAATAATTAAAAATATATATTAAAAAGTTAACTTCTACTTTATTTCTCTTCAATCAAACAATTTTAACTTTCACTCTATTTTCAACTATTTTCTTTCTTTTCTTTTTTCACCTCTCTCATTTCTCTCTCTATTTCCTTCATCTCTACTAAATACACCCTCAATTTCTCACCTATTTTACTTCTATTAGACAAAGTGCTAATATTTTCAAATACCTCTTTTTTTTTTTTTTAATCTCACATTAGATCGTATTATTTATCATATTAATCACTTTTCTTCACCTTCTCCTTTCTCCCAATCTACACTTATCCAAAATCATTTTCAATGTTTGTCCCATGTCCGTTCTATCGTTCACGAGGTCGGGGTGTCAGGTGCGTGATGGACGAAAATACCAAAACAGGATCAAAGTAAAAAGACTGGGAAAGCGATATGAATCACCTTCAAAAATAACAATATCTCTGCAATTTGTCTTTGTCCATATTTAAACTGGTTTAAGTTAATCTTTATAAAATCTGACCTTGACCAATAAATATACCATATCAAAATATTAAAGCAAAAATTTAATATAATAATAATACCATTATGTTATTTATATTTAATTAATAAACCAATTTATTAAATTTAGAAAACTTTTTACACAATCTTAAGGGGCTAATCTTTTTAATCCTCTATATATAAATTAGAATATATATCTTAAATGATAACGTTTTTAGAGACTATTCTTTAATTATAGCGTTTTTAGTTGATTTTCTTCAACAAAAACATTTTTAAGGATTCTTTTTTCAACATCTTATCTCTTTCAATTTATCTTATTTATTTATATTGCTAAATCAAATTTCAATATTTTTTTAAAAAAATTATCAATAATTAAAAATAACCTTGTATTACAATATAAATCATTTAACATAAATCTTAAATATAATTTATATATTTAAAAATATTTGTTTATTAGGAATTTTAATTATAATATAACTTATATATTTAAAAGTATTTATTTATTATAAATTATAGTTATATAAAATAAACATTTATCCTGTATATTGCACAGACTAAAATACTAGTTGGATTTAAACTTAAAAAATTGATTTGATTTATTTAATAAATAGTTAAAACCTAACCTACACCGAATATGAGTTAAGGTATAAACTTGTGACCAGTAACTTAACCTAATCTCATGCATGCATCCATCTAAAGTATATCGAATATGAGTTAAGTTATAAACTCGTGACTAGTAACTTAACTTAATCTCATGCATCCATCTAAAGTATACCTTAAGTATATAAATACGATTGCATTAGTTGAACCAGCCACAATCAATTCCTTGTTATTGATTTCTACATACAACTACTATATAATTTTTTAAGCCACGTGAGAATTTCTACATATAAGTCTTAAATAACTATTCAAGCCAACTGAGATCAAGTTAGGCTTAGAAGCCCTAAATCATTGTTTGGGGCTCAAAAGAGGAGAGTTTTGAAATCGATAGAGTCTTTGTATCTTCCTCTCACAACTTTCTTAATGTGTGATGTGTCCTTATTTAAATTGGGAAAGTAATATGAATCACCTTCAAAAATAACAAATATCTCTACAATTTGTCCCTATTTAAATTAGGTTAATTTAGTCTTTATAAAATTTGAACTTGACTAATAAAATATCAAAATATTATAGCAAAAATTTAATATAATAATAACATCATTATGTTATTTATATTTATTTAATAAAATGACTTATTAAATGAGTTTAATGACTATACACTGTTAATGTAAAATCTTTTATACTGTTAACCAATCAGATATCATTGTTAGTATGACTTTTAAGATAGTTATTATAAAAGTCAACAAACTTATCATACATGATAGTTTGTGATTGGATGACAGTGTAAAATTGCTTTACACTATTAGTGCATAGCTTATTAATTTTCTCTTATTGAGTTTAATGGCTATTCATTATTAGTGTAAAATCTTTTATGCAGTTAACCAATCAGAAATCATCCTTGGCATGACTTTTAAGATAGTTATTATAAAAATCAACAAACTTATCATACATGGTGGTTTGTGATTGGATATAAAAGTCAATAAACTTACCATAAATTTAGAAAACTTTTTTAATTAATCTTAACGCTGATCTTTTTAATTGGGTGTAAACTTAAAAAAAATTAATTTATTTAATAAAGTTCAAGAGGAGTGCTAACAACACACTCTTCAACACACTCCTTTTAACACACATTCTATTATTGATTGAAATTTATTAAAAACTACAAAATCATGTGAGAGAGTCATTAAATAAGATGTGAGACCCACACATTTTTGTAATTTTTAAGAAACTTCAACCATTAAGAGAAAGTGTGTCAAAGAATGTGTTGCTAGCATTTCTCATGGTTTAAACCTAACCTACACCAAATATGAGTTAAGTTATAAACTCGTGACCAGTAACTTAACCTAATCTCATGCATCCATCTAAAGTATACCTTAAATATGAATATGATTACATTAGTAGAATCAGCTTCAACCAATTCCTTGTTATTGATTTCTACACATAACTGTTAGATAATTTTTTAAGCCACCTGAGAATTTCTACATATATATGAGTATTAAATAATTTTTCAAGCCAACTAAGATCATGTTAGAGATCTCATATTGATTAGTGATGAGGCTAAATTATAGTATATAAGTAAAGGACAACTCTCACCTTACAAATTGGTTTTGTAAGGTTGAGTTAAGCCCAAACCCAAATTCTAAGATGGTATCAGAGCCTATCGTAGTGATTGTCGTTGGGTTTATCGAGCCACCTGCTACAAGTCGTTATCAGACCACCCACAGATGTATGGTCCTACAAATTTCACGCTCGAGATGTTCAGTCCTTAACGTAAAGGGGATGTTGGAGATCGTACATGACTAGTAATGAGGCCAAATTATAATATATAAGTAGGGGATTACCCTCACCTTACAAGCTAGTTTTGTAAGGTTGAGTTAGACTCAAACCCAAATTCTAAGACATCAAGTCAGGCCTAGAAGCCGTAAATCATTATTTGAACATTATGTAGATTATTTTTCATTTGATATATGTTAATTTAGCATCATTACATAAGAGTTAATTTAATTTTGATATACAGTAAGTATAAACATTTTTATATTGTCATTTTACCCTATTAATTAATTAAAAATATTTATATATGATTTTAAAGAAATTATTTTAAAGTCAACAATCTTATTATATAATTTAATAATTCATAATTGAATAACACCAAAAAAAATATCTGTATATTGTTAGTGTATTATAATTAAATTCATTTCATAATATTTTTATTCTTAACAATATTTGAAACTTAAATCGTGGGGCCGATTTGCACAGTTCAACAGTACATTTGAATAAAAAAACATGTCAAATATATATATATATATTTGCTACTATTAAACAGCCACACGCAATTACATCGCCTCCCTGTTTAGTATTCCCAATTTCTGGTAAAATATACATTAGAAAAATTTTGCCTGAAGTTCATGAAATTATGAAGGTAGGGTCTCCTCTTGCAAACCATTGTATGTGAGATGTGTACGTTCTTTAATCAATTATGAGTTAGTGAAAATAATAACTGCGAATTTGATTTCCGAACAACTTTTTCCTTTTTTAAGTAACATTTATTACTTTTTAGAACTTACATTTTTTAATATAATTTTTATGTCACTTTCAGAAGCACAGAGTATTATAAATTTCATTCTAATGCTAACATCTGGAATTATTTTTGAAAGGCAGCTACCCCGGCATATAATCACTACCTCATAGACTAACAATACGTCTACCTTCTGTTCTTATTTCTTGGAGTCATACTGATAATATTAATAATGGGAAAAATATACTTGGATAACAAAGAGGTGTCTATATTTAAAGAGAGATGAGAAGAGAAGAAGGGTAAATAATTGATAAGATGAATGATATGACAAAAAAAAAGGAAGAAAGAAAAGATAAAGAGAAATGTGACATGTCAATTAAATGTTTGTACTTTTTGGACGCGTATGTAAAACGTTTTTAAATTTTAAGCTTTTCAAGGGAACAAAGTTGCACATTGCTTGGGAGAGAAAATTTGTTTGTGGCTGTGAAATTGGTCCAGACGGTGGAAATTGGAATTACTGAATATTGAGGGACATTTTAGAGAAACAGAGTCCAAGACTATTGAGTACGTTTGCAGGTTGACAGCAGAGCAACAAAATCAACTATAATTTTTTATCATACTGGCAGATAGCATTTTCAAAATGATCAACTTCACCACGTGGAAACTCCCCGTATAAAACTGATAAGAAAGTGGTACAACGAATTTGATTTTTATTTTGATGATGAACATAATATATAAAGGAGAAACTTAGACAAACAAAAAATACCGAGGGAGACATAAAATTAAAGAATCATAAGACCGACACATAATAATATAACATCACGTATTTTACAAAGATAAACAGTTCTTGTTTTAATTGTCTCTCAGCGCCTACACTCAGCAGGAAGGCCTTGTGGGAATCGCTTAAGATCGTTGCAGTAGTTATAGATCATGAAGTAGTTCTCAACCCATCTCAGTCTTCTTCTGCCATAGGCGTCAAGCTCGTTGCTCTGCCATGCAGCATCAGAGAACGAATTGGAAGACACAGAGAACTCCGTGGCTTTGAAATTGCGGTTAGTAGGCGGTAAAGGGTGCCTTGGACCAATCAGTTTTCACCAAACCACCTCTTGTGGCCCAGTCATCAGCATTCCACAGGCTGGAATAGATTCTCATGGGTTGGTTCTTTGGGAAAGGAACGCCAATAGACTCAGCATTCTTGAACACCCTTATGGGAATGTTATCGACCAAGAATCTGCGCAGATAAATGGATTTGTTTTGTTATCAATGAAGGCAAGCAATGTACACCACGGAAAACGAGAGATAAAGAAAAGATAAATGAATTTTTATTTTATTTTCTTACATAATGTGCTGGGGCTTCCAGATGATAGAGTAAGTGTGGAAGTTTCTGGTGGGGTCGAACCAGAGGTAGAACTGTTGCTCTCTGTTCCCTTGGCCTTGGGTAAACACATTTGTGTGGAGAATGTAGGGGTCACCGCTCACGTTTCCCAAGAATTCAAAATCAATCTCGTCATGAGTTGGCCCTTGGGATGACAACTGCATCACATCATATGCAAATGGAAATACTACCGTTATTGACACAAGCACAACATATACAAGCAAGGTTTTGATATTAGATATAATGGTTGTTTAGGCCTAACTCATTAAAGTAATTAGTCTATGATTGAAAGCATCATAGAGTGAAAAATAAATAAATAAATAAAGTAATAGTTGTGGTGAAAGTAGAATGTTCTAGCATAACTTGTTTTGAGGGTAATTTGCTACAGTGACAGTTCTCGTGAATGAACTGTTGCGTTTGAAAGGTTGATGCCTAAAGTGTGGAAGCATGGTAATAATGGTTGTATTTTACGAGTGGGAAAAGCATGTTATATTAATTTCATGAAGAAGTCATATTAAAGTAGCTTTTGAAAAAGAAACAAAGAATAGTGTGAGGAAGAGAAGAAAGGAATCAAATAAAACTAGAGGAAAGTTATAATAAAACGTACGTAGTAAGCAGTGACAGTGCCGGCAGAGTTGCCAGCAACGAGCTTGAGCTGCATATCGATCCTCCCGAATAGGTACTCTTTCTTGGATTGGAAGCCAGAGCCGGAGACTTTGTCCAGCGAAAGAGATAGAAGCTGACCTCCATTGAATATCTTAGCACGGTGATCACCCCACGTTAGATCAAAGTCTTGGTAGAAGTTAGCACCACAGGCAGCCACCATGGAGCTAACCGCCAACCCCACCAGCATAAGCGCATAAAACTCATTGCGAGTAGAAGCCATATAGGAGACAGTGAGAGAGAGAGAAATGTAAATGTTGTGATGTGAAGGAATGTGTTAGAAAGAGGTCTCTATATATATGTGATAAAGAGAGAGGCGGGTTTAGGAAAATAAGACTGGGAATAATAATAATATGGGATTGTGTATGGATGGGGACGCGTGAAGAATCAATTACTGGTGCCAGCTTTGCAAGTTTTGAAAGCTGGAAGCTTTTGTTTGAACGTTAGATTATTAATTACGCCATTTTGTTTGGGTTATGTTATGAGTTTAATGCAGAGAATGATCATATATGCAGTACAAATCATGATTGTGTCCCAAGTTTATATATGCGTAGGTCCCATTTAAGTATGATTTGGAAAAATAAAATTAGGGGAAGAATAGGTAAAATTAGGCGGTGGATGACAGCTGGATGTAATGTCATGGAAGGAATCAAAGGAGAATAAGACCAAGGTATTTTACTTGTCCATGGGTCTACCAATCATGCATTATGAATCCACTAAGATGATGCCGTGTGGCACGGGGAAATATTTGAGTCACTCACCCTAAAATTTTCCGTTGTCAAATATAGCGAGTTTAATGAATTTCAAGGTTCTGACATTAGTCAGAACTTCACGAGACCACCAATGGTATGGCATGGTTATCCCTTCGGTGATACTGATAACTCTTTCTGCTCGCTTTGTCTCTGGTTGTTATACAGCTTTAGCTTTAATTTGTCTCTTGCAAGGCTGACAACTTTAAATGTGAAATAAAGAACACAGAAAAAAAAATATAAACGACGTATAAACATATTTATCTCATTAGCACAGTACTCATATATAAATATACTTTCAAGAAGATTATTAATTAATGCAAATTTTTATAGTCCATGAATATCAACTACCTCCAGCTGCACCTGCCCAATGCTTCAGGGATATTTTTTGGGTAACTCGACCAAACATTGGATAAGATAGCTCTCCAAAAGCATAGCGTTGGAACGAGGACTATCCATCGCCGTACAACGTCAGAGACAGTGGTAATGATCACAAAGCAATTATTGCTACAAAAGAAATTGTATTATTCAGGAAAGTAAGAAGATGAATAATTTTAAATCTTTCTATATTATTCTCTTATTATTTTTATTTTTATATGATAAATATTGAATATATTTTATATTTTTAAGATATTAAATAGATTTATTTTTTATTTAATATTTTCTTTTTAAAGTAGGAAGAGAATTAATAGGAGAATATAGCATCACTTTTAAAAAAATGTATTATATTATTGATATTATGAAAACAATGCATCTTCTGTTTGAACCAAACTCTTGGGTGTAGTTTTTCACCGATGTTGATTGAGCGATCAAGTTGCAAAAGAGAAGTACATCTTTAGCATTTGCTTAGATATATTTTAAGAATTTTTTAAAATGTTTTTATCTAAAATATATAGTTATAAATCATTTGAAATATAAGATAAATTAATCTAAACCTATATTTATCGTTATTGAAATTTGATTAATGGGTACCGACCAATGGCAACCAGCTAGCAATAGACAGCATCTTCGACCTTTCCTGCGAAATAACCTCTAAAATGATGCTACCTTACTTAAATGTCTTTTAATTACTATAATATAGCAGTGTTGGAACAGAATGGACCATGGACCATATTCTAATGTACATATGGTTGTTAGGAAATTAAATTACCTCTTCCTTTTTTCCTTTTTAATTTCTTTATCCTCAAACGGCCGGGAAGCATGCATGCATGTTTCTTAATTTCTTTCTTGGTTTTCTTTTTCTAAGAAAAACAAGAATGTCAGTACAAAGCTCTTGCATATAATTGATGCTTTCGGCAATAATGTTTTGCTTTCCTTTTTAATAAAGAAACTTTGGGGGGTCGAGGAATGAGGACCAGTGTCTCTTCATTTGGATAAAGCCTATTATGGAAGCATTGGCCTTTCGGGTGGCTTGAAAGTGTTATTGAAACAACAGATTATACAATGAGATTAGAGTATATAATTAATAGCTAGTGAAATTGTGAAGCAAAAAATAGATAGTGAAATTGCTGGATGCAACTTAATTTGTTGATAATAATGAAGGTACTGATGGTTGCGATTGCCACAAATATAGATCCATTAAGTAATCAAAACTGTTTTACCTCTCACCAAAAGACAGCTTTCTTGTAAATTAAAAACAAAAAAGATCATAAAAAATCTGTGATTTCATTGTCTGAGCTCAATGATGAGACTCTCTTTCACAATCACTTAATTATGGCATATGCATATGATGGAGATCCAAGTAGATAAATGCCATTGATTAATGATAATAATGCATGAAAGGAATATTGTGGAATTAAACATCATAGATGCACCATGATACAATTTATTGTAAGCACCGTGTTATAATTAAAGAAGAATGACACGTTTCAAACTAGCTGATAAAACCACTGTCCTAACGTTAGTGATCTACAAACCTATACCATTACTACCATTGTTGCATTTGAAATTTTGAGGTCACAATCTCCCGGATGGGAAATTATGTTACTCTAGTAACTTCATTAAGCAAAATATTTTTTTATTTCAAATAACACTCAACTCATAATACCAGAAAAATAAGTTTTTCCAATTCATTTTTTCATGGCTTACAATATAAAACCAAAACAGATCTATAATTCAATTTGGACCCCTTTGCTTTCAAAGATTCTCTTTTAATTAAAAAGACGTGCTTAGAAATTTTTACAATAATTATGTGAAATTCTTCCGAAAAAAAATCAAAAAGAAATTCAATTTAGTATTTTGTTCAAAATTAAAAAGAATAAATTTTAAAAATTCTAAAACACCTATGTCATTTTTTTTAACTTAACCAAACAAACATCTGAATCCCTCACTCTTTAAATGGTGGTTTCCAATAAATAAAAGACTTAATATTAGTCTCTTAACTTTTTTCTCATTAAATTAAATCACTCTATTTTTTAAATTAAGTAATTTCAGTCTTGTCGTCGATTTTATTCTATCTAAAATTTTTATGAGTCATTAGATTTGGATTTTTATTTTTAAATACAAATTGTTGCTTTATTTTTTACTTTATTTTTCATTTTAAAAGTTTATATTTATTATTTTCATTGTCTCCTGTACAATCTTTTGAAAATAAAAAACAAGGTAATTAACATTTTTGTAATTAAAAGTGAAAATAAAAAATATTTTGTCAAAATAAATAAACTCTTTTTCGTTTTCTATTTAAAATATTTACAAATTAAATTGTTTTAAATTTTCTTTTGATCAAAACTCAACCATCAAAACACCAAATTTTACTTAAAATAAGAAAATATCAAAATTTCCCTCTTCAAAAGCTAATATCATATCTTATAAAATCTATTAAATTTTATCAAGTTTTTATTAGTTTTTTTACTTCCATTTCATATCTCAAATGTATTATAAATATCCAAATATTTGGATATAAAATAATAATTTGAAGGTTTAGGTAGAATAAAAATTATGACAAGATCAGAATTACTTAGTTTTAAAAATAAAAGAACTTAATTGACTCGAAAATGTTAATACATAGATAAAAACTGTAAATTATTCAAACTAAAAAAAAACTAAAATTACAATTTTTTTCTGCAATATCTTCTTAGTACTGTTTCTTTTTTATATTTTAAGTTATTAAAAATATTTTTTTGTTGATTTTTTTTAGGATAATTTTTTAGTGAAGTCATAGGAGGAGTTCGGATAGCAATTAGAATTAGAATTCAGCAAACTTAACAATGATAATACTTTTGGTTTTAAAATTTTAATTTAGATTATGCATATGCAATTGTCCGTGTGTTTGTGCTTATGCTTTAAGGGGGTATGAAATGAGATCTCTTGGGAAAGATTAACTTCTTAAATAAATATTAATACTTGGGAAGATTACTTCATAGTTCTTGACAGGAGAATACTCTAAATTATCCTAAAAAAAGGATAACTAATCCGACTTAGATAGAAGGGTTTATCTGTTATAATGTCGTAAATCACAATTCAAGTTTTATTGAGAGAGACATGTTTATATTTAGTATTTATACTTTAAATAAGATTATTTTTAAGAGAGAATACTCGTGAAGAAAAAAATGAGAATAATTCTAAATTTTTCTACTTCATTCTCTTATTAATTTTCTTCCTTTTTATAATAAGAAATTGGATATATTTTATATTTCCAATACATTAAACACATTTATTTTTTTTATATATTTTTTATAAAAAAGAAAAAAGATTTTTAGTTGGAAAATAAAGCAAGGATACAGCTCAATCAAAAATTTTGAATCGTTCAGGTGGAAAAGTATTGATGGCTATTAAAAGAGTAATTTGAATCAATGGATAGCTGGGTGCACCGAAAACCTAATGAAAACCCACGGAACAAGTAAGCGCGGCGGTGCATCTGGCATAGTTCAAGGTGGGTCCGCCACAAGATTATCGAACTGTTCAATTGAAGAAAAAAAATAAAAGAAAATATTTCAAAATTTTTATTACTTGGTTTAAGAGAAAATAGAAAAAATAATTATAAATTTTTCCTTTATTTCAAAATTTAATTTTTAATTGTATTTTCTCTTTCAATAAACAATGGATATGTAATTGCACGCAATTTTTGGATATATAAAAGTAGTGGAGTCTGAATCAGTTCTAACAGGAATATTTTTGTTATTTATGCTGCAGCGTTATGTCACTAATTAAGAATAGATTTTACATATTAATCTTTATTACACGCATGATCATTAAACTCATTTTCTTAAAACTGGTGTTTTCTTAATGAACTTTATTATGTTTACAGTTTCAATTACTTTTCATAAAATATGCTTTATTTGTTTGAAGCTTTTCAAAAAGAAAACAAACAGCCAACAAAAATCAGTCCAATTAATAAGGATTAGGCTCATATTGTACAATGATATTATTTCAAATCTCGCTGTTGATAATATTGTTTATGGATAATTTGTAAATATTTTTTAAGTCTTGAGACTTACCTTGATCCTAATGAGCTTTTAGGATCTAATTCATCTAAACTTTTATGTATAAAAAAAAGAAGAAGAGAGAGAGCAAACAAACAATTACACGTAAGTCTTTAATGTATTACACTAAATGGATTCTCCCATTTTGATTTTTTATATGATTATGTGAAAATTTTATATTTATCTTTCTCTTTTTAAATATGTACAAATTTTAATGAGTTTAATGGTCATACACTATTAATATAAAAGGTTTTACACTGTCATCCAATCAAAAATCATCATTAATATGACTTTTAAAATATTTATTATAAAAGTCAACAAACTTACAATAAATAGTAGTTTGTGATTGGATGACAGTATAAAACTACTTTACACTGTCAGTGAATGATTATTAAACTCAATTTTAATATAACCCCGCTTGATCAAGTAAAAATTCAACATGAAAGGATCCATGTTCATGAATCACAAAAAGCCGCAAAGTAGGTAACAAATTTAATTGTTGCGGGAGAAAAAAAAATGTAGGGATACAATATAAGTAGTTTGCTTTATTTATAAGAAAAAGTAACAAAATCGTTGAAATTTAATTACTTATAAATAAGTTAGATTACATTATATTATTACACACAAATTTATTATGATTCATCTAGTCTTATGTGATATTTTAAAAAGAGAAAATGAGTTATGTACTGACAGTATAAAACAATTTTATACAGTCATCAAATCATAAACCATTATGTATAGTAAGTTTGTTGACTTTTATAATAACTATCTTAAAAGTTATACCAACAGTAATTTCTGATTCGTTGACAGTATAAAAGTTTTTACACTGACAGTGTATAGTCATTAAACTCTTTTAAAAAATAAAATCTCTATTTCATTGGATACAAAATATATAGATGAAAGTATAATAATATTAATGTTAGAGGAAAGAATTTTTTTATAGTAATACTTAATAAAATTCATAAAACTTTTTTTGTTAACGTTAGAATTTTTGTTTATTAATACACACGATATTGAAAATTAAGTTGCTAATAAAATTTATGTTGTTAAGTTAGTATTTTAGATTTCATATATATTTTAAGTAATTATATTATAAAATTTTTGTTCTAAATAATCGTGACACTTTAAAGTTTAATGATACTTTTTCTTTCGTTCGGAATGTAAATTGATATATTTTTAATAAAATTACCAAAAGAAATGGTTTTATTTTCATATTTTTATTCGAATCAATACAATTTATTAAATAAATTTTAATTAAATAACTTGAAAATGATACTCATTAAAAATTATTTTCTCTTCAAATAAATTTTTATATTATAAAATATTTAAGTTTTCAAAAAAATGAAAAATAATGTTACACACAAACACACACGCTTGATATATTGTAATACTTTCAATCACTTAAATATTTGTTTTCGAAACATTGTAATAATGTTTTCTAGACATATGATATTAAAGTTCATTTAGATATTTTTTTATCTTTTAAAGATTGATCTTTCTTTTATAATTCCTTTTCTTATGTCTACTATAAAATTTGCTGTCGTACAATAGGTAATTTGCTTCCTCAACTAGGAGCACAATCTAAATTTTCTCAATTTTATATATATGACATTTATAATGAATTTGCTAATGGGATTTCTGTTATCAGGTTAATATTTTATATTTTTTTGATATATTTTATGTAACATTATTATAAAATAAAAATTACATTCCAAATAATCGTAACTATTTTAAAGCTTAATGGTGTATTTTCTTTCTGTTAAGAGTAGTTTGTTAGAATTGTTATTAATTTGTTAGAAAGTTGTTACCTCTAATAAGTTCTATAAATAAAGCACCTACACACTTTTATTGCATCTTTTATTCAATTAATTACATAATGTATTTTTATGGTACTCATCTTTTCTATTTTGAGCTTTATGGTGTATGGTCACACTATATTGGTGTTACTTGCATCTATTCTCAATTTTCTGATATGGTATCAAAGCTCTTTCATGGAAAGAGCAATGATTCCACTATTGAAAAGAATGAGAAAGAGATAGAAGTTGAAATTGAAGTTGTCAAAGATCAAGAAATAACAATTGCTGATCATAATAGCTCCCCTGCCACTATCAATCTAATCTTTGAAAATGCTGAAAAATCAAAAGAGTTTTTTACCGAGGTTTTCCGAGAAGGTTGATATGGTGAGTCTATAACCAGACAATCCCTTTGCCTTCCATCATCATCATGTCGATTTGAGCACCACTTTTGTAGATCGAATCATCTCCTCCTCTACCAACTCCTTTTGCAATCTGGATTTCATCTTTCACCCACAAAATTCAATCAAGCATCCATGGTTAATGCTTGAGATGCTTGAGAAGCTTGAATTGTCTTCCCCACAATGTCGTTTTCACAAGGTTCATTCATTTTTCTCGCATCTTTTGTCACTGGTGATGGGGTTTTCAGCCTCTTCTCTATCGTTGAAGTTACTTGGCCCACCATGGAGCTCTCTTCTATCTGAAGATAGGTGGTGCATGGTAACTGGAGGTCAAGGTTTCATCGTTGCTGCAAAAATGACTTTGTTGTGCGAATTTCTCAATTTGTGCAAAAACAATTTCGTCATGCAAAACCATCATCTATCAACTCCTCTGATGCCCTTTTGCTGGTCTTTTCGCCATTGAACCCAAACTTCTCAGCATGTGCGATAATGTTGATTGAGCAAGATGCTTAAAATGGCTTGGGTTGAAGAATACAACTGCTACAATGGCATTTGTCTACGAAGCCACAACTGTTGGTGGGATCTCCAGCCATGGCCATGGGACTACGTGTTGCATAAGCCCTAGCAACATTTTTGGGCTCTTACAACTCATTGAGCTACCTTGGGCTTCAATGTATTTTTTTTTTGTTTGCTTGTCCCTTTCTTGCTTTTGTCGTAGTGTATGTAAAAAAAAATGTTACTTTCTACATCTTTTTTCTTTATTGTTTGTAATTCAAGGTGATTGTGGTGATACCACTTATTACCTTATGATGGGGTGTTAAGAGTATTTTGTTAGAATTGTTATTAGTTTCTTAGAAAGTTGTTATTGCTAATAAGCTCTATAAATAGAGCACCTACACACTTTTATTGTATCTTTTATTCAATCAACTATAAAATGTATTTCTATGATACTCCTTTTCTCTATTTTGAGCTTTATGGTGTATGGCCACACTATGTTGGTGTTACTTGCATCTATTCTCAATTTTTTGATACTTTCGTTTAGGAGGTAAGTTAATGTATCTTTTAGAAAATTATTAAAAGAAAATGTTTTTTACTTAACTTTTTTTTAATCTGAATCACAATCGTTGCTTTGTAATTTAGTTAAATATTTTTAATTAAATAAATTGTTAGTGATACTTATTCTTTAAAGTTTGTTTTCTCTTCAATTTTTTTATATTATGTTTTTAATAAAATGAAAAATGATGCGTCGTAATGTTTTTATTTTAGATTTGTAGGGTGTGTAACAGCTTTAGAATCTGTTTCATCTTTTTTTTTTTTTTATCAAATTAATCTATGACATTATTTTTCTTTTACTATACGTTACTCACTTTAAATAAATATTCTTGAATTAGCTAATTCTGGTTTTTTAGACAATCTCTACATAACTACATTACTATAATTAAATGGTCTCATAAAGTAGAGGGTCCCATTTATGATTTATGAAAAATCTATCATCTCAAGTATGAGATAATGCAGAATGATTCATAAATTCTTTATACTTTACTTTTTTCTATATAAAATATTGAGCCAACTCATATTTTATTAACTATTATTTATATCTCTCTGTTTCAGATATTATCATAGCTTTATGATTTACATTTATCAAAGATATTCTTCCTAGAAAGATAGATTAAAAGCTAAAGGTTTTTCAATCCGTGTCTGAAATTAACAAACAGGATCAAATTAACAGTATTGAACTTATTTTCACGATGAAAATGTAAGGATATTTTGATAATTAATTATTTAGTGTTTTTTTGCCAATATTGTAATTAATTTGTTTTATATTATAATTCTAGGGTGATGGGATTCATGCTATCACCAAACACAACTACTTTGAACAATTTTTGGAAATCATTTAAGAAAGATTAACTTATATTATAAAAAATATATTGGTAGTTCAGTCTTAGCCAAAATTGAGGATTATTAAGCATAAGTATAAGCTTGATTTTATTTGTGTCACTCGAGTCACTGAAACAATTATAAATAATATTCTTATTCATTGTTCGACTTTGTGTCATTTGTTGATATATTGAATGGGAGAGATGTTGATCTCTTAATTGATTAGAACTCTTTGCATATTATTATAGACACTAACTTTAGAATTCATTGCAAACAGTTTTATAAATTTATACAATTGAATTATCCCTTTAGTTATTTTTATTTTTCTACTCAATTCTATTTAGCAAATTACACACACACACACACACACACACACACACACACACACACACACACACATATATATATATATATATATATATATTCATTCTACATAGTTTATTATACACTTTAATATTTATTAATTATTAGAAATGAATTATAATATATTTAAAAAGACAATTTATTATTTTCATAAACTAAACTTTCCGTGTATCGCTTAATGTAAGAAGGAATGTGTTTTTAGTTGGTTAATGATTTCATTGGTTTATTGTTTCATTATTTGAATATAAATAAATTAACGTTATATTGTGTACATAATTTTTTTCATACACATATTTGATAGTGGTACTAGCAATTGTGATGGCAGTCATGATAAGGTAAAGAGTGATAGTGGTAAGAGTAGCAATGGTGGAAACCCATTAAAGTTGATTTAGTAGTGGGAGTTTAGACAATTTGTACAAGCTCTTAATCTCAAATCTTATTTTTGCATTATACATCAACAAAAAAAAGTAGCAATGATGAGTCATCAATAATGATAAGGTGACGGTGGTAACATAAGCAACAAAAACATAAAGAAAGTAATTGTATTACAGAGAGACAGGGTTAAAAATTGTATTGCAATGAGGATAAAAAATTGAAAATGTTCGTTCTCGTTATATTAGAATTCTATGAAATTAAATTTTAAAATTACAATTTCAATTTTAAAAAGACTTTTCAATATCATAATTACAATTCTAAGGTTCAATTTCATTCTCAATTTCGTCCGCCAAACAAACTCAAAGTATAATCAAATTCATTATAAGAATATGTTAGAATCTAATTTCTTAATTTAAACATGTTAAAATTAACTCCAAGTCAGATAAACTTTTAGAATAAGATAGATGTTAAAAATTGTTATTCCTAATTAAAAGAGAATAGAATTGGATTAACATTGAATTGAGGTGTTTTTCTATACGAATAAAAACTATTTTATTTTATTCTCAAATTAAAATAAAAATCATGACATGAAAATGAAACGAAATATATAACTACTACTATATTATATTTCAACAATTCAAATTTCAAAGAAGCATAGTAATATTATTCTTCTATTTTTTTATTTTTTTTTTATATTAATATTCTTCTATTTTATTAGTATATGATTTTATAAAGTCAGTCATGAGGCTTTGCAAACGTAGCTTAGTAAACAAAAAGGAAAAGTACTAGAAATAGAAAAGTCGTTAGGCGAGTGGTGTGACGTATTGTATGAGACAAGACAAGACCGGGGTGGGTGTGCAAATGAGCGATGGCGATGACGTTTTCCGTAGTCCTTATGTTTTAGTTTAGTTGTTTTTTCTTTCTTTGTTTCACTGCCTTGGTAATTAGTACTGGAGATGGATAACCAAGATCAAAGAAGAACAAACACACACACTCAAGGTGCTTTTTCTTTAAACTTGTCTCTCTTCCTTTTTTTTTTCTACTTTTTATTGTCATTCTCTTTCTGGGTTTTGTTGGTTTGGTGACTTTCTTGTTTGTCTGGTTGAAAAGTCTCTCTCTTTCTTGGTTTATTATTGTTCTTTTTAAGCTTTTCGAGGAGAAGATTTTCATGGTGCTTTCTTGAATTTCAGGACACGAGAGTCATGGAGTTCATGCATGTCATAAGTGTGGATGGCCTTTCCCTAATCCACACCCCAGTTCCAAACAAACGCGTGCTCACAAGAAGGTCTGTGGAACCATTCATGGTTACAAACCGTTATTTTCAGAGCGCCAAACCCATTCCAACGCTTCAGATGATGAACACCTTTCTGAGGATGATCCCCCCACACAAGGTA
Organism: Spatholobus suberectus; assembly: GCA_004329165.1. Lineage (NCBI taxonomy): Eukaryota > Viridiplantae > Streptophyta > Magnoliopsida > Fabales > Fabaceae > Spatholobus > Spatholobus suberectus. The sequence goes on along the minus strand of CM014737.1, from coordinate 55,889,109 downwards.
AGTCCCCTACTTTTTAAAGATTGTGTTATATTATGTTTCATTTTATTAATTATTATTATTATTATTAATTATTGCTACCTCTTTTTTTTAAGTGTCATTTAAAGTTTTTATATATAAATAAAAAAATGTAATAAATTTTCTTTTTTTTCATAAAATAATCTTAAAGTTTTCTATTATATGTTTTTTTATTTTTATTCCACAATAAATACATATTAGTTGTAAATGTGTAAATTAATTAAAAATTATGTAAAAAGTAAGGAAATAATTGACAAATTAATGTTATCTTGAATTTTGAAAATAACAGATAAATAAAAATAAAAATTTTCTAAAAAACCGACAAGTTAAAAAAACGAAAGAAGTATTTCCAAAATGAGAATATTTTCCATTTTTGTCTGTATGGGTGTTGTAGTTGTTAGTGCATTACAAAAACATAGGTTTGCCAATCTGATGACTTTTTATGGGGGTTTGGTTGTGTCAGGTCCAAACTCCTTGGACACTGGTAACAATGAGAAACTTAATGGTGGAACCGGAGAAATTTTAACTAGATCAGGTGATGAGGTGTTTCTAGATGCAATTGCAAACTTTTCTGATAGTGCACTAAGTCCAGGAAGTAAGGAACCTTTGCGAGATAGCTTGGACTCGGCTACTGATGCAGAAATAGTCAATGGAAAATATCAAGAATTTTCAGGGTCTTCTGATTTTAATGGTAAGCTGCAAAGTAAATTAAATTAAAGCACTTGTTTTAGACACTAAACTGCTTCTGCTGGTATAATTAAGAATTTCATATATAACTGTGAAGATTGTCCATATGCTAGAGGAATTAAAAATTGAATTTTATACTTAGAGTTAATTTTTAAATCCATCGGTAATTGAATACATATTTTCTTTTTTGTGTTTATGTTTTATATTTTGCAGCTTAAGATTTGTTTTTCTCTGTTGGTCTATCCTGTTCTGATATTATCTTTCACAACTGCAAATGTAAATCAGCTAATTGTCAATTCAACAGATGATGGCCAAATGCAAGATCCTAGTATTTTGCATGGGGAAAGGGTCAAGGATGGAAACATGCTGGAGTTGCAAGGTCAACTGTCAGGCTCTCATGTGGATCCACTATCAAGTTCCATCACAGATTTGAGGACTGTTGTGCGTAGTGATGATTTCTTTGGTTTGTCAAGTGATTCAAATTCCAGCAAACTTGAAGCAACACCAGATCTGTCGCTAGAAAATAAGTTCCATTCTGGTGAAAATGTGAGGCGTTGCAGTTTGGCATCTGTTGCAAAGGAGACTGATTTGAAAGAAAATGACGAGATTAAATCAGACACTGGCAGGATTGACATTGTGGTCTTTTCCAATAACATTGTTGGTGACACACATGAGGGAATACTTAAAATAGCAGTTAGTGACGTGGTTAACTCAGATTGTCAAGTGGCTAGAGGAGCTTTCAATCAGGAAGAAAAGAACAATGTTGAGTTCCTTTCTGTGATACCCCAAGAGGAACTTTCTCTTGAAGTAAATTCTATTTTAAGCACAAACACTTCCACAAATGGTGTTCAAGTAGAGTCTGCACATATGATACAGTTTGCTACTTCTGGTGATGTCAAGATGTCGCAGGAAATGGGAGAAGGAAATGTGAACCTGTTTACAAGTCCTTTGTGTGGTGATAGAGCTGATGTGGCACATCCCCAAAATGAGTGTGCAGATTTTAAAGATCATAAAGGAGTGTTACCACAAAATTCTTTAAGCCTACTCTCATCTGAAGCATGGAAGCCAAAGCAAGATAACTTGAAGGATTCTGATGATGAGGAAAATAATTTTCTTATCAACCAAAGTCAATTGAATGAAAAAAGAGAGGTCCTCCCTCCAGATGGATGTGTTTCTGATAGTAGCATGAAAGAGCAGGAAAGCTGTGAGCTTGTGGCTGAAGAAATGCATGCTGAAGAGTGCATTGAAGGTTTTTCTGTCAAGTCCATGATTGAAAGTGACAAAAGATCAGATGAAACTGGAGCCTCTATGAATGCTCTGAAAACTGAGATGAATGAGAATTATATGATTCACTTTTCTGAAGAAAGGGGATCTGATGGTGTTCATAAAAATTCACAGCAGATTAGTTTACCAGAATGTAGTTTCATGGCCGCATCAAAAGAGAATCCCAGTGATACATCCTTTGGTGGTTCAACCACTGAAACAACCAGTGTAATCAGCGTAGACTATGTAAATCATCATGAGGAATCCATAAAGGAAATAACTTCCATAGCTGTAGATGACAAGTGCAGAGGAGCTAATGTTGAAAATGATATTGGAATCAGCATGAAGACTCTTCAACTCAGTAACCTACATTTGGAAGTCAATCCATCAAGTGGGGTATATAGAAGTGATGATGTGGTTGAAATGGGTAAATTTGAAAAATGTGATATAAGTATAACTGATGCTCAGTACATGGAAAGGTCCATTGTGAAAGATTCTTCATTGCCTAAACCTGCTGGCAATAATTTTGAATGTCCCATTCTTTCAGAAGTTGTAATGGATAGGTCTGCAAGGACACCAAAAGGTATTGAATGTGCAAATAGAGGTCCACTATCAGATGTTCAGGAAGACATCAAAGATGATGAAATCAATAGCAGTTGCAGAGTAAACAAAGAATGGAATGGATTCATTAGTACTTCTGCTGATTCACATCAAACACAAGATGCAGAACTATTAGTAAAGGCTGCAGAAGACCTTTGTAGGAATTATTCATCACTTTATTCTTTAAATGTTGAGCCTTCTGTTCAATGGGTTTCTGTTGTTGAAGACACTCAAGGAGAGCATGGCGGGGAAGTGTCTGGAATTGCAGCTGTGCCTGTTCAAGATCGAAGTGATAATAACAAGGTTCAACTACCTTCATCTGCAATTTACACTTCTATTGATTATGGTATCCAGTGTGACAGTTTGGAAGGAAACCGGGGCTCAGTTTCAGGTATATACATTCATTGTTTTATAGTAGAATGCACCCTTTACTATAACAAAAGTTATCTCTTGGGGCTTTCGCTATATGCTAGGCTGGTCAATAAAGTCAGCTAGTATCTGTTACCTTGCATTGTATGTATAAATCGTTAAAGCTAAAATAACATGAAACACTTTTTTTTTGGGGTGGGGGGACTTCATTTGATTTACATTTTTATGCTCTATCTAACAATTATCTCCACGCAATCTGATGTTGTACAAGGTGTTACTGATGTGGAAGGTTTACCGTCAACTGATTTGGTGAGGTCAACAGAAGCAGGGAAATCCAACTTGAAGGACCCAAAGGCTGCATCTAAGAGACAGCAATGTGAAACACCAGAAGTGTTTGAACCGCCATCTTTCATGACATTGGTTGAACCTGGACATGTGGTTGCTGCATCTGAGGTCCAGAATGGACTGAACCAACATCCCAGTTCTACCTCTTTGCAGGCTGGTTGGTTTCCCACTCAAACTCAAGTTACTAATGAGTCTCAAGGGAGAAAGAGGAATAAAGAAATAATAGCCAAGATATCAAACTACAGAACCAGTAAACAGCACACACCCCTACAGAGTCCATTGGGTGAAGCTGCCCATAGCAACAAGCCCAAGTCTCCAAAATTGGAGGAAAATTCAATGATTCGTAAAGATGGTGAATCACCTGCCGCTAAAGCTGTGAAAGGAGAGGGTGGAAAAGGTTGGAACTCCCCAGCAAGATACCCTTCCGACATCAAGAGACAAAATAAGAAAGTTAAGAGGAAACCATACTGGATGCCATTTGTATGCTGCTCATTTGTGGATTCTCCACGAAGATAGAAGATTGGTAGCTATGTGGTGATAACATCCTGTTGCTCTCCACTCTCACTCTGGTTTTTGAGTTTTGACATTGACATGCTGTTTGCGCTTATTATCTGTTCTGTAGTTAGTCTTTTGTAGATTTTTGGTACATAATTTGCTAATCCTAGCATCCCAAGAGCCTGGTTGTATTTTGAGGATCTTCGGTTATTATTTTACTTGTGACATCTCATTTCATTCTGTTGTAGTTGTAGTATAAATTTTGTAACAAGGATCTAGTTGAAGGCTACTTGGGAAGTGAAAATATACATTTGATGCTACTAATTAGTTTGTTTCATATCAAGGAAAACTGGAAAAGTAACTGGATTATACTTCAAATACTACTATTTTGCCTACTTTATTAATTTTAAAAGAATAAAATTTATAGAAATGTCAATATTAAAAAAAAAAAGGGGGATCGGCTTGTTTCAATTTATTTTAGAGCCTCCCATCGATATAGAAATGACGGTTTTTAATAAATTGTAAAAAGGATAAATTACATATTTAAATTTTATGACATATGAAAACAGTAAGTGACGCATAAATAACCAAAGTCCTGTTTTAATCTCTAACTTTTTTTTCACTTTCAATTTACTTTCTTAATGTTTTAATATTTGTAATTAATTTTTTCATCATTTAAAATTTACATCAGTTTGGTTTTGGTGGAAGCTGAATTTGAGTTAAATTTTGATAAATAAGACAAATTATATTTTGTCTCCTCAATTTTATACTTTTTCAATTTTTTTATTTTTTTAATGTTATTAAACCCTCTTAAAGTTTGAGTTAAAATAAAAAATAATTATAATTACAGTTTTAACTATGAGTAATAAACTTAAAATTGTAACTAATTAAACCAAGTTAATAGAATTTACCATATTTATTTTAACACAAAATTTAGGAGTTTAATACTTTGGTGATATAAAAAGAAAAAAAAGTCAAGAAAACATTAAATTTCTGGAGATAAAATTAGTAGAGATAAAGTTCGAATTTTATATTATAAATTTAACTCCTTATTCTTGAATGTGAAGATATTTTTTATTATATTTGTTTGCGATACATGATTTTACTATTTAAATTTCCTAAATTATTAATTTGTTTTCCATATTGATTTTTTTATATTAAGATTTTAATTAGAGATGTAAGGAAAGGGTTTAAATACGAGTAGGGATTGGCTTGAAAATTGAAATGAACAAATAAAAATGGTGAACGCACTCACTCTCAGTCAGATTCACTTTGTGTTGGTGCTGAACCCCAATTGCAGAGGGCGCAAGAGTAGTAGCAACGGCGTCTTTCGAAAACCCTTTGCGAAATTCCCATCCCTCACCACTCATATTTGCCACGCCTCTTTTCACCCATTACCATCATTCGCCGACACAGTTTCGGACCCAAAGCACACAACGCTTCTGGTTGAGACTTACCATCTCCACGACAGCCTCAGAGCCTTACTTGCAAAGCTTGAGAAAGAAGATTCGCACCCTCTCCACATAATCGCCGAAGATGGAGATTGGTCCAAAGACCATTTTTGGGCCGTTGTCAGGTTCCTTAAAAATGCCTCAAGGTTTACCGAAATCCTTCAGGTTGGCACCCTTATGCCACTGTTTAATTTTTCTGTTCAAGTTGATTACTTTGCCTAAATGGGTCTTAATTGCGTCGAGGGTGTAATTTATGGTTGCTTTTTATTGTTTTATGGTACTATTTTCTAGTAGAATAAACCATCAATTTTGATTTTTGAAGTATTATTCTCTCTCTTAAATAGTCTCTAATAAAAATGTTCTGGAGGTTATTCGGATACACAGTCTTATGTCGGCTTATAGGTCGTCTATCCTGGCTAGCACGACTCCAGTCATCTTGGAAAGCATTTACTTGCTATCGCAGACCAACTTTATGCTTATTCTCGTACGGCATGAAAAGCGCCTAATGGTAACATGTGTTAAGGTACTCAAACGTATGCTGCCACGTAACACCTAACTCTAACAGAATTTACTTCCAAAACACTATATAAAGGACTATACACTCATCAAATACACACGCTCTCTCTTATACTCACTTATTCTTGCACTCTCACTGACTTAAGCATCGGAGTCCTTGTAAGTGCCACCATTGGAGGCATCAATAACCACCGTGGGAGTTCATCGAAGATTCACTCTCGTGTTCACCACACAACAAAAAATATATAAGTAATTCCTAAAATATTGAATATTCATCTGTTTAGTTCATAAGTTGATATATTTTACTAATGTTCAGGGACTAATTTGAAGAATTTTTTAATATTTGAGGAATTACTTAGCATGATTTCTAATATTTGAAGGATTACTTATATAATATTTTTATTTTAGAGACTATTCAAAAGAGAGAGTAATATTTTAAGGATGAAATTGATGGTTTATTAATTTTCTAGTATAATTTCTTTGTGGTTTTTGAGTTCTTACTTCACCTTGCATTAATAGGTGTTTGATACGTGGAAGAACATTGAGAAATCACGGATTAGTGAGTTCAACTATAACAAGATTATAGGCTTGTTATGTGAAGAAGGAATGATGGAAGGTGCGTTATCTGCATTGCAAGAGATGAAACTTCAAGGTATCAAGCCTTCTTTGGACACTTACAATCCAATAGTTCACGGATTATCCAGAGAAGGTAAGTTCAGTGATGCTTTACGTTTTTTTGATGAGATGAAAGAATCTGGCTTGGAGCCGGATACTGAAACGTATGATGGTTTGATTGGAGCCTACGGGAAATTTCAAATGTACGATGAGATGGGTGAGTGTGTGAAAAAGATGGTGTTGGATGGATGTTCTCCTGATCATATCACTTATAATATACTTATCCAAGAGTATGCTCGTGGTGGGCTACTCCAGAGAATGGAAAAACTATATCAAAGAATGTTTTCAAAAAGAATGCATTTGCAATCTTCTACTTTAGTTGCAATGCTAGAGGCTTATACCACATTTGGGATGGTTGAAAAGATGGAAAAATTTTACAGAAAAGTCTTGAAATCAAAAACATGTCTAGAGGATGATTTGATTAGAAAATTGGCTGAATTTTATATCAAGAACTATATGTTTTCTAGATTAGAGGACCTGGCACTAGATTTATGTTCAGCATTTGGTGAGACCAACCTTGTATGGTGTCTCCGTCTCCTTTCTTATGCATGTCTTTTGAGTAAAAAAGGTATGGATATAGTTGTTCGAGAAATGCGAGATGCCAAGGTTAATTGGAATATTACTGTTGCAAATATTATCATGTTGGCTTATGTGAAGATGAAAGATTTCAGGCATTTGAGGATTTTGCTCTCTCAATTGCCAATCTATCGGGTACGGCCTGATATAGTCACTGTTGGAATTCTATTTGATGCCAATAGAATTGGTTTTGATGGTAGTGGAGCTTTAGAAACATGGAGGAGATTGGGCTATCTATACAAAGTAGTAGAAATGAAAACAGATTCTCTGGTCCTTACTGCATTTGGGAAAGGTCATTTTCTTAAAAGCTGTGAAGAAGTATACTCTTCCCTTCACCCTGAGGACAGAGAAAGGAAAACATGGACTTACTATGATCTCATTGCTTTATTGTCAAAACATACTGGTAGCATCGACTGTATGAAACCAAGATAGTTAAGCCATCTTTGCTTTGATGAAAGTAAAAAATAAATGTAAAAAAATTGTGACGTCTCACTCTCCAGTTTCTATTGTTAAGTTGGGTTGATGAAAAAAATGTTAAAATGCTACTTTGGCAGAGTGAAGACACTTTCAATTTTGAAATGAGTTTAGTTATATACGTCATTAAGGTAAAATATTTTTACACAGTCATCCAATAAGATTTGACTACTTTACTATAATATTTTATTCATTAATATGATATGACAATAAAGTAAATTCCTATTAGATATCTGTATAAAAATATTTTATACTGACAGTATATATATTGAACTCTTTTGAAATAGTGATTTTTTTTTTTTTTTTAATTGGATTGGGAATTCATGGCTAATGCAGATGCATCATTCACTATAAGTTTGGTGAGGAATTCTTAGATTAGTGAGAAATGTCTAATCACAGGAATTGTAGGAATGTGCAGGGAATACGTACTCCTTTAATGTGTGTCTTTTCTTCATGTTGTTGTTTTCTTGAGCACTTTGCTTATGCAGATTAGTGTTTTTGTGTTGGGACTACAATATGCGAAATATATTGTGTTTTTGCTATTGTTTTACATTCTATTTATTATATTTCATTGTTTTTATTCGTAATTTTGAGTTGTTAATATGGGAATAAAATTGCAATTTTGCTTTTAATTAGTTGTCTATTTAATGTTTACATTACACTCGACATTACTATACCATGTGTTCCATTATGTGCTAAACTAATAAAGTTTGTAGTGAGATCCATGTATCTCCATTTGCTGCTATACTCTGAACTAGTTAGTCTAGATGACCTGTACATCCTAAAAGTCTGGTGATTTGTTTTCTAGTCTCCTAAAATTTCCAAGGTTCCGTAAGAAGTTCTTTTTACTCTAGTATGCCTAAATATCACATATCAAGGTTTAATTTAAACTCGTTATAGCCAACTAGTCATACATAATTTGGAGAATGAGTTATATTATTTATATAATATTTTTTTTTGACACTTTTTATAATATTATTTTTTCTTTATCACATCATTTTCTGTTTTCTCCTTTTTGATCTGTTTCATAATTGTATTTTTTTTTTTTGGTATAATTATGTTATATAAAAATAACTTCTCTTGGAGAATAAAGGATGGCTTGCTGTGGTATTTATTGAGGAAGTAGAGGCTATTTAGAATATCATATGATCATTTGACTCTAACGGGAATTTATTGTGCAATTGTTTCTACTAGTTTTTACCTTCTGTTTCAATTTTTTTTATGCTTTGAATTTAGGGCTTTATTGCGTAAGAACGATTATCCTTTTATGCATGCTATGATTGGGGACATTTAGTGCATTACTGTTTTTAAATTAATTGTTATATAATTAGAAATTAATTTTTATGATAATTATTTTTAAAATTATATTTAAATATTTTCTAACTATTAATCATATATAAATAATAAAACTTTATTTAATTTTATAATTTGTAGAGTCAAAATTAATTTTTCCTTCCTTCTTCTTTTCCTTTCTTTTTGTCCAGATACAAGATGACAGAAAGGATGTAATTTAGTTGTTTTTAAAAACGATCGTCAATGTAGAAGCTACTTTCAGTAGGTTCACTCCTATCTACGTTTACAGAATCATGTTTTTAGTTCGTTAACGAATTCCAGACATGCCATTATTGTTAGTTGCCGGATCCAAGCGTCCGATGGATTAGATGAACACTAAAGCTACCTACAACTATTATCATCTACAGTCAATGTACTGAAAAACAGCTCTATTTCTTCTAAGAGCTTCTTACTGCCCGTATGAAATCCCCAGGAAACCGTATCTAAGTACGCCTCTGATGTCATTAAATCAATGAGATACTCACAAATATCTTCCATATCATACGATGCGGTGAGGACCTTCCTTATTGGCTCATTTTGAAGACCCTCTTGAGCCTTGTTAGAGTACACACGCTTTCTGCATTCCTGTAAATATCAGAAATGGCCATAACTAGTGATATATACTTTAAACAACACTAATTATTTTCACATTCTAACTTTTATACCCATTTTACACTTCTCTGTCTTCCTTTTGCATCCCATAACCAATCATATTTGCGACTTTTTCTCATTTTCCTCCCTAACTCTCTTCCCTCCCATTATACACGTCAGGGAGTGTAAAAAAGAAAATAATCATTTTTCTTATTTAAATATGTTCGCATTCCTACTACATGTTTTTCTTTTGCTGAATAACCGTTTGTCAGTATCAATGGACCTTATAGATTAGATAGGCATGAAAGAATCTTTGTATGTGCTTTACAAATATAAAGAAAAAATGGTATGTATGGAGCAAACATGGATAAAGCATAAAGTAATTATGGAAACCTAAGAGAAGACAAGGAAGGAGTTACCTGGAGCATTTGATTTATAGTTGTAATTTGCTCTGTACTTAAGAAGTCAGATTTCAGTAGTTCTCGAAATAAAACCAAAATCTCCGAGCTCAAATTACTAGCAGCAAGGTTCTCCAGTATGCCAGATATGCTTGAATTATCAAACACAGATCTCATCCACTGAGGGATTTTACGCAGTTTCAGCAATGCAATAGCTATAAGTACTGCAGGCCTTTGATTGTTCATGAATGGTTGTGATGCTAAAGCAGGAGCTGCCAAAGATACTGTCATCTCCTCCATAATCAATCTACACCAGCTACTCTCTTCTAATAGATTCGTCTCCTTTCTCAGCTTTTCCCATCCCAGAAGCATTGACAGGCAGAGGGAACAATTTGTAGCCACTTTCTGATCATTATAGAAAACCAGCCCTTCCAATATGCTCCTTATGGACATTAAGTACCCAATAGTACATCTCAACTCTTCATGATTACTGTTTATTTGATCTGATATTCTGTTAAATAACTCTAACAGGCTATAAGAAGCAGCAATCTTGATTAGAGGAGAACCAAAATGCAGAAGTCTGCACAAGTCATGGCAACGGATGCCAATGAAGGCCAGCGGCTCCGACGGATTCGTTGAAACAAGGAAGTTTTGCCAATCCACAAACCCTGGTAGGATAACATGCAAGCTAGAATAAAAAATTTATGATTGACAAGTCAGTTTTTTAAATATTGAAAAAAAAGCATAAAGGGTATAAAATATAATATTTCGAAGTTAATATACTGCAATTAATTTGCGAGAAGAAAATAAAGTGTACATTTAGTTTTTTTATTACTGATGCGAACCGGCTTACCTTTTAACGGCGAAGTAATGAAGCAAAAGAACAAATATTAAAGTTTCTCCAGTGCTTGTTCTCTCGTCGTGGTCAACCAATGCAGGTCCCTTCGAAGAAGCTGCATAGACTACGGTGCTGACCATAGAGATTAAACAAGTATTGAAAAGAATGACCTTTGAAGTCTCTTCAAGTGCTTTATTGGTGGATAGATGCAAAATTAAGGAAAGAATGCCGATAACGAAGAGACTTTCGTTACTTAAGATATCAACCTTTTTGGGTGGAATTGAATACTCCATCATCTGCAGAAGTGGTAACGTGGTGTTAGAACAATCATTAACCAAATCATTGTGTTTTCTAATAAGTTTAGGGGTAGTTAGTTGGTTATAGAATTTTTGTAATATCATAGCACAGTATTTGCATTCCACCTCATTTCTAACTATGGTTCTGCTGCATTCTACTTCCATTTGGTTCTTGTATTTTAGAATGTACCAATTTATTTATAATATTTCGTAATCATTCATGTAACACTTCTCTAAATTGTTGTTTGTAGCCTGTTGTCCCTTATAATGTACTATCATGTTTTTGCGTGCATGAGCATTGCATTCCTCAATCCTCACATCAGTTATGTTGAGCCATATAGAGTACGGCTCTGCTTTGCCTAAAATCCTGATGCTAACTAATATCGGGATTTTCAAATTTGAAAATTTGGCGAAATGACAACCATATTAAATATTAACAGAACTCGATAATGTGCCACATCATCATGACGGATAGAGAGTATGCATGGAGGGCTTACGTTTTACACTAGATCTGATTATACCCAGGAGCAAACTGGAACAATTAGAAAATCCAGGGGCTAAGTCGAAAGCTAGAGTAAATTGGAAGCATAAAAATTGTACTCTAACCAAATAAAATAATAGAGGCCAGTAGGCCACTCTAAGGAAAATGAGACCTAAAAATGGGAGTTTCTAATCATTGTAATGATTGAATTTATACGGGATGCAATGTGCATAAATAGAAGTTCAGCTACTCACACCTTCATAGTTACCGCTACCCAACTTTGATCAGCCGATAGTGTTTCAGGATGCACTGAACTCAAAGTGTTAAAAACCAAAATCAAGATGGACATGTAAGTTGTTGGCGAGAAGGTATTACTCAAATAACACCAAGTCCTAATTGTTGTCGCTATTCCATGCAAAGATAATTGTTCACAAGCAGCTGGACAGACATGAACCATAGTTGCCATGACATTCAGAACACATATTATGTCATGTTCATGGCCGTCATCCTCCAAGAGCTGTGCTAATAAGCACACGAAAAGTCTAGCTCCATAGTTATCTTCAGTTGATACTAACTCTGCAAGTGTCTGTACATTTATAGTTTGATTATTGTTTCCGATAATTATGTCAGCCTCTTCTAAGTTATAGCTTCTGCAGAATTTCAAAATCTGATGGCATAATGAGTTGATTATGTTCTCTTGTTGAAACAACCACTTTAATGATACCATGTGAATTCTTGCTGAAAGTAAATCCCATTCATCATTGTTTATGAGCTGGAATATTATCTCCTCCGCTTCTCGACTGTAGTGAATTTGGTAGCTCATATTGCCAAGACCCCTTAATAAACTGTAAAGATTCACCAGTCGTGTCACGGTCAAATTATCAGTGGTCCGATTATGAAAATCGCCCCTATTAAGAAGAATATATTGTTCAAGAGAAGCTAAAATCAACTTCTCATCTGCAAGACTGGCAATGAAAGACAGAAAACTGTTAGGGAAAATAGATGTCGATGAATTGGCAATCAGGGGAATAGGAGTACAAAGTTTTGGCAGTTCAAGTACCTTTCATCATATAGTGAACTGAAATACATAATCAGCAAAACAGCAGATTGACAAGAAGGCAAATCGGAACTGTTAGTACTCCTTTGCCCAAGCAAAAGGAGTAAATCGATAGGATCGCGAGGCAGGTGTAAAGCAGCCTCTCTAATTGGTTGTCCAGAATCATTTCCCAGGAGAGAATCCATGAGCGAACTGAGCAACAAATATATTCTATTTTTCATCTTATCTCCTGTAAACAAACCCAGACATTCATATGAAAAACTGAACCAACTGGTTGAAATCAGAGTCTCTGCAAATTCCATGGCATTAATACTAGAGTGCAGAAGCAGTATGGAATGAAAAGTTTCCAGCAAACCGAGGGCAATGTCCTCTTCCATTTCATTAATGCCCAATACAAGCCATGGCAGTAAATGGGTTCTGCACATATCTAGAATACCACTTCTAAGTTCTAGTTTACTGGAGTTGATGGAGTTTCCATCATGACTATATGCATATGCCTCTTTAAGTAGGTACAAGCATTGCAAAATTTGGTTGATATTCCTTTCAGAGACAGAAAGACAGGCTAAAATGGCATGTCTCGTTGCTTCCTCAGTTGATTTTGACAGATCCAAAGCTCCATTACAAGATGGAGATCTTATAAGAACCACAAAGATGGAGCAGACCATTATAAATGTCTCGGGAATCATACCCATCTCCCCATCAGAATGCTTTCTAAGCATTCTTATCAAAACAAGAATCAGTTCCTCTAGTTGAGAAGTTGATACAGATCCAGGACACTCAGAAATGCATTCATAAATGAGCTTCAGTGTCTCACATTGGACAGGGTGAAAAGGAACTTCAGCCACATAACGTAAAGCTGGAATCAGAGTTGAAATTCCAACAACGAGCCTTAGTTTAAAGGTTTCCTCTGCAGTTGATAAAAGATCTAGCACCTGAAGGCACATCTTGACTCCTGGATCCTTATACTCTGTTCATTAATAAAATAATTAGGAAGCCACCTAGGTATAACAGCAAGGTCAAAATTAAGTTCTGCATTCACAAGCATAAAAGGGAAAAAGATGTGCTAAGCTAAATTAGATTTAGAATAGAGCAAACAAGATCCAGATAACCATTAGTTTCATTTAATCAGAAATGAGTCTAAATTAGGGCAAATGTTTTTACGAGGCTATAAAGTAGTTAAAGTATTCAGCACAGCTACATCAATATCTTTTTCATCTAGGCAAAAAAACGGCTGTGTTTGGCAATTCCTGTTCAAAGTCCTCACCTGACAATCTTAATATTTCAAATAAATAATCTGCAATATTTTCTTCCACTAAAACTCGTATCTGATAGCCTGAAGTGCTGACTGAAGACAAATAATGAAAGAGTAAATCTAGAGTGCCCATTTGAACTTGACTGTCTGACGAAAGTAATGGGCCTTTGATGGCTTCAGCAAACAGATTTACTAGAGATGTGCCCTTGGTTCCATCTTCGGTTTCTTTAGGGTTAACTCCTCCATAGGAAGACATGCTACTAGTATCATATGCACTTTCTTCCCTGAGCAAATGTCTTCGAGCCAGCATAGTCAAAAGTGCTAATCAACAAAAATGGAAACTGTCGGTCAAAAAGAGACAACAATGAAAGTTATGCTGTAAACTATGGTATCTTACTATTACTGAAATCTATTCTGTAAAATATGGCCATACTGACTTCTAACCGGCCTTGGAATGGTTAACATCAATTACTCATTCATTAAGCCAGCAACTTTGGTGATTAGGATGTAGGCTATGGATGCAAACTATTGGAGAGAAAGATACTAGCAGGAAATCGACCTTCCCATTGAAATTCATGATATAAAATTGTCATCAGATGTGATGCATGACATGGTAATGCTTCTTTGTCTTCATACTGTCAACATGTAACCGCGCCTTTGCCCCTAATAGTAAAAGTCTAATGTTGTATACCATCTTTCTTTGTATCTATGAGTAGTTGAGTATACCCACGAGACAAATAACATCTTTTTCGGAGATAGCGTCCTAATGTCAATCTCTACCCGTCCAAAATAGGCTTCACGAAAGGCAAAAGTTAAAACTTACAAGACCCCCAAAACAGAAGTTTCAAGTTTTCTTTTCAAGGAACAAAAATATTAAGGAATTGATAACGGACCAATACAATTCAAGCGAACATCATCATTTTGAGTCTTCATGAGAACATCGACCAACAGGTACAAGATCTGTGGACAGAAGGGAATCAACATATCACTTCCATCTCCCTCTGCTGAGGTACTCTGAAGAACAGATAGTTTGTAAAGGACAAAGAGAACCTCCCCTCGAATCTCCTCACTGCACCGAGAGAGCAAAGAACTCACCACATGTGAAATAAATTTGAAAGTCAACAGTACAGCAAGTCTACACTGACAGCATCCAATACATAGCATTAATACCTCGGCAATTGAAGGCCCGTAACAAGAACAGAAATGAGGCTATACATGTCTTTGATGTGTGCATGGAGATCATCATCCTTCTCACAATTCAGAAGAGCCCCAAGGCAGTGAATCTGTACATTCAGAAGAATAGAAACAGTCTATAAAATTTTCCATTCATTTTAGAATTTAATTGGAATGTATCGACAATATAAAGGTTTTTTATAGTGTCATTCAATCACAGACCGCCATGTACAGTAAAATTGTTGACTTTTATAATAATTATTTTAAAATTTATATCTAAAATGATTTCTAATTGGTTGACAATTTATCAAAAATAAACTCTTTGTTTTATAGTAACATTTTTAATTTATTGTCCATCTGGACTCTGTACTGATCCTCATACAATTGTGCAAAGTTGTGTAGATTTCAGGTTCTGTTTATTAGCAATGTAAATCTACAGAGAGAAGTTGAGTATGAAAACATAGCGATGAGGCGAAAGTAAGAAGGTGAAAAGGGAAATGGAAATTACCACGTGCAACTGAGTGGAAGCCCAGCCCAAAGCACCAGAAGAGACGCGATCCGAAACCCTAGCAACGAATTCACGGCAAACAGAAGGATGGGCGGACGCGGAAAGGGCGAGGATGAGATGAGTGAGCTGAGCGGCGATAGGTTCGTCGTGGAAAGAGGAGAGGGCGGAGACGAGAGGGGAAATGAGGAAGTGAGGGTGGAATGTGAGAACGGATTGAAGGAAATGAGGAATGGAGAGGGATCGAGAGAGCTGCGAGAGAGCGTAGGAGACATGGAAAGTGGGGGAGAGAGGGTTAGAGATGAGGTTGGAGAAGCAGACGAGGCAGATGGAAGCACCTTCGTGTGTTTGCAGGTTCAACGAAGATCGATGGCCTTGAGAACATGAAAAGCCATCATCGTCAACATCATCCAAATCCTGTGAATCGCTGCACCAGTACATTCTCTTCTCTAAGCTCACCATTGCGTTGTTTCTTGGCGCCAAACTGATTTTTAAATTGTACAGGTAGTTACGCTCGTTCTGTATGTTGAGCTCCGCCTGTACAGTAAGAATAATTGGGCCTGTGCCGGGCCCGAGTTTTGCAAAATGTGATGTGGGCTTGTTGGGATGTTTTATTCAGTTTGGGCTTTTCTAAACACCGCATCCTACCGAGTTATATATAACGGTTATGTTTAGATAAGTTTTTCTGTAATGAAATAAACTTTATAATATGTTAAAATTAGTTTATGTATAAGTTAAAATAAGAAAAAAAATTGAAATAATTCTTTCACTATCATTGTACGATGATATTTTTCAAATTTTTATATTCTATTTTTTTAATTTATTACTTCATTTATTTCAACTAAATTTTTTAATTTTTTCTTTGTATTTTCAACCTTCTAAATTTAATTGGTCTATATTTTAATAGTTATTTTTTATTTCACAAGCAATTAAAAATGAGAAATACAATCATTTTTAATAAAGTACTATTCAATAAAATATACATTAATATAATCCTATTCAATACTAATTTTACTTAATCATAAATTTATCCTTACAAGTCTTAATAAAAAGAATAATTGAATATTATTTATTTAATTTTATTTTTTCTATGTTTCATTCATAATATATTTGAATTTTATTTACACTATTCATATTAAAAAAATAACAATATTTTTAATAAATACATAGCATTTTCAATAGATGTCCTTCTTAGTATAATATGTGAAAAAATATATTTAATTTTTCAATAAATGATGAACTATTTTATTAAATGAAAAAATAAATTTCTTAATAGAACAACTAAATTGTAGTAAAGTTTCAGTGTTCAAGATTAATTAAAATAATAAGTGTTTTGATTGAAATACATTTGGAATTATTAACCATCAAGTTTTAAAATAATTGTTAATATAATTTTATTTTAAAATATAAATAAATCAAATAATTTGTAAAATCACACTATATTGGTTTGTTTAAATTGAATTGATTATGATAACTAAATTAAGGTTTAAACATGTTTGTGGTCCCTATAATATACATATTTTATGATTTAAGTTTCTATAAAAAAAATTTGTAGATTTTGGTTCCTATAAAATTTTATTTTACAGTTTAGTCCTTAATATTATTTTTTTAGTCCTTATAAAATTGTGAAGTGTTAATATAGCTCCCTGTTATATTGAAAAATGTTCATTTTAGTCTCCATTATTTAAGAAACATCCGATTTTTTGTCTAATATAGGGTTGCCACATTGTTAGTGAACAATGATACAAACTAAAATCGTAAAATGAAATTTTATAGGAACCAAAACTGACCAAAAAAATATAGGGACTAAAACCATAAAATAGATATATTATAGGGAGTAGAATCATATTTAAGCCATAAATTAATAACTTAATTTTATTGTATTTTATTATAAAATACTATCATGCTTACCTCTTAAATGACCCAATTATATGAATCAAATATTTTTATGAGTTATGTACTCTAAAAAATAAAAAAATTGTATGAGTTATAAGAGATATTGAAATTATAAAATGTTTTATCGAATTTGATATATTTTTTAATTGAGCATTATTAATAACTTATTGTATATGTTATGGATCAATCCTTTAGTGAGGGTTGGTAAATGTAATTTTATTTTGTTAATTAATCATTTAGTGTATATATATTGATTTATTACCCCAATATGTACAATCAGGTTTTATAAATTAGATTTTAACATTTTAAATTTTTTAAAATAAACATTTTTATTTAATCTTTCAAAATACCATTTAGTATTAATTTAGTCTTTTCAAATATTTGTAATATCAAGTCCTTCACACATCCAAAGGCATAAAAATAATCCTTATTTTGATTATACTAATTTAATAGAATGATTATTTTGAAGTCATTTGAGAAACTTATTTGATATCATAATTTTTTTAATTATTAAATTGACATCAAGCAAATTTACAAGATATTAAATAAGTATTTTGATATTTTTTTCTAGGTATGTTATAATAATCTATTTATTAAATATATATTAATATAAACAAAAAATTGTTTAATAATATTATTAATAAAGTGTAAGTGGTCAATAATACAAAAATTAAAAAAATACATATTTTACATGAGCATGGATATGAAATATAGTATTTAGAAAAGCCATCACTTTGCGTAGGACACTCCAAAATTGGAATTGAATTATTCTTTCATACAGTTACGGTGCCGATCAATACATCAACCTCTGATTTTGAATCTGATGTATAGCATAGAACCATGGAAGTCCAGGAGATACCTCAATATAGTGTTTTGCAGTTAATAATATAAAAAACCCTGTGTAAGATGGTCCCAAGTTTTATTTACGTGATAGACATGTTAATGTTATTATATACAAGAGAGAGAATTACCCATTGCTTTGCCCCCAAGCCATTGTCGCGTGTCTAACTGTATTCATTGATCAGTTGTTTAGGAGTTCCGAAAATGCTTATCTCATTAAAGAAAGAGCTTTTATTGCCCCGAATAAAAATGAAAAGGCTTTAATTTATTAGATTATATTTTCTCATGTTGAAAATATTTTCATACATTGGTGAGATTTCTTCATGCTAAGAATTTATGTTAGTAACCTATCGAGGTTTTTTTTTTCCCCCCCTCTATTTTCATTAGCATTTGCATTCTGAGCACAGCTTCTACACATATTCATGGACGTCATATTATAAAACCCGTGGCAACATATGAGTTCTATACATACATCACACAGTCCCTCGCTTGGATTCTTCCAAGGTTGTTCTTTGTTATATACTTGCTTTCCACATTTTTTGCTTCACAAATTTTATTTCCTTGTTTTCCAATACCAATTTTGCACCCTTGCAGCCATGGCAATGTGTCCAAATGAATTATTTGATATCTTTTCTCATTTACTAGCAAAAACAAATTATAGGTTCAAATCTATAGGCAAGTCCTTCTCCAATCTTGCTGAGGAAACCTATTTTGTGAAGAGGCAAATCCACAAAGGATGACACGTGCTTCTTCCTTCAACATGAAACATCCCAAAGGTACAATAAAAAAGTTAAACTATACACATTACTCGATAAGCAACCATCCTTTAGTGTGTCTAAAGATGTTTTGGAATTCTTGCAAAGTCAATAAGAGTCTTAGCTTCTAGTAAGGGATTGGTTATTTGTCACACAAGTAAGATGCCAATTGAACTCTTTATTTGTAACCCAAGAAGAAAGTCTCGATTGCCTATTCCTTTCCCTGTACAATTTCAAGAAAATCCTAATATAGATCTCATAATCGTGTTGTTAGAATGTTACAACGACTCTCATGACTACATGGTGCTTCATTTTGAAAGCCCAACTGATTGGTCCTCAATATGCCTGCAAGATTTTCATTCCTTACACCATCACTTAATGGTTCAACTTAACAGCAAGGAGTAAAAACGAAATGAAAAAATTTATAAGGAACTAAAATCGGTCAATGATTTTATGAGGGACTAAAAACAAAAATTCATATAAAATGAGAGACTAAAAACATAATTAATCGTATAATAAATGATATGATGAAAAATAATAAAAAGAGAAAATAAATATTAAAGGGATATACATAAAAGTATGGAAAATAATTTTTTTGACAACAAAAGTATGGAAAATAATTAAAGTTATTATTGGGATACAATAACAGTTTGAGCAAAGTTGATTTAATAAGTCGTAATGATTTTACACAGATACATCGTTTCAGAGTGATACTTGACACTATTTATTAATTAGTTACATAAAATATTTTAATTACTTAAAATATCCTCAATTAGATATAAAAAACGTAAAATATAATTAAAAATATAAATAAACGAAATATTAGGCTTGAATAAAAATTTGCATTTAAAATAATTTAAGGCATTATAGTCAAAGTAATTAATATAAAATACGAATTAACAATGGAAAGTGACCGTAGCTCTAAGTTTCTTTCTACTATATGATTTACCCATATTTAATTAAAATATTTTGCACCAAAGAATTCATGCAGGCTCCGACCTTCTCTTTGTTAAGAACAAAGGAAAGAAAGGAAAAGTAGTGAATCCAACAGCACAATGCAGGACACACGCATGATTGGTGAATTCCCCAAACCAAAGTTCAGAACCCAGAAAATGTCAATCTCTACTATTATCTGCCCTCAAGATTGGATAGCCAACCTTTGCAGATGCTCAAAGAAAACTTGAAGGCTCACACCATCAGTAAAGATTATATCTGAACAAGCAGCCATCATCTCGTGTGCATTATTATACGTTGCCGAGGGATTCAGTTTTGCTACTAAAAATCTAGCCTGTTAAACATCAATGAAACCACGGTAAGTTTCACACGATGAAAAATCTGAACTTCTATTATTGAATCAATGAAAGGAAACAAATAGACTGATAATATATTATGTTGTGGAAGGGCAGGAAATACTCCACATCATGATATGAATAAATTTCAGGAAAAGAAACCGCAACAGTTAATGAAGACAAATAACACTCAAACTGGTCTTGGCAAATAAACTATATATTGACCAGGGAAATGAACCATGTTGGTCACACACTACCAATCTAAGAACCGGAACTGTTCTGTAATTATCATTTGGGCATCGTCATGCGGAGCTCATAATAGTTGTGCAAATGCCTGCGCCATGTATCAAAGTTATCAGCAGAGTGAGAAAAGAAGTAATAACGAAATATAGTTTAAAATCTAAGATCAATTGTGTCGGTAAAATTAAATCAAGCGTATATCTTTGAATGTTGAATGCAAAAGCTTCTCTATTAAGAATGGCTGCACCGCCTCTTCCTGCACCACCGTACAGCAATAATATTTTACCAATTGATTAGCTTTGTGAAACCACCTATTACCTATATTTTTTTTACTTAGCTTTTAAGTCTTATTATTATATTATTATGGTTTGCCTATAAAAGACTTCTTATGTACCACACCAAATATGTATGAGAAAATCATAGAATTGAATTGTGAAAGAAAATATCTCTTCCTTCGTTTTATTCTTTTCCGCTGCGTGTGTGTGTGAAATTCGTTTTAGTGGTCCACTGATATCAAATTGGTATCAGAGCTTGAGAGCTTGGTAGTAGTGCGAGTAAAAAAAAAAAATATTGAGTGTGTGAGGAACAAGAGTGTTCTCACTTTGTCAATTTTTTTTAAGTTAATATACTTTTGAGAGATAGATATGGCTACCAATTACAATATTGTTTGGTCCGGTCCCAAGTTAGATGGAAAGTTAGATTTCAGCTATTGGGAGATCTTGATGTCCACACATTTAAGAGCTCACAATATTTGGAGCTTTGTTGAACCGAGACTAGCAGAAGGAGCTAATGATATTGCTCGAAGGAAAGATCAATTGGCACTGTCACAAATTCATCAAGGTGTAGACTATTCCATTTTTGGCAAAATAGCAAATGCCAAAACAGCCAAGGAAGCATGGGATATTCTGAAGTTATCATACAAAGGAGTAGAAAAGGCCTAGAAATCAAAGCTGCAATCTCTGCGAAGAGAATATGAAAGGTATGAAATGTCTAGTTCTGAATCTGTAGAACAATATTTTTCACGTGTTACAGATCTCGTCAACAAGATAAGAGTGTATGGAGAAGACATACCTGATAATAAAGTGGTGGAGAACATTCTACGCACCATGCCGATGAAGTTTGATCATGTGGTGACTACAATAATTGAGTCCCACGACACAAACATCATGACAGTAACAAAATTGCAAGGAAGTATTGAAAGTCATGTGAGTAGAATATTGGAGAAGACAGAAAAAGTAAATGAAGAAGCTTTGAAAAGTCAAGTGAATCTCAACAATGATGTTGAATCCAACCAAAGTGTAAAAAGTAGAGGTCGTGATAATTACAACAGTAGAGGAAGAGGAAACTACAGAGGCAGAGGTCGAGGTAATTACAGAGGAAGAGGACGTGGCAATTTCAATCAAGGAAGAGACAACAGTTTCAGATCATCTAGTCAAGGAAGAGTTGGAAACAATTATAGTTCAACCAACCAAGCACGAGGTCGTGGTAACAACTATCAAGAAAGAACAAATTTTAATTGTTTTTGCTGTGGAAAGTTTGGGCACAAAGCTGCAGACTGTAAATTTAATCAACAGGCAAACGTAGCAGAAAGTCAGTATCAAAATATTGGTGAGAATTCTGTTGACCCACAAAGTTTATTTTTGGCAAGCAATACATTTTTAGAGGATGAAAATATTTGGTATTTGGATACTGGGTGTAGCAATCATATGTGTGGGAAAAAGGAGTTATTTTCTTCTTTAGATGAAACGGTAAAATCTACCATTAAATTTGGAAACAACACAAATATTCCTATTTTGGGAAAAGGCCAAATTACTATCAAGTTGAAGGATGGTTCTCCAAATTTTATCTCTGATGTTTTCTATGCTCCTGGTCTTCATCATAATTTGTTGAGTATGGGACAACTATCAGAGAAGGGTTACAACATGCAGATTCATTATGGTTACTGCATGTTGATTGACAGAAATGGAAGATTCATTACCAAGGTAAAGATGACTCCTAACCGCCTATTCCCTTTAACAATTCATCATGAAAAATTTTCTTGCTTGAGTTCCGTGATTCCAAATGAAGATTGGTTATGGCACATGTGTTTTGGACACTTTCCTTTTTCTGGTTTAAATTATTTGTCAAGAAAAGAATATGTTTTTGGTTTGCCTGTTGTGAATATTCCTAATGGAATATGTGAGACATGTGAGATTGGAAAGAAGCATAGAGAATCATTTCCAACTGGAAAGTCTTGGAGGGCGAAAAAGCTGTTAAAGATAGTCCATTCAGATCTATGTACAGTTGAGATACCAACACACAGTGGTAGCAGGTACTTTATTACTTTCATTGATGATTTTAGCAGAAAAACTTGGGTATACTTTTTGAAGCAGAAATCAGAAGCATGTAATGCCTTCAAGATGTTTAAGGCATTAGTAGAAAAGCAAAGTGGATGCAAAATTAAAGCACTAAGAACAGACAGAGGCCAAGAATACCTCGTTTGTGCAGATTTCTTTGAGCAGCAAGGAATTCAACATCAATTGACAACCAGATACACGCCTCAACAAAATGGAGTTGCTGAAAGGAAGAATAAAACAATCATGGACATGGTGAGATGCATGCTGAAGGCTAAACAAATGCCTAAAGAGTTTTGGGCGGAAGCAGTTGCTATCGCTGTTTATATTTTGAATAGGTGCCCAACAAAAAGTGTTTGTGACAAAACACCAGAAGAAGCTTGGAGTGGAAGGAGACCATCAATCCGACACTTGAGAGTTTTTGGATGCATAGCATATGCTCATGTTCCAGACCAACTTAGGAAGAAACTAGATTACAAAGGTGAAAGGTGTATTTTCATTGGATACAGCACAAATTCCAGGGCATACAAACTTTACAATCCAGAGACAAAAAAGGTGATTATTAGTCGAGACGTGACGTTTGATGAGAAAGGCTATGGGATTGGTCCTCAAAGTCTCAAAAAGAGTCGGTGGTGATTCCTGACAACAATGAAGAAAATGAAAGACAATCAGACCCAACTCTTGATGAACCAAAATCATCTAACAGGCCACGAAGGCGGCATCAGCTACCAGCAAGATTGGAAGATTATGTTGTGGGCAATGATAATGACCCATCAGATGAAGAGGTTATCAACTTTGCTTTATTTGCAGATTGTGAGCCAGTGACCTTTGAAGAAGCCTCAAGTGATGAGAATTGGAGAAAAGCCATGAATGATGAGATTCATGCTATTAAGAAGAATGAAACGTGGGAGTTAATAGATTTGCCACCAAATAAAAGACCTATTGGAGTGAAGTAGGTGTATAAGACAAAATACAAATCCAATGGAGAAATTGACCGCTTTAAAGCAAGGTTGGCTGCAAAAGGATATAAACAAAAACCAGGTATTGATTACTTTGAGATATTTGCTCCTGTTGTAAGATTAGACACTATTCGCATGATTATTTCTCTTTCGGCTCAAAATAATTGGAAGATATATCAAATGGATGTTAAATCTGCTTTTTTGAACGATGTTCTGGAAGAAGAAGTATATGTTGAACAACTTGCAGGATATGAAATCAGAGGAAAAGAAGACAAAGTCTACAAATTGAGGAAAGCTTTGTATGGCTTAAAGCAGGCACCGAGAGCGTGGTATAAGAAAATTGATTCCTACTTTGTACAACATGGTTTTGAGAGATGTTCTTTTGAGCACACTTTATATGTTAAGTTTGTTGATCTTGGAAATATTCTTATAGTGTGTCTATATGTTGATGATTTAATCTTCACTGGCAATAATTCAAGGATGATTACAGAATTCAGGGAGGCTATGATAAGTTGCTTTGAGATGACTGATTTAGGCATAATGTCCTACTTTCTTGGCATTAAAGTCATTCAGCAAGATGACGGGATTTTTATCTTTCAGAAGAAATATGCAGGTGATATTTTGAAGAAATTCAAGATGGAGAATTCAAAGCCAGTTTCCACACCAGTTGAAAAAATTAAAACTGACCAAAGAAAGTGAAAGCAAAAGGGTGAATGCAACCTACTACAAAAGTTTGATTGGAAGTTTGAGATATTTGACTGCAACTAGACCAGATATAGTCTTTGGAGTCGGCTTGCTTAGCAGATTCATGGAAGAGCCTAGTGTTTGCCATTTACAAGGAGCTAAGAGAATTCTTAGATATATCAAAGGTACTCTGACTGATGGAATTTTTTATGCTCATAACAATGATGTAAAGCTTGTTGGATACACAGACAGTGATTGGGCTGGAGATGTAGAAACAAGGAAAAGCACGTCAGGGTATGCATTTCATCTAGGTACTGGTGTAATATCGTGGTCTTCAAAGAAATAATCGATTGTTGCACTTTCAACGACTGAAGCAGAATACATAGCAGCAACTAGTTGTGCTACACAAGCAGTATGGCTAAGAAGAATTTTAGAAGTGATGCACCAGAAGCAGAATACTCCCACAGAAATATTTTGCGACAACAAGTCTACCATTGCATTGAGTAAGAATCCAGTCTTTCACGGACGGTCCAAGCACATTGATATCCGATTTCACAAAATACGAGAGTTGATAGTTGAAAAAGAAATGGGGGTTAATTATTGTTTAACTGAAGAGCAAGTAGCAGATATTTTTACAAAGCCATTAAAGATTGAGTTATTTTGCAAGTTGAAGAAAATGCTCGGAATGATACAAGCTTGATTTAAGGGAGGCAATGTCGGTAAAATTAAATCAAGCGTATATCTTTGAATGTTGAATGCAAAAGCTTCTCTATTAAGAATGGTTGTACCGCCTCTTCCTACACCACCGTACAGCAGCAATATTTTACCAATTGATTAGCTTTGTGAAACCGCCTATTGACTATATTTTTTTTACTTAGCTTTTAAGTCTTATTATTATATTATTATGGTTTGCCTATAAAAGACTGCTTATGTACCGCACCAAATATGTATGAGAAAATTATAGAATTGAATTGTGAAAGAAAATCTCTCTTCCTCCGTTTTATTCTTTTCCGCTGCGTGTGTGTGTGAAATTCGTTTTAGTGGTCCACTGATATCAAATTGAGTGTAGAATTTGCCATCAGTTATTTTCTATGATTACTGCCTTCATGCAGTTTCTAATACAGAACTAATACAGGATAAGTTATTTTCCATCACATACACTCCTAATAATATCTGCCTCCAATTCACCAATGGATCCTTCCTGACCAACCCACTTGGATTTTGTTTCCCGTCATAATACATGCCCAACAACAAGGATTTGATATTCGATAAAATGGTTATTTGCAGCAAGTTAAGACCCAAACATTTAAACAGGTGCAAGTTTCATCGAAACCACCGATATAAACCTGTTCTCCTAATTTTATGTTTTCCTGAAAACAATCACAAATTTGAATGAGGGTATAATAATTTACAATAGCTTAAGCAAATAAAACCCAATGGTCTTAAAATTTACATTAGGAACACCAAAGAGAGCATCAAATAGTAACACAACTTAACTTGTGTCATAGCTCACTCTCCATTTTCAGAGAAGCAAATCTGCCATTACAACTCCAGCTGTTTCTTGGTCAAATCCTTGAACCAATTCCTGAAGAGCAAAATGATACAAATGTTAGAATATGTAGTATAGGCTCAATGGAAGAGTGTGGATTAGGCTTAGATGTGTATCAAGAATAGAAGGTGTATCACCTAAAAAATTCGAATCAATTGAGGTTGATTTCTCTATTCTTATATATACTTTAACTTGACTTTATTTGTCTAATGTGAGACTTTAGTTCTCTAACAACAAATACAATTAATTAAAAATCGTGTATATTAGCAATGTATTTAACAATTCCCTTGTCAATAAATAATGGTCCCAAACAGAAAATAATGTAAATGTAAGGACTAAACTAATTTCTTTCAGTTTATTTCATAGATATGCACAATAATCATGCATAAATGTAAATGCATTTAGATAGATATATGCATATGACATAACTTGAGAATCAGACTTGACAGCGAAAGAGTAAAAAGGAAAAACATTGAAGCTTCTTAATATTATGATAATTGTAGGAGCTCTAACTATTTATTTGACAATGACAAATAAACATGCATCCACAGCCATAGATATAAAAAAGGATATATGAAACTACCTCAGAGCTAACAGAACTATCTACCCATCTGCAGTATGTGATTGTAACCATCAAAATCCAGAAATATCACGTATTGATTCAGTCTTAGTTTTGTGTGTCATTCCAAGTTTACTATCTTCACGAGGGAGAGAGAATTCGGCATTACTTGGCCACCAAGCCGTTGTCGCATGTCTAGCTGTCTTCGTTGATCACTTGTCTGGTGATTAGGAAAGTGTTAATCTCATCAAAGAAAGGGTTTTAATTACTCTCAAATATAATTGAAAGGTTTTTAATTGCCTCTAATAAAATTGGAAGGGCTTTAATTTGAAATATTTTCGGAATTTATTAGATAAGAATAAGAATTTCTCGTGTTGAAAAGATTTCCTTTAACGCTGAGAATTTGTTAGTAACATTATCGCCTTTTCCCCTTATTTCCATTAGCATTAGATCAATTATGAGAGTGCTAATAAAAATGAAAGGGCGTTAATTTGAAACCTTTTCGAAATTTCTTACATAAGTTTTTTTTTTATGTGTGTATGTGGATTTTTTTTTTTGGGGGGTGGTGGTAATAGATAAGACTTTCTCATGTGTTGAAAAGATTTTACTATATTGGTGAGATTCCTTACGCTGAGACTTTTTCACTCAAAATATGAAATGATTTTCCTATTTCCAGCATTAGAATTCTGACCGCGCCCCTATGTTGATTCATGGCCGTCAAACTATAAAGCCTAAGGTTAACGTATGAATTTTACACACACATCACAGAATTCCTCTCTTGTACTCTTCTAAACTTGTTCTTTGCTATATCCTTGCTTTCTTACATTTCTTGCTCCACAAAATTTATTTTCTTATTTTCCAACACCTGTTCTGCACCCTTGCAGCCATGGCATTGTCTCAAAACGATTTATTTGTTATCTTCTCTCATTTACCAGCAAAATCAATTTACAAGCTCCAACCTATAGACAAGTCATTCTCTAAAATTGCAAAGGAAACTTATTTTGTGAAGCAGCAAGTCCACAATTTGTTGAAAAAAGATGACACATGCTTCTTCCTTCAACCGGAGACATCCCAGAGGTATAATGAAAAAATTAAGTTGTACCCGTTACCTGGTAAGCAATTATCTTCCGGTGTGTCTGAAGATGTTCTGAGTTTTTTGTCAAAATCAACAAAAGTCTTAGCTTCAACTAAGGGATTGATTATTTGTCACACTACAAACAAGATACCAGCTGAACTTTTCATTTGTAACCCAGCAACAAAGTCTTGGCTCCCTATTCCTTTTCCCGTGCAAATTCAAGAAAACCCTGATATTGATCTAATAATTGTGTTGTTAGAATGTTACAATGATTATGATGACTATATGGTGCTTCATTTTGAAAGCCCAACTGAATGGTCCTCATCAAATTACGCCTGCAAAATTTTCAAGCCCGGGGAAGGCAAGTGGAAAGCAATGAAAACAAGTTTCTTTGCAGGTAGTAGGAGTATGAAGTTTAACATGCCTGTACATTACAATGGAGCCATCCACTTCATTTCAGATTGCTCCCCTTACTTGACTAAAGGCCCTTATTTTGAGCCCTATATAATGTCCTACAACCTTGAGAATGGCACCTCAAAAATGCTAAAGGTTCCAAAAAATGCTAGAAAGTACTCGTTTGACGTGAATTGTGACATGGGTATTTTCAAGTGGGGTAAGGTGTCAAGTACAAATTCCTCCATTTGTTTGGTGAGACTCAAAAGGTCTATTTTTAAAGTTTGGATTTTGACAGATTATGAATCAAATAGGTGGATGAGAATTCTGAAGGTAGGAACAGAGGAGATGGGTTTGAGGGAGGAATGTCCTAAAATAAAGGGTTTCACGGTTATGAATGGTGATCTTTTAATTTTTGCTACAGAAAAAAAGATTTATAGTTATGGCTTGACCAATGAAAACTATATGGTAATTGAAGAAATATGTGAACACAAATGTAAATCTAATGTTTGTTTTACTCCCTACTTGGATACTCTTCGTCCGTGTGGACCTGAGGCGACAACTTTACCTTGTTAGAGTTGTTATATTACTCTTTGTTTGTGTCCAAGAAAATGCTATGCCATAGAAAGCTATTTGCAAAAGTATCTCTGAATAATTTTGGAGGAAAAATATGTAACTCAATTTTGTTTCTTTCTCGTACTTTGTTATTGTTTTTTTATCGAATAAAATTATTTTTATAATAATTTTATCATTCACAATTTTTATTATCTCGTGTGTATAAATTATTTGTACATGTTCTTTTTGTTTCTTGAATTCTTGTCATTCACTCTTTTGCTGAAACCACATGGAACTATTGATGTATGTTTGTTTGTTTGCTGTAAAGGACATCATTAATTTCTATTTATTTTTTTAAGGAAAATTTAGAATAAATTAGTGTTGGTTGACTTTCCTTTTATACGATTATTTTGTTCCATTTAAACGAATATATTGGCTAAGATTTCATGCAATGAATCTGTATCTATTACCTATAGTATTAATAAATCCATTTTGGTCAGGTTCTCAATTCAATGATTTGCCGTTTTAAAAAATATCTATAAAGTATTTTATTAAGTACATATGTTTTAATTTTATTATTAAAATATAGTATCAAGATTAATATTGATAGTATACAATTGGCTTAAATATGTTTTTAGTCCCTCAAAATTGGGGTAAGTTTGTTTTTGATTCTCCAAATTTAAAATTAATATTTTTAGTCCCTATAATTTGAAAAAAGCATATTTTAGTCCTCTTGCCCAAATGTTGTTAGTGAATTTGTTACACAAAATTTACATTCTAGTATTTCTGTTGGTGAAAATATCATATCAAACTCAACTAATGCTGCACAACTAACTCAATTTGCCCTGTTAATGATGCTGTAGGTGGTCCTGAGGGACTAAAACATGTTTTTTTCAAAGGACAAAACTTAGATACAATACTTTAAGTATTGTTGGTATTGTTATCCAATTAGAATTGGAGATTCACCTTGATAATTTACAAAATTTTTTAATACATACTTTTATTGTGTAAATTATTAAAATAAATCTCCAATTCTGATTAAAGAACAGTATTAACAGTACCTTAAGTATTATATCTAAGTTTTTTTCCTTTTCAAATTAGAGGGACTAAAAAGATTAATTTTAAATTTGGAACACCAAAACCAACTTACTCTAAACTTGAGAGACTAAAAACATATTTAAGCTTATAAATTTTTATAAATAATTAATTTTTGTATGTTATATAATCACTTAATTTCTTAGAAAATATTAATTAAATATTTACTTATACATATGAAATTAGTTAAATAATTGTAATATATTTATTGTATATGAATTAATTGATAGAAAAATTAGTGAGAAGAGCCTCGTGCGTAGCATGAGTATCCATCTAGTCTAACGATAAAACATAGAGTGAAAAAAAAATACCGATTAACAAAAAAAAATTATAAATGGGACGGTTAGAAAAAAGAAAAAAGAAAAAAAAAAGCAAGTATTCTCTCTCACGCCAGGAGAAAAAAAAAGGAAAAAAAAAAAGGAGAGAGAGAGACAAGATATAGAAATTGAGATATATAATAAAGATTTAAATATGTTTTTAGTCCTTATAAAATGAGTGAATTTTGATTTTAGTCCTTATAAAATCTTTGATTTTCATCCTCAAAAATATTAAAATCTTTAATTTTAGTCCCTACTACTATATGACACTCATTAACTATTTATGTATTTAATGGAAGGTCAAGTAATTATCTTAGGTAACACTCATTAGTGTCTATGCCATGTCAACATGTGATGCATCAAAAAAATTTTAGATCCCTAAAATAATTGTTATTTATCTACCTTAAAATAAACTTTAGGGACTAAAAATAGTTACTTAAATTTTAGAGGGATGAAAATCAAAGAAAAATATTTTATAAGAACCCAAACCAAAAGTTGTCCATTTTATAGGGAAAAAAAAATAGTAATTTCAAATTTTAGAGAGATAAAAAATAAAGAAAATTTTTTACAAGAACCAAAATTAAAACTCACTCATTTTTTAGAGACAAAAAAAATATATTTAAGCCTATAATAAATTATGAGAAAAAAGGTTATACACTGACAATGTAAAACAGTTTTACACTGTCATCCAATTACAAACCATTATGTATGATAAATTTGTTAACTTTTACAATAATAGCGTTAAAATTTATACCAACGGTGAATTCTAATTGGTTGACAGTATAAAACTTTTTACATTGACAATGTATGACCATTATAATCATAAATGATATGAACAAAGACAATAAAAAGAGAAAATAAATATTAAAGGAATATAAGGTTATAAAAAATAATCAAAGCTATTATGTGGAATAAAAAGATAAAATAAATATTCAATAGAAGTAGAGATATGCATCGACAGTGTAAAATTTTATAACACTGTTATTTAATCACAAATCAATATGTATAATAACTTTGTTAACTTTGATAAGAATTATCCTAAATGTCAACAAATTATTAGGTGGTCCTGGACCACCATGGTCTCCATTATAATCTTCACACAACATATAATTAAATGTTATTAATTCCTTCTCGTAAATTGTAAAAATTGAATATATATTATATAAACATTAGCCAAGACCATAGACACTTAGTAATTTTGAACTATCTAAAAATTTCTCTTAAAAAGTATTTCAAAAGCTGATTTTTCATTAATTTACCGTATAAAATCTTTTATATATCCATTTAACTCAATATTAAATGATATGATTTAATCAGTCGCAATAATTTTTCGTTTTTTTTTTAATTAGTTACATCAAATATTTTAACTACTTAAAATGTCTTCAATTAAATATAAAAAAATGTAAAAAAAAATAATTGAAAATTTAAATAACGACATATTAGGCTTGACTAAAAATTTGCATTTAAAATGATTTAAGGCATTATAGTTAAAGTAATTAATATAACATATGAATTAACAATGGAAAGTGACCGTAGCTCTAAGTTTTTATCTACTATATATGATTTACCATATTTAATAAAAAAAATTGCACCAAAAAAGTTAAAATACTCATATTTAAGAATAACTTTTTATTGTATTATGTCTTAAAATGTAACAGGAGTCCTTTTTCATTAAAAATGGAATTTATTATTTTCTGGCTTCTGAAAGTGATAGAATTGTTGAGAAACCATTGAATATGGGACGACAGATGGCTCCCAAAGCAGTGGAGATTCAGGCTATGTTGGGATTCCTTTTGGGTTCCTTCAATACGCTTCTACTTCACTAAACTCAATTTTATATCATGTTTAGTTGCTCTTTAAAGTAATTTTGAAAATTTAGTTCACAACAAAACTGAATTTGAGTCGAAAGCAAGATAAGGATTATTTTTGAAAACTCATTTTTCTGTCAGTAGTATATATATAAGTGCAAACATACTTTTGATTAATATTATTCAAACAAATTTCACTTTGTCAACGTATTTTTTAGCAAAAAATATTCAAACATAAATCATATTATAATAAACTTATTTTTTTAAAAATTTGAATTTACAATATACTTTTAATTCAAACTTATGTTTGCACTCAAGCTTTGGAATCACTTCTGACTTCTGAGTACTCGATCTACAAGCTACTCTTTCCTAATGTATAAAATATTTAAATAAGATTAAAAAAATTGTATAAAATATAGTGGAAACACTTTTTATACTTGTATTATTTTTTCATTAATTTATACAAATCATATAACATCCAGAATTGGTTTAGTCATTTAATAATAGTAGTCTTGTAAATAAAAAAACGTGGTTAAAAAAAGAGACTCTACTGAAGACAGTCAAGTTTTTGGGGAAGATTAGTCAATAACAAAGCCAATAAATATTTCGCACCTAAAATATGATTATATAAAAAAGAATCATTTAATAGTATAGAATATATATTTTAAAAATTTACTTAAAATTTATATTTGACGAAAATATGTCTTTCATTCCTATAAAATAACAAGTTTTGATTTTGGTACTTGAAATTTTTTCTTTGATTTTCATCTTTCAAAAATATTAAATCATTATTTTTTGTTCCTGTTGTTATATTTGTCACTTGTTAATTGCTTATGTGTTTAATAGAAGATCAAGTGACCATCTCAGGTGACATCTACCGGTGTCTACGATACCATGTCATCATATAACACTTCTAAATTTTTTTCTAGATTTCTAAAATGAATATTATTTATTTAACTTAAAATGAATGTTACGAACTAAAAATAGTAATTTCAAATTTTGGAAAAATGAAAATAAAAAAAATTATAGGACCAAAACTAAAATTTACTCATTTTACAAGAAACAAAAAATATTGATTTTTTTTAATTTTAATTTTGAAAACTTCTTGAATTGTAAAATAAATTTTAAATATAAAATTATAGTTTTCATTAAAGTCTTAGACATAACTTTTAGTGGTCTATACCTTGAGCCGACGCTAGTGACATCTTCATTACATCTCTATTAATTATTAAATGAAATATTATGAAAAAAATTAAAATCATATATAAGTTAAAATATAAGCATTAAAAGTATAATTAAATCTATTAGTTTAAACGTCACTTTTGAAAAAAAAATAAAAATAAAAATTAGCAGTATGTTTAAGTGTTTAACTACATTTCTAACAGTCACTTGAAGGTCTACATTTAGGTACATTATCATCTTTTAGAAGAAAGAAATATGCATTATCACATTAGTTTTGTTCTTCTACAAACAGTGTGTACGTCGGTGTAGTTGGATATGGATAGGCCTGGTATCGCATTAAAGGAGTGCAGTCACGATGGAAGCAGACTCCCTTGCAGCAGTGGCCACCAACAAACACAATGATCTTCAAGTCAGGGGTAATTTTATCAGAGTTTTATGTGTCGGAGTGAAAAAAACATACCTTAGAAGATCTCTGGTAAGGATACTATTATATGAAAGGTGAGGTGGCGTAGGTGGGTGGATAATTAGATCTTCTTGTCAACTTTTTGTTGCTGGTATGCTACCTTCTAATCCAAAGGGAGACTATCGCTCCATGTGATAGGAGGAAACTCCGTAATTTATGGCTTCAAATCTGTACCTGAGCACTTATGGAATATGAGTTCCAAGCTACAGGTCAAGTAACGACTTGATCATGCTACAGTGGTCCCGGACACCGAGGTGTCGTCTTGGATGTTGTTCTAAAAGTGAATCCTCTTTTAGTTAGACCAAGTCCTTGGGTCCTTATTGGGTTTAGGGTAGATCTAGAACAATTTTCAATTGGATCTACTTGCATTTTTTTATGAATAAATTATAGTTTAAACAACAGAACAAATTAGAGTTTCCCATAGGCTAGTAATCATTTGACAAATTTACATCTAAATGAGTAATTGAAATATAAATTGTGAAAAAAAAAAAATGTTTGTAAGAAATATCTAGGTCAAATTGTTTGTTGGGAGCTTACATTTAGCTCACATTAGGCTAAGGATAAATCATATTTATTTGTTAAATAAGTTGAGTCAAGACTTTTTTTTAAAACCTTATTTAGTTAAAAAAAAAATTAAGTTTGAAACAATTCAAAAGGTTTTTTAAAACCTAACTAGTTAACCTATTTAAGTAAATACAAGTAGTATGGTGGCAATAATATATTGTTATTATTATTATATTAAATTTTTACTATAAAATTTTATACTTATATATTAGTTTTTTTCAAAACTTGAACTTGTTGGTCTATACTGAGGTATGTTTATTACTTAAAGTAAACTTGATTTTAAGTAAGCTTTTAAAGCATACTAAAAATTTAAAGAAGTTGAACCAGACCTGAGTAGGTTTTCAAAGATCACTAAACTATACATTCATACTTTTATCCTTTTTTATTTGGAGTTATATTATTTTCTCTCGCACTTTATTTTGATAGGTTGAGAGGCTAAGCTCCAAAAAGGAAAC
Source organism: Spatholobus suberectus (assembly GCA_004329165.1). Taxonomy (NCBI): domain Eukaryota; kingdom Viridiplantae; phylum Streptophyta; class Magnoliopsida; order Fabales; family Fabaceae; genus Spatholobus; species Spatholobus suberectus. The sequence continues at coordinate 55,854,709 of CM014737.1, read as the reverse complement.
AAATTGTAAAGTAATACATGTGATCTTCTAAGGTCATGAAAAAGTAAAGAACTACAACCAACATGCAAGCAGTTTTCCTCACACATTCTGCATCATCTTTTTGTAACTTTTTTTTCTCTATCTATCTCAATTAGTTCACTATAGGAGTGTCAGCTCATGAAAAAAATCCACACTAAAATATGAATCTAGCAACAAATCCTGTCTGCAGCAATGGAAGCCAGATCTAACAATGCTGGTGCAGGCAGTGAATTAAATGAATAGGATATCAGTGACGGCTGAATCATAACAACATTACTAATGATAGAATACCAATTATTGATAAAATAATAAAATATAATTCTCAACATAAAAATCACACACAATAGAGCAATACAATTGCTGTCCTAGAGACAAATTAAAGTCTCCTACGGAGATTTTTTGTTCACAAACTGTAAATAACAACACATCTTGCCTAATTACACACCCTATTATAAGCTATAATCCTAATACATAATTGCCATCAGTTATTTTCTATGAATTACTGCCATCATGCAGTTTCTAATACAGAACTAATACAGGATAAGTTGTTCTCTATCGCTTACATTCACAATAGTAACTGCCTTGAATTCACCAATGGATCCTTCCTAACCAGCCCACTTGGATCTTGGTTCCAATCATAATACATGCCCAACAACAAGGATTTGACATTTGATAAAATGGTTATTTGCTTTGCAGCAAGTTGTGAGCAAAACGATACATTCAAATAAAAATTGTGTATATTATCAATGTATTTAACAATTTCCTTGTCAATAAACAATGGTCCTAAACAGCAAATAATTTAAATGTAAGGACTAATCTAATTTCTTTCAGTTTATTTCATAGATATACACAATAAACATGCATAAATGTAAATGCATTTAGATAGGTATATGCATATGACATAACTTGAGAATCAGACTTGACAGTAAAAGAGTAAAAAGGAAAAACATTGAAGCTTCTTAATATTATGATAATTGTAGGAGCTCTAACTATTTATTTGATAATGACAAATATCTACCCATCTGCACAGCCGTAGATATAAAAAAGGATATATGAAACTACATCAGAGCTAACAGAACTATCTGCCCATCTGCAGTATGTGACCTGTAACCATCAAAATCCAGAAATATCACCTATTGATTCGGTCTTAGTTCTGCATGTCATTCCATTCCAAGTTTATTAATTCGACATTACTTGACCACCAAGCCATTGTCGCATGTCTAGCTGTCTTCGTTGATCACTTGTCTGGGGATTAGGAAAGTGCCAATCTCATTAAAGAAAGGGTTTTAATTGCTCTCAAACAAAATTGAAAGTGTTTTAATTGCCTCAAATAAAATTGGAACGACTTTAATTTGAAATCTTTTCTGAATTTATTAGAAAAGATTTTCTCGTGTTGAAAAGATTTTCTTAACGCTGACAATTTATGTAGTAACATTATCGCCTTTTTCCCTATTTTCATTACCATTAGATCAATTCTGAGCGTGCAAATAAAAAGGAAAGGGAGCTAATTTGAAATCCTTTCGGAATTTTCTATATAAGACTTTCTTTTTATTTGTGTGTGTATGCGGATTTTTTGGGAGGTAATTAATAGATAAGATTTTCTCATGTTGAAAAGATTTTCCTATATTGGTGAGATTTCTTGTCTTTATCATTCAAAATATGAAAGATTTTCCTATTTCCAGCAGCATTAGAATTCTGACTGCGCCCCTACACAAATTGATGGCCGTCAAACTATAAAACCCAAGGTTAACGTATGAGTTTTAAACATACATCATAGAATCCCTCTCTTGTAATCTTCTAAACTTGTTCGTTGCTACATCCTTGCTTCTCACATCTCTTGTTCCACAAAATTTATTTCCTTGTTTTCCAACACCAATTTTGCATCTTTGCAGCCATGGCAATGTGTCCAAACGAATTATTTGATATCTTTTCTCATTTACCAGCAAAAACAATTTACAGGTTCAAATCTATAGACAAGTCATTCTTCAATCTTGCAAAGGAAACCTATTTTGTGAAGAAGCAAGTCCACAACTCGTTGAAAAAGGATGACACATGCTTCTTCCTTCAACAAGAAATATTCCAAAGGTACAATAAAAAAGTTAAGCTGTACCCATTACCTGGTAAGCAATCATCCTCTGGTGTTTCTGAAGATGTTCTAAGATTCTTGTCAAAGTCAACAAAAGTCTTAGCTTCAACTAAGGGATTAATTATTTGTCGCACAACAAGTAAGATACCAGCTGAGCTCTTCATTTGTAACCCAGCAACAAAGTCTTGGTTGTCTATTCCTTTCCCTGTGCAAGTTCATGAAAGCCCTGATATTGATATGATAATCGTGTTGTTAGAATGTTACAATGACTTTGATGACTACATGGTGCTTCATTTTGAAAGCCCAACCAATTGGTCCTCAAATTATGCCTGCAAGATTTTCAAACCCAAGGAAGGCATGTGGAAACCAATGGATACAAGCTTCTTTACAGGTAGCAGGAGCATGAAGTTTAACATGCATGTACATCACAATGGAGCCATCCACTTCATTTCAGATTGCTCCCCTTACTTGACTAAAGGCCCTTATTTTGAGCCCTATATAATGTCCTACAACCTTGAGAATGGCACCTCAAAAATGCTAAAGGTTCCAAAAAATGCTAGAAAGTACTCGTTTGACGTGAATTGTGACATGGGTATTTTCAAGTGGGGTAAGGTGTCAAGTACAAATTCCTCCATTTGTTTGGTGAGACTCAAGAGGTCTATTTTCAAAGTTTGGATTTTGACAGATTATGAATCAAATAGGTGGATGAGAATTCTGAAGGTAGGAACAGAGGAGATGGGTTTGAGAGAGGAATGTCCCAAAATAAAGGGGTTCATGGTTATGAATGGTGATCTTTTAATTTTTGCAACTGAAAAAAAGATTTATAGTTATGGCTTGACCAATGAAAACTATATGGTAATTGAAGAAATATGCGAACACAAATATAAATCTAATGTTTGTTTTACTCCCTACTTGGATACTCTTCGTCCGTGTGGACCTGAGGCTACATGTATGCCTTGTTAGAGTTATATTACTCTTTGTTTTGATCCAAGAAAATGATATGCAGTAGAAACCTAGTTGCAAAAGTATCTTTGAATAACTTCGGAGAAAAAATATGTAACTCAATATTGTTTCTTTCTCGTACTTTGTTAGTAATATTTTTTTATCGACATTATTTTTATAATAATTTTACCATTCGTATTTTTTATTATCTCGTATGTATAAATTATTTGTACAAATAGCATTGTTGTTTTTTGTTTCTTGTCATTCACTCCTTTACTGAAACCTCATGAAATTGTTGATGCATGTTTGTTTGCTACAAGGAACATCATTAATTTTTATTTATTTTTCAAGGAAAATTTATAATAAATTTGTGTTGGTTGACTTTCCTTTTATACGATTTTTTTGATCCATTTAAAGGAGTAATGCTAGCAATACACTCTGTGACACACTTTTTTGAACACACACTCTCTTATTAGTTGAAATTTTTTGGAAATTACAAAAAAATTATGGGTCTCACATCATATTTAATGACTCTCTCTCATGATTTTATAGTTTTCAATAAATTTCAACCAATTAATTTCTAACTAAGATTTCATGTAATGAATATGTATCTATTATTTATAGTATTAATAAATCGATTTTGGTCAGGTACTCAATTCTAGAGATTTACCGTTTTAAGAAATTTCTAAAAAGTATTTTTATTAAGTACATTTTTTTAATTTTATTATTAAAATATAATAGTATAATGATTAATATTTGTAGTATAAAATTTTATAAAATAATTAATTTTGGTTTGTTATAAAATCAGTTAATATCTTAGAAAATATTAATTAAATATTTACTTATACATATGAAATTAATTAAATAATTTTAATATATTTATTGTATATGAATTGAGAGAAAAATTAATGAAAAGAGCCTTGTGCATAGCTTGAGTATCCATCCAGAGGAACGATAAAACATATAGTGGGAAAAAAAAAAAAGAAAAAAAATGATATACACTAATAGTATAAAATTTTTTTACATTATCATCTAATCATTAATCAACATACATGATAAGTTTGTTGACTTTAATAATAATCATCTTAAAAGTTACACCGAAGCTATTTTTTAAATAGTTAACAATGTAAAATCTTTTACACCTGTCTTGTATATCTATTAAACTCAAAAAATAAACTACCAATTAACAAAAATAAATTTTGTAACAGTTAGGAAAAACAAGTATTCTCACGCTAGGAGAAAAAGGAAAGAGACATCGAGAGATATAATAAATGATATGATGAAAAACAATAAAAAGAGAAAATAAATATTAAAGGTATATAAAGTATGGAAAAGAATCAAAGTTATTCCGGGGAATACAATAGCAGTTTGCCAGTTTGACCAAGTTCATTTATCAGTCGCAATGATTTTACACAGATTCATCGTCTCAGAGTTATACTTTACACTATTTATTAATTAGTTACATCAAATATTTTAATTACTTAAAATATCCTCAATTAAATATAAACAATATAAATATAATTAAAAATATAAATAACGAAATATTAGTTTTGAATAAAAATATGCATTTAAAATAATTTAAGGCGTTATAGTTAAAGTAATTAATATAAAATATGAATTAACAATGGAAAGTGACGGTAGCTCTAAGTTTCTTTCTACTATATGATTTTGTTGTATGTAGTGGAGTATTTCAAAAGGTTTAAGTTTCACATTACTTAGTTTAGCTTTTCATCAAGTATTTATATATCAAAATGTGCTACTGACTTTTAAAGTGGCTAGTTAAGAGGAGGAGACTTGCGCGCATGAAAATGGGCCTCGTGAGTCTATTGCCGTTTTATTTGAATGAGTCTTGTCCGGAAATGTTGGATTTTTTATATCCATTTTTTTGCTGGATCTTCTCCAAAAAATAGGGGATTGCAATGGAATATGGAACGACGGATGGCTCCCAAAGCAGTGGAGATTCAAGCTTTTGGAATCACTTCTGAGTACTCGATCTACAAGCTACTGTCTCCTAATGTATAAAATATTTAAATAATTGAATAAAATATAATGGAAACATTTTTTATACTTGTATTTTTTCCATTAATTTATACAAATCAGGTAACACCCATAATTGGCTCAGGAATATTCAAGGTAAACAAAAGTTATATTAGAATCATTTAATAGTATAGAATATATATTTTAAAATCTTATTTAAAATTTATTTTTTAACTTCTTGTGATGCATAATTAGCTATCATATTTGTGTAATAATATTTAGAAAAAAAATTCAATTGATAAATTAATATATTAGTTAATTTCTGAAGTCATATTTGGAACACAAATAAGACTTTTTTTAATTTTAATTTTAAAAACTTCTTTAATTTCTACTAAAACTACAATAATAGGAATAGTTACTAAAAACTATTCAGCATTTTTTTATAAAATCTAAGATTTCAAGTAATATTTTCATTTTATATATAATAATATCTTTTAAAGAAATTTAATTCTAAAATAAATTTTAAATATAAAATTATAATTTTCGTTAAAGTCTTACACTTAAGTTTTAGTGGTCTATACAATTAAGCCGACCCTAGTGACTCCTTAATTACCTCTCTATGAATTATTAAATGAAATATATGATAATAAAAAAATTTAATAATTAAGAAATTGTGAAATAAGAAAATTAAAAACATATAAGTTAAAATATAAGTATCAAAAGTATAATTAAATCTATTAGTTTAAACATCGTTTTTGAAACACTTTTCTAAAATTAATTTAGCAGTATCTTTAATTACACTTATAAAATTCATTTGACTGTCCATATTTAGATACATTGTCATCTATCAAAAGGAAAAAAAAATGTATTATCATATCATTTTTGTTCTTTTACGAACAGTGCACATTGGTGCAATTGGATGTCGATAGGCTTGGTGATAGCATTGAGGAGTGACCCCCTACAAACACTTTGATTCTCATGTCAGGGGTAATTCTATCAGAGTTTTATATGTTGAAGTGAAAAGAACGTATCTCAGAGGATCTGTGATAGGGATACTCATAAGAAAAGTGAGGTGGCATAGGTGGATAAATTAGTATATCTTCTTGTCAACCTAACGGATGAGGGCAAGAACCTCTCATTAGGCATCAATTAAATAGCCCAACCCATCACAGACTATTTAGAACAAAAGCTCAATATAACATCCATCATATGATTAGGTGTTATAATAATAATTATTGACCATAATTAATCAATTAAAAAATATTTCCAAATAATTGATTAATGTTAATCCATAAAATAGATTAATTAAATAATTAATCTAACATATAATTTATGCCACCAAATCTATTCCTTGTGACTTGTAGAATATGAGTTCCAAGCTGCTAGTCAAGTGACGACTTGATCATGCTACGGTAATTCCAAACATTGAGGTGTCATCTTGGATGTTGTTCTAATCCTTAGGCCTTATTTGGTCCAAGGTAGGTCAAGAAAAATTTTCAAGTAGATCTAGATGCATTTCTTCAAGAAGAAATTATAGTTTAAATAACAGAACAAATTAGAGTTTCCCATGTGCTAGTAATCGTTTGGCAAATTTACTTCTAAATGAGTAATTGAAATATAAAAATGTGAAGAAGAAAAACTATTGTCAGAAATATCTTGGTCAAATTGTTTGTTAAGTACGTGCTTACAATTTTGCTTCCATTAAGCGAAAGATAAATCATGTTTATCTGTTAAATAAGTTGAGTCAAGACACCTTTTAAAACCTTATTTAGTTAAAAATAAATAAAATTTTGAACAATCCAAAAAGCTTTCTAAACCTAACTAATTAACCTATTTAAGTAAATACAAGTATTATATAGTGGTAATAATATATTGTTAATATATATCATTGTATTAAATTTTATTATAATAATTTAAAATTATAATATTTTAAAATTTTATACATATTAGTCTATTTCAAAACTTGAACTTGTTCGTCTATATGTAAGTATAAACCTATTATACTTATTCAAAGGTGTTTTTATAACTTTAATTAAAAAGTATTAATTACTATAAATTAAATTTTTAAATAAGCTTTTAAAGCAGACTAGATATTTAAAGAAGTCGAACTAGACCTGAATAGGTCTTCAAAGATCACTAAACTATACATTCATAAGTTTATTTTTTCTAATTAGAGTTATATTATTTTTCCTTGCAATTTTTTTTGGTAGGTTGGATAAGCTCCAAAAAAGAAACAAATTGTAAAGCAATACATATAAGTAGTTGAGACCCTCTTAACGTCTTGAAAAAGCAAATAACTGCACCCCACAATAAGTTTTCCTCACACTTCTTACATCATCTTTTTAAACTTTTTTTTCCCTTTATCTGTCTCTATTAGATCATTTGGAGTGTTTGCGATTTGGTTTGGTTTTGATTTTAAACAAAAAGTCATATGAAGTAAATATAAAAATAATAGGTGGTTCGATTTACTTCAATTTGAATTTAATATCAAATCTAAATTAAACCTAACTAATATTTTGCATTTCAGTTTAGTTCAGTTTGCAGATTTTAAAACTTTTCAATTTATTTTTATATGATTTACATAATTATTTTTTATTTGACAACTAACAATAAAGCACAATCTAGTAACCAATTGAATCATGACCAATCCTTCTAAATTATATTTATATAACCACAAGCAATAGAATAATAAAAGACTACATATGATAAATAACTATATTATAAACCTCTTATAAGAAAATTGCATTACAAACCATTTATGCCAATCAATCATATATTATCAATGTCATAAACTATTAATTTAGTATGGTATTAAATTGTCTAATATACATATAACCATATACTATTATTATCAAAAGTTCAAAATATTATTACATAATGCTACAAATCAATATAAGTATATTAAATATGCGATTCAATTCGGTTTAGTTCGGTTTAATAGGAACTAAAATTTGAACCACACCACAATAAAAAAAAAAAGTTAAATTAATCTGTAGATCTCTATAATGTCATCCAATTTTTAATCAAGTCCTTATAGTTTAAAAACATGTAATTAAGTGCTTTTATTTTTAAAATTTTGTGATTAAATCCTTGGAAGCTAACACCGTTATGTTTTGGTAAAGTATCACGTTTTCTAATACTGACCTGACAGATTCAACTTTTTTTTTTCTTTCATTCCCATTTTTTTTCTTCACAAAAGTCTGTGTACCTAAGAATAATATTTGTTTCCAAATCCGTAAGTCCTTATTTTTGTGATTCCATGGCGTAACTTCAAATTGAAGGGGGATTTTAATTTTGTGCTTTTTCTATTAAAAGTTCAAGCACACTATTTTTTTTCCTCTTGTTCTTTGTTTAGGTGGGATCGAAACACTATTGTCGTATGAACTTGTTCTACAATTTTGCATTTGTCTTTTTTATAGTACGTTGCTTTTCACTTGGTTTTGTGTGTATTATATAAAGGACCTTAAATTAAAAAGGAGTTGTAGCATTTAGTATGTAAACCCAAAAAGAGCAAGAATTAGAAAAGTGTCTAAGTAATTTGTAGAAAATGTCATCTTGAGCATAGTATTGACGTGCTTAATTTGTGATATAAAATCACGTTACAAATCATAAAGAAACAATGGTCAGAAAAAAAAAAAAAAAAAAGAAGCATACACCAGTAACAATTTAATTATTAGAGAAAGACAAATGATAATTTACTAGTGCTCGATGAAATATGTGACATTGATTCATGAACCCTTCAAAAATCTGGGATGGTGGTGATGGGTTTTTGAAGAAAAATGAATTATTTCATCACGAAATGACTAGTCCCTGTTTCCAAATAGATGTCAATAGAGGTAAAAGATATCATGATAACATAACGGAATGTTAACGGAATTAATGACTAGATATATTATAAAAAAATTTATAATTATAAGGGATTTTTAAAAAGTTATAAATTATAGAGACTTAATTAAAAATGAGAGAAAATTATAAGGATCTACCTTTTAATTTAACCTAAAAAATTACAATTTTTCAATTTTGTATTTAATTGATTTTAAATTTTTCTTAAACCAATTTGGCAGCTTGATTCAATTTTGAACATCCCTACCAAACACTCCTCCTATTCTACATTTTTCTCTCTTCCTATCTCTTGGTTGTAAAAATAATTATTGAAACTAATTGTAAAAGAAAATTTCCCTTCAACAAAGAACTCCTATTTTCACTTTTAACTTAAATATGTTTTTAGTTTATGTAATTTTAATCCTCCAATTTTTTGAAGCATAATAAAAACATGATGTCATATACCTTCTCAATATAATCACTAATATAATATAATGAAGTACATAGCACGTCATTACTGAATATTATCATAAACCATTTTTATTTAAAATTTATGGGAACCAAAACAATCTAAAAATTTTTATAAAACGAAAATAAAATTTAACATTTGAAATAAAAGAAAAACATATTTAAGCACGTCCCTTTTCATGCAGGATTGGGAGTTGGAACAAAAACAGGGACCACTCAGTATCCATTTCACCGAAATGAGTCCTATATGCTTACTTCACAATATACAATACAAAACAGTGTAAAGAAAATGATATCAAACTCAACATGACAAAATGACTTTCGTTACTTTGCTACCTGGGGAACATATAAAAGTAAAAGAACTACATAAATTAATCCAGCTGAGGAACCCAAAAATTCAGATCTGGGCCAAAAATAAATAGGAAAAATTGAGTCAAAAATATCTCCCTCATTTGCTATGCTGCTGTCGCAGAGATAGGGCTCATAACTCGATTTTCTATCCTTTCTTTCTGCAATACCCAAACTTAACATACTTTTGAACCCTTTATTTTCTCCATGAAAGAAAAATCGACCAGAACCCTAACGAATCATGTTTCAGGTCTTCCTTATTCTTCAACTCATGCAGGCTCCGACCTTCTCTTTGTTAAGAACAAAGGAAAGAAAGGAAAAGTAATGAATGCAACAGCACAATGCAGGACACACACATGATTGGTGAATTCCCCAAACCAAAGTCCCGAACCCAGAAAATGTCAATCTCTACTATTATCTGCCCTCAAGATTGGACAGCCAACCTTTGCAGATGCTCAAAGAAAACTTGAAGGCTCACATCATCAGTAAAGATTACATCGGAACCAGCAGCCATCTCGTGTGCATTATTATACGTTGCGGAGGGATTCAGTTTTGCTAATAAAAATCTAGCCTGTTAAACATCAATGATACCACGGTAAGTTTCACACCACGACAAATCTAAACATAGGGAATCAATGAAAGGTAACAAATAAGGCTGTTAATATGTTATGTTGTGGAAGGGCAGGAAATACTCCACATTATGATACGAATGCATTTCAGGAAGAGAAACCGCCAACAGTTAATGAAGACAAATAACACTCAAACTGGCTTGGTAAACTATACTGACCTGGGAACCATGTTGGTCACACACTACCAATCTAGGAACAGGGAACCGTTCTCTAATTATCATTTGGGCATCGTCATGCGGAGCTCGTAATAGTTGTGCAAATGCCTGTGCCATATATTGAAGTTATCAGCAGAGTGAGAAAAGAAGTAATGACAAAAATGGCTTTGAATAAAATAACTTCCATAAAAAACTAACAGAAAGTAACTAATGCTACCAACCAGAAGAATATATTTTAAAATCTAAGATCAATTTGAGAGCAGAATTTGCAGGTAACAATGATTTCTTTAGCAGGACATGACAAAGCACAAACCTGGTGTTCTGGTTGGTTCTGGTATCCCAAGTTGCGCCATTGAGCTATTGTCATCCCATGAAAAATAACCACACTAAAATATGAATCCAGCAACAAAATCCGGTCTGCAGCAATTGAAGCCACATCTAACAATGCTGGTGCAGGCAGTGAATTAAATGAATATGATATCAGTGACGGCTGAATCATAACAGCAGCATTACTAATATTTTCCCTGTTTAACAACATGCGGAAATACGCAGTCTCATCTGGACTGTTGTTAAAAACCTGCCAAAACATTTCACCACCCACAAGCCACAAAGTTAAATAAAGTTTGAAAAGCAGGACAGGAAGAAATTTACAATAAAAGGTACCTGTACAAATTGTGACCGTCGCAGATTAAACATAAACTGAGGGAAAAGTGAAAATGATGGATTTAATGTAAAAGATGATGGATCATCCTTGCGGTAGTCACCAAACTTAGAACAGAGGCGAATGAGAAACCGATCTAACCACCGTGTAGCATCAAATGTTTCCTGATCAAGCAATAACTGATGCTAAGCAAAGGGATTTGTTTATAGAAAGTTTTCTAAAGAAATTTTGCCACAGATAATATGATAGAATACCAATTGATAAACTAATAAAATATAATTCTGAACATAAAAATCACACACAATACAGCAATACAATTGCTGTCCCAGAGACAAGTTTCCTACAGAGTATTTTTTGTCCACAACTGCAAATAACAATTTCCCTAATTACACACCCTATTATAAGATATAATCCTAATACATAACTGCCATCAGTTATTTTCTATGAATTACTGCCATCATGCAGTTTCTAATACAGAACTAAAGAATAATTACTGATAAAGGATAATATTTTCTATCACATACACTCCTAATAATAACTGCCTCCGATTCACCAATGGATCCTTCCTAACCAACCCACTTGGATCTTGGTTCCCACTTCCCATCATTACTGCCTGCTAACCAGCCTTGTCCCAAGGCTGAAAGTAGGAAAAAGCTTCTTCCTTATTCTCTTCATTCATTTCAACAACAGTTATTTCTTATTCACTTAAGGCTTCATTGTCTCCCAAGATCACCAACCTTAACTGTTTCTCCTTGCATCGGTGTAATGGATGGAATTTCTCTCCACATCGAAAACACAAACCTTTGGTTTTTCTCTCCACAAGTTGTTCATAAGTTAAATATTGCATTCCCTTACTTTTTTTCCACAGAAATCCTTTGATCCCCTTCATTTGGCCAGTCTTAGGATGAATTTCGGCCATTTCCGTTTCAATCTCTGGCCAATTGCATGGCTTGAAAGCAAGACATGGGTAAGAAGTATGGATCCTGCACCTGATATTTGGTTGAGATCCCCCCACCCAAATATTGCTCCTCAGGTAGCCTATTTACTTGTGGAGACGGGAGTTCAAATTTCTCAATATAATCCTCTACAGAACCCAACTGCTTCAAGGTAGCAAATTCCTCATATGGGTTCTCAAACCTTCGCCCTCCAAACCTTACAAACAAAGCCTTCTTTAATTTCCTAGAAGTGAGATCATCTTTTGTTTCTCTCAAAAGATTGAAAAAATGCACGGTTGATCCCTCCATACTTAGCCAATTTGATCTTCACTTATTCTGAAGTATTTTGCACTTCAAAGTTTGTTTCTGCCCTGGTGAATTCATCCTATAGGGTCTTCCCCATTGAAGGCAGGCAGTTTCACTTTCTTAACTGCCATACAATACTCATCCATACTGTATTGATGATAAGAACTAGACCCATTTCTTGCAGAATCTTTCTCTCCATGATTGGAACTTCTATGTTCTTCCTCCACATATTTTCGTCGTTTTGGTTAAAAGCCTCTCACTCATAGTAGTTTCAATTCGTGCCATCTTTTCTTCCATGCTAGCCTCAATTTGAGCCTCAATTCTAGCCCCCAACCCTTCAAGCTTTTGCTCCAACAAATCCATATGTCCAGCCACCCGAGTCTTGGTAATATGACAAATTTGCTGGCCTCCTGAAATTCTGGCTTCCTTTTTTGGATCTGGCAGGTCGGACCAAAAATAATGGAACACCCATTGATAAACTAATAAAATATAATTCTGAATATAAAAATCACACACAAGACAGCAAACAATTGCTGTCCCAGAGACAAAAGTCTCCTACAGATAGTATTCTCTGTCCACAAACTGCAAATAACAACACACTTGCCTAATTACACACCCTATTATCAGTTATTTACTATCACATACACTCCTAATAATAACTGCCTCCAATTCACCAATGGATCCTTTCTAACCAACCCATGTGGATCTTGGTTCCCATCATAATACATGCCCAACAACAAGGATTGGATATTTGATCAAATGGTTATTTGCAGCAAGTTATAAACAAAACATTTAAATTGAAACCATCAATATAAACCTGTTCTCCCAATTTTATGTTCTCCCGAAAACAATCACAAATCGTATTAAGATATAATTTACAATAGCTAGAACAAATAAATCCCAATGGTCTTAAAATTTATTTTAGGAATACCAAAGAGAGCAACAGATATTAACACAACTTGTGACATACCTCACTCTCCATTTTCAGAGAAGCAAATCTACCCATTACAACTGCAGCAGTTTCTTGGTCAAATCCTTGAACCAACTCCTGAAGAGCAAAATGATATAAGTAATTAAAAATCCTGTATTTATCAATTTAACAATTTCCTTGTCAATAAATAATGGTCCAACCAGCCAATAATGTAAATGTAGGGACTAAAATAATTTCTTTCAGTTTACTTCATAGTTATACACAATAAGCATGCATAAATGTAAATGCATTTAGATAGATATCTGCATATGACATAAATTGAGAATCAGACTTGACAGCAAGAAAAGAGAGTAAAAAGAAAAAACATTCAAGCTTCTTAATATTATGATAATTATAGGAGCTCCAACTATTTCTTTGACAATGACAAATAAACAGGCAGCCACAGCCATAGATATAAAAAAGGCTGAAACTACCTCAGAGCTAACAGAACTATCTACCCATCTTCTAGTTACTGTTGTGACACGAAGCACTGATTGACCATCTGGGCCCTGGTAACTGCGATAAGAACATGACCATTAATATTCAACGCCCAGTGCAGAAGTGCAAAGAGGTACAAAGTAGTAATTATATGAGATCTTATTAGTGAACTTTCCCTGACATAACCTTGTAAGGAACTGTAGGTACAATTGTGGGTTGACAGCACCTGGGGTGTTTGAATGATCACTTGATGAAAGATCAAACATCACAGTCAAGCACGTACTCTTGTCAAGGCCACACATCTTCCATGCTGTTGTGTTTCCCTCTCCTATAACAGTATCAGCAACAGAAGGCCCTTTCTGCAGTATGTGATCGTAACCATCAAAATCCGGAAATAACATGTATTGATTCAGTCTTAGTTCTGTAACTTCAATTGACCCAACACCAACTCCAAATCCAGAGTTGGTAAGCAACATGAAATTAAGAGTTTCAAAAAAAAAAAAAAGATCCAACCTTTTCCAACGAAGTACAAGGTCCAATTATTCCCTGAATTTTGATTTCCTTGGAGCAATTTATCTCTAGGGTTCCACTGAAACATAAATAAAGTTTGCAGTGAGCATGTCCGATTACAGATAAGGAAAAAATGTCTAGAGAGAATAAGAGACAAGGGAAGAGAGAAATGAAAATGTATTCATAAAAAGAAAATATCAGTAAAACATTTGAAATGAGAGAATTCTCACTTGAAACAAAGACCAAGAGATTGCTCCCCATCCTCAAAAACTCGTTTAAAAGAGTCCTTGAAGACTGAATGACCAAAACTTTCAGCCAGGACAACAAGGCCACCTGTTCTTTCAACCGCAACTTTCATTTCTGCAACTCCAACCTTTATATTTAAAGCATCCATGAATCAGCACAAAACAGAGAATGTGCATAATCAGATCCTAATTGTTTTCCAATGCAACATTCTGACAACATTACTAAATCTATTTTCATGCATAGGTACTGCATAATATAAACAAGAACTTTCTTGCATACCCACCATAAAGTCAATCATAGAAAATCATGATTGAAATTTGAACTATTACCAGATTCTCTCTTAAGCAGATAAAATAATCGACAATCATGATGCCATATATAATCAATCACCCAGATGGATGGAAGTGACACATTTATTAACTACATTGTAATATAGCTTTACAGGTCTTGTAGCCAAGTGATGTCAGTTACAGGGAAACAAATGTAATTCAGAAGATCTAGTCAAATAAGCCCGTAAAACTGCTCTATAGGGAAGGTGAATTATGGATAACTACATGATTCTAGTTAATCTGTTAATGTAAGGTAAAAAATAAGGTATTTTATAAAATTATTTAAGAAAAAAGGCACAGGAATGATCCCTGAAATCCTCCACTGGTAATGTTAAGGGCCTGCTTGATTGGGCTTATTTAAGTAAAAAAAAAAAAAAACCCTCTATTTAATGAGAAAAATGAGAAAAAAAGTCTGTAAAAAATTGAGATATTTGGAAAAGCTATTTAAAAAAAAGGTTTAAAAGTTGGTGTTTTCAAAGCTTTTCCAAGCACACACGTAACTGTTTAAAAATTAAAAGTCAAAAAATCTCTCTGTCAAACATCATGGCAGAAATGCTAGGTTAAATGCCTTCCCATGTTCGGAAAAATTGAGGTGCATGGTAATATTATGCTTGATTATCAGAACTCACACTACGTGCTCCAAAGTCTCACTTTCTAAAACCCATCAGCATTACAAGTGAAAGAATTCTTAAGGTATAAGAAAATCAGTATGCTGGCACAAACCTGATCAAGTGCTGATGCAAAAATATCTAAAACGTGACCCTGGCTAACCAGCTGTTTTGCGAGACCCTCATAAAATTTGACTGCTTTCTTGAAGTATGGTGCTGCATCTTTATCAAGATCTTTATGAGAACGCACCGGATCAGATAGATCTTTAGACACAATCTGCAAAGAAATTTGAAATCAAAGTCTTGGGCATCAGAAACAGTCAATATAAACAAGAACAAGCATAGCATTGACCACGGCTCCCTTCCGCGTATTCAAAGTTTACAGTAAAATCTTTCGTACTTTCAACTCTAAATTGAGACGAAGAGACGAGAACTTTCCCCATTTTATTCTATGTCCAAAATAGCAATGGCACAGAAGAAACCAAATCTTAGGAATATCCTAATAAATAGTAATGGCAGGATGCCTAATTGCCTATATCTTTTAAAATAACTATAAGTTGTTCAACATCCTTTCAAACACTTCAGCTTCTAGGGTAGCCGGTGCAATTTATGACTTCACTACAACTCCACTTCTACGGAAGTGACAAAACACAAATATTTAAATTCTGCACACAATAACCTGATTTTAAGTGCAGCATCCACCAAAGCACCCATGAAACTTACATACCAAGTCACAAAGCTTGACAGCAAAACGGCTAACCATTCCTAAGGCCACACATCCCTAACATAAAGCTTGATGAATGCTGAATATTCCTTTCCTAACACCAACTCATTTTTTCATTATCCTAACGAAGAAAATGTTGTCAAATTACACAGCGAAGAACGGAACAACGATTTACCGCGCCAGGTCCTTCGGTGCACGGCCCCCCAACCAAAGTTATGATTCTAGCGCCAGTCCCAGGATTACAAGCACTGAGCAACCCCGCGACAACACTCAAGGCAACCCCGGTGCAGCGCGCAGGGCGCCGCCCAGGCGGAACCGGCCATTGATCCGTTTGCAATTCATCCAACAGCTGCAAAAAAGCACAACCAATTGGTCAACAGTCCACCGCGGCATTGGAACCAGAACCAGAAGCAACGAAACAAAACAAGGGGTATACCGCATTGAGAGTATATTCACAATCAGAAGCCGGCAACAGGAAGCGCGTGATGGGAGGATTGGGGAATCCAGCGGCGCCGGGAACAGCAGCGCCCTTGTGAGGTCTCCTTCCGGAAGCGGAAAGGCCAAGCTGATCCAGAACCTGTTCGGCGGGAATCTCCTTGGAACCGCGGAAGACATAGACCTTGGACATGTCGGAGAAGCCCAACTCGTGAACCTGAACCTGCGTGCCGAAGGAGACAAAGCCGACGAGGGCGTTGTCGGGCAACAGATCAATGGCGCGACGGAGCGCGGACTTGAGGAACTGGATCTCCTCCTCGATGAGACAAGTGTCGAGGAGGAAGAGGAAAACGGGGGAGGGATGGTTGAGGGGATTGGAGAGAGGGAGGGTGTACTCGACGGTAGGTGTATTGGGGGTAGAGCTCGCCGGGGAGGTTGGTCTCGGAGATGGCGTGGTAGTGAGGGGGGAAGTGGTTGCGCTGGTAGCAGAAGGGGCAGATCCAGATCTTGGCGGTGAAGTCCACGCGCGAGAAGGGGTTGAGGGCGGAGGAGCAGGTCTTGCAGCGGAGAGGGGCGTAGGGGAGGCGGGGGATGTCCGGGTGGGGCCGGATCAGCGCCACCGTCGCCGCCAGAGGGATCACACACTTGCTCGCCTCCACCTTCGTGCGGGGCCACACGTTCCACGTCATGCGGACTCCGTCGACTCCCTCCGGATCTGGGCTCGCCATCTCCGACATCGTCGATCCCACAAAACTAAACAAACCGCCCCTTCCTTCCGATCACGCGCAATCGCAATTCAATTCACAGGGAAAAGGGCTCACCGTCGCTCGCTCCACCGCGCCCTCGCCAATGCAATGCTCTTTTAGTCGTAAAACACTCTCCAATTATAACAATCCAACTCCAACGCAAACACATTAGGGGTTCTTTTGTACGCATTCATGATTCAACTAATTTTGTTTATTCTTAACTTAAACATCCAAATTATATTATTTTTTCTTTAGTCAAGGGTAAAAAAAATATATATACTCCACTCAATCACAAGTTATTATGTATAATAAATTTATTAATTTTGATAATAATAAAAGTGACACCGAAACATATTTTATAAATAAACTTTATAAAAAAGAAAAACATTACGAATATGAACATCTCGTATTTTTTAAAAGAAATATTAAAAGATTCATACAGTAGACGAAAAAATTATTAATTTTTTCATAAAATCATGTTTGTAATTTATATTATAATTTTAAATTGTGCATTGCACAGAATAAATATTTATTTTGTATAATTTAAATTTATAATAAATAAATGTTTTTAAATATATAAATTATATTATAATTAAAATTTATAATAAATAAATATTTTTAAACATATGAATTATATTTTAAATTTATAATAAACGATTATTCTAATATAATATTAATTTTTAATTATTGATATTTTTTTAAAACATTAAAATTTAATTTAGAACTAAAAATATTGAAAAAAATAAAAGTTTTAAAAAAATCCCTATAAATGCTTTTGTTGAAAAATGATAACTAAAAACGTTCTCATTAAAAAATAACAACTAAAAACGCTCTCGTTCAAGATAGTTATTCTAATTTATATAGAGAGAAGATGTGTGAGCTTGTAAAACATAAACCAGCAGAATATAGATGTTTATTTTTGTATAACTAAAATTGATAATAAATAAATATTTTAAATTTAAATTATATTATAACTAAAATTCATAATAAAAATATTTTTGTACATATAAATTATATTTGAAATTTACAACAAATAATTTATACAAAGTTATTTTTAATTATTGATAATCTCTTTTAAATAAAAAATTCTTGAAATTCAATTTAAAAGTAAAAATAAAAATGATAAATCGAAAGAGATAAACAATTAAGAAAATCTAGTATATGAGTAAAAATAAAAGAAAATTAGTTTGAGATAGTAGAAAAAAATTGGGGTTAGATATTAAATCAGATTAAATTTAAAATTGAAATTAAGAAATATATTTAAAAAATAAAATTAAATACACAATATATGAGCTTAGGATAAAATATGTAACTCAGTGATAGTGATAATGACTCCTAAAACGCTATCATTTAAAAAAAGTTCTTAAAAATACTCTCGTTTGATAATTATTCCTAAAAATGTTCTCATCTAGAATGAAGATATGGATTTATAATGGAAGAATAAATGATATTCCAAATGTGTTATAATTTAAAAAAAAATGGTGTAACAATAGTAACACTATTTTCTTATTCAGTTTAAATTTGATAAAAAAAAAATCTCGTTCATTTAATTAAAAATTAAAATATTTAATGAAACTATTAAATTGCGTTGACTAAATTTCTAGGATATTTATTACATTAACATGTTTTAAACATGTTAATAAAAGGTAAACTTAAATATGTTTTAATCTCTATAAATATTATTTAACTTAGCTTAAAAATATATTTATTTTGACACTCATAAATTTATTTATTTATTTATTTTTTAAATAGTTCTTATAACTATTAACTTGTAAGATGATATGTAAATAATCATATCATTTTACCATGGTGATACGACTATTTGGTATTTACATGTTATGTTACTACTTAATAATGGTAAAGAATTTTTTTTTAAAATTAGAAGAATTAAAACGAACAAACAAAATTTGTAGAACCAAACTAAATAAATGAAACCGTGTTTATAAGCAGTAAAACATATTTTATCTTAAAAAATATTAAATAACAAAAAAAGTAAAAATGCATTTATATATTTGGCAAGGTGCCAACGGACTGTTTTCACTTTTCACAAAGAAAGGTCAAGGCCGTCGTCCCTAGCCAATCAATTGACGAAGGTACATTGAACAGTTGTTAAAGTCTTGTGTAGGTTTGTCTTGTTTTTTCTTTTTTAACTTTGATATAGGGCAGGTAACTGCTACGCGGAGCAGGGTTGAACATAAAGAAAGGGACCATGCAGCCTGTATATGATCTGGAATGGATCCTATGAGTTACCTCAACTCCAAAATAGGCTACTGTTACTCCCAATTCTACCGTATGCTATGAAACTAACATAATGGATGTATTCAATTAATTATGAAACTAGTAGAGAGATATAGCTGCTGAAAGTTTTGAATGTGAATAGCTGAAGTTTGTATGTTAAAAGTCCTGAGAGTAAATATTTAAATTGATGATCCAAAAATACACGTGATATCTAATTGTTGCTCCAAATATATACATTACTTGAAAGAATGTAAAAGCGCAGTAGCAGAGAGCATACATACAACTAATTGATTTGGATCTAGATGAGATGTAAAATGAAAATAGCGTTTGAAATTGGGCTAGCCAATAGGTAAGTAATGTGCTACTCAGCGACCACTGACCACCCTGTAAAAACCGTCCCAATAAGCGTAAACTGATCTGAATATTGCTTTCTTTCATTAATTTCTTTTATTTGCGTTAGGCTTCGTTGGATGTCTCTTATCAAACATGTGAAGATGGATGGAGTAAAGATTTTGACACAAAAAGTAAGAGAATACAACAGGAAGGATGCCGAGTTATAAGACTGCATATTTGCAAAAATGAACAAACTAGAACTATCAAAAAACTGTAGTAAGTTGGCCTTGATTATTATTCATTTAATGTTGCCATCAGAGCAATGCTTGTGACAATATCACTTTGTTGTTCCAAACCATTTTCTTCTTTTGGTCCTTAATGCAGAATGCAGGAGCAAAACAGGAGTCAATGTCAATAACAACTGATAATAAAACGTGAAAGTTAGCGGCCATTTGGGCGTTCGTCTCTGCCCGGTAGTGCAGAGTCCAAATTGCTGTGATATACTTAGCCCCATCACTAGCTATCTTCATGAGTCTTGTAGGTTTTTTATACTATGAATGTATGGGTCTAAGTTGCCTCCTTCTCACTGCATAGATGCGTTAATTTGCAAAACAGCTAGAATCTGTAGTAATGTTAGTAGGTTATATAAAAGAAAATAGAAAAAAAAAAAAAAAAGAGGTATTTGTCTCTTATGTTCTTTCTTAAACAATGTCTGGGGTTTGCCCAGTCCAAAACAAAAAAGGGAGGCAAAATTACCTAAACAGAAATCAATTACAACTTAGCTAACCATTATGAAGACAGCAATGAAAACAATATTTTCCAAATTCAACATTTTAAAAATGAGGACTTCTAGTTCTCTTACATTGTATGGAATACAATAAACAATGGGAGCACCATGTCACAATATTTCACTACCCACAAAGCTCTGCTTCCTGATTTTAAGAGCAAATAGCTGTTGTTGAATGGAATATCCCAGCACATGACTAAGCAAAACAAAACCAACGATAGCGACACAGCAAAGACTGGGAAGCAAAAGAGATAATAATAAATCAGATATTACTTTCATTTTCAGAGTTACCACAACCATCCATAACTTACGATGTTACCTCACAAATTTGATAACCAAAATACTATTTCTGCACACAAAATTGTTTGCAAGCAGAAGCTCAAGTGAGCTTCACCTATTCACAGATAAATCAGATAATTTGCCTGGCTGTCCATTTGTGACATCATCAGAATCTAATTCCCACCAAGAACCTCTGTCATCCTTATAGTCATCATCAACTTCATCACAGGTATCTTCAATATTATCATCTTCAGATGCTTCAGTAACGGTATCATCCAGATTGAATTTCTTTTTATCCACATCTGGGTTATATGTCCACTCTAACCTCTTTAAGATATCATGATCCTTCCAGTTTTTCACAACAGAAACAGCCTGCTTTTTAGCCTTCCCCATCAGAATTTCCTCCCAAGCAAAGGCAGTATCAGCAGTCCTCTTTAAGATACCATCATCAATATCCCCGATGACAACCGTCTTCAGACACCGTAGCTTTGCTTCCTTTATTACATCAACAAAATCAGAATCATCAGACACAAGGACCACACACTCGACCCGCCTATGATCCATGATATCCACCATGTGGCTTTGCAATGCTCGATCTGCAGCTTGTGGCTTATCCAACACAGTTTGAACCCAAAACCCAGCCCGTTTGAGCTCATCTGCCAAACCATACCCCAATTTGGGAGTGAGAACAGCACTTGCAGCCTTCTTATACTTTTCCATTTTCATAGAATACTTAGCCACCAACTTCACCCTCCTGTTCCCCCTTGCAGACTCTATCTGGTTCATCCTTTTCACATGCTCGCGCTCATGCAGTTGCTTGAAATGGTTAACAAGCTTTTCATTAGTATAAAACTTTCTACCACAAACCCGACATCGATGAGGTTGATTTGGCTTGATGACACCCTTATTCTCTAAACGATACAACAGTTCCCTCTCTTTCCTTTTCTCCCGGACACATTGAGGGACATGGCTAAAAGTGTGGCTATTTGCATAAGCCACCATATAACGAACAACCCCAAAGGAAGATGCAGCTATTCTTAACTTATTGGCAACTTCATAAGGTGGGATTTGGTTGGGTGGTTTATTGTCCAAGTCCCAGAAAAGCCCCACCCTGTTTGGCTTCTCGTTTGGTATCAATTTCAGATTTTTACCCCTTTCTGACCCAGAATGACAATATCTCAAGGCACCATATGTTTGCCAGCTTGTGGCTTCCAGTGAGAAAAAGAAGATGCTACGAAATTTGAGGATATGCAATGGGTTCTGTGTTCTTCTATAAATCAAATAACTTGTAAAAGAAACCATCGAATCCAGTCAAGTTTCATTGAACGAGAAAGAGGAGTGAAGATTGTAGAAAACCCATTTTTCTAAACCAGCACAAACCCTTGGAGCAGTTCCCCTGCCAGAGAGAATCGAGAACAGAACCGGGTTCGTTCAGAACTGCCACCCGGCGCACCCTCCCGGTCGAGCCGGAGGAGGAAGAGTAGAGTGGGGGGAAGAGGGAAGTCGTCAAATGGGGAGAGAGCAGCGAAGGGAGGAAATGCATGGTTGGGGCATTTCGTCGAACACTTACTCGGCGAAAGAGAGTGCTGCGCTCGAGGCTAGTGACCAAGTTCTTCTATATGGATTCTTGTATTGTAGTTCGCTCGCATGAGTGTCCCGCAAAGTGAGTCATCAACTTCAATCAAATGGGCTAGGCAGAGTCAGTTGCGCTGTGCGATGTACTAGATTGGGCACTAGTATCCGGCCAGCCCAATAACATTCAATGCTGCTCAACCTACGCTAAGGCCCCTACGCTAATCTAGTCAATAAGTTAGACCGAAGTCATATAGGCCCATTTTCTTTTTCCCATTTCCAAAGTTTTAAAAATACAAATTTCTACATAAATGTACAGAAATAGAATCTCAGGGTGTGTTTGGAAACAGTCGTATTCAACATAACTCACAATATATTTTTTTAGTACGAATTACAGATTTTTTTATAGGAGACAATTTTATTTTGGTCAGATAAAGTCATTATAGACAATAGATAAAATCATTATGAACAATAGTAAAATTCTTCTTTCGAGTTTTTAACACAATTATATATTTAAGAATTCGAACTTGAAACTATCAACTAAGCTGGATAGTCCACGTTTTCTTCAATCCTTCTCTGTTTAGTGTCTGAAACGGATATTTTGAAGTTTTGAAACAGTAATCTAAATACACATTTAAACGTTCAATTGATATTTTTAATTTCTTTTTTATCACATCATTAATCACATAAATCATTTATTTCTATTTTTTTTCGGTATCCACACTCATAGAGTGTCTACTAAAGAAATGAAAAAAGTGATTTCTTTTATAAAAGTTGATAGAAAACTGAAAACAAAGACTTGCGCCACAATTCACAAAGACTCTTGCATCTCTCCAAATTCTTAGTTTGTATACACGATACCAAATGATCAGTCTTGTCTCTATTTTTATCTTCCTAATTAAAACAGTGACACATGAAAAAAGTTAAAGTATTCTTAACTTGTTTTAAAAGAATAAATACTTATTTTTACTAATTATTAAGAGAATTTTTAAAAATTAAACCATTTTATCATTGTAAACGAATTATTGAGTTATCTATATCCCTCACACATTTAGACACTCACAAATTATAAATAACTTATTTTTTTAAATACTCCATCAACACTTTTTATCTCTCTTTATCTCTTTCTTCTTATCACACTATATCACATATCATATCTATACCTTTTTTCTCGAGTAACAATATTTGGATACTCACATTATAAATACCTCATTAACACCTTTAATTTCTCTCTATTTCTCTCTTTTAATCACATCATATACTTATTACATTTATATATCATCTCTTTTTTCTTTCTTTTTCTTTCTAGGTGTATATTAACATTTAGGTGTCCAACAAACATTTTCCTTTTGTCTCTCACTAAGTATTGAATAGCATTTTAGTGTCTACAAATCATTTTTGCGAGAAAAACATCAGGCAACGATTGCCACTCTCGATGGATATAGCTACTTAATTAGCTAGCTTTCAATCATTTCATTTCATGTCATGATCACAGTCACGCCATAGCTAGCTGTGCTGCTTGCGCCATGCATGCATGCATACTCCAAACGTGGCAGTCTCTCAAAAACGATGGTGGCTTATCTGTCAGCCTCTCGCAAAAACACCAAATTAGCGATTACGCATTATGCATGGACCACGGCACCAAAGCAGCAACATGTACATTTTGTCTCTGCCATACCCCCCCCATACCCTGCACCACAACCCAAGGGGATATAGATAACTCAATAATTCGTTCACAATGATAAACTCCAAAACCTCACCCCGCATCAAAATACATACGCGGCACAACGTTTGTCTTGTCGTCTCATCTTTGCTATTACGTGTCCAAGCCAAACACAACACCTTTCCCTCACCAACCGCACTATATATATATCTCCCATATCGAAGAAACTCTCTCATCCCTCATTCGGGCTTACTACTACTAACAAAGTTGAGAAACTTTAAACAAAGCAGTATTTATAAGCTTATTGGCGCGTGCTGCTCTGACTTCGATGATGGCTGCGACTTTGACGATCCTGGTCACCTTGCTCTCGGTCCTTTCTTCAGCATCGTGTGCGCGAATGGTTGGGGGGAAGACGGAGATTCCTGACGTGAGAACAAACAGGGAAGTGCAAGAGCTTGGGAGGTTCGCGGTGGAGGAGTATAACCGCGGTTTGAAGCCGTGGGAGAACAACAACGTTAACGACAATGGGAGAGAGGAGTTGAAGTTCGCAGAGGTGGTGGAGGCACAGCAACAAGTGGTGTCGGGGATGAAGTACTATTTGAAGATCTCGGCTACTCATGATGGGGTTCACAAAATGTTCTCCTCTGTGGTGGTGGTGAAGCCATGGCTTCATTCCAAGCAGCTCCTCCATTTTGCGCCTGCATCATCCAGCACCGTCCAGTAAAGATTATTAAGATGCATGCATGGCTAGGATTGGCTTTGGAGCTAATTATATAATAATAACCGTCAAGGTTAATTTCTTGATATGCATGGCGGTATTTGTAATTGCAAGTGAGCTTTTTTTATTTTCTTCTAATAAAGTTTTACTCTACTTTTTGTACGGAACGTGAGGGAAATTAAACTACAAGTCAAGTCATGTACCACAGAAAATGAATAATAACTATATGCTAAAGTTTTGCTCTAAATGTCTTCTGAGTATGTAATGCTTCTTTTTTATTTTCAAATCCAACCAAAGGATTTCTATTAAGTGATAACCAAGTCAAGGCACAAGAAGTGCCGACTTGGTTGTAACCGATAAGTACACAAGGTTGTAAAAAACCACATCTATCCGGTAGCTACACCGTATAGTACAATGTATCAAAACAAAATACCCCCTAAATACATAACAAGTCAACTAGCTAGTGAAAAACACCGAGCAAGCAAACCATAATTGAGCATGAGAAGGCCACTTAAATTAATTGGCAATGACCCTGTCCAAGATGCACATAAGTGGGTATTCTACATAAATCCAAATTCTAGTGCCAAGGCCACGAATTGGATGTGCATAATTACATGGATGCGGGTCAAAATGTAGTTGTTGCAGTGCTCCTACTATATAGCTTGAGAACTCTCTGAATCCATTGTTTGCTCTGAATTCAACTCCATCCCCATACTGATACATGAACCACGAACAATCATCTACCATACTGATACCATGTTCCAACAATCATCCTCCAATTGACCAAAAAGCATCAAACTAACAGATTTCCGCTCCACTAATGTCCAACATCTTCTGAATTGACATCCAATCCTAAATCACATAGAAAATCACAAGTATACCATTTATAACAAATATGTACATACCATAGTGAAAAATTGATGAATAATAATATAATGGGCCTCAATGGTTGGTTGCTTTGCTTACAGTGTTTACTATTTACTTGGATCCTTAGAAGTAAATTCACAATACAGATATAGATATGAATCAGCTAAAATCATGTAAAGAACAGATTGTAAGCTATACAATGCTTCATAATGCTAAAACTATATAAAAATGACATAAAGAGCATCCATTTTACCCTATATGAATATGATACACGATACACACACTCTCTACATTCACCATGATTGTCTAATCTATGCCATTCATCAAACATATAAAACAGAGAACATGAAACTCTGCTTTTCGAAACTAATGTGCACAATAAATAACAGAACAACGAGGGAAAAAAATTACCATTAAGAGTTCCAGGGGGAAAAACAAATGCTCAAACAAAGCAACATAGGTGGAGGAAATCCCTTTGTGTGATTCTTGTGTCCAAACCAATATTTATGTTGAATCACCAAAAATACTAATCAAGTGCGTAGCACATATGTTAGCAACAAACCAAATAAGCAATAAAGAGGTGATAGCTACAACTACAACTAATTTCCTGTTTTAAATTACTTGTCATCGTAGCCGTCTTCGGCCATTTGAGATGTGGTGGTGACAGAACTTGGATTGAGTCTTGGATGGTGGTTGGCTACGAGAAGTGGAGCATAGTGATGGAGTCAAGATGGTCGAAAAGGGATCGTGTTTGGATCTGTGATGACGGCTGGGTGTGTGCCCTAAGCCATAACTCTCGCTGCTGTTGATGGGAAGTGATAAAGTTGTACTTGTTTATACATGGGATCAATCTCTCACAATTCAAAATCTGATTAAAATTTGGCTTCTGCTTCTTCGAACCTCAAAAGTTCTCAACTTTTTATTTATTTATTCTCATTGACAGCTCTTTCTTTTCTTTGGAGTGCATGGATGATGATATAGATGTTATTAATAAACAGTTGAAAGTTTCAATTATACTAGTTGGCCGTGAACATGATTTGAAAAATGAAAATCAGCAGCTACGGGAAATGTCACCAACAATGAAAACATCCCACAAATTGAAACTTGTATTTAGAGTTCTGCATATACATATATGTATGTATTTTTATATTAATCATTGTGCTAATCAATTATATCTAGATTTTGTTTCATACAATTACAATTTAATTTTGTTATTGAAGGTCCATACTGTTTTCTATCATACATTAAAGGTTGTTCTTCATCCAGAGTCTCCATTATATGATCAAGAGTCAAAAAAGCTATAGCCTCGGCTTGAATGAGCCTTGAAATTAAATTTTAAACTTTGTGACCAAGACAAAACTGAATGATTATCAAGTTGTATTTCCCCTTTTAAGATGACAATATTAAACATTAAAATTGAGGTTTGTTTATTACCAAAGTGTTATAGTCTGCCACCTTAGAGTTTGATCATAAGCATTTTTCTATTACGTTATGGTAAGAGGTAGTTTATTTATTTGAATTGTGAAAAAGTTGACAAAACATTCAACAAGTTAAATGTTTCAACGTTCCTCTTCTTTCATCTGACATTGTGACTATAAAGAATGTTGTACGAGGAAGTTTTCCTCAAGGGATGCATTAAATTGGACTTACTTTAAATAGATTCATACTTCTTCATGCCATTTTTATAGATACTTTTTTAACAAAGAAACCTACGTATTAAGAGTGATTTTCAATTAAGAAACAAAGAAATTCACATGTTGTCATAGTAGTCTCTGAATTAGAAAAATGTCAAATAAATCTTTGAAATTGAAATTACTGTCATTTTAGTCCTTCAAATATAGAAAAAGGACATTGTGAGACACCCCTTGAGTATGAAGAAGTATAGAAAAAGGCGTTGTGAGACACATTAAGTATAGAAAAAGAGCCTTTTTCTATAAAAAGGACATGAAGAAATATGAATCCATTTAAAGTAAGTCCAATTTGATTTACCCCTTGAGGAAACCTTTCTCGTACAACAACCTTTATAGTCACAATGTCAGATGAAAAAGAGGAATGTTGAAACATTTAACCTTTTGTTAGTTTTTTCACAAATCAAATAAACAAATTACCTTACCATAACATGATAGAAAAATGCTCATGACCAAGCTCTAAGGTGATAAATTAGGTTTAATTATCTTTTTGGTCTCTATAGTTGTGCGAACTTTACCTTTTGATCCTTATAGTTGAAAATAATCCATTTTAGTTCCTATACATGTATTTTCTATACTAGTTTAGCTATTACCATCAAGTGTGTCTTAACTCTGAAAGAAAATCATCACAAAATGAGAATTGGCAGTAAAAAACCGTCACAAATTGACATCTTTTGGCGTTTTTTATTCAATTTGTGGCAATTTAAAACGGTAGGGACTAAACTGATATCGAAAGTACATGTATAGGAACTAAAAAAGACTATTTTCAACTATAGGGACTAAAAGGTAAAATTCGCACAACTATAGGAACCAAAGAGGTAATTTAACCGATAAATTATAATACTTTGCTAATAAATAAACCTCAATTTTGATGTTTAATATTGTCATATTAAAAGAGAAAATACAACTTGATAATCATTCAGCTTAGTCTTGGTCACAAAGTTTAAAAATTCATTTCAAGGATTACTTAAGTCGAGGCCATAACTTTTTTGACTCTTGATCATATAATAGAGACGTCGAATAAAGAACAACTTTTTGCACATGACAGAAAATAGTATGAACCTTCAATAACAAAATTCAATTGCAATTATATGAAACAAAATCCAAATATAATCGATTAGCACAATGGTTAGTATAAAAATAACTGCATATACGTATATGCAGAACACTTAATGCAAGTTTCAATTTTTCAGAAGTCTTCCATTATTGGTGACATCTCTTGCAGCTGCTGATTTTCATTTTTAAATCATGCTTACAGCCAACTAGTATAACAGAACTTTCAACTGATCATTAATAACATTTATACTATCGTATATGTACTCAAAAAAAAGACAGAGCTGTCAATCAAAGTAAAAATAAATAAATAAATAAATAAATAAAAAGTTGAGAACCTTGAGGTTCAAAGAAAATGAAGCTAAATTTTAATCGAATTTTGAAATGACTCAAGGTTGATTACATGCACAAACAAAGACAACTGTGTCAGCCCGCTTCAATTCTTTGGTAACTTTATCGCTATCCTCAGGACTGCAATAACAACCACAATATTAATAGTAAATAATAGAATGGACTGATGATTTGTGCATATTTAGCTGGAGATTAATTTGTTACAATAAACCCCAAACATTGACCTAGTGAAACATCAACTTAACTCGGAAACACAAAAGCAATAACATGGAAGTAATCATAGGTCCGTTATTCAAATTCATTCAACACAGCTTTATTTGACTTACGAATATTTCGTGAACAAAAAGACACAGAACGTTAACGTTTTGTACCTAGAAGAGGTATCGGCAACCTCGTGGGAGGCAACACCAGCGGCACATTTGCCGGAAAATTATTGGTTGCAGCAATAAAGATGGGGCTAGATTTTTCGGTGCTCTAGTCTCTGGCTACGACAATACGAACTCTGGTACGCTTGCTTTTGCGTAGCACAAATGTATTTTTTGAAGAATGAGAGAACATGTTGGAAGAGCGAAGAGCAAAAAGAGAGAGAACGAATGAAGTGGGTGAGTGAATGTGAATGGGAAAGAGGGAGTAAATGAAAGTAGGGGGAATGTAGGGGAAAAGTAAGTGAGCGAGAGTAGAGGAGAGATTGAGTGAGGAGCGAGAAGAGTGTGAGTGCCTTACAACGAGAGTTTGTTACTGCCAGACTTAGAAAGAGAAAAAAGAGATTAGAAAAAATGGAATTGTCAAAATTGTAATAGTGTTTGTGACTGTCCTTCCTCGACTGTGCCTGTGCCCGGTCTTTTTTTTCTTTTACTTTTAAAATGACACAAATATCTTTAAATAAAAAAAAATATGTATAATGAATAAGGGTATTGTTTTGTTTATATTTATAAAACCCTTCTCTTACTCTCTTTCTCTTCGAGTTGAGAAGAAAAATATTTATGTGTGACCTACAATTTTTTTTTTCTTTTCTTTCTCTTAAATATCCTTCCAAATAGAGAAAAGAATTGGATTTTTCCATCTTTTCCTTCCTTCAATGATCTTTCCTCTAGTTTTCTACTATATCAAAGGAAGTGTTAGCTAGGGTTTATATATAGAGGTTAGGGGTTTGGATCTCTTCATGTGACATTTTTGTCCAGTAAAATCTCAACTCTTAAATAAAAACAAGTGAAAATTTTAAATAATAAAAAAGGAGGACATTTGATTTTAATAGTGGAGATTTTTATCAGAGAAAATCCTAAGAAAATTCCAACTGAGAGAATCAATTTCCCAAGGTTAGAGTCTACTGTATCATGTGACTAAAGCCTAGAAAGGAACGGGTGAAATTAAGTCATTTAAAAGAAAATAAAATAAGTTTTTTTGAAAAACAAGTTGAACCCATGAACTAGAACTACCCATTTTTTAGTTCAAAAAATAGTTTATCTAGTTCTATTAAGAAAAGATTATTTTTTTTTTAACCGAATGTTTGACAACAATGTCTATGTTGTGAGTTTGACCATCCTAACATTTAGTTAAAAAAAAAAAAATTCATTCAAAGTAAACCCAAAAAAAATCCAAATTAATGTCACATTAATTTGCAGCACTTCAATTATTAGTTAAGTAAAAACAGACATTAATTTTGTGGTGTCAGTAAGATATTATATATACGCATATTTTCTAATAATTTTGTTATGTAATTCTCATTTTAGATTCCTTTATTACTTGCTTGCACAGAAAGTAATGACATCGAGCTCCAAGTTTTATAAAGAGCTTCGGAAGTGATAAGTTTTGACAAAGTTAGATTTAACGTAAGAAAGTGCAAGCAATAACAGTAAAAAAAAAAAGACTTTTTTTAGTTCTATTAAAAAAGAAATTAGAAGAATGTTTATAAGAAGGAAAATAAGAAAGTTTATAAAAAAATATTCAATAATTTTATATATTACTTATTTTAAAAAGGAAATTAGAAAGAAAAATGAAAACAACTAAATGCCTTCAATAAAATATTGAGAAAATAAAACTTTTGACATGTGTTTGGTGGAAAAAGAAATGTAAAATAAAATGAACATTAGTCGTTATTATTTGAATTCACGACATTTGTTCTTCCGAAAGCAGTACTCAAATAATAAAAATTATACTGATCATAATTTTCTAATTACTATAATTATAATTTTTTATGAATTAAAAATAAAATAAAATAAATCGATGACATTTTGGCAAAAAAATAATGAATATGATGTTATCACGTGGTTTCTGCTTACGTGGCAAAATCTTCTTTTATAATATATAATAGATAATAGATCTCTTATTATAATTATAGACCAATCTGTTTTTTGTTTGCAATTAAAAATCGTAATTTAATAATTGTATTGGGAGTAATCAATCCATAAATTGAAAAGAATTTTATTATAAATGCTTTAATTATCATAACAAAAAATATTACCATAATTATCATAATTATCGTGATTATAAATAACATTTAATAAAATTTGAATATTTTATTTTATTTTATATAAAATTAAAATTAATTCAATATCTAATTATTTAATTGATGAATTTAAGTAAAATATATATTTATTATAAATGTCTTAATTATAAACATCTTAATTACTACAATTAAATATAATAATATATTTATATGAGTCAAAAAATTATGAATTTTAGGCAGGAAAAGAATGAATACAGTGTTGCCACATGACATCTTTCCATATTATAAAACCTTCTTTTATAATATATAATAGATTATTTAAAAGTCAAAGTTAAAATAATTTTTAATTTACTAATACTTAAAATTTTTTTTACCAACAATATATGAATTAAACTCATGAATAAAAAAATGGTCACATTTATTTTTTAGTTATTCTATAAATTATAATCCACCCAATCATTCTTATTATGTTGTATTAATTAAATTAAAGAGATGTAAGCTGATACAAAAAACAAAAAAGATAGAAGTCTCATTTTTTATCGTAATCAATGATATTATTTTCATTTTATATAACACTACAATTTATAACAAAATCAAATATTTTGACGTGGTTAAGTGCCTCATTTGCTTAGAAAGCAACAATACAAATTCTATTCATCAATGACTTGTGTGTTCAACTAATTCAAAAGGGAATCAAATTGAAGTATAAATTTAAGCAAACACTTTCTTAACATAATAATTAAACTAACACTTTTAATATTTATTATTATTATTGTTAATATATATATATATATATATATATATATATATATATATATATATATATATATATATGTTTGTATATGTTCTGGACCCCTTTTGGGCCTAGCCACGTGGTCCAAGGCCCGCAATAACTACATGACCACTTTTCCTGCCACTTTACTGGTATATAAGGCATTATATGCCTTTAGGTACAAATCTAAGTCTCATTATTCACCTCTTATAGACACTAACTTAGGCCCCGTTTTGGGTGGTTGCGAGTTTTTGGTTTTTGGTTTTCAAATGCAATTTTCGAAACAAAACGCGTTTGGCTAAAATGGAGCTGAAATGGTTTTTAACTCAATTTCAAAACATTTTTACATTCATTTTCAAAACCAAGAAAAAAGGATTTGTGAATTTGGTTTTTGGTTTTTAAAAAAAAATACACATCATTATATTTAACAATAGCCTTTCTTGTCACCACCACCACCACAACCACCACCATTGTCATCGCCACCACTACTGTTGTCGCCATCTCCGCAACCACCGTCACCACCACCGCCACTACCACCACCATCACCGCTGCCACAACTACCATGACCACCGGTATCGCCACCACCATCATCGCTGCTACAACTACCACCCATCACTGCTGCCACAACTACCACAACCACCAGCATCACCTCTACCATCACAAGCTTCATCACCGCTACCATTGTCACCGCCACCACCACGACCACGATCACAACCACCAGCGCTGCTGTCACCACCACCACTGGCACCACCACGATTACCACCGATACCGCCACAACCATCGTCGTCGGCATCGCCACAACTGTCACCATCGGCATTACCACCGCCACCACCATCATTGTTATCGTCACGACTACCACTGTCGTCACCACACAAACATATTTTTAAACTAATTTCAACAGAATAAGAAATTTCAAAGTAAGTTTATTTTGAAACCAAAAATTAGAAAAAAAACTAAAACCAATTTTTAAAAACTAAAAAATGGTTGTAGTTTTTAAAATTTTCAAAACTCACAACCAAAAATCACCCCAAACGGACCCTTAAGCATCGAAGTGTCTTTACATGTAACAACCAGGTGTCACTGCTTGGTAGAGCCATCTTTGCCCCATAGAGCGTCCACTCCATTCGAGGTATCAAATCACTCTCAAACAATACATATATATTAAATTATTATGTATGTCAATGCCAATATCTCCTCAAGTGTTATAATAACTAAGATTACTAAGTATAAAGATTATTTATTTCACAAGATCAACAAATATGTTGAGGATTAAGAGGAAGATTTTGCAACAAATAATTTAATTTATTTTTTGGTATTTGATTTACTTGAATCCAGAAAAAAAAAAAAAGTGTAGCTAGTTAACTAGCTTAAAAGAATAAAAATAACAACTCATGTAGCACAACAATCAAATTCTTAAAATTATCAAAATTACATGATCATAAAATTTCAAAGAAAACCAAAAATAGAGAAAGGACATAACATTGTATCGATCATTCACAACTCTTTACAAATCAAATTAGGTTTAAGTGATACCCTAATTTTATAAGCAATAGTTGAAGATCATAAAAAAAAATCAAAACCTATACCAAAGTGACAACAAAAGCAAGAAGAACAATTGTAAGAAGTGGAATATGTGAGGAAAGTCTTTTAGCACTTTGTTTTTATAGCCAATCATGTTCCTAACATTAGTATCTGCCATTTAAAACTTGAAAAGTTTGAGAGACGAAGATTAAGAAAGATAAAAATTGAGGGTTTTGATCTTGGAAGGAGGGTTGATAAATAAGAAGAATATGAATAAATGAACAGAGACAAATGATGAATTACAAATATGATTTTATAGGCAATGATTTAAAATAAGAAAATAGAGTAATAGATGACAGAAGATAAACCAAGAATGTTAAAAATATAAGAGAATATGATATAAGAATCTATGTTGCTAATTTTATTAAGAAGAGGGAGGAAACGGTTAGGAGAAGAAAGAAAAAAGGCTAAATTGCATTTTTTGTCCCCTTATTTTGTCATTTCACAATTTTAGTCCCCCTATTTTTTAGAGACATTTAGTCCCTCTATTTTTAAAATTTTGCAATTTTGGTATTGCAGTCAAATTTCTTGCGTTGATCGTTAGTTATTTAACATTGACTCTGACTTATCAATACTTAAATGACTTGTTAGAGTTAGAGTCAACATTAAACCACTAACGAACAAGAGATTTGATGGCGGGCCAAAATTTTGAATTTTTAAAAATAGGATAAT
Organism: Spatholobus suberectus; assembly: GCA_004329165.1. Lineage (NCBI taxonomy): Eukaryota > Viridiplantae > Streptophyta > Magnoliopsida > Fabales > Fabaceae > Spatholobus > Spatholobus suberectus. Next base: position 55,820,336 of record CM014737.1, on the reverse strand, counting down.
TAAATGTTTCTTAAAAAATAGAAGAAACGAAATTGTAGATTTTTAAAAATAGGAGGACAAAATTTTCTAAAAAAGATAAGGGGACCAAAATTGAGGATTGGAAAAAATAGGGAGACTAAAAATGTAATTTAGCCAAGAAAAAATAATAATAGAAGCATTGTACTGTGAGAGAGTGAGTTACACCACTTTTTCGCAAAAGAGTATTTAAACAAAAATAAATGTGAGGGAGAGTGGGAGAGTGAGCTCTTCTGGTGATAGATAAATATTCTTATTTAATATATAGGATGGACAAATATCATAGGATATGAAATTAAATTTAAATATAAAATATTTTAAATTACAATAAAATTATATATTTGAAAAACAAATAATATAAAGTTATCTCAATCTTAAATTTGGAAAATAATATTTTAGATTTAACTCAATTGGGCTTTATTAAGTAATTTTTTTAAAGATTTTTTAATTTTTTAAATTAATTCAAAATATTTAAAATTACATATAAAAATTAAAATCACAAAATCTATAACAAAAGTAATATATTGAAAATTAAAAGAAAAACTCAATTAGAGTTAAATAAATAAAAGGTAAGAATATTAATGATCGGTGCCTAAAATATGTGATTATTTTGTAACACAACTTATATGTAAGTACAAACACAACTTTTTCTTTCTATCTATTGATAGATTCTATTGTTTGATTTCATATCTTCATTTTTTTTTTGGTACAATATTCTCTTTTTTATACATAATTATTTTTGTTCATATTACGTAGAAAATAATATGGTAAGATATTGTTTGTTTTATTTTTATTTTTTTTATCAAAAGAATCTTAATTTTACTTAAGAGAAAGGCAATAATACAAGTGGGTCTTGAGTCAAAAACATGGTGACTACTGAAACATCGTGAAGCTCTTGCAAGAGCATAAGCAACCTGATTTGTTTGTCGCCAGATAAAACTAATTGCATAGTTTTGGGTAGTACTAAAGTAGTCTTTGCTGTAAAACCAATAATTTTTGCCTATTAAACTATTTTCTTAATTATTCTAGACAATTGAATAGGAATCTAAAAAAACTAATCCCTACAGTTACGATCGTATTAATAAATAGTACTAAGTTTAGATTTATGGAAAATGGAGTTTAGAAATTATAAAATGACCATTTTGTCCCTAAAAAGCTAGATAACATAATTAATAAACAAAAATAGTTACAAGTATTTAAAAATTATTTTTAAGTTATCAATGTACTTAGAATAATTAGTAATAATTTTAGAAATTTTTTGAGAATTTATTGAGATAATTTTTGTAAAATAACAAAAGTATCCTAGTTGACTACGGGAACCAACTAGAAACTTTTTGACCTAAAAATATTTTGAAAATTTTATACTAAGTATCTTTCATTATGAAAATGTTATTTTGAAAGAAAAATAGTGAAAATATAACAATCCTATTTTAATTTTTTAACTATTTTTCTAATATTTGACAATGTAATTTTGAAAAGTAGGGAAGAAATTTCAAAATTCTAATTCTCACCATTATGCTTAGAATTCTGAGAATTATTTAATCGTGATTTTTAATATTTTTTTTTAGTCAGAGAAAATGACGATTTTGTTCATATTTCTCAACATTATGTGCTTACATGGAAGAAAGATTCAATTGACATTAAAATGTCAATTTGAGCTTGAAATCATGTCATATATATTAAAATATAATTTTAGAATTTTTTGAAAATTTTCTGGAATTCTTGTGTAAAATGACCAAAATGTCCTTAAGTGTCAATTAAGTCTAGCAAGTATTGGTTTGATATCTAAAAGGGGTAAAAATGGTAATTTTATTTTATTTATGAGTAAAATATTTAATTTTAGAATTTCCATAAAAAATTTGTTGTTTATTGAATTAAAATATATTTTTATGAATTTTCTAGCTTAAAAATACAAAATAAATATATATAATTTGAAATAATTAATAAAAATAAAATTTATTTTTGATGAAAAATAATGCATTTGTCCAGTTTTGTATTAAAATGCATTATTTTGATATTAAAAGCTAATTTTCCAGGTTTAGGCGATTTTATCTGTACCAGTTATTCAATTATAATTAAAATTTATACTTGGGAGCTTTAGGACAACTCATCCAGCGCATTTTCAACTTACAAGGAGGTGATTCATCACCTAAAATTGATATGCGTCTCTAGTTTTGCATATTTGTCACATAATTGAATTAAAAATAAATCAAAAACCTTATTTATGACATAATGTCTTATGTCACTTAGGGACACCTATGCTCCCTTCTTCTCCTATAAATACCTATGTATTTTGGACATTCTTCACACATCCTCCACTCTTTGAAGCTAGCCAAATTCTTAGAGAGCTTTTCTCTCTAGAAAAAAATTTCTTTTACTTTGTTTTTATGCTAAAATTTTACTAGTTTTCCAACAACTAGTAAACTTATCTTCTTAAGAGCTTTGCATCAACAATTCCATCCTCTTCATCAACTGCCTTAGAGGTAATGGGGGGAGTGGGGTTAGTTCTAAATTATTGTCATTTTGCATGTTAGTAGGAAGGGTTTTTGTCCTAAACCTGTTTAGGCTTAAGTTTTTTTTTTTTTATTGTTAGATTGTTTGATGTTAAACTTATTTTTGCTAAGTTGTTACTTTGCTCAAATTTAGATTATTAAATTATAATTGTTAAGCTGTTACTTTGTTCAGTTTCAGAAAATTAAAATACACTTGCTAAGATGTTTACTCTACTCAAATCTAGAAAATTAAAATATATTTATTTAGTTGTTATTATGTCAAAATTTTAGTAATTAAACTATAATTACTATATTGTTATTCTGTTAAAATTTTATATGATTACTAAATTGTTATTCTGTTAAAATTTTATATGATTACTAAATTGTTATTCTGTTAAAATTTTGGTATTGTGCAATTTCTACAAAATAAGGTAGAAAGGCTGATTGTACTGGTACTCAAATTAAATGAGACAAAAAAAAAACCCTCTGTTTGAGAAGTTAGAAAGTGATAAATTATTGAACAATGTAAAGCAAGTGACATGTAGTGACACGACACCCTACTAGGAAAGCTACAGTTTAGTATATTGTGAGATGAAAGGTAGGGACCCATGGTCAGGTTTAGAGGGTAATGTATCAAGTGGTGAGTATCCTAATGACCAAGGTAAAGCTCTTGAGTTGGGACAATCACTTAACCAACTTAATAATCCTGACAACTGCTTAATATCACCAGGATTGATGAGAGTATGCCTTTATAAATGGATATCCTAAATTGTTATTTTGTTTCTCAATGATGATGAAGATTGTACCATGTGATGATATTAAGAGATGTATATGTACTCTCAATCACTTCCCAGATTCTATTGAAAACCATTACTTATTAATAGGAAGTATGGATCCATACCAAGGTAAAGGTGGTGTAGTATAACTTAGAATAAATTCTATGTTCCCTTCATTAATTGCGTTTTAATTTCTACCATACATGTGAAAGTGATTTTAGAACAAATCACCTCACTTCATTGTCTTTCTTCCTTGTATGATTGATCGCAATTATTAAAGATGACGGTAATACTTGATGATGCTAAGGATGAATTAGAGGATACTCTTCCAAATTTGTAGACCTAGTTAATAATATTTTTCTTGAATGATAAGGTAGATAAATACTGCTTTGTATAAGATCTTTTTGATGTATATATTAGGCTAGGTAGTATATATCTTTTGATGTACTTTTTTTTTACTGTTATGTATTACTCAAACTATGACGTACAGTTATATATATATATAATATAACAATTTTATCATTTCACTTCTATTTCTAAATTCTATTATACTTATAATTATTCTATTATAAAACTAGAAAAAAATTCACTCACATTTTTATCAATTTGACTTAATAATTAAATTAATATAAATTATAGTTAAAATTAAAGGAGTGTTACAGTTGCATTTAGCTAGAATGGTGCCAAACTCGGTTTGGTGAAGAGTCTCTGCAGTAATACCATCTACCACTAACTTGCAGTCCAACTCTATGGACATTTCACGGATCCCTAATTCCCCAAGCCATTTTATAGCTTCCAATAGGCCCAATGCCTCCACTTCATATGGTGGTGGAGTGCCATAACGCCACCTGTCTTGGCTTTCATGAACTTTCCTCGTTCGTTTCTAAGACACATGCCAAAGCCATAAATAACCTTGTTCCTAGAATTTTGCCGCATCAACGTTGCATTTGAGCTTGCCATTTCTAGGCTTCATCCAGATGCTATATGGAGCATATGATTTGCCCCCTTCGTCCTTAATTGTACGAGCTCGAGCCTAAGTCCAATCTTGAAGAAACCTACAGGCTAAGTGGAAAAAAATTTGAGGATTCTATTCTTCTCCATCCCACTCATTTGTATTGCGGTGTCTCCATAAGCACCATAAAATAATTGCAAGATCATGTTTTTGATGCTGTATCAGTGATGCAAGCAGCTCAAAAATGAGCTTGGTGATTCCATTTGCTTGTTCAATGGTGCTCTTTATAAGTGACCAAAGTCCTGCAGTCTCCCATACTTGAGTTGCATGTTCGCATCCGAAGAATACGTGTCAGTCATTCTCTAAATTCGACTTGCAGAAAGGACAAATGTTAGGACAGAAGACCCCTCTCGATTGGAGTTGTTGTCTCGTTGGAAGACTGCCTCTTGCTACTTGCTAGACCAACGTCTTAACATTGTATGGGATCTTAAGGCGCCAAATAAGCATCCAATCCCCTAGGGACCAAATAAGATATTTTTTGTTTGATTAATATTATTTATCTTTTTAAAATGCAATTAGGACAAAATTTTGTATTCAAAATTTTATCCTCTTTTAAAAATTCATTTCACATGAATTTAATTATAAGACTGCTTAGGAGAACAAAAAAATAAATACATTGTTTTATAATAATTATATATTATTACTTCTTTTAATAAATTATTAATTTAATCTCATTTTTATTTTCTTTTATTATTCATTTTCATAAGTCTCATATTTCTTTTTTAATACAGTATTTCCTATTAATATATTTAATTAACATGAATTATCAATTACTTCATTGCATAAAATTAAACATCTAAAAAGCTGAATTAGATGATGGAAGATAAGCGGTAGCTATCCATTTTGAGGCGGCAGCTACGCAGCCATAACACAAATGTACTTTTATATTATTTTATACATCTTTGTATAATAAATCATTGTTTATGGTATTTGGTTTAGGAAGGAAATGTAAACAAAAAAAGAGAAGAGATAAAAACAAAAAGTTTAAAGGAAGATATTTTTAGATTGTTTAATTATATAAAAACTGACAAAAAAAACATGCATATAAAATGACATAAATATCTCTAATAAAAAAAGATATGTATAATAAATAAGGATATTGTTGTCTTTATACCCATAAAACCCTTTTCTCACTTCCTTTTTCTCCAAGTTGAGAAGAACAAATATTTATGTAGTGACCTACAATTATTTTTTCTTTTCTTCCTCCTAAATACCTTTCCAAATAGAGGAAATGATTGAATTTTTCCATCTTCTCCTTCCATCACCGATCTTTCCTTTACTTTTCTACTATATCAAAGGAAGTGTTAGGGTCCTATACATAGAAGTTAGGGGTTTGGATTTTTTCATATGATACTTCTGTATAGTAAAATCTCAGCTTTTAAAAATAAAAACAAGAGAGAAATTTAAATAATAAAAAAAGGAGGACATTGGATTTTGATGATAGAGATTTTCATTAGAAAGAATCTCAAAAAAATTCCATTTGAGAGAATCAATTTTCAGAGGTTAGAGGCTATTGTATTGTGTGACTGAAGTCTGAAAAGGGAAGGGTGAAATTAAGTCATTTAAAAGAAAATAAAATAAGTGTTTTTTGAAAGACAAGTCTAACCCATGAACTTGAACTACCTATTTTCCAGTTCAAAAATAATTTTATCAGTTTTCATCTGGTTCTATTAAAAAATGATATTTAGGATTTTTTGAACCGAACGTTAGGATGGTCAAACTCACAACACAGACATTAATTTGCAGCACTTTAATTATTATTCAAGTGAAAATAGTCATTAATTTTGTGGTGTCAGTAAGATATTATATATACGTATATTTTCTAATAATTTTGTTATGTAATTCTCATTTTAGATTCCTTTATTACTTGCTTGCACAGAAAGTAATACATCAAGCTCCAGGTTTTATAAAGTGCTTCGGAAGTGATAAGTTTTGACAAGTTAAATTTAACGTAAGAAAGTGCGAGCAATAACAATAAAAAAAGTAAGACTTTTTTCAGTTCTATAAAAAAATAAATTAGAAAGAATGTTTATAAAAAGGAAAATAAGAAAGTTTATAAAAAATTCAATAATTTTATATATTTCTTATTTTAAAAAGGAAATTAGAAAGAAAAATGAAAACAACTAAAATGCCTTCAATAAAATATTGAGAAAATAAAACTTTTGACATGTGTTTGATGGAAAAACAAAGTAAAATGAAATAAAATAAAATGGACATTAGTCGTTATCATTTGAATTCACGACATTTGTTCTTCCGAAAGTAGTACTCAATCACTTGAAAAATTATGTATAATTAATTAATTATGGGCATTATATTTGTGCTATTTAGTTATAGTTTGATTCATGATCCCTTTGTTAAATTTACTTTCACATTAGGCTAATTATGGACACCAAATTTTGAAGAATAAGATATTAACATGTAGCGTAGATTTTCAAGTAGCTTTTATATCTCTAATAGCAGTAACAGCAAAATCAATTTGATTCAAAAAACTAACAACATATATAATTCTTTCACCACGTAATAGTCTGTCATCTAGTCATATATAATATTTCTAGTAAAGCATTTTCAATTACAACCAGTTTGGTATCACCATTGAAAAATTTAAGAATGAATTTTTCTTATCGATCTCATATATCAAATTTTCTCTTCTATATCTCAGGATATATATATCAAACTGACCTTGGCTCGTGTTTTTTTACCAAAAAAGAAAAGAAATCAGCTATGTCATGTATCTTTGTGCATCAAAGAAATATACCATAGAGCTACGTTAATCACAATCTCTTACACTGTGCTTTACACTTTTCTTTCATGGGAAGAATGGAGAGAGTGAAAAGGAAAAGGTCAATATCTCTCTCTCTCTTTCCTATTTATTGAAGAAGTGAAGGAAGATATTGAAGATTTTGATGAGTGAATAATATTGATAAAGAAAAATCTAGTAATAAACTTCCTAATGACTCTCATATAATGACTCTCTTGTATGATTTTGTAGTTTTCAATAAATTTTAACTAATATTATAGTGTGTTTAAGAAGAGTGTGTTAGAGAATGCATTGTTAGCATCCCTCTATTGATGAATACTATAAGATACTTCCCCTTGCCCCTTTTTACCATTTTGGTTGAGGATCAAATTAATTGAAGACTTTGCTTGTTGATGTTTGTGCTAAGTCCTTTATGTTTTGAAAATTATTTAAAAAAATAAAAACAAGAAATGAAAATAAAAAATATTTTCTCAAATCAAATAGACCCTTATATATATATTTTTTCATACCAAATAATCAAATAAATCATCAATTTAGTTCCTAAAGTATCACTCTCTCTCCTAAATAGTTTTTGAACTAATGAAATTACAAAAGTAGTCCTTGAAATATTGAATATCCATTAATTTAATCCCTCATAGGAACTAATTTAAAGAATTTTTCAATACTTGAGTGACTATGTAGCATGATTTCTAATATTTTAAGAACTATTTATATAATTTTATTAGTTTAAAGACTACTTAGGAGAGAGAATAATACTTTAAAGACCAAATTGATGATTTATTCCCAAATAATCTACAAAATAATTCACTATCTACTTTTTTCCTTTTTTTTTCCCCCTTAAACCAAACATATCATTAATTATTTAATATCCCTATTGTTATGCAACTAAGAGCTCCTTTTTCAAAATTTTATCGAGAAAATCACTTTTATTTTTAAATTATTTTATTTGTTAATGTATTTATTTAAATCTTTAAAAAATAAATCTCTAAAAAATTGCATGAGATTTATAATTATTTTAAAAGTTACTTTAAATTTTTTCTAGAAAAAGTTGAAATTATAATTAATTTCCAAAATAAAAATGTTTTTTTTGCAATTATAATCAATCAAAATATAGATTGTATTTTCCATAAAATATTTGAAAATAAATTATTGTTTACATAAACTTTATAATATATATATTGTTTTAAATTTAAACCAATAAACCCTAAATAGTAATAAGCGAGAATAATGACAAGCATATATACATCCATGGTTCCTAGATTACAGATATGAAAGGAGACGCTTCAGATCGGAGTCCATTCCATCGGATCCTGGTATTTTTCGGGTGTCCGAATCCAAAGAGGCGCTCCAGATCCAACACAAATTCAAAAAGTTCATTTCGCTCTCTTCTCTTTCTCTTTTTTTCTTTCTTTCTCTGTCAACTCAACTCAACTCTCTCTAATCATTCAAATCAAATCCCTCCAACGGCTATCTCCTCTCTCCAATCTCCATCTCTCATCTTTCCTTCTTACCTCTCCCCATTCCATTCGCTCACTCTGTCTTCCTCCATCTCTCTGCCAAAACATGAAGCACTTCATGCTCCCGAGAAACCCTACCCTCAGGGACGCAGAGCTCCCTTCTTCCTCAAGCCCAAGCCCAACCCCTAGCCCTGCCAAACCCAGACCCTCTCGCAAGCACAAACCCTCCAAAGAGAATGACCCTCCCTCCGATCCCAATATCGTCGCTCCTTCCGCTTCCCCTGCCAAATTGAAGAGCCCCTTGCCCCCGAGACCCCCCTCTTCCAACCCTCTCAAGCGCAAGCTCGCCGCCGATGCCCTAACCGACAATTCTCTCCCCGCACCCTCCGATTCCGGCGTCAAGGTATCATCGCCAATTACGATTTTCGTTTCTCAATCTCGTCCATCTTCGTCCCCTTTCCGACTCACTCCTTTTTTTTTTTTTGTAGGTTGTTGTGAGGATGAGGCCGCTGTGTCCGGACAAGGACGAAGGAGATCCCACAGTTCAGAAGGTTTCGCACGATTCGTTGTCCATCAATGGCCACAATTTCACCTTCGATTCCGTTGCTGACACGGCCGCTACTCAGGCATGGTTTCTATTTCTAGTGCTGCTCAATACTGCTACAGTTATTTTGTTTTATATTTCATTTTCGGTGTTTGATGCACTTTCTGATCCCCTTTTTCAGCTGGATATTTTCGAACATGTTGGGGTGCCTCTGGTGGAGCATTGCCTGGCTGGTTTCAATAGTTCAGTTTTTGCTTATGGACAGGTTTATTTCCGTTGACTTTTTCCTTTTTGTTTTGTCCGGTTGTTGCTACTCTAGTGCTGCTGAATTTGATGATGCTATGTTTTCGAACTTGCTAGACGGGGAGTGGGAAGACTTATACGATGTGGGGTCCTGCCAATTGTTTGTCCGAGGAAAATGATCAGCAAGGACTTGCGCCCCGTGTTTTTCAGCGACTTTTTGCTCGCCTAAATGAAGTAAGCATTCAATTTCAGTTCCTTGTTAAATTATTTTAAGATTGTTTGCGCTGGTTTGTGATGTTTACTGTTGTATTTCCTGCACAGCAGCAAACTAAGCATTCTGACAAACAACTCAACTATCAGTGCCGCTGCTCTTTTCTTGAGGTTGATTGACTCTAAATTGTTTCTTTCTGTGTTCCTAAGCTGCTTAACCTTGTAAGTTTAGTCCTTTTGACGCAGTTTGTTTTTGCAGATATACAATGAGCAAATCATGGATCTGTTGGATCCGAATCAGAGAAACCTACAGGTAAAATCTAAAACAACACAGCTGTTATTTATTTTTCTTGTATTTCACTGCTTTATGCTGGAACTGATATGTTGTTCTTTATCCAGATTAGAGAAGATGTCAAATCTGGTGTCTATGTTGAAAATCTTACAGAGGAGCATGTGTCTTCGATGAAGGATGTAACTCAGCTTCTAATAAAGGTATTCGTCATAAACAGTATGATTAGCCTCAGTGGAACTAGATTTAGCCTGCTGTTCTGCAGCAGGTCATTTTTTATGCTTTGAAACATGAGTTACTCAATGGAAAGCACTCAAGTTGCTTATTGATTACCAGAAAGTTGAGTGATTTCATGTCATGCATTCATATGATTTCATTTAAATTTTAAAATTCTAGTTTCACATTTGTAAAGTTTTTTGGAAGAGTAAAGAATCTCAAAGCACATTTGTGTAGGAACTTGCATGAAATGCTTATTCTTGTTTTGTAGATAGATCTAATACAATGTAGATCCAGTAGCAGTAAAGGTTGCCACAAATCATCCTTTTGCAATGTGTTTGACTATCATCTACCTTTCATTATGCAGGGATTATCGAACAGGAGAACTGGTGCAACCAGTATAAATTCTGAGAGTTCCCGCTCACATACTGTTTTGATTTGTGTTGTCGAATCTCGATGCAAGGTGATACACTGTCTCGTGTACATTTTTATTAATATATGAGTGGACTGCTGATATTATACGATAGAAGAATAGATCATGTGCAAGTCCAGACAATTAATGGGTTTAATTTAAACTAGCTTAATATGAAAATAAAAGGTGTTGCAATTGGAAAGCTTAAGAAATCTAGTCATCCTGAATTTTTGTTTTTCTCAGCAACTGTTTGCCAAAAGAACTTTTTGTTTAGGATATATTACTCAGCTGACAATGGAGCTGTAAATAGATAATGTTTCATTACATCTGGAGAGTGTTTTGAAGTAAATTCATGTTTGCAGAGTGCAGCAGATGGTATGAGCAGATTTAAAACAAGTAGGATCAATCTTGTTGATCTAGCTGGGTCAGAGCGACAAAAATTAACAGGTGCTGCAGGAGAGCGATTGAAGGAAGCTGGCAATATTAATAGATCACTCTCACAGCTTGGGTATGGTTTAACATGCGTGTGTATTGCATTGAGAGAAAATATCAGTGTTAAAGTTAATTGCATATGGTGAATTAAAGCTTTGAATATTAAGCCACTTTGTACCATAATTTTCTTGAAAAAGAAAAGGTGAATTAAACTTTAATGATACTGTAGCCAAAAACACAAAAAAGAGGAGAATCTTGTAGTGATTTATTGAGGCTTTAATGAAATTTCTAAATTACAAGGAGCCCCAGAAATAAGCCAAATAACATGGTATCCTGAAGCAAGGCAGGAGATAGGATAAATGTTAACAAGGACAGTTCAATACTGAAAGTTACACTTTCTTAATGTTCTACTGTTTGAAACTTAGAAACTATGAATGTAATTTAGAGCAGTAAAATGTAGTAAAGTGACAAAACTAGATTATGGCAGAGATGTAAGTGTTTTTGGGAATCAAGGATTTCTATAGGAGCTAGTACTTACTGAGGTTAAGTTGTACTGCAGGAATTTGATAAATATTCTTGCGGAAGTCTCTCAAACAGGAAAGCAGCGGCATATACCGTATAGAGATTCTAGGTTGACATTTCTGTTGCAGGAGTCTCTTGGAGGAAATGCAAAATTAGCAATGATTTGTGCTATTTCACCAGCACAAAGGTAGTATGTAAAGCACTGGTCAATGGTCATATGAAATATTTTATCTTCTGATCCTTCTGTATTACGGAAATTTTTAAATGACTTGGTCCTGCAGTTGTAGGAGTGAAACATTCAGCACACTGAGATTTGCACAACGTGCCAAAGCTATCAAGAACAAGGCAGTTGTTAATGAAGTTATGGAAGATGATGTGAACCACTTGCGACTAGTGATACGGCAGCTAAGGGTATATTCTTTTCCATACTTGTCAATCATGTTCTGTTTTGCCATTTTTCATTTTGAAATTTGAATAACTCAGAAGTGTAAGAAATCAACAGGATGAGCTTCATCGAATTAAAGCAAATGGTTACAACCCAATGGACTCAAGTGGAGGTCATTCAGCAGCTTGGATCCGACGAAGCTTGAGTTTATTACAATCCAGCTTCAATCGACCACCACCATTATCCCGTGTTGATGATGATGGTGATGCAGAGATGGAGATTGATGACGAAGGTGTTGAGGACCATGATGGAGTTTCTTGCAATGTCAATATACCGAGTAATTGTAATATTGTAGCTGAGAATGACAACAACGAAATGAATACTGATGATCAGGATTTGGCTGAACATAGTGAGGAACAAAAATTTCCTAGTTGCTCTGGCAGTAAATGTCTGAATGAAGAATCATCCTGTGCAATGGTACGAAACAGTTTCTCTTGTCCTGTGGATCAATCTGATATTGGAGGTTTTGCTGGTTTTTCGACCCCAGATGTGTCCACTGATTCTCCTAGTGCTGCAATGAATTGTGTCTCGCCAGCCGGCCTCAGCATAGTTCAGTGTGATTTGTCCCCAGTCCTTAAATCCCCAACTCCTAGTGTTTCTCCTAGAATCAGCACCAGCCGGAAAAGTTTGAGGACATCATCAGGGCTGTCTCCTTCTGAGAATGATCTTCATGTTGAAAAAGATTTGGGCATAAAAACCGGCAATGAGAAAAGCTCATCTTCTGCCGTTTCTAGTCAGACAGCTCCAAATTTCCTTACTAAGACAGAAAATTTAGCAGCAAGCATACGTCATGGTCTTGAAATTATTGATAGTTACCAACGTAATGCAGCTTCGAGGCAGTCATCATATAGATTTTCATTACGACCAAGAGAATCTAGACTATTTTTTCCAGCTGACAAGGTTGATGTGGGCCTGCAGACTTCTCTTGATGATAATATTGGAGAAGATTCTGTTTTATTCACCTGTAGTAATTGTAAAAGCAGAACGCAGCTTGATGTTGATGAGATTGACAATAACTTAAACCTACAGTTGGTACCTGTTGATTGTCTTGAGTCAGCTGATAAGCCAAAGAAGCAAGTTCTCAAAGTAGGTGCAAGAATTCAGTTGCATTTTTTAGTAGAACTTGAATTTATTATATCAATAATAACTCCTTTTTCTTCTGTTATATAGGCAGTAGAGAAGGTTTTGGCAGGATCTATAAGGAGAGAAATGGCACTTGAAGAGTTCTGTGCAAAACAGACTTCTGAGATAATGCAGCTTAATCGCCTGGTAAATTTTTTTCTGTTTATCAACAACTATCTCATTGTTTTCTTTTCTCTGTTGCTGTGAATGACTGTTTCCCATGCTATTTATAGGTGCAACAATACAAGCACGAGAGAGAATGCAATGCCATAATTGCTCAGACAAGGGAAGATAAAATTCTTTGCCTTGAGAACCTTATGGATGGTGTTTTACCCACTGAAGAATTCATGGACGAAGAGCTAGTGGCTCTTACCCACGAACACAAGGTAGAAATATGTTCTTTTAAGGTTTCACGTTTATGACCAATAGTCTAATATAGTACTATCAACAGCTTTTAAAGGATAAGTACGAGAATCATCCAGAGGTTTTGAAGATGGACATAGAGTTAAAAGAGTGCAAGATGAATTAGAAAAGTATCAAAATTTCTACAAATTGGGGGAGAGAGAAGTGTTGATGGAAGAGATACAAAGTTTAAGAAGCCAGCTTCAATTTTATATTGACTCCTCCTCCACAGCAGCAAGGAAGCAATATCCGTTATTGCAATTGACTTACTCATCTGAACCCAGTTTGGCAGCAACCCTCACTGCCATTCCAGAGTCAACAGAGGAGAGAGATGAGACAAATGAAATTCCAGTATCATCCATGAACACTACTGAAGCACAATTTGAACAAGAAAGAATTAAATGGACAGAGGCAGAAAGCAGATGGATTTCTCTTTCTGAAGAACTGCGAGCTGAGCTTGAAACTAGCAGGTCGCTAGCTGAAAAGAGGAAGCGAGAATTAGATGCTGAGAGGAAATGTACTGAGGAACTTCAGGAAGCCATACACATGGCTATAGAAGGCCATGCAAGACTTTTAGAACAGTATGCAGATTTGGAAGAGAAACACATCCAATTGCTTGCAAGGCATAGACAGATTCAGGATGGAATTGAGGATGTCAAGAAAGCGGCTTCCAGAGCAGGAGTAAGAGGTGCAGAGTCCAAGTTCATAAATGCCCTTGCTGCAGAAATTTCAGCTTTAAAAGCAGAAAGGGAAAAAGAACGGCGAATCTTAAGGGATGAAAACAAAGGGCTTCAGGCCCAGTTGAAGGACACTGCAGAAGCAGTGCAAGCTGCTGGTGAACTGCTTTTGCGGCTTAAAGAAGCTGAACAAGCTGTCATTGTCGCACAGGTTAGCAACGAATCAATTTTACTTCCATGTTTCATTTTATCAACTGAATGACTCAAATATATTATGTGTAGTGGCTGTTATTATAATTTCACTAGTATTGCTTTCCTCAGCATTGCCGTCCACCTCAACCTCTCTTTTCTTTTTTGTTTATATCATTTGCAGCATTGTAATTTTTTATGACTTAAACATATCATTATAGTTCCTAAAAATGACAAATTGTGTTGTTTTAGTCCTTCAAATGTGCCAATATGCTTTGGCTCTTGAAAGTGACAACTTATTTTGTGTTAGAACTTTAAATTTGCACGTCTATACAAATTGGTTTCAAAAAGTGTTAACTCATTAACAAATTTGAGAGACCAAATTTGTTATTAATTAGTTAGCACTTTTAAAGGACTATTTCGTATAGATAAAAACTTTGAGAAACCAAAGTAACACTAGTTATTATTTTGGGGCCAAATTGTATATTAACATTTTTTGTGAACATATCTGTTTGTTCATTCTCAAGCTATCAAGAAATCAAGAAAATGATAGTCGTGAGAGGGTTGGCCATTTTATGTGATGAGATTTGGAGTATCAAAATCCACTCATGTTTTGCCTATGGTTAATTTTTGACATTGAAGTTTTCCAAATTCTGAAATTCTAATGATCCCCTCACTGCTCGTTCCATAAGCAGCAGCTCAATCTATTTGCTGCAGTTGATGAATATTTTCTCTAGTAGTGGTGAATTTTTTAAACATGGGTCAGTTCGGTTCATTATCTGAGCCTAACTTTAACATGTAATTTTGCAGAAACGGGCTATGGATGCAGAACAGGAAGCTGCCAAGGCCTACAAACAAATTGATAAGTTGAAGAAGAAACATGGTAAGGAGATTATCGCACTTAATGAGCTCCTTGCGGAAGCACGTACGAAGGGATCTGTACGACCGACTTATGATGACGATGTTGTCATGCCCAGTTATGACGACGACTCAAAGGAGGCAAACAGTGTTAATGATCAGTTTGAGCCATTTAATAATAATAATGCAGAGTACGGTGAGCTTGCAAAACTAGCAGAATCATCATGGTTCTCTGGTTACGACAGATGTAATATATAAAATATCATCACATTGTGTCATTTTGTATTAATTTGTTCATATGATTTGAAGAAATGATTGTATTCTTTCGTTCTTACTCTTTGTGAGCATAAACGAGTTTGTCTCCCATTTGTCCCTTTACTCTAAAAACTATTTTGAGTAGGCAGATTTACTTGATAGAGATTTTCGGTTGCAAAGTCGATGCAACTCTTCATTCTAATTTTGTTATTAATTCCAATTGATCAAATTATTATCATTAATATATTTCCTTTTTTAGGCTCAGTAGTTGTGTATTTTTGGTTGGAAATATGGGAAAGGTAAAATTAAACTCAGGTCTTCTACTATCACGATCTACGGACCAGTAGAGAGTGCAAGTGCTATTAATACCTACAAATGTTATATTAAACAAATAATAATAAAAATAGAGAGTGCAAGTGCTATTAATACCTACAAATGTTATATTAAACAAATAATAATAAAAAATATATTTTGATTTTAATTAACTAAATGTTTTGATAATAAATATTATATTATACAAAATAATAATAAAAAATATATTATACATTATAATAGTAAAAAATATATTTTGATTTTAATCAACTAAATATTCAATAAGCTCGTAAAAAGGTCCTTGGAGTAAAATTTATATCTTCATATTGGTATACTAATAAATAAGTTGAATTGAATCAAAATGCTACACGTAACAAGTTTTTCTTTTGCTATTTATTTCTGTTATTTAACAGTTTGAGCTACTAACTCGGCGATTTTTTTTGGTAAAGCATTTTTTTAACTAGTGTTCATTAATCTCAAGATCATGCCGCACTCGTACATGTTTGAACCTGTGCAATTTTGGTTCCCGAGATTTTTTGCTATGCTTAATTTTTTCGTTTATATCATGTTAGATGGATTTGAATACACGATGAATAACAAATAATCTAATAAAAATATTAAAATAAAATATGATTTTTTATTTTAATTTAATATTAATTAAAGTCTTTATGATTTTAAAATAGACAATTTAATAAATATATTTGCTTTTGATTTATATTCAAAATAAGATTCATTTTTCTTTCTTATTTTTACTTTTTAAATTTTATTTTAAAAAATATTATGTTACAATCTTTCACGTAAAAACTTAATATGAAATAGTTATAAAATGATTCATAATTACAATTTTCATAATTCCAATTTTTATTAAGCATATTGATAAGAATAATGTTATTTACTTTTATATTATAAATTAAAATACACATTTTGGAGAGTGAGATTCTCTCTTGCTGTTCTCTCAATGTATATTTAGATGTCATCTCATAACTAACTAAATTTTTTTTCTCCTACTTATCTCAAACTACTATTCTTTTATCTTTATCTGTATATTTGATCTTCTTAACTGTATATATATTTTTAATTTACTCTCTTTCATTTCTATTTTTAAATTAATTTTTAATATTTTTAAAATAAATTATTAATTATTAAAAATAATTTTATTTCACAATCTAAATTATTCATTGTAAATATAAAGTTTAATTTAAATATTAAAAAATATTTATTTATTATGAATTTTTATCATATGAAAGTAAATATTTTGTCCTTGTCATGCATAAATTAAAATAATAATTTATACATAAAAGAGAATGATAAAAAGAGAAGAGAAGAAAAAATGTGTGTGATAAATAATATAATGGAGAGAGATAAGAGAAAAAATAAATCTGTAAAAATTATTGTAAAATTTTATTGTATAAATAACATTATTCAACTAATAATAATATTTTTATGCTTTTTTTGTAAAATAGTTTATATTATTTATAGATAAATAGTTTTTCATAAAAATATTTCTTTTTATATTATATATTTAGCTTAATTATTAATTTGATCCTTTAATTTATTTATTTTATTTAATTAGATCCTTTTATTATTAAATGCTCGAATTAAGTTTCATGATTTTAAAAAAGTTCAATTAGATTCCATAATTTTTAAAAATGTTCTAATGTTACTCTTTTTTTTTTTTTTTTTTATCTAAAATGACATTGTTTTCTATCCAATTTTACACTAAAAAACATGAAAAACGTAATGAAAAGTGATGTTGTTTTGAATGAAAAAGAGTAATATTAGAGTATTTTTGAAAATTATGAGATCTAATTGATCTTTCTTGAAAATTATGGGATCTAATTGGAGTATTTAATAATAAAGAAATTCAATTGAATAAAATTAATAAATTAAGGGAACAAATTAGGAATTAAGTCTATATATTTCATTAAACTTAATTTATAATAACATTTTTTATTAATTTAAAAAAATTGTAATTTAATTTTAGCGTATAAGAGACTGATTAATTCCTTTCCCTGCTTGAAAACGATCCTGTTTTTCACTTTGTTCGCACAGGAAAGAGGAGCACAGCAGAAGCAGAGAGAAGTTGAATAGAAAGATGGCGCCTCCCATTCCTAAAGTGCTCATGGTATCGTCACAAACAACAGATCAACTCACTCATGGATATTGCTTGCTTCCATATGTTGTTGTTGTTGTGAGCTTTTACTTACTACCTTTTGTTTTGTGCCTCTCAGGTCGCAGAGAAGCCTAGCATCGCTCTCTCTATTGCTTCTGTTCTCTCTCGCTCTCAGGTACTTACTCCTTTCGCATTTCATGTCCACACCTTCTACTTCAAAACCTATATAGATGTTTCCTCTCTTTAATGTTTCGTCTTCGAAGAGGGAAACAACACGCTCATGCAATTTCGTTAGGTTAGGAGTTTTGTTTGATATTTTGATTTTGATCTACTGGCATTTATAGCTTGGCTAGACTCTCGTCCTAAAATGAAAAATGAAAAGAAAACGGTGACTCAAGAATGGCTTGTTAAAAAATGCAATGAAGTTCTCATATTGTTGTTTTAGTTTATTACTATTATTATTATTATTTAATTAAAATGCGCTGACAGTTTTTTTGTCACGTATAACAAGTTTGTTGATTTTTATAATAATTATTTTAAAAGTTATATTTGTGGTGATTTCTGATTGATTGACATTATAAAAATCTTTACATTGATAGTGCAAACAAATTAAATTCTTCTTCTTCTTCTTATTATTAATTGTTTAGAATGATACATTTTTTGCATATTACTTTTGGAAATATAACTTCTTGAAGTACATTAATGTGAGCAGATGCTTACGAGAAAGGGAAGCACGGAAGTTCATGAATTTGAGGGGAGGTTTCTTGGATCGCCTGCACGTTTTAAAGTAACATCAGTTATTGGGCATGTATTCAGGTCCTTTTCTTATCATTTTTCAGAGGAAAATATAACTTATTAAGATTTTCCTTTCAACTTTTTGTGTTTGTTGTTTTTTGAAATATTATATAATGCATTTGGCTATTTGCACTCTTTTTGTCATGTCTCTCCTTCAAGTGGAAGTTGCATTAGATTAAATGTTAATGAATACTGTAGAAACTCACAATGAGTGGCATGCAAAGCAAGAAATTCTATATTATGATGCTGTTCCACAATTTCCGTCTGGTCAAAGGAAGGAAAAGATAGTGCATCAGTGATGATTAAATCACTGGAGTTGTTTGGCACGAACCTCTATATCTGGTTTGTGGCATAATCTTATTGCCATTGAAAGTGTAGCAGGTGTCTTGTTTTCTCCTAATTTTTTCAAAACAGTTTGTGGTACAAACCATGCTATTTGATCTCGCTGCATGCTACACATGTCTAATCCTGAGTGTTTTGAGTATTCACTGCAGTTTTCCTCTCTTTTGTTGATAATCTAGTGTAGATTTTCCTGGTAAATATCAAGATTGGACAGCCACAGATCCATTAGATCTTTTTCAGGCTCAGGTTATAAAGACTGAATCAAACCCAAAGGTATTTTACAAATATTCCCTTTCATTATTAGTTCCTGCTCTTCTGTGAGATCCGTGGTTTGTCTGTGGACATGATTCACAATAGAACAGTAAGGTGACGTTTGATCCTTGTAGTCAACCCCAACTAGCTGGAAAAGGCTTGGTTGTTGGTGTTGCATTAGCTCCTCTATGTCTTTTCATATAATCATTTATGCATTATTTTGAGTTACTGGGGCAAGATAGATTGCTTTTGTGTTTGTTTTCCTAATTGAAACCCAATTTCGTGATGGTTTATGTGCTCATAGTAAGAAGACCAGACAATAAAAAGAAAATTTTTGTTAGTGATCTATCTGTCTCTATACATTTCCTAAAGATTGATGATGATTTTTTTTTAATGTTTTCTGAATATTCTCAGAAATTCATTTAGAGGAAATGTTCTAGAACTTTTTTTGTAGTTATTCATGCATTTTTGAGTTCTCCTAGTTTTGAATACTAAAAAGGGGCTGCAGGACTTAGTCATACAAGGAATTTTTTTTTTTCCCAATGGCAAATAGATGTAGCTTTCTATCTCAAATAATTGTGTATGTGTAACATGTATTAAGGGATTTTCAAAAGTTATTGGGAGACAATAGCTAGCCCCTCAACTGAATGCTAGCCCTCAACTGAATGATGCACTACCTTTGTACACACACGCAGAAAGGTAAGGGGTAGAATGTCCTTTTGTGTGTTTCAGCTGGCGGAAGAAAAAGTTGACAGAGTTCATAAACTTTGTAGACACATTGATTTTAGAACCAAGGTTGTAGTAGCTTTGAAAAACATTGAAGCCAAGAATTGCTATAACTCTAAAATGTCCTATTATGTGAACATAGTGGCCTTTAAAAATGGACAGTGCACACACTTTTTCATTAAACTATCATATTGTTTCTTTATTTTAGCAGCTGCTGTTTCAGTGGTGTGTGACTTGACACTGTTTTAAATGCTTTTTACTGGGTGTTGTAAAGGCCTGATTATATTGAAATGACTTGAGCCTCTTTTTTGGTCTTTGTTCCACCACCCTACATTTTAAAAAGTGTTAGTTCTATTAATGCTTGCTAACTGTTTTTGCGTTATACTGCCTGTGGAGATTGTCATCTATAGTTGATTTTGTTGCGATGATGTCCTTAGTTATTAACACCATTTGTTTCATTCAGGCGCATATTTGCAGACATTTAAATCAAGAAGCTCGTGGATGTCGTTATTTGGTATTGTGGTTAGATTGTGACCGTGAAGGAGAAAATATATGTTTTGAGGGTAACTATATTGTTTTTCCTTGTAACATATATCACTACCATTATTCTTCTTTATTTCTTGATACTTTGATGAGTATAACTGGTCTGTGCTCTGTTATTGCAATGCAAAATTATTATTTTAATGATGTGAGTTTTGATTTTGTTTTTGAAAAAACAAACTTTGAACAAATCTATTTCTAGCTGTCTGAGGTAACTTGCGCAAAAAGAAATAATAGAACATTGAAATATAAATATGCTGCCACAGTACCCTTGTTATAGTATTAACAGAGCTCTTCAGCCTAATCTCTGTCCTTTAGAAAGACTCTTGGTCATTAGATTTGTTTGATACTGGCACCTTAATATTTGCATCTAAAACTTTGTCCTTTCTTTGTTTTAGATACTCCTTTAGGTAGCATGAAGGAAT
This sequence comes from Spatholobus suberectus, assembly GCA_004329165.1. Taxonomy (NCBI): domain Eukaryota; kingdom Viridiplantae; phylum Streptophyta; class Magnoliopsida; order Fabales; family Fabaceae; genus Spatholobus; species Spatholobus suberectus. The sequence goes on along the minus strand of CM014737.1, from coordinate 55,799,505 downwards.
TACCAGCTAAGAGTAGCCTTGTGTGCCAAGTTTCAACTTGGACTAATGTCAAGGAATTATTTTTCTATTTATTTTTTGGTGCTTTGTGCGTATGGGCTACCCAGCCAGAGGTTGGCCTCCCAATATTTAGTTTTCCCTTCCCCATTCATAGTGAGCGATAAATCTCACCTTGTATTATGCTGGGATATCTTGTTTTATGCAGAATCATGCCTTCACATTCAGTATTGCTTGAAATGAGTGACAATCAAGTTTAAAATTTCAAATAATATTTTGAACCATTTGAAATATTGAATGTTGTTGGCTTGTTGCAGTTATAAAGTCTACTGGTTTCAATATAAATGATACTTATCGTGCACGGTTCTCTTCTGTTACCGAGAAAGATGTTTTGAAGGCTCTAGACAACCTTGTCAGACCCAACAGAGATGAGGCACTTGGCTGTAGATGCTAGGCAAGAGATAGATTTGAAAGTTGGAGTTGCCTTTACTCGATTTCAAACAAGTTATTTCCAAGGAAAATATGGGAACCTAGATTCCAGAGTCATCTCGTTAGTTTTCTACTCTATTCTGTCTTTTTGATTGTTGTTTATCTTGTATTTGTTTTTATGCCATTTTTATGATTAGTTCTTTTTCTTTAAATTGATGAAGAATGACAGTCATGTCTTGTCGCTTAGAATTATTAGAAATCAGAATAACATAACTTGTGCATATCCCAGAGTAGCAACGGCTGAATAGTGATTTGCAGCTTAGTGCTTCAACTAATTAACCTTTCCACAGAAATTGCATCAAAAATTAAAATTAGTTAGTTGATGTTGATTGTAGTGAGGGTTTGCTTAGTTTTAGGCTCGTAATTGGACTTGAGCAATCTTAGATAGTTGAGCACTACCAAGCCACACCAGGCTGCTAATGTTTTTAAGTTCACAATGCTTAAGGCCTCATTCTGTTTCTGCTAATTCGAAAAAAAAAAGGACTGATCAACTTTCTATTCTTCTTGCAATGATACTAGTGTTCTCAAGATCAGCTTGGTAGTTGGTGTATATCATGAATCCATTTTCTTTTAGTTCAAGCTTTTGGAACAAGAGGAGTGCTAGCAACACTCTCTCAAATACTCTTTTTATTATTGGTTAGAATTTATTGGAAATCACAAATTTTGGTGGGTCTCACTTCTAAATTAGGAGAGAGACTCATTAGCTGAGAAGTGAGACCCGTCAAAATTTGTGATTTTCAATAAATTTCAACTAGTAGTAAAGAGAATGTTTGGGAGAGTGTTGCTAACATTTCTCTTTGGAACAATTAGTAATGTGACATGATATACTAGTTTGATTCTCTTTCAATTTTTTGTTCAAGTAGCTGTTCATCCCTTTGTAATAAATTAATAATTATGTCATCATTACGTCTTTGCTTTGTTCTGCTGTGCTATTTTTGTTCTGTTATACATTCAGGACCTGGGATTGGTTAGGTTCCTAGGCTTGACATGCATTGCCAACTGGTAATGCAATTATGCAAGCTACAATATCATCACTAGATCTACAGGCATGTCAACTTTATTCAGCAGCAGGAATTATTATGCATCACAAAATTTCTAATATCTAATTTCTAATTTATCATCATTCTTGAGTCAATAATTTCATTTGGTTAAGCTTCAATGAAGTTATTGATTGTTCTAATTGCTGCCTATTTCAGCTATGGACCGTGTCAAACTCCTACCTTAGGATTTTGCGTGCAGCGATATTTACAAATAAACACTTTCAAGCCAGAAAAGTTTTGGAGTTTGCACCCTTACATAATTCAAAATGGCTATGAAATTCAGCTAGAGTGGCAACGTGGCAAATTGTTTGACATAAATGTGAAAGATTCTATTCTCTTGTATTTGTATTCTTTCTTTGTCTCAAACTGACAAAGGACACCCTTTTGATACTTTTACGCCATTGCAGGTTGCTATGATGTTTCAAAAGCTGGTTTCCGAAGATGGACTTTTAGAAGTTACTGAAATATCAGAAAAACAGGAAACCAAAAGTCGCCCTGTTGGTCTAAACACAGTGAATCTTCTGAAGGTTAATAATCACATGGAGAAGATAACGTTTTATACTATAAGTAATCGCAACATTTGAATTGTCTGTATATGTATTAGATGTAAAATTCCTTCGTAATTGAAAATTTCCTTCAAAGCCACCTAGTACTGGGCACATATTCTGGGTCAGCAAGTGGAAGAATGATCTGTTTGAATATTATAGACCAACAAAATACTTCATACTCCATTGGACTAATGCATGAATGAAAAGAATATAAAGTAAGTATTTTTAGATGATTATATGCCAAAATCACATACTTCATTTTGGTAGTAAATGTTCTTTCCAGGTTGCTTCAAGTGCTCTAGGATTTGGACCTCAGATGGCTATGCAACTAGCTGAGCGGTTGTATACTCAAGGTTTCATCAGGTTTTCTCAGATTCTGTTAGTCTTCTATATTAGTAATGTAATATTTACTTAATTTGTTGTATGTACTAAGCTTTGATTGGTTTCTGCACAATGTTTCTCAAGCTATCCACGCACTGAAAGCACAGCATACCCTCCTTCATTTGACTTTTGTGGTGTACTCTCTGCACAAACAAATAATCCAATATGGGGTAATTATGTACAAGGGCTACTTACCAGTGGTTATCAACAACCTCGATTGGGAACAGATGCAGGTGACCATCCTCCCATTACTCCTATGAGATCAGCAGCAGAAGATATGCTGGGCAATGATGCTTGGAAGCTGTACCAATATGTTTGTCAACACTTCATAGGGACAGTGTCTCCGGACTGCAAGTATATAAGGTAAAATGTATACTATTTCAACATTTCTTGATCATCACCTTATGGTATTGACTTCATTGCAGTGATTTCACAAATGTCCCATGCCTTTTGTTTGGATTGTGTTATCAGAGGCAATCTGGTTAATTTATGCTTGTTGTGGTCTCTCCTTGTTATCATATTTAAATATTGAGTAAATTACATTGACAGCCTTTTGAGGTTTTGTCAAATTTTGCTTGATACTCCTCTTTTTTTTACTCCTACATTAACCCCTCTTAATTGTTTGATAAACATTATACTGACACTTCTTATACATTACATTAACCCTCCTTGATTGTTTGAAAAACATTACACAATGTACCTTTATAAGGGAGGTTATTATAAACATTTAAAAAACAAGGGAGTTATGTGCAATCTCAAAAAATCTCAGAGGATGTCAATGTAATTTACTCTTAAATATTTAATCGTTTTGATAATGGTAGCAATACTGGATTACTGGGTACAAATGTCAAACATTCTATAACAGCTTCATAGGCCAAGGTAATAATATCTCTTTGTAAATGTAGGCTCTGAAACTTATTGGAATTTTCTCTCCCAGTTTGTCCTTGTCAGACTGTAGCAAAAGTGCACATGATAGAAGATGCAGGATGTGGCTTCTCCCATATTGTTGTCATCATCATAATCATATAATTTCTACGTATTATATTGGCATAATATTTGTGCTTCTTTCTTTTAAAATTAATCTTTGTCTATACCTTTGCAAATATTCACCTGCCCTTGCTTTGCCTTATTGCATGAACTTGATAAAGTTTTAGTTTTCTCATACATTACTATCATTCTTTCAGGAGAAAGGTTGAATTTTCTATTGGCGGAGAGTCATTTCATTGTACAGGGCAGCATGTTGTCACCAACGGATTTACTGCTATTATGCCTGGTTGGCTATAAATGATAAAAATATTCCATCATTTATAAAAGGGCAGAAAATAGAAGTATCAAAATTGGAGCTCTATGAGGTAACTGTGGAGCCTCCTGACTCAAATTCAGTTTCTGTATATAGTACTTTAGATTTGATCCTAACTTCTACTCATTTCTAGGTTTTTTTTTTGTTTTTTTTTCCTTGGGGGTTGGTGATGAGTTATTGAGTAAAGCCATAAGGGAACTGTTCATGGTTATTTTTTTGGATTCAAATATAATAAATGTTTGGGACGGTTGGATCATATATATATAACTGTTTCTGGGAAGAAGGAAAAAGGTTGAAACTTGTTTCGCATTAGAGTTATGTGTATATAACAGATTGCTAACATGACAAATTCTACAGGGGAGTACCACTCCTCCAGATTACCTTACTGAAAGTGAGCTGATCTCCCTGATGGAGAAGAATGGAATAGGAACAGATGCATCAATTTCTGTACATATTAACAACATATGTGAGCGGAATTATGTGCAGGTAATGGATATACACATGTGGTCTATATAGATGCATCATTGTCTGGATATTCATCTAAATCATCTTGCAGGTACAAGCGGGCAGAAAGCTTGTCCCAACCACATTAGGCATAACATTAGTAAGAGGTTATCAAACAATAGATCCAGACCTCTGCCTGCCTGACATTCGTAGCTTCATTGAGCAACAAATTACTCTTATTGCTAAGGGTCAGGTAGATCATTGTCATGTGGTGCAGCATGTAATCCAACAGTTCAAGCAGAAGTTTAGTTACTTTGTCAAGAAGGTTGGCTAACTATGTTTTAGAGTTTGTTCTTGGTCACAATGTGGTTCTATATGATTCTTTTCAATTTTCACAACACAATAGGTTTCCTTTTGTTTATTTTGTCTCTACTAAATAATTTCTGTTGATTTAAGTTTGTTTTCTGCTTGATTCTCCTTCCTCCACTCGTAACCTGAACATCATATTCTTTTGAACTTGTTTGATTGAAAATTTAAATTAATTTATACTTTTGTTTTCTGTCTTAATTGGATCAGGTTACAGTTTATCTTATATTTCCTTGGCTTGGTTACATTTTTTGCCTCTTAATTTTGGTCTTCCCATTTATGCTTACTTTTTGTATGTCAATTATTAATAAAATATGCTCGTGTAAAACTTTGAAGTTTGAACTCATGATATTTATAGATTCATGTTTAATTCATTACATTAGAAAAAACTGGAATGGTTGTTATATTTTAGGGATAAGTTTTGAAAGAACATTACTATAGGATTATCAGACATGCAGGAGTTTGTAAGAATGAACTTTTAAAGCATCCGTGAGTTGCTGCATGTTGGGTTTATGTGATCATGAAATATTCCACAGCTTCCTTCTATATTCTTTCATTTTCAAAATATTGTCCACTATGAGTCACCGTGACGTGACATTTGCAGCTAAGTTGTGCATGGATGTATGCTACATTGTTCTACTAATTCTGTTGCTTTCTATCTTGCTCAGATTGAAGACATGGATGCATTATTTGAAGCACAGTTTTCTACGCTTACTGATTCAGGGCGTATTCTGAGTAAATGTGGTAAATGCTTGCGATATATGAAGTATATTTCTGCTCAGCCATCACGATTGTATTGTGGTACATGTGAGGAGGTTTATTATCTTCCCCCGAAAGGCACAATCAAGGTAATATCATATAGCCTGTCTAATAATATCAACTTAAACTGATTTTCAGCTCATCCTGTGCTTTCTTCTTTACATGGTTTCTTGTTATCATATAGGATATTATAAACTAGCAAACTTCCGTGCTTCCTTATGTTTGTTAACAGATCTAAATAATGAGCCTGCCTTTTCACCCGTCATCCCTTGTAAAACTGTTAAATTTTGGTGAATTGATATTACTGTGAATTGTTTCTATAAAAAAAAATTTAGTAGTATGTGATTCTATTAAGTAGCCCTCTTTACTCTCTGTCCTTTCTTATTCTGAGGAGTAAATACTTCCTCTCTTTCCCTGTTTACAATTTGTCTCTTCCTCCTAGTCACTGGCCCTCTTCCTTCTACTGTCTTGTCCTGCGTCAATTTGGTATCAGGGTGGACTTCCTTCGAACCATTTGTGCTTTTTTCCTTGAAAATAATATCATACAAAACCCTATGAATTTCAGCACTCAAGACCTCTGATCTGCATGTATAAAATGTCATTGCTGTCAGAAACTGTTAGATATTTCCATTTCATTGTCAGAATCTGTTATACCTTTCATACTTAGATCTCTCTAGAGTGGTTGCATTGATTTAACAACTACCATGCCGCTATAATTGGAGGATGCCTATGAACGTTCATTTTAAGATTGTTACTGACCTACATTACATGTGCTATCATGAGCCAGAGGGTTTTTGTACCTTTTCACCATTCAGCTCCTTCCTAACTTGTCTGAACTTGTAATCATCTTTATTATTTGGGCTACTCCCTCAGAGATATGGAACAAATAAAAGAAAGAAGGGGCTTTGGGTTTTGGTAATTTTTGTCTAAGAACATTGCTCTGGCGGATTGAGTATGAATATAGCACCATCACTTTGGAAGGTTAAAAGTAATTGAGAGGGAATCATGGTGTCTCCCCATTGGATATTCACTGTTTTCATTTATTTGAGAATCTCTTTGTTGCTGTTTTGTGTTGTGATGTGCCAAATATCTGTCACCCACATTGCATTAAATGTTTCCGCAGCTGTACAAAGAATTGTCTTGTCCTCTTGACAATTTTGAGCTTTTGATATGCTCCATGCCTGGCCCAGATGGTAAATCATTCCCACTATGCCCATACTGCTACAGCAACCCCCCATTTGAAGGCATTGAAACACTCATCATTACAGCTAAAACTGGTACTTCTGGCAAGATTGGCAAGGGAGCTGGCATGCCCTGCAACCTATGCCCTCATCCCACTTGCCCAAATTCTCTGGTTTCCCAGGGTGTATGTGCTTGCCCAGAGTGCAGTGGAACACTCGTCTTAGACCCAGTAAGTGCTCCCAGATGGCGACTTTGTTGCAATATGTGCAATTGCCTAGTTTTTCTTGCACATGGTGCTCATAGAATCTCCACAACTAAAGAGCGGTGCCCAGAATGTGACTCTTCAATCATAGAAGTAGACTTCAACAAGAAAACAACTCCTCTGGAAGACGGAACTACCTTGCACCGTGGTTGCATTCTATGTGACGAGTTGCTACATTCCCTTGTGGAAATGAAACATGGGAGAAGTTTCAAGCATATGAGTTCACGAGGAAGAGGTAGAGGAGCAAGAAAAGGCGGATATAGGGGCAGAGGACGTGGGGGTGGAAAAATGACGGATCCAAAAATGAGCTTCCGAGATTTCTAAGTAATGCTCAGTTGTTCATCATGTCTGCAGCTGTAACTTGTATATGTTTCTAAGAAATATGAATATTACTACACATGGCTTGAGTTATCCTTTGGTTGATTATTGGTTTAGTTCCTGTAAATTTGTTCTTGGCGTAGTTATCTTGTTCACTAGATTTTAAGAACAAATAGCAAATGTTGATTTTTTCTTTTTAAATTCAAAAGTAGAAGCATACAAATGAACAAGTGACATTTGTGTTTTACGCAAATTTATTTAAAGAATATTTATTCCTGTTTTATCGTTATATGTTTTTAATGCAGTATACCTTCTAGGTCAGCTTACTAGTGGGAAGTTTGGGTAATTTGTATGAAATCTTAAATTTAAACTTCATTACCATTATTGTACATACATTAAAAAAAAAAAAAAAAAGCAATTTTTTGTACAGAAAGTTCTTGAAATCTTTATATTTGACTAAGAATTTCAGTGAGGGGTTGTTACAAAATTTGATGTTGTGTAACAGTTACAAAAGTGAGGCGGTCATAAAATGTATCTGGAAATAGTCTTTATTAAAATATATATTTGAATATATATATAGGAAATGCATTTATTGAGAGGGGAGGTTTTCTATACGAGAATAAGACGAATAAATTCAAGTTATATAACCACACATGTATAATTAAAATTAAGTTTTTAAAAGTTACATTATTATTTTAAAAAACTTTTTTAAAGATGCACATGATTTGTGTATTTTAACTTTAACCATTTATGATATAAAATGTGATTTTTATTAATTTAACCATTTAATTAAAATTATATATTATCCAAATTATTTATATCAAATTTTATAAAAATTGAATAATAAGAATATAATCAAATGATTTGTAACAAAAAAAAAATCAAATGATTTATATTTATACTTTAAAAGCATATACTATGTAAATTTTGATTTACATAATGATATATCAAATAAGTTTGGATTAATCTAAAATTTTATATATGATTTATATGAAAAGAATTTTTAATACAATTATGAGTTTCAGCATAACATTATCCTATTAAAAATTATTGAATGGTGTAAGAGTAGACATAACTCATATTATTATCTATCATATTTATTATTATTATTATTATTATTATTTGATCTCTTTTCCAAATGCTTCTCAATTTTTTTTTCTTTTGTCACATTATCTATTATGTTTATTATTTACTTTTTTTTCCCTCTTCCTATCTTTTTCTTCTCTCTCAAAATATATACCCTTAAAAAAAATGAAAAAGAAATCATTTTTCTAAAATTTATTTGGATAACATTTTATATTAGCAATCAAATATTGATAATTACATTTATTTATAAGCTTTAATATAATTTTTTTTATTGCAATGCATTATTTATAAGCCTTATTATCTTTAATGTTATTCATTAAAATTATAATGAGAAATTTTTAAATAATATTTATTTAATTTAATTTTGAATGGTTAATTGATAATATATTTTAATTTATATATATCAAAGTATTTATAAATATTTAAAAGATAATATGTTGAATAAAAATTTTATATTTTATATATATAATGAGAGTTTTTTTTTAAATATTGAATTGAAATTGAATTATTTTACTAGATGAAAAATATTTTTTTATCCAGTAAAATAACTATTAATTACACAAATTATAATGAAAAAATAACTATTTTTGAACAAAATAATTTTATTAAAAAAATTTAAAATATATTTATAAATTTATTTAAATATTTATGTTAGATACTAATGAATGAGGATATTATTAAAAAAAGGCTTAATTGCACTTTGTGCCACTCAAGTTTATCATTTTGTAGATTTTGCTACTGTATTTTTTTTCTCTAGCATTTTGTCACCCTATTTTTGAAATCTTACAAATTTTGCCCAATCATTAACTATTCATTAAATAAAAATTTTCAAAATTGGACAAAATTCGCAAGATTTTAAAAATAAGGTAGTAAAATGTGAGAGAAAAAAAACATGGTGGCAAAAATTCGCAAAATGATGAAACTTGAGTGGCACAAAGTGCAATTAAGCCTAAAAAAAAAAGAAGAAGAAATGATACTTGTATAACAAATTGTATAATAAATTATATAACTAAAAAAGAGAAAGAGAGAAAAATTCGAAATATAATAAATGATGAGTTTAATGATCATGCACTGTTAGCGTAAAATTTTTTACACTATCAACCAATTAGAAACCACCATTAATATGACTTTTAAAGTTTTATTATAGAAGTCAATGAACTTATAATAAATGGTGGTTTGTGATTGAATGACAGTGTAAAACTATTTTACACTGTCAGTGCATGGACAGTTTTCTCATAAATGATATGATAGAAAAAGATAGACATAAAAAATAATGATATATAAATTGTTGTAAGAATTGTTGTATGTGTATCACATTTCTTAAAAAAATATTAAAATTTTTAAATGACAAATATTTAAAATAAATTAAGATGTTAAAAATATAATATTTAATATAAAATGAAAGAAGTAACCAAAGCCAAAGTGAAAATTGGAGAATTTTCAGCCACCAATAAACAAGGAACGTGATAATAATGAGAAATAAAATATAAGTAAGGATGGTTTTGAATTAATGCCGTGTCAAGCACCCGGTTGTATTGGAAATTGGATGGAGTTAACTAGATCTATGGTCACTTAGGACTTAGGAGTAGTTAGGAATACCTACAAACATCTCTTTTTTTTTTTTTTTTTTTTGTGAGTCCAACACACATCTGAACCTGGTCACTTACACTATACTTAATAGAGAAAATGAAAACAGAGAGAGTAGAAGTTGATGGATGAGAAAGAAGATAATATGAATAAATAAGAAATAAAGGGGAAGTTAGCATTGTTTGGTTGAAAAAAATAGAGTAAAAATAAATTTGTGGAGTTGTTTTGATTGAATGAAAAGAAATTAGATTATTAGTTAAATACCATTATACCCTTACAACCTAAATGCATGTTTTTGTAATTTTTTTTTTCATTTAATCGATTTTGGGGTCAACTAAATCAATTAAGTTGGACCTCCAAAAATACGAAAAAAGAAATACAAGCACCCTGTTACATAAAATCGATTTGCCCTCCAACAAAATAGGTTTTGTTGGAGGTCCAGAGAGCATGCATTAGGTGAAATCGATTTTATGACTACCTAAATCGATTTTTTGTAACCTCTAAAGACCTCATGGTACCTAATTTATATATCAAATCAATTTATATAGGGACAGAACCGATTTAGCTTGACACCTCCAAAGTACATGTTGTGGCATTTGTCTTACATTCAAATTGATTTAGTAACGGGGTTACTTTTAAAAAATTTATGCACACTTACTCACTTCTCTGTAAATCTCCTCATTTTGACGTGGAAAATTTAGCATGTGGGATCCACTATTTTGTTTTAAAATTTTTCCTTATTTCTACTACACAACCAAACAACTACCAATTTTTTACTTTTCCTCTCTTTCTTCCTTTTCTGTATTTCCTAGGTACCAAACAAAGTGTTAGGAGTAGTTAGGAATACCCGAACGGAATAGGAATAAATGAGTTGGGAATCCCCGAATAGGATGCAGAATGCAGAGTGGCAAACGTAAATAATAAGACAGGTAAAGGATGGTAATGTCATTTCAGCGAACTGGATTGACATTTTGTCCTCATTTTCCTCGCCATCCACTCAGGGATATTCATTCTTAAACAGTACCACACAACACAACTTACACAGTAATGTAATGTAGTGGCGTGGTGCCTTCTCCACTTCTTACTACTAACCTTACTTTCTCTCTTCCTCTCTCTGCCGCTGCAACCTTGCTCTCTTCACTTCTTCAACTTTTAAATCTTCTCATCAACTTTCAAATTGCAATTTCTAACACTTGAATTCCGCAGCAGTAATATTAACACGCCACTCTTTCATTCAAGCTTTGTTTCTGTTTGATTAGCCCAATGGCCGTGTGTGGCTGTATATCTGCGGCGAACTTGAATTGGGTCGTTGGCGCCAGAAACATATCCAAAGTGGGTTCTTCAGATGCCACAATTTCGTTATCATTTGGTGGGAGCGACTCAATGGGTCTTAGTTTGCGACCCATTTCAACACGTGCTCCTAAGAGGAACCATGTCTCTCCCTTACGTGTCGTTTGCGTCGATTATCCTCGTCCGGAGCTTGAAAACACCGTTAATTTCCTCGAAGCTGCTTACTTGTCTTCCACCTTTCGTGCTTCTCCGCGTCCAACAAAACCCTTGAAGGTCGTTATTGCTGGTGCAGGTAATAAGCAAGCTATGCTTATAACCCATTTCGTTTTATGCATCAAAATTGCATCTTTGCTACCAAATTTGTGATTTTTCTTGCTTTAGTTGTTCTGGGTGTTTTCAGATTAGGACCTGTTACTGACTCGTTACTTTTCTAATGCATTGTCTTCTAATTTTAGAATTTCTTTTCTCCTTTTTCTTCTAGCTTGATATTTGGGTGTTAGAACTTAGAAGCCTGCTTGGGCTAGGCATTGGGAGTTCCTTTCTTTTCGATTAAATAGATGTATATATCTCAAGGACTTACATTGTGACAGTTCGGTGTCAATAAGCAAAAAAGTTATGGAATTTCACCATCTTCAATTGATGAATGTTTCAAATTATGGCAGGATTGGCTGGTTTATCAACTGCAAAATATTTGGCTGATGCTGGGCATAAACCTGTATTGCTGGAAGCAAGAGACGTTCTAGGTGGAAAGGTTTTCCTGCTAATTTAATCCCATTTGGCAATAAGTTGTCACTTTGTGCGACTGCTTTTCATCATTTTAGCATGCTGTTTAATTAAATAAGAAATTTGTTCCTGTGTCCTTCAATCATAATCTAATGGATGCGTTGGCTTTATATGATCAATAATTTGAATTCTTGTGTTCTGAATCTATTTTCCGTGACTTTGGAGTGGTAATTTTGAACTTCATCATGAGGCTTGTTGAGGATTACCACAGTACACACAACTTATTTATTATAAATCAATTTTAATCCATTCTGTTTTTATGCTATTATTTCATTTTCTAAGGTTGCTGCATGGAAAGATGAGGATGGAGACTGGTATGAGACAGGCCTACACATCTTCTGTAAGTTGATTAAAATCTCGGGCTTAACTTTTTCTGTTACACTTTCGTTTCCTTAACTGCTTTTGAAAAAATCTGCTTTCAATTTAATAATATCATGCCTTTGTTGAGCCTTTTTTTCCTTTGATAAAAGAGGATTAAAAAAGAGTAAAAAGCTGGAGGATCAGGAATCTTCCTAGAGTACTAAAGAAACCACTGGAGAAAGAAAGTAAAGGGATAAAACAAAGGTCATAACCATTCTTTGGCTGTCTCCTAACTGCTTAAGCTCTTGGTAGATTCGGTTCTTGACACAGTATCACTTACTTGCCTTCATGACCAAGTGGTCAGGATTTTGATCCTTGCTACCCCACTCTTTTGATTAAGAACTAGATTTCGGCAAAAAGATTTGGTTAAATTGTGCTCTGTCCAAGCTTCAAGTTCAAAGCGCCTTTGCTTGAGTGGGCAATTTGGCCTCCTAACAGTGCTTTCAAATGAGTTGGTCCTTGGCACACATATTGAACTATTTTGATATATCTTTTTAGTTTTTCTTTCTAAATGAATCATTTACTGGAAATCATGTTATTTAATCAATACAGATCTTTTAATTATTGGAATCCTTGTTTTGTAGTTGGCTTTGCTTTACAATTTTTTCCCCCTCCCCAAAGTTGGGGCTTACCCTAATGTGCAGAACCTATTTGGAGAACTTGGCATTAATGATCGGTTACAATGGAAGGAGCATTCTATGATTTTTGCCATCCCAAATAAGCCTGGAGAGTTTAGTCGATTTGATTTTCCTGAAGTCCTTCCCTCCCCATTAAATGGTAAGATGTAAGACTTAATGTATGTGTGCATATTTATATACCTAACTGAAGTTGGATGTCTCTATAAAAAGCACATTGAATGCCTTCTATCTTTAGAAATCCTACAATGCAGAATTTACATTTATCTGCCACAAAATGTGTAATACTATCAAGCAATTCTCCTGCCTATGTTACGGGTAGTGCCTCGAAAACCAGAATTCAGATCAAGAAATTTTTAGTTTCCTTGAAAGTTTTAACGTAATTTGCCAGTCAAATTTTGATTTTGAATATATCTCAGTGCATTTGATAATCATTTAAACAAGATGTGTTAAATTGGTTTCATTTTATGTAAATTAAAAATTGCAAACTCAAACAGAGAACAAGCATTTTGGTGTTTAGCTTTATTTCTATATTCTTTTACTCTCTTATTTCTATTTCTTTCTTCACTCATCTGGTTTGCAGGACAGGAACATATTTTTCTCTTCTAAAAGGAACCAACTGATGCTTAAATTCTTCATTTTTATTTTAACATCTGCATTATTCCCCTTCTAGGATTCTGTTTCATTATGCTTTACTTTCTAAATGTTAACTAGTATTTACAACTTGCATGCCATGAATGTGATAACAGGAATATGGGCAATATTGAGGAACAATGAAATGCTGACATGGCCAGAGAAAGTCAAATTTGCAATTGGGCTTCTGCCAGCTATGCTGGGTGGACAGGCATATGTTGAGGCTCAAGATGGTGTTTCTGTTCAAGAATGGATGAGAAAGCAGGTATAGCACATGTCTTGATTGTGTAACCTTAGCAGTCCATTAATAGATTTAAGTAACTTAGCTATATCACCAGTCAAGGTCATGGAGTAGCGACTTAAAAATTGCCGAGAAAAGTCTTGTCTGTTTGTCAATGGAGCCTTGACCATCTTAGTGAATAGTGATACTGATGACTGTTCTGAAATGGGGTGATTTAGGAATAGACTTTCAAGTGACTTGATGATGATGACAACAGGTCCTTTTATCATTAGAATTCAAATGATTATCTCAGATGAATCTCTATATTACTCTGTCTTGATGCTATTTATAGTTATCAATTTGAAAACTTGAACTACGATATTTATATTTGTATGAAATAATGTACTGAAAGATCTTTTCATGACAACACTTGGAATGAATCAGTTGATGATTCATATGTAGAATTTATGCTCCTAATTTGTAGATGAGTGTGTGTCTGTTGCAATCCTTGTATTTATTCACTCATGCTGTCTCTCCTTCAAAAGAGAAAAAAAGTCAGTGCTCCATAGTCTGTTTCAAAGGACTCCAACACTTTATCATAGACAATATCATAGGAAAAAAAATGCTTTAATTCTTTCTGATATTCTTATTATAAAATAGTCAATAATAGAAAATTTTCTCTTTTGTTTATTTTTCCTCTTTTCTCTGTGCTACAATTTCTTCTTTTATTTTTGATCCAAAAGAAAAAAATCTTTTATTGAAAAAATGGAAGTACAGTACTAAAACTGGTATTGCTTTACTACTTTTTATAAAATTAATTTACTCCCCTTCTATACTTGATTTTGTAGATTACATACTCATGCTTATAGTCTTCCTGGAAACTCAAGTATATAAAGATTTTAACACAATAAGGAGAGAAATGAATAAGGAAGATTGGTTTTAAAAAAGGGAAGATAAAGAAGAAATAATTTCTTTTTTCTTCCCACATTCATATAAGGGGGATTGTCTGCATGCCTTTGTTAGCATAGATGATTCATTTACTATTATTGAAAGAAAAATCATTTACTGGAGACCAACAGGGATATAGATGAAGTTATTTGTCAGGTTTGCCTTGTATCACTGTATTGAGATACTGGTCATTTTGGTCCCGATTGATGTAAAGAAGGGGCTTCTGTGCTCCAAGAATGGGAGAATAAATAAATTTTGTATATTGTATTTTGGTTTATCTCTTAATTCAATGATGGCAGTTGTAGTAATTTACTTTACTGGGAAATATAGAAAGGATATCTGTATTTGTAGTTGTTAGATTGTATTGCTTGATATTTACTTAATGCTTTAAAATAGATTTCATTTACCTTTGGTTGATTTCACTGGGACAGATTGCAACCTTATCACGTCTGTGTTGCAAATAATTTGAGAATAACAAAATGTTTTCTCCTTATTATAGGGCATACCTGAACGCGTAACTAATGAGGTGTTCATAGCAATGTCAAAGGCACTAAACTTCATCAATCCTGATGAACTTTCAATGCAATGTATATTGATTGCTTTAAACCGATTTCTTCAGGTGCGATCATTTCCTTGGCTTAAACGCTATTCCACTAGCATTATTGTGCAATTGAAAAGGTCATTTCATTCCCATTATAATAGTTGAATGGAATCAGATTAGTAATAAACTCTAAGATGGCCTTTTATTTCACAAACGTGTTTTGTGGAACTTAGGATCAAGTTCTTTATATTTTTATCTTTTTCTTCAACTAATTCTTATATTATTAAATTCTTCAATAGGAGAAACATGGTTCTAAGATGGCCTTTTTGGATGGCAATCCCCCCGAAAGACTTTGTATGCCAATTGTTGATCATATTCAGTCCTTGGGTGGTGAAGTTTATCTCAATTCGCACATTCAAAAAATTGAGCTAAATGATGATGGCACAGTGAAGAGCTTCTTACTAAATAATGGGAAGGTGATGGAAGCAGATGCTTATGTGTTTGCAACTCCAGGTATTTTATTTTTCTTATTTTCCCTCTGTATTAATTAATTGCTTTTCTGGCATTCTTATTCTCCATTCCTTGACATTTTGAGGATTTCCTTTTCTTGAAAACAGTGGATATTCTGAAGCTGCTTCTGCCCGACAACTGGAAAGGGATTCCATATTTCCAGAGATTGGATAAATTAGTTGGAGTCCCAGTCATAAATGTTCACATATGGTAAGCAATGGCTTTTGATGTTGAAAACTATGTCCATGCATATGTTAGAGTCCAATTTTAAATTACATTATTACAGTCATCATTATTTCATTTTGCTGCCGATTATATAAATACTCAAATATTCACTGAAAAGTTTGGAATAGAAATCTACACAATTTGTCTTAAATTGTATTAATGACAATTGACAATTTATAATTAATATTCTTCTTCCAATTGAATGGCAATGGAAACTTTAAATATAGAGTTGTGATAAAATAATGTCACGTCACTAATTGATGCAGTAATATACTTAATTTTTTTTTTAATTTTCCTCTCATTTTATTTATATGTTTTTTCAAAATTCTGGATAACAATAACAAATTAATTTGTAACATTTGTCAATAATTATATTATTAGCTCCACTGTTGTGGTGACATACTATATATGCATCCTGTTTGCAGGTTTGACAGAAAACTGAAGAACACATATGATCACCTTCTCTTTAGCAGGTCTTCCTCACACTTTGAAACGCTTGTGATGTCTGGAAGGGATAGAAATGTTGTTCACTTAACGTCTCTTTTGGTTTTTGTGATACATAGATGCATATTATGAGTCAATGTTTGTGCTTCATAAGGTTCATATATTCTTATTATTCTCTTTTCGAGTTGGGAAATTAGGTAAGTATAACACAGAAAGGATTACTATGGGATAAGAGCATTTTTCATTATAATGTTGCAAAATAACAATCAGAAGCCAAACTGAAAAGCCTTTATTGTAATATGGAAATATTGTAGAAGATATTCTCTCCGTAGATGTTGACACTCTTAATAATGTGTCATTTATTTGCATGGAAAATTGATAGTGACCTATCTATTACTAACATGTGATAACAAGAGAGAGACACCACTTTATTGAGGTTTGTGACATTCCCTAATCTTGGAGTGGAGTATTGATTTCGTATTCAATTAGTGTGCTATGCTATAACTTACAACAGAAAAAAGTAATAAAAGGAATTAAAAACTTGTGAGCAAGGAGATCCTTTCTCCCATTGTTTGCTAAACTTGGTTGAGAGTTTGTTTAAGAATTTATTCAGGGTGTTTATGCAGTCTGTCATAGGGGGTTGATTGTGATTCTGTGTATATGGTAATGTTTCACCTGCAATTGCCAATTGGAAATGATTACATTTTGTTGATTGCTAAGCATAGAAGGAAATTTTTATTGTGATTGCAAGTGATACCATCTTGTTATTTACTAGAGAATTTTAATTTGTGTTGTGTATGTTGCATGTGTCTGAGAATTATAGGGATGAAGATCATTTTTGCAGTGGGAAATGAACTTTTTTTCTTCTTTGCTTTCTTGATGGCATTTGTGGATTATAAATAAAGCATTTTCATCACCTCACATCTTGTATATTTTATATTTTCTTTATGCAGAAGTCCCCTTCTGAGTGTATATGCTGACATGTCAGTAACTTGCAAGGTAAAAGCCACTTCTTACATGTCATTGATTTGCACTGATGTATTTCCTCAACCCATGCAAAAGTTGTGGCCTGCATGGTCTAGGCTAGCATATCCCTTTATATATTTGTATATAGGTAGAGACACCTAAATGAATTGGAGATAGTGCTTTCGGAATAAACAGTAAACAGTCTCTGCACAAATTATTTCCGTTTTCAGATATTATGTGATATTTTTTTGTTGTTTGAGACTGAATTTCTTCTGCATATGTTTGTCTGGTTATCATTAAATGTCGGAATGTTGTTTGGGTAACTCTGTTTCACTTTCTTCTGCAGGAATATTATAACCCAAACCAGTCTATGTTAGAGTTGGTTTTTGCGCCAGCCGAAGAATGGATTTCACGTAGTGACGAAGATATTATTCAAGCCACAATGTCTGAGCTTGCCAAACTCTTTCCTGATGAAATTTCCGCAGACCAAAGCAAAGCGAGGATTGTCAAGTACCATGTTGTTAAAACACCAAGGTTTGATTGATTGAATGGCCACAGAGGTGTATCATTTCTTTTAGCTTCTTTTGTAAACATGGGTTGGGAATGTCTTTTTTGTTCCTGAACTAATAATAGACATTTATTGCCATTACATTCAGTTGTGTTCTGAATCCTAATGGAACTGGCTACATTGTTTCAGGTCGGTTTACAAGACTGTTCCAAATTGTGAACCTTGTCGTCCCATACAAAGATCTCCTATAGAAGGTTTCTATTTAGCTGGAGATTACACAAAACAAAAATATTTAGCTTCAATGGAAGGCGCCGTTCTTTCTGGGAAGCTTTGTGCACAGGCTATTGTACAGGTAAAATCTGTCACAAAAATATCTATGTAACTCAGCAGCAAATCATTAGCAAGAAATGCAATTATCTATACATGTTTTCTTAGTGATTTTGTGATAGAAGCTTGTTCTTAATTATTAATTCAGTAGGGTGAATAACGCTATATTGTGTCGTGGTAATTCTATACTATAGTTCACAGCTTTTATCCGTTAATTTAAGGAGTCTTTTCATTTATTATTTTGTGGTTGAAACATTTTTATTGAGTTCCAATTTTATTCAAAACTTTTGCTGTCTCTAAATGGTATATATATATATATATATATCTCCAAACTCCAATGCCCCCCTCATGCAAAAAAGACCTTTGGTTATGAATATTATTTTTAATTAATATGGAAGAATTAGTGTAATGAGGAATGATCTTCTGCATTGGTTGATTTAAATGTTTTTCCTATCATTATGTATCACATTGCTGTCATTGAGGCTTGCTAAAAAATAATGCAGGATTCTGAGCTACTTGCTGCTCGGGGCCAGAAAAGAATGGCTAAAGCGAGTGTTGTTTAACAAAAACAAGAATTGAAAATGAATTCTGGTAGCAAGAGCATCATTTCTTTATCTGTGGTCATGAGACCGTCAACTATATTATTAGTTCATACGAAGAAAGAAAGGTTCAGCTTCTGAAATTCGGCTCACCGTCAACTAGGCAGCGATAATATGTGCAGTAAGCTATAGGGAATGAATGACATGTGTCAACTGGCCACACCTGAAAAGGTGAGCGCTTTGTTTGGTTATCCTCCCAAGTTACTGGATCCATGTTTGTATTGGAACGAATGGCATGTATCATTATTTTAAGTTGTATACCCAGTATTTTTTTATTTTATTTACGTACCGTGTATTCTACATTTGTCACAACATTTCGTTGAGGTTGAGTACCAAATTATTCCCAGAAGGGCATATATCTAAGCGAATCTACTTCGCATTTTTTCACTTGAGAATAAACTCTGCAATTTCTTTTTACACCCTTTTTTCTCTTCTTTTTTCGTACTAAGCCAAAAGATCGATGTGTAAAGCGTTAAGGATTAAATTATAAAATCATGTGACTTTTTTAAGCGGTCATGTGATTATTGAATAATTTCTAATCCTAATTATTAATGTATAGTTGTATGATTCATAATTATTCCTTTAATCTTTTTATGCCAACACTCATTTCACTTGACACATTTTGATCTTATTTTACTGTCTATCATATCTTGATGGTCATAGTCTAGTGTATCTTTTATTTTGTGGGGAAAGTCAAGTTAGAAAACAATAGAATAAGATAGTCTATCTATATAAAATAACATATAATAATAATATATTAATTTATATACTTATATAATATATAACAATATATTGTCTTATATATATTTATAAAAACTTTGACATATAATTAAAAAAATATTATTGATTAAAATTTAAAAATTAAATTTAATACTATTCAAATATTTTTTAAATTTGTAAGAATAATATTAAAGATAATAAATTTATAAATATTATATTGTAATAAAAAAATTATATCAATTATTCAAGATATTTTATGACATTTTTTTAACATTCATTACATATACATATGTTTCTTTGTCATTTTTTTTTCTACGATTTATTATAAAATATCTTATGTTAATTATGTAATTGATCTTTTAGTTAATTTTTATATAATTTTTACAATTTAGAAAATGAAATAATGTATAAAATTCAAAAAAAAAATTAAATATAATTGTTATATAATTTTATTATGTAAAAATGGAATGATATATAAACAGTTTCAAAAATATATTAGAAATTCATTTTTAAAAAACATTATACAACTTTGATAAAAAGATAATATTGTCCCGTAGACACTATATCATATCCCAATAATATCTGATCTACTTCAAATATAAGATAATATATATATATATATATATATATAATTTTATTTTATTTTCTAACAGATTATTCAATATGTATCCAATATTAAATAATATAAAAATTTATCATGCTTTTATCATATATTATTCTTCTTCAATTTTTATATTTCATCTTATTTTATCCTATTTTCATCACCAATAGAATCTTATGTGAGTTTACATTTTTGAAGTTTAACTTAATAGGTAGTTTAATTATGGTGAGCAGCAATGAAGGTGTTTTGGGTTGAAATATTTTGGCTGGCCCACTAGTAAGAGACGTGGCGGAAAAGCAACTGTCAACCTCAGTGGTAGGGTCCCAGCGCGTATCCTCCTATCCTATTCTATTTTTCTTCCTCTGAATTTCTTGTGCCCCAAGTAACTTTGAATTTCTTGTTCCCCAAGTAAACTCTGATTACGTGCCCCAATATTTAACATTCACGCACGCCTGCCCTTCCATTGCGCGTCTCGATCTGAATATGGCTGTGGAGGATGATGGATTGAAGACGCTCCAATACTTGTCGCTCATCTCCAAGGTCTGCACCGAGTTGGAGTTCCACTTCGGCACCGCCGACAAGTTCCTCGCCGAGTTCATCACCGAGTTAGGTCGAACCTCCCACAAGCTCGACGAATTCCACGCCAAACTGAAGGACAACGGTGCCGAGATGCCGGATCACCTTGTCCGAACGCTCTTCACTATTATTCACGCCATTCTTGTTCCCGACCCCAACAAAAAACACAAACACAGCGCCGACTTCAACGCTCTCGCCCTCGCACACGACAGAAACAATGGTTCCGGTGTATTGACTGTTTCGGAGCATCCAACTTATGATGAAGAGGAGGAGGACCTTGAGATTGAGATTGAGATTGAGTTGAATGAGGATGAACCTGCCTTCTTGCAAGGCCAAACCAAATACTCAACGGATACGTCTCCTGTTAAGATTTTTAAGAATCCAGAAGGCTCTCTGGGCCGCGCCGCCGCACTCCAGTCTGCACTGACAAAGGAGCGTAGGGAAGTGAAACGACAGCAACAACGCACAATGCTTGATTCAATTCCGAAGGATCTCAATCGCCCTTGGGAAGACCCTATGCCAGAGACAGGTGTTGGCCTATCCGCCTACGATACGCCGCAATGGAAGAAGGATGCCTATGGGAAAACCATTACCTTTGGGCAGAGGTCAAAGCTTTCTATTCAGGACCAGAGGCAGAGTTTGCCAATTTACAAGCTAAAAAAGGAGTTGATTCAGGCTGTGCATGACAATCAGGTGTTGGTAGTGATTGGAGAAACTGGTTCGGGGAAGACCACTCAGGTCACGCAGTATCTTGCTGAGGCGGGGTACACCACAAAGGGAAAAATTGGATGTACTCAACCCCGTAGGGTGGCTGCAATGTCGGTTGCAAAGAGGGTTGCAGAAGAGTTTGGTTGTCGCTTGGGAGAGGAAGTTGGTTATGCCATTCGGTTTGAGGATTGCACCGGACCGGATACTGTAATTAAGTACATGACAGATGGTATGCTTCTTAGGGAAATATTGGTTGATGAGAATCTGTCACGGTATTCCGTTATAATGCTTGATGAAGCCCACGAAAGAACTCTTCATACTGATGTTCTTTTTGGACTGCTGAAGCAGCTAGTGAAGCGTAGGCCTGAATTGAGATTGATTGTCACGTCTGCTACTCTGGATGCTGAGAAATTTTCAGGATATTTCTTTGACTGTAAAATCTTTACAATTCCTGGTAGAACTTTTCCCGTGGAGATACTTTATGCTAAACAGCCTAAAAGTGATTACTTGGATGCGGCTTTAATCACTGTTCTGCAGATCCACTTGACAGAACCTGAAGGAGACATTCTTCTCTTCTTGACTGGTCAAGAAGAGATTGATTTTGCTTGCCAATCTCTCCACGAGAGAATGAAGGGATTAGGTCACAATGTTCCAGAGCTCATCATCTTACCGGTTTATAGTGCCCTTCCTAGTGAAATGCAATCTAGGATATTTGAACCTGCTCCTCCTGGGAAAAGGAAAGTGGTTGTGGCTACGAACATTGCTGAGGCTTCTTTGACTATTGATGGGATATTTTATGTAATCGATCCTGGATTCGCTAAGCAAAATGTATATAACCCAAAGCAAGATCTTGATTCTTTGGTGATAACTCCAATTTCACAAGCATCAGCCAAACAAAGAGCGGGACGTGCAGGCCGTACTGGACCTGGGAAGTGTTATCGCCTCTATGCTGAGAGTGCATATAGGAATGAGATGTCTCCCACTACAATTCCAGAGATTCAAAGGATAAATCTCGGGATGACTACTCTTAATATGAAAGCTATGGGGATAAACGATCTACTGTCCTTTGATTTTATGGATTCACCATCACCCCAAGCATTTATTTCTGCCATGGAGCAGCTTTACAGTCTTGGAGCATTGGATGAAGAGGGTCTTTTAACCAAACTGGGGAGGAAAATGGCAGAATTTCCTTTGGATCCACCGTTGTCCAAGATGCTGCTCGCCAGTGTGGACCTTGGATGCAGTGATGAGATTTTGACCATAATTGCCATGATCCAAACCGGCAATATTTTTTACAGGCCTAGGGAAAAGCAAGCCCAAGCAGATCAGAAGAGGGCAAAGTTTTTCCAGCCGGAGGGTGACCATCTTACACTACTTGCTGTTTATGAGGCATGGAAAGCTGAGAATTGTTCTGGGCCCTGGTGTTTTGAGAACTTTGTTCAATCCCAATCATTGCGAAGAGCACAGGATGTCAGGAAACAGCTTCTCACCATCATGGATAAGTATGATATCTATGCATTGGATGTTGTAAGTGCTGGAAATAACTCCACCAAAGTCAGGAAGGCTATCACTGCAGGATTCTTTTTCCATGCTGCTAGAAAGGACCCCCAGGAAGGTTACAGAACCCTAGTTGAGAACCAGCCTGTATATATTCATCCAAGTTCAGCTTTGTTCCAGAGACAGCCAGACTGGGTCATCTACCATGAGCTTGTGATGACGACTAAGGCATATATGCGTGAAGTCACTGTCATAGACCCCAAATGGCTTGTTGAATTGGCTCCAAGATTCTTCAAAGTGGCAGATCCTACAAAGATGAGCAAGAGAAAGTGTCAAGAGCGTATTGAACCATGATAGACACCATGAGCAAAATTCGTGGCGTTTGAGTAAACGCCATGCATGATGTAATTCATCTACTTCCTCTTGATGCAATGTCTTAGATACTGTTATATGTTACATTTAGTTTTTAATGTGATTTTTCTCCTTATCCATAAAAAAGACTGTTGTCCTTAACTACATATATTTTCTGTTTACTGAGATAGATATATATATATATATGTGAAAACTGAGCTGAAGAAATCTAATGACCCTGGAGTGTGATGTTCTCGAAGATGTTTTGATGTACTTTTGGTATGAAAATGAAATACTCATGCTAAAAATTCACATAGGACTAAAGGCCTTGAGAAGTTAATTGTGTGTACTGTCACCGATAACCTGAGATTAGTATGGCTTATTTTCTGATAAAATACTCAAATTTAGGAGGAATGAACACTTATCAATTATGCAAGTTGCTGTATGACAAAGGTATAGAAGAATCTAGTTCTGTAGCGTGTGAGAGTGTGCTGAACCTTGTGGAAAGCTCTCTCATTTAGGAAAGCTCTCTTTCCTGATTAAATTTCTGCAGACCAAAGCAAAGCACAGATTGCCAAGCAAGTACCATGTTAAAATTTTGATTGAATATCCACAGCGGTGGATTACTTCTTTTAGCTTCTTCTGTAAACATAGATTGTGGAATGTATTTTTTGTTACTGAACTAATGGACATTTATGGGCATTATATTCAGTTGTGTTCTGAATCCTAATGGAACTGATTTCAGGTCGATTTACAAAACTATTCCACATTGTGAACCTTGTCCTCTCATACAAAGATCTCCTATAGAGGATTTCTATGTAGCTGAAGATTACACAAAAAAACGTGTTTAGCTTCAATGGAAACTGCTGTTCTTTCTGGGAAGCTTTGTGCACAGGCTATTGTACAGGTAGAATCTGTCACAAAAATATCTATGTAACTCGCAGCAAATCATTAGCAAGAAATGTGATTATCTATATATGCTTTCTCAGTGATTTTGTGAGAGAAACTTGTTCTTGATTATTAATTCAGTAGGATGAACAATGCTAGATAGTATCGTGGAAATCCTATACTAAAGTTCACAGCTTTTATTCCTTAATTTAAAGAGTCTTTTCATTTCTTATTTTGTGGTTAAGACATTTCAATTGAGTTACTATTATCCTCAAAACTTGTGCTGTCTCCAATGCCCCCTCATGCTAGACGGCTTTGGTTATGAACATTATTTGAAATTAATACGGAATAATTAGTGTTATGAGGAATGATCTTCTCCGTCGGTTGATTTGAATGTTTTTCCTATCATCATGTATCACGTTGCTGTCACTGAGGCTTGCTCAAAAATAATGCAGGATTCTGACCTACTTGCTGCTCGGGGCTAGAAAAGAATGGATAAGGCGAGTGTTATTATTGTGGTAGAGTACAGGAGCATCATTTCAACCTTGGCTATCTGTATCTGTGGTCAGGGGGCCGTCTGCTATATCAGTTCATACGAAGAAAGAAATGTTCAGCTTCTGAAATCCAGTTCATCGTCAATTAGGCAGCGATAATATGTGCAGTAAACTATTTGGAACGAACGACATGTGTCAATATTATGGTGTGGCCAACACCTGAAAAGTGAGCACTTTCTTTGGTTGTCCTCCTAATTACTGGATCCATGTTTGTATTGGAACGAATGGCATGTGTCATGATTTTAACTTGAATATCCAATTTTTTTATTTGCCTACCATGTACTCTACGTTTGTCACAACCTTTCATTGCGTAGCAAATCATTCCCAGAGGGCATATATCTAAGCTGATCAACTTCACATCACTACTATGTCTTCCGTTGAGAATTTGTTCTCTAATCTCTACTGGAGCAATTATTTGTTTTCAAGTCATTAGATCCAAGATGAATGTGAATAAAAGCTTATGTTTAATTTAACATCCTATTTTTACTTGTATTCACATCCCAAAATAAAAAACTCGCCATAGATGAAGAAAAAAATCTGTCAATAATTACTGACCATGTAACTTGTTTCTTTTCTCAACAATGAGCCTATTCCACTCCTTATATTACCCGATACTGCCCCAAAAGATTATTTTTAAGGAAAAGTATTGACCTTGTGGGTATGGGGCATATATATAACAATAAATTAGAGATACAAGTGTATTTCGAAAAAAATAGAATAATGTTATATGTATCTATTTCTGGACCAGCTGATGACCTAATGTTATAATTGTTTTTAATTATAACTATATATTTAATGTCTTGAAAACATAAAAGTATTAATATTTTTAATTAATAAATACGACCAATGTTTTTGGTTTTACCAATAAATAAGATTAATAAGACGACTTAGGAGGATATAATTTTTTTTAAAAAAAAAATACAAGTGTGCGTGTTTATGCCACGACCACAGGTTACTAGTTAGTGGGGAGCATAAAAGATTGGTGGTGCAAGAAAAGACACTTGGAACGTATCCATGTTCCATTAGAATCTATCTATCTATCTATCCCTTATATCCATCCAATGACCAATCCAATCCGAATGAGTGCCGTGGAGTGACAGACGTGAACTTTGTTGAGTTGAAGTTGAAACAATACAACAAACAAGAATGCCCATCTTCTCTGCAACTTTCGGCTCTTTCACTTCCATCTCCTTCCTCTCTGCTTCACAATCACAATCACACCTTTCTCCTTTCGTGAATTTTCCCCACAAGTTAACCGTGAAGACCCCTTGGCAATGGCAATGGCATCACTATCACACTGCTAAGGTCTTCTTCTCTGGCAATACTCAAATTGACCAAAATCCTGACGCTGGACTTCTTCAACGCCCTACTCCTCCAGACCCACAGGATGACGCTCGTCAGGCTCGGGTCCGTCTTTCTTATTCATACTACTCAACTTTTGTTGTCATCATTCATGCAATGCTCATTCTTAATCATATAACCAATTTATAATCACATGCGTAACATAGATATATCATATACAGTAATAATTATTCTTTGCATGTAAAAGTAATATAACATAAGAACTTACTGTGAAATAAAAAGTCCAATCAATTATTGTGTGGCATGTCCTATTTAAATGGTTAAGCTGTGACTTAGTTTTGCATTAATGGCAATTTCTATCACCGTATGTTGTGGTCTAATACTTGATTTCTGCAATGAAGTAGAGATCGTCAGATTGGAAGGCTGCAAAGGCATATAAAGATAGTGGACTCATTTATAATGGTAGGGTTGAAGGTTTTAATTCTGGAGGCCTGCTAGTTCGATTTTATTCTATTCTGGGGTTTCTCCCATTCCCACAATTGAGTCCGTTGCATGCTTGTAAAGGTATCCCATCTATATGTTCGTCCTCAATGTTACTTACATTCTTCTGTTTTCCATTTTCCTAAATGTAATGTATGAGTAGAAATGTTAAAAATTTGTTTTGAACTTTCTCAATAATTAGTTATCTCTCTCTCTGTATTTAAGTTGAAGAGCTTCCCCACCCTCTCCCTCCCACACACAAAAATAAAAATAAAAAAATAGAATATTATTGCTACTTTGGAAAGTGTAGTTTCACTTGTAGTTGTATGTAAATAAAATAGATTTCCTGTGATATCATAATTTCTTTCTGTCATACTAGTGTTGATAGTTTCTTACATTTTCCTTTTTACCTTTCAGCATCATCATGTTTGTCAAACACTAGCTAATGATCATATCTTACAGCCACTCTCGTTCATGGCTGCCCTCTTAGGATCCTTTGGTGGTACCCATAATCCATAATAGTATACAGATGAAAATTTTCTGGTTTCCTATGGCGTGTTACACCATTTGGTCATGTTTGTCTATCACAAGCATGCTATTTAATCATCTGTTTGGATATATTTTAGTTGCTATGTAGTCATAATAGCATGTGGAGTTGCAATTGCTGACTTATTGTAGCTTTGATTTTTTTGTGTAGAACCAGATAAATCTATTCAAGAAATTGCAAAAGGCTTACTCGGTTCAATTATATCGGTGAAGGTAACTAACTGTATCATTTAAATAATGAATACCATATGCTATCATTTTTTTCTGTGAATCCAACACTGGTTAGTACTGAAGCTGCTGCATAAAAGAACCATTATTCCCTGAATCTAGAAAACTAATGTAAATTCTTGCTGCCCAACAGCCATCTGACTTGAGCTATTTCAAGCACTATCTTATCCATCAGTTTAGTCCTAAGTTTTTTTACTCACATTCAGGGACCAATTTGAAATGTTTTCCAATATTTGGAGGACTACTTTGCATGATTTCTAATACTTGAGGGATTATTTATATAGCTTTTTTTTATTTTTTTTTATTTTAGGGACCATTTATGAGAGAGGGTAATATTTTAAGGATGAAATTGATGGTTTATTCAGTAACAAATTCTTAATTCTAATATCTCTTGTATTTGGAAGTATTTAGTGCTTCTTGCATCAGTTTGGTATCACATAATCCATTGCTCTACTCTTAAATAGGTTATAATGTTTTCAACATGCTTGCTGTGTTTAAATGAAAGGTTGTTTACAATTTATAAATAATTGCAGTTTCTTCTAATTTTAGGTGATTCTAGCAGACGAGGATAACAAGAAATTGATCTTTTCTGAAAAGGAAGCTGCCTGGTCCAAATTTTCAAAACAGGTCAATGTAGGGGACATTTTTGAAGCAAGAGTTGGTTATGTCGAGGACTATGGTGCTTTTGTTCATTTGCGCTTCCCTGACGGTAACTACTGTGCATAGTTCATATGTCTACAGCTTCCTTTTTTCACTTTATCATGGAAAAGTTACAAGTGACATCACAGAATGATGCAGGTCTTTATCGCCTTACTGGACTAATACACGTGTCAGAAGTGTCATGGGATCTAATTCATGATGTCAGAGATATCTTAAAAGCGGGTGATGAAGTGAGGGTCAAAGTTGTCGGTATTGATTGGTGAGATTCCCAATAGTTATGCTTTTTAAAGGAATTTTCTATTGATATTCTTGCTGGTTGACTAAATCCATGTTTTGATATCACTGGTTTAAGTGTAGTGAAGCTACATGTTTTGCTTTGTTGTGAACCCACTATTTTGAAAGATTAAGCCATTGGATGAATGCACATGTGGTTTTTATATCTAACGTGTTCCTTCATGCATGAGCTCCTTTGGGAACATGGAAGATGCAAAGAACACCCTGCCTTGTGTTAAAATTTAACTTTTCTTTAGAAGAATGAGGGCAACAAGGATTGAACTATGGACCATGTGGTTATATAGGCTTTTATACCATGTCATGAATTAACACTCTTAAAAACTTAGTGAAGCACATGAATGAATTTGAGATCTAACATGCTTGATTTTTTTTTTCCCTATTTTGCTACATTTTGTCTTGTGTGTTTATGGAAATCATTTTTTGACTTATCTAAGTTCTTGCAGGGGAAAATCAAGGATTAATCTATCAATTAAACAGCTAGAAGAAGATCCACTTCTAGAAACTCTGGACAAAGTAATACCTCAGGTTTGTATTGACATAAAATATACATACATATATATTTATGATTTGGGGACGTGTGTGAGGAAATTTTTTTACCAATAAATTTTATATTTCAGGATGGTTTAGCTGATTCTATGAGCGGTGGTGATAGTGGAGGTATTGAGCCTCTTCCAGGGCTTGAAACAATCCTTGAAGAGCTACTACAGGAAGATGGGTATGTTTCCATCACTATTTGAAAATTTTAACTATTTGAAATATTGGTAATCAGATTTACTTCCATCCCCTGCCCCACACGGTTTAAACATTTCTTTTGACAAAAGAATAAAATATCATTGAAAGAAAGGAGAGAAAGTACTTGTGGCTGTTAAGAATAAAAAAATCCTTCTATATGGACAAATGAAAACAAATGTCAAAGTGGCTAAAAAAAATCTACAAAGTTGCTTAAACTCTTAGAATCTCAGCAATTGAAATTCATCTAGAAACAATCATGAGCATAGCACGAAAAAGAGACCAATCTTGTCCCACAACAAGAGACGCTCTTGAAAATACACGCACTCTATCAAGCACAACTTTGACTTGAAATTTTCGAAGGGCAAAAGAGAGAACAAATGGATAGTATAGTCTTCTTGACTATAAAAATTTCTAGTCTATCAAGAGAAACGTAGGGGAGCGAAATCTTGAGGGTACAAACATTTAAAATAACATGCTTAGTAAATTATTGACTCTTTGATTTTGCGTGTGAAAAGAAAGAATAAAGAATCTGACTCTTCCTATTACTGCTTGAAGGTTTCTGCTCATGCTATATAAAGCGCTTTTTTTTTTTTTTTTTGGGAATCCTCACCCTATAAAGCTAAGAGAAGGTTGAACCTCAACTTAGGATATGCTTGAGACCGAGATTTTGAAGAGAAATGAAAGGAAAGGTGATATTTTCTTTTATAATAAATATTCTCTTATTTGATATTTTTTTTAAAAAATAAAATAATAATATAAATTTAATGCCATAATTTTTGTTATTACATAATTCTCTTAATTTAGAAATAAAGAATTTGCCTATCCCTTTTTCTCCAAAACCTTAGTCTAAGGCTGTGGAGAGTGAGCCACTGAGCTTTCTTTGCTGTGAACATGTTACATCAGAACTCTGAAGCACCCGTAAGTTGTTTAGTTTTATTGATAATTGATGCTCTTTGGTCGTTGGCGGAGCTTGAACAAAAATTTTGTGGGAGCCAAAATAATATTTGAATCAAAAACTTATTCATAAATTACTTGTTATTTCATAATTTCATTTAAATTCACTAAGTTTTCTCTAGTTTCTAAAAGAAAGAAAATAATTTTTTTTAAAATAAGTCGTTATGCAATAATATTCTACCAAGTTCTTCTTTCTAAACACCATTTCCCATCATACCAAAATCAGACAAAAAAAAAAGATTTAAAAGTAGGCTTGTAGTAAAGTACCAAAAAATAAAAATAACAATACATATGACATATTTGCGTAACAATGCCAAAATTTAGAGGGAAAAAAAAACAGGCACATAAATATGACGCTAGTTGCATCACATTGCTTTATACAAAAGACCTCTTGTGTGAGAAGATGAGACCCGAAATGGAAAAAAGAAAGAAAGGAATTGTTTATCTCTTGTGAGTCTCTCTTGGACTTTGTTGTATGAGTTTGAATCACTGATTTTTTTCGAAGAAAGAAATTGAATTGATGAACCTTCTCTTGTAAGTTTGTTAAAACTTTGGAGAAAGAAAAGTGTAACAGAAGTTTCACTCTTTAAGGATATAATTAGAAATATTGTTACACTTTTTACTAACATATAATAGATGTATTTAGTGAGAAAGTCTTTATATGTGAGAGGAAAAACACAAGTCACATGTCTTCTTTAAGTAGTCACATAACATTAAATTTTAACTATCAAAATATAATTGTGTCTCTCAAATTTACTTATCTCACTATTATATAAAAATAATTCTTTTAATATATATATATATATATATATATATATAATTTTAAAAAAGTTTGAGGGGCCATGGCTCCCCCCTTGTCACAAAGAAGCTCCGCCAGCCAATCCTAGTTACAGCTATTACTGATATGAAGTTTTAAAAAGGTTTTTGGGCAAGGGGAGAACCCTTGAGAAATTCCGCCTACACAACCATGATACACAATACAAATGCGTAAACCTACCATAAATTCACCACTTCCTAATTGTTCCTAAAAACCTTTCGGATCGAGAATCGTAAACGGAATAACGGATTATTACATTAAGAGGGGGTGGTAGCAAAACATTCTTTGGTACACTCATTCTATTTAGGGGTGTTTATGGGTATAGACATCCGTGAACTCAAACTAACTCAATTACTTTAATTTAGATTTTTTTAGATGTTTGGGTAAAGAACTCAATCCAACTTAACCTGTTCATGTATGGATTTGGTAATGAATTTTGATTTTTAAGCCTGTGAATCTAACCCATTGACATAAGCATTTTTTAAATTTATTATTTATATATATATTTTTAGTTTAAAAAAATTATGAATAATGAAATAAGTGAATAAAAAACCCAACCCATTTTTCTTCTGCATTACAGTGCTGACAGTGTAAGTGTGAGTATTCTCTCTTCTTCACTTTGACTCCATTTATGGTTTGATTTTTATTTTTTCTTTCGCTTGATTTTTTTTACTCATTAGAAATAGAAAAAAGAAATAGAGGAGGAGGGTCATTAAAACAGCACTTCAAGATTGAAGAAGCTCAACGAGTTCCAAATCATTATATTTTATTATTTTCTAGTTTGTGTAATTTTTCATGAAGTAATGTTTTAAAATTTGAATAAAAAATCAAAGAGTTTCAAATCATAATTAATTAGGATGATTTAATTAACGGTACAAATATGTTTTTATTTATCTAATGATTATGATTTTTTATTTTTAAAAAATATAATTTAGATTTTATAATTTTTTTTATAAATGTATATTTAATATGTTACTAAATAAGTACGGGTACTTATGAACCTAGCCCAAACCAACCCATTATTGATCAGTGTTAATTCAGTTTGAGTTTTATAAAAAAATTACAAAAAATCATCCTAACCCAACCCTAATTAATTTTGATTGGGTCGGGTATCAAATTTGGCTAAACTCAACCCAAATTGACATGTGAACACTCTTAATTCTAATACACACTATATTGTTGTTAAAATTTATTAAAAACTACAAAATTTAGTAAATATTTCTCTTACAAATAAACAGTTGCAACATGTCATTTGTCATTTTGTTCAGAAATGCTGATAATCACGTATTTTCTGCCAAAACTGTATTTTATATTCTCTAAATATTTTAATTAATATTTATTAAAAAAAATGATATTCATCCATGTATACTATCCGTGTTTTTGGTGCCCTGCATTTTGTTAATGCTTTTGAATGACAACACCAATTAGATGACTTTTGAATGAGTTACAGTGTATGTTAAGTATATATATGTGAGGTTGATGACTTTTCTATGGTATGACGACATTCTGTCACAGTATATTTGATGTAAGAATCAGCCGTCAAGGGTTTGAAAAACGAGTGGTCTCGCAAGACTTGCAGCTTTGGCTTTCTAATGTGAGTTTTGATTTAGAATTCTTCCTTGAATAATGGAAGAGTGACACAATCTTTTATTTACTGTGGTCATAGTTTTCATTTCTCCCAATTCTATCTTCGTCATCGCAGGCACCTCCCACAAACCAAAGGTTTACTCTCCTTGCTCGGGCTGGAAGACAGGTGAATTTCCTTTAATTAATGCTACTTATTACTTAACACGCATATCACATTGAATTTGAATCTCGATTGCCACCTCATATTTTAAATGATGTATGTGAGATTAAAGGAATTAATGTGCAAGTGCAAAGAACATTTTGCAATAGGCTTAACCCTATGGGCTCTTACCTATATTTATAACACTATTCAAAATGTCACATATCGAAGTTTTCTCCTGTGATGCAGGTGCAGGAGATACATCTGACCACATCCCTTGATCAGGAAGGCATCAAGAGGGCATTACAACGAGTATTGGAGCGTGTCCCCTGAATTTGAACGACTGAGAGCTCTTCCTTCCCAATAATTAGCGATTTTGTACAGTTATATCTCACACATTTCAGAGATGCAATTATGGAGGGTATTTATAGATCCGATCTCCTCATTCCTCAATGTATTCCCAACATGTTCCAAGATTTAACAAGTAAAAAAGTTATTGTAAAAACATCCACTCGATGACAATTTGCTTGATTTCACACATTTATATATGCAGCTACATTCATTATAGTAAACACGTACAGTAATACAGTATAATATTTTCACAGACGATAGAGAATCGGTCACAGGAAAACATATAAAATTAATGATACATAAACATTTTTATATATCAAACACTCTATCCACCCTTATCATACTTATATTTCTTTCTCCTCCCTCTTTCCATCTCTTTGAATAGAATTTCGTGTCCACAAAACTTTTCCCATAATACATATTTATATATAGTAGGAGATGAAAACATATTATATTATATAATAGGATGACATGTTCAAGAGACCATCGTGGCGGATGGTGGAGGCTTTAGCTCGACCTCCCTCAGACGAGTCTCAAGGCCCTTACCCCCTCCATTCGCCAGTGGATGAATTCCATGAGCTGGCCCTGTCATATATTCCCTTTTTTTTCTTTCTTCCTCATAGTCTATCCCCATACGCTCCGCGCAACCTACATGTGTAGCAAAAAACAAAGGAATGCTCTCATTATAAAACATGTCATTAATTTTCCAATAATATTCTAGCTAGTAACCATCAAAACATGCATGCATGGAGGCCTACACTATGAAAAACATAAAATATAAATATTGAAGCTGAACCAAATACATAGAAAGTATAAGAATATACATACTTTGGACGAGGTGATCACAGATCTGGCCCTCTCTAGTGAGAGCCATCATGAGCTGAGGTATCCCAAATGGGAGAGCGTGACCCTTGTCGACTTGCCAGAAATGGAAGACCTTGCCATAAGTCTTGCACACTGTCTCCATGTCTAGGCGCTGTATGGGACCAGGAACTTTTGGCATGATGAGGAGGCCACTCTTGACCTCGTACAAGTGAGAGTGCCAAAGAAGCTTCTCCTCGTCGGGCAGTGTCAAGTAAAGGTTTTCGGAGATGATGTACTCAACGCCAATAAGCCTCACTTTCTTTTCGGGGCCGTCATAGATAAGGCACTGCCTAATCTCCTCGTTCAGGTGCGCGCAATAGTGGTGTGCCTCCACTTGCCGGGTCGTGTCGTAAGAGTAAAAGTGAAACCTACATTACATAAATAACATACCACTTCATAAATTCATATAATCATATGTAGTTAACTAATGTTCAACTCAAACTCCTAGGTTTATATATATATATATATATATATATATATAATAAAAAAAAACGCATAAATTAATATGCTCACGCGCAAAGATGTTGGTGGATTTTGTTGATGGGAGCGAAGTTTTGGATAGCAGCTGTGGCGGTGTCACGGAGGGAGGTGGCGGTATTAGTTGGCTCACCATCTAGTACTTCTGGGTTGGTGTATTTGGTCGACATATTTGGGCTGAGAGAGCGAGCGATTTGGTTGAGATTGGATCTGTTCGATCTTTCAGTTATATAGTTATATAGATGCATTGATCAAAGCCTCATCGCATTCATATATGATGACTATGGCAGAGTGGTAACGTGATTTGTGAACGAACTCGTAGCAATAGTACTTTGACAACATTGCAGGCATGCAGCTTTACGCGTGGTTGAGGAACTAGACGTGGCAGGCTTCACAGATTGAGTGGCATCAGACGTGGCTCTTCTATACTATGTTTCTTCTTTGACTTTTGTGAGCATCTTTGGTTAGTTCAGAATCCAACCTTCATTAAAATAAAATTGAACAAGTTTTTTTTTTTTTATTATTATTATTATCAGTTAGATATGATCGTAAATTAAGATTTACTTCATTTTTTTTCTTGAAATTCAGATTGAAATGAAAAATCAAAGGTTGTTTTTGCAAACTCAATTTGCAAAATAAAGTTCATTAAACTTATGTTTGAAAACTTTAATTCAAACATTTACTATACTATGTTGTTATGAAAAAATATATATATTAAACTTTAATAAATTTTAATTATTTAATACACATTGAAAAAAAAATCATAATCTCATGTGCAAGGATTTGGTTCCTTTTTTTTTTTCAACCATAAAGTTAGGCAAGCAATGAAAGAGGGAAAGTGGGGAAAGAATCGACGGATTGCTCCATATGTGTTTAAATTAATTATTTTAAAGAAATTGTTATTTCCCAGCTTTTTCTTATTTGTTACTTTTATTTGGTGACTAGTGTGCACCAAATATTAGATGAGACCAAAGCTTATCTTATTCTTATTTTGCTCTCATATTCTATATCCTATTCTATTCTATCTTGACCATTAAATGGGTCATTAAATTAGATACTTAAATAAAAAAGAGAAAATAGGCTATGTACTGACAGTGTACAATAGTTTTACACTGTTATTCAATTACAACTCACCATTTATAGTAAGTTTGTTGACTTTTATAATAACTATCTTAAAAGTCATACCAACAATGATTTCTAATTGGTTGACAACGTAAAACTTTTTACACTGATAGTGCATGATCATTAAACTCAATAAAAAATAATAAACACATCAGGTGAATGAAAAATTTGGGAGATTTGGGAAATTTTCATGAGGTCATAGGTTCTAACCTTAGTGACACCATTGTACACCAAAAAAAAATTTGGGACAATGGGTTCAAATAAATAAAATTAGAGGGGGCAAAATATAACATTTAAAATATTTACATGTAATTTTTTCAAAGTGAGGAGGTACATTTGCACACCTTCATTACTATATAGGTCCGCCCATGGTGGTGATTGCATCATTTCATGGAAAATGATTATTATTTCGAGGATCAACATCTATAAAAGTTGATATACAATCGACATAGGAGGATTAAATCAATCAAATGATCGATCATCAACCAAGGCTACTAGATCTTATTATACCTTCAAAGCATTAGTCATGTATTATTTTATTTTCTTTAAATCATTTTATTATGCTCTTTAAGTGTTCGTTTGTTTCAGTAGAAAAGTAAGGGAAGGGTTCATGGTGGAAAGAAAACATATCGATATCTAATCTTCCTTTGTTTGGAGTGTTACAATCTAGAGAGGAATGATTACATTTTGATGGACCCTACCTAAAAAAATCAGTAGAAGAGAGAGGATTTAACAAAGTTAAAAACACAAATGCCCTCTTTATATCATATTTCTTCTTCTTTTTTTTATTGAGGACATTTATGTCATTTTATACACATTTTTTTTCTTTTCTTTTCACTTTTTTACACAATCAAACAACCTAAATAATCATCTCACTTTTTTTTTTCTCTTTCTTTCCTCAACTAACATATCCTAAATCTGTGTGTTACTCATTCCTTATTTTTTTTTTCAAATCACCAATCAGTTGAGATGTAAGTTATCGGGAATTGCAATCCTTCCCTAAGGGTTTGTTTGGTTGGGGTGAATTTGTGGAGAGGAGAAGAGAAAAGAAGAGAAGAAAGTAGAATATAGCAATTTTCCTTTGTTTGTTTCAGTGGAAATGGAGGGTTTTCGCACAAGAAAAAGTGGGCCCCACACCTTTAAATTTCTTCGCTAAAATGAAAAGATTATCAAAGAAATCGTACAACTCGACACTTTGATGTGCTGTTCTACAAAGCAGAAAATCGGTTTGGCTGAATTCCAAATCGATTTTGCTGCTTCCTCCCCTATACCAGCGCCCCGACCCCCCCTCCAGGTCAATAATAATAATAATATAAATAAATAACCAATATATTAATAATAATTTTTTTGTTAATAATAATAAAAAATAATATATTAATAATAATTTTTTTGTTAATAATAATAAAAATAATATTAATAATAAAAAATATTATTATTAATAATAAAAATGAATAATAATAATAATAATAATAATAGTTAAAATAAAAATAACCTTAAAAAATTATTTTTTCTTTCATTTCTCTTATATTTCTCTTCAACTAAACAACCTTAATTTTCACTCTATTTCTCACTTATTTCTCTTCTTTTCTCTTCTCTTCTTTTTCTTCTATTTCTTTCCTTTCTACCAAACACACCCTAATAGTTCATCTCTTTGGTAGACCTTCATTATTTCGGCACCCTTTTGTATTTTAGACATTCTGTAGCTTTATAAAATTATTATTTCGGAGATGTACTAGATACTTTATCATTGAAATGACCTATATATTATGCCTTTGGGTTGGTTTGAAGGATTGTGGATAAATTTTAATAGGTGACTCCTTTTTTTTTTTTTTTAATATTGAAATTACGAAGGAAAATTTGACATAATTTAAATAGATTTGAAGTATAACTTGTTAAAAATTTTGATTTTACTAAAATATTTCTATTTATTTTTTTAATGGAAGTGAATGCGTATTGTTCTTCACACTTTTTACATAGATGTATCACATAATCTCTTTCTTTCTTTTTTTAATTTGATATTGTGTTTCAAACAAACTTGGTATAGAGTAAACAAATGCAATTTATAACTATTTGTATTATCATTATTTTTTACTAATTATCTACCTTACTAATTAATTTAAAGAAAGAAATATAAAATTTAGTTAAATATTGTTTTTAAATTATTATGATAAACTATTGATAAAGTTTTTAAACTTTAGTTAATGTGTTAATACCAAATTAAAATTATTTATTTATATATAATATTTTTTTATCAGAATGCCTAATAAAAATATCTGTGATATATATGTGTGTGTTACTTTAATTAATGTTTTAATAAAAAAATAAAATTATTTATGTGTATAATTTTTTTTTTCAGAAAACCAAAGCCTAATAAAAATATGTGACATATACGTGTGTGGATAAAGTTATTTTTTTGAACTTATAAGTTACTTTTAACTAAAGTTAAAAATAAGAGATTAAAAAAAAGGTAAAATTTGTTTGTTAGTTTTAATTGTTTTTAGTTTAAAAACTTCTTCTAAGCTAAAAGTTACTTGGTAAAAAATTTCAAAAGTTTTAGTTTTATTTAAAATTAATTATCTTGTCCAATGAAAAAGTATATTTATAAAATAAAAATATTGTGTAAAATCAATTTAATCTATATAAAATTATTTTAATGATAATAAAAATAAATAAAATATTAAAATATACATATTTAAAACTTTTAATTTGTTAAAAATGCCAATAGTTACTTTAATTGATAAAATTTTATTTTAATGATTATTTGCAAATAATATATATAATATTAATCAAAGAAATTCAAATATTAGTTACAAATGATAAAATGTTTAAGTTATTTAATATTATTGTTCAATAGTATTTTTAAGAAAATAAAATAATTTATTTAAAAAATCAATAATATCAAATTATATTAATAAGCTCAATCCCACGTCAACTCCTCACCTGGCCATTATATGGTTTAAAATTATTTTAATAAGCTCAACTATATGGGATAGAACGAAGTTTTTTTAGTTAAAAAAAAAGAAGCTAACACCCAATTAAATTGTAGATATCAAAAAACTTTTTTTTTCTAAAAATAATGGCAGAAGGCACAATAGTAATCAAATGGTGCCGACAAGGTTCAAGGTTTTTGGTTTAATTGCACAATGAAGCCTTTGCATTCAAAAGTGAAAAATGAAGACGATGAAAACAAAAATGTAGAGGCACCTTAAAAGCTCGGTGCTAGGGTTTGAACAGTGGTCTTGTTAAAAAAAGCTCTGTGAAAGCTGAATATAAGTTATACCTATTAACTTTTGTAAAATCTACTTTTTTTTGTTAATTTGTACTTATTAGCTTTTATTATAAAGTGTTTGACCCAACTTTTACTTATAAGTAGAAGTTACGCTAAAAATAAGTTGGGCCAAACATACCCTAAGAATAACTTTTGGTAAAATCATTTCATTTAATAACTTTTGTATATATCAAATTTTAATAATCTAGTTGTTTAATAATTAAAAGTTTTCATTCAGTAAATTAAATTTATAAAATTTTAAAATTATGTGATACTTCATTAAATAAATTAAATTTAACAAATAATATATTTTTTAAAATATAAATAAATGTCGACTATGAGATTACATACTTATAAATATCTGATTTATCTAAAATTTAATGTACATGATTATTAAGATAATATTAAAATATTTAACAATTAGATTAATAAAATATAGAGACTTATGGATGGAAAAAAAATCATGGATAAAAACTGTTACAAATTGAATTTGAATTGTTTAATTGGTACTTGTAGGTAAAATAAATAAGTTTTTTTTCTCTATCGGTTGATTAATGGTGCAGGAACGAGTAACAAAATATTTGTATTTGCAGGTACACGCATTTTGAAATTACTCAAATCTCTCTAATTATATCTAAGGTAAGTTGCCCTAAGTGTTGTTGTTGAAGTAGTTAAAATTAATAATTAACCTACAAATTAAAAATTATTTCAAAAATCAAAAGCATCAATAAATTTATTTTTAATATATATAAATATATATTTTAAAATTATTTATTATTATTATTATTTTAATTTTACATTTTAACAAATATCTATAAATGTATGTGAATACATGTAGATACTTATACAATTTGTATATATCCCCTTAAGCCTTTGTTTGGTACGTGGGAGAGAAGAGGAAAGGAGGAGAATTTTTAAAATTTTTAAAAGCTTCCATTGTTTGGTACAATAGAAATAACATGGAAATTGTTAAATTTTTTGGTGAGTCCTATTACTTATTTTTACTTTATTTCTCACCTATGTTCATTCACCTATCTCTCTCTCTCAGGGCCTGTTTGGGTAAACTTCTTTATAAGCACTTATAGAAAAAGAAAATAAAAAGAAAAAAATGAAATAAACTTTTTCATAAGCTAAAATTAGCTTATGCATAAGTTAAAAATTAACTTATGCATAGTTAAAAATAAGCTTTTGGAGAAGTTCATATGAGAGAACTTCTACAAATAAGCTTATACATAAGTTAATTTTAGCGTTTAGAGAAGCTTATTTCATTTTTTCTTCTTATTTTTTTTTTCCAATAAGTACTTATGAAGAAATTTATCCAAATAGACCCCTATTTTTCATCTATTTCTCCTAAACCAAATAACCTAAAATTTCAAATTATTTCCTATCTATTTCTTACCTTTTAACTTATTTTTTACCTATTTATTTCTCTCCTTTCTACCGAACAAACCATAAGAGATATCTATACATATATGACACAAAATTTCATACGGCATGTGATAAAAGATTACTACCTATATACCGACCTATCTCTGTAACACCATTTAATTTCTTTTAGAATAAACGATTAAATTAGTCTCCCAAATATTACTCTCTCTTTTGTAGTTCCTAAAATAATACGTAACCAATTTTTTTTTCAAAAATAATAAAATTATGTAAAGAATCTCTCAAATATTAAATATTCATCAACTTAATCTTTAAGTTGGTATATTTTATTAACACTTAGAATTCAGTTTAATAAATTTTTCAATATTTAGATAACAAGATAACAAGTTAATACTTAAGAGATTATTTATATAATTTTCTTATTTTTTGGACCATTTATAATTAGAAATAATATTTTAGGGATGAAATTGGGGTTTTTTTTTTAAAGTAAAAGTACATGGATCAACCCTATTTGTAAAAGTTCAAACTTCAAAGTATGACTCGTTTTTGCTGACCATGTCACTAAAACAAATACAAGGCTGACACGTAATTTAATGTTACTTTTTTATCTGTTGTTTTTAAATAAAGTTTTTGTTTTTATTTATCTATAGTTTTAAATTTTAAGATAGTACATTAGTACTAATTATTATTTTTAATTATATTCTTATAAGAAAAAGAATAATAATAATATATAAAACATAAAAATACTAAATAAAAATAACAAACATACTTAATTTTTTAATTTATGTATTATAACTTTAAATGACGGACAAAAAACGAAAAAAGTTCATTGAAACAATTTCAAGGTAAATTACTTTAATTAACTTCGCTAGTTTGCTTTTCTTACCTTTATTTATGCCAACCAACTTATTAAAGACGAGAAGAAAATATCAATCAAGTAACCAAAATAAGCAGGTAATTTCAGTCAGGTCAGCATAAGCACAATCTTCTTTAATGAGAGAATATTTATTTTTATTTTTTTTCCCAAAAAGAGAGTTTCATCCCCATGAAGAATAAAAGGAGATCTTCATATTATAAATTTACAATGAAGGTGTCATATTAAGCGACATAAGTAGATTAATTAATTATTAAATTTCTTTAGAATAAGTTGTTATCTCTTGAAGAGAACACACTCGTGGTGAGAAACCAATCTAATGAGTAATAGTAACCACATAAAACATTTTCTATGAACTGTATCAAGCTAGAAACAAATGTAACTAGGTAAATCAAGTTTGTTTTTAGTGTTTGATTATGAAGTGTTGGAGCGATTCCTCAACAATTTGTGATGTCAATTCCCTTTTCCGTCATTCACTGCTTGACGTTGCCCTCTTCTCTATATCCTCGGGCACGCACGGCACAGGTAGTTGGCAGATGAGAAGAGTCGTGGGTAATTAAAGACTGAAGACTAATGACTCGATTAAAGTTGACTACACTTTTTTTTGTTTTTGTTTGATTCTGTTCTCTGACGCTGACATTCAAATTACTTGTTTCTTTTAAGGTTTTATTTTTTAATTAAAATCTTGAGTAGTGGCATATTTCTACTTATTCTTTTAAGAATTTAATGGTTATGCACTGTTAATGTAAAAAAATTTACATTGTCAACCAATTGAAATTTACTGTTAGTATGACTTTTAAGATTATTATGATAAAAGTCAACAAATTTATCATACATAATGATTTGTAATTGAATAACAGTGTCAAACTGTTTTACATTGTTAGTGTATGACATTTTTTCTCTTCTTGTAAAATAGTGTTTTCATAATATACATTTTAAAAATATTTTAATAAATAAAAATTATAATTTAATGACATATTATCTTTGTTCTATTTTTATTGATATTTAATGTTAATACACATAGATTAAAGAATATTTAATGAATGTAAAATAATGATGTATTTAGACTAAAATATTTTTATTTAATATCTCATTATTTGTGATAAATTA
This sequence comes from Spatholobus suberectus, assembly GCA_004329165.1. Lineage (NCBI taxonomy): Eukaryota > Viridiplantae > Streptophyta > Magnoliopsida > Fabales > Fabaceae > Spatholobus > Spatholobus suberectus. The sequence continues at coordinate 55,757,674 of CM014737.1, read as the reverse complement.
CTACTATAATAATTATTAAATAGGAGTATAAATAAAATTAATTAATAATATTTTCAATTTGTAAAACATTGAGAAAAAAGAAAAAGAAAATAAAATGTCATTAGATATCCAAAAAATGTAGTACATCTTATTAAAAAAAATAGCTGTGAATATCTAGGCAAATTTCTTTCAAAAAGTTGTTATATCTACAAGAGTTTAATTAGAGATTGCCATTTAATCATATATATATATATATATATATATATATATATATATATATAAGTTTACTAATTTTATAATACTTCTTTTAAAAATTATAATTAAAAATATAATTAATTAATGAGAAAATAAATTATTCACTGACAATGTGAAACTGTTGTATATTGTTATCTAATCACAAGATTAATTTATTAATTTTTATAATAATTATCTTAAAAATTATACTAATAGTGATTTTTAATTAGTTGATAAATAAAACTTTTTATACACAGTGCATACCTACGAAACTCTCAATTAATAATACAAAAATGTTTCCATTGACCTAACATGAATTTTATTTTTAAAGATTAATCATACAATAATAAATATATCACCCAAAATAGCACGCTTCTTTCTCTTTACGGTTGTGGCGGGTACACCCGTCTTATTAAGTTCAAACCTTATTTACGCTACCTTGTACTTACACCCTGTCTTCTCCTTCCTCGAAGCTTCCTTGGGTCGGATTTGCATACCAAAATTCGGATGAGCACACACTTTTCTTGTCTCTTCTTTTATTAATTATCTAATGTTAATCTTCTGAACAAGGACGTATGTAACTTTCAATTTTTTTCTATTCCTACCCTTTTCTTTGTCTTTTTCAGTTTGGTTCTATTAATTTAATGAAAGAAAATGCAAGTAGAGCAGCGTCAAACGGAGACAAAGCAGACTGGTTCATAGTCAAACCGCCTCTACGATAGCAGTCACGACCCATTAATTAATTAAGGGTCAAAGGTACTGGTGGCCAAGGCTGATGACGTAGTGATCATCGTCATCATTATTATTATTATTGTAGGAGTATCAATATCATCGTAAGAATTAAGCAGCGTTAATTTGTTGTGGTTGGTGGTGATGGAGGAGGGTGTGTTGCCGAATCCCATAGAGTGTCTGGGTAAAGGGTTTGATCTGACAAGTGATTTTCGATTGAAATTTGCAAAGGGAAAGGGAGGTAGGAGGTTGGTTGTGCTTGACGAAGTGAACAAGAGGGACATTACGGTTCCTGGGGGAGCTACCATTCCAAATGTTTCCGAGGATATTCGCTGTGACAAGGGGGATCGACTCCGCTTCAAGTCTGATGTCCTTCAATTCAACCAGGTTCGCTTGTCTTCTATCTTCTTTCTCTTATGTCTGTTCCAACGGGCCCTTCTTATGTAATTGTTGTTTTTAACATTTCAAATATGAAATTGCTGTACGTGGATAATTGGTTTCTGAATCGTCGTGGCAATAATGTTGATGAAACTTGGCTTAGTATTATCTATGCTAGTGATTTTGAAAATATCCATAATGTTGTTAATGAAAATATATGTATCAACATGAAAATGTTTCTGGGGACGATGGTGAGCCAATGAAACCGTCTAAACTGCCCATCGTTTGATGTGTTGTTGAACTTGTCCAACTCTCTTTGAAAGGAAAACAAAAAAAACTAAAATTTAAGTAAATTGCATTCACTCATCTTTTAAAAATTTGGTTACTCTAAAATTAAAAAGAATTTAATTTATATATATGTCGGCAATTTTTTTTTTTTTTAACCAACATCTAATAAAAATTTATCCTATCACCATGTCATCCTATTTGTTAATATGATGTGGTAGCATGATAAATTTCTATTGAATGTTTGTGTAAAAAAATTTATGCTAATAGTGTATATAAACTAAACTCAATTAAAAATATATTCTAAAAGAAAAAATGTGAAGTTACAACCGTTAATTAAAAAAAAAAAAAAAGACCTGAAGTTATAATTAAATACGGACATATGTATACAAAATATGTAGTTAAAGTCTATGCCTTTGTTTTTCAATCAATGATTACAAATTTATATCTTTTTCTTTTGAAATATATTCCTCACATGAGAGAAGTCAGTTAAAAAATATTTAAATTGCACTGTACTATCCTTTATTCTAAATATTTCACTATTATTTTTTTTTGAGAGATTAATATGTATTACATTTTAATTCATTTAACATAAATAAATCTCTTAAAGGTAGTTTTTCTGTCTTTACGATTGGATGTTAATTTTGAAATCTTACTATAGACTTTGAGACATTATAAAATGAAATGAATTTTTTTTGGCGAAGCCCCAAAGCTAATAATATAAATGAGAAAATCAATAGTATGGAGCTCAAAAAGAGGAAAAATCTTATTAGGAGACAGTTTATAGTTGTTTACCACTGCTAAAAACTTTGTTTATGTGTTAAAATGAAGTAAATTGCAAAATAGAGAAATGTGATTTTTCAAAATAAAAGAAAAAATAGTGAAAAGTGGAATTTAGCCTTTTAAAAATTTTATTATTAAAGTGGATTAGCTATAACTTAAAAACAATTTTCAGCAAATAAATAAATAAAATCCCCCCTCATTAATAGCTAGTATAACGCATGCAACCAATGCAATGAGATAAATAGAAGCAAGTTTGTGAGAATGATTTTTTGTAGCACCGGTATCGTAAGAATGATTTGGCTCCTATTTATAATAATAAAAATTATTTCTTTCTTTTTACTTATTCCACATAGGACTAACGTATAATTAGAAGTTTTAATTCTTTTCTTTTCCCTTGTATGTGGAACTATCATATATTAGAAAAAACTTGCTAGTTTAGTACTTTGAATTTGAAAAATATAACTTTGAAATAAGATCTATGCATAACTTGATTCACTTTAAGCATTGTTACATTACTGATGATGACTCTTTTTATACTTGCAGATGTCTGAGTTGCTTAATCAAAAATCAGCTATACAAGGAAAAATTCCTTCTGGCTATTTTAACGCTCTTTTTGATTTGAGTGGTGATTGGTTTCGTGATGCTCATGACATCAAATATCTTGCTTTTGATGGTTATTTCATTTCACTGTACTATTTGCATCTTACTGCTTCGCACCTGATACTGCAAGAGGAAGTTAAGAAGTCTGTTCCAGCTCAATGGGATCCTGCTTCATTATCCAGGTAAGCACAAAGCCACAACAACCATTCACAATAGAAAGATAAAAAAAAAAAATCTATGTATCTGGTGTAAAAGTAACTTAAGTTCAATTCTTGCTCGTAATCCTTATGTTATAAGTCATATATAAGTATTATTATTACTTATATAAGTTTAATTTGTACCAAAGAAGAAAAAAACTTAACAAATTCATTGTTGGTTTTTAATCTCTGATTTTTCGGTAATGAAGAACCAAATATTGATGAAAGATTGCAATATCTCCCTTACCTTCAGGCTTCAGTATAAAGCTCAAATTATCTTTTAGACAGTGTCCTTGCTAGCATACAGTTGATATAAACTTGTGTGTTCACGCTAAAATGTTTTAAAAGTGAAAGTGAAACTGTATGGTAGAGTTACTGATATTGACACCATTTGGGATATGAATCTTGCGGGATTTGGATTATTAAGAATGTTACTGATCAGTTTTGTTAGGCAGGTTCATTCAGACATACGGTACACACATAATAATAGGTATGGCTGTTGGAGGTCAGGATGTAATCTGTGTCAAACAAAAGCATTGTTCAAAGGTTCCACCTGGTGATCTAAGAAGACATTTAGAGGATGTAGGAGATTTTTTGTTTTCAGATTTAAGAAGCCCTTCTCAGCTACAAAGGAACACCACAGAAGGCAAACAAAAAGTAATGAAACATAGCCCTTTATCTTCCACAATTTTTACATATTTGTTACTTATCTGTTTATGCAATCTCTATTCATGTAGGTTCCTGAAGTCTTTAATCGTGTGATGCAATCAAGCACAACGCAGTTCACCAGTATTTCAGAAACATCAAGCAAGGATGTAAGTCACAAAAAGAGAAATACTTGCCATTTGAAAATTGAAATAAAATTTCTAGGCTGTTAATATCTTACTTTTATATTGGAACAGGGCCTCACTATCATTTGTTCGAAAAGAGGAGGAGATGTGTTCAAGCACAGTCACTCAAATTGGCTCCAGACAGTGGCTTCTAATCCTGAAGCAATTCTCTTCAAGTTTGTACCTATTTCCTCACTTCTGACAGGGATTCCTGGAAGTGGCTATCTTAGTCATGCAATCAATTTGTATTTACGCTGTACGTTCTTCTTCTCTGATCGACCGATAATACTCTAATCTACTACTATCATCCATATCCATTTTATACTGTTTCAATGATTAACCATGACGTAGATAACCTCTAAAATAATAAAACTACTATGATTTGGGCTCACATTATCCTTGTCACCCTTCACAAAAATACATTAGTTTCAAAGTCATCATTTCTTGCACATTGTCATTTACAATTTTTTGACCTTTGAGGAACACAACACTTTATTGATTCACTTGTTCTTTACAGATAAGCCCCCTCCCGAAGATTTACAATGCTTCTTGGAGTTTCAAATTCCAAGGCAATGGGCACCCATGTTTTACGAGCTACCTCTGAGGCATCAAAGGAAAAAGACTTCTTCCCCCTCCCTGCAATTTGGTTTCTTGTGTCCCAAGCTACATGTCAGCTCTGCACAGGTACTGTTGGCCAAACCCGTATAATTGACATTAATTATGTGTGTGTTGATTGTTAATATATCATGACATTTTAGTTTATGCAAAACAATAATATCAGGTAGTAAGTGAACAAAAACCTGTGGTAGGCCTCCGCTTGTACTTGGAAGGCAGAAAATGTGATAGACTTGCAATACATGTACACCATCTTTCAAGCCTCCCAAACACAATGATCCACTCTTCAGGCACATCTTTGTGGCGAGGATCTGATGATACTGAATCCAGTGACAACTTTTTGGAACCAATAAGGTGGAAGGGATTTGCAAACGTGTGCACCGCAGTGGTTAAGCATGACCCTAGCTGGTTGCATGAATCAAGTGGTGTTTACATTGTAACCGGTGCACAACTCGTTAGCAAAGGGAGTTGGCCAAAGAATGTGCTTCACTTGCGCCTCCTCTACACCCACATACCCAATTGCAGTATCAGGAAGTCAGATTGGGCTGGTGCACCAGAGGCTTCAAGAAAATCATCTTTCCTCACAAATCTGAGCACAACATTTTCATTCACACAGCAAACTGTCGCAGCTCCTCAGAAGCAGGCTCCAGCTGTACTTGACTCTGGTGTTTATCCAGATGGTCCACCTGTGCCTGTTCGTTCTGGCAAACTGCTTAAGTATGTGGATACAAGCGAGGTTGTGCGGGGCCCGCATGATGCTCCTGGCCATTGGTTGGTAACAGCTGCTAAGCTTGTCACAGAGGGTGGTAAGATTGGATTACAGGTCAAGTTTGCATTGTTAGACTACTAGTTATTCCAAGTTACTTCTCTTTTCTGTATACGTAAGAGTAGAGAAATAATGGTGGATGTCATTTGTTGCTTAATTTATTTTTTTTTGTGTGTGTGAAAATACAGATCACATGTACATATGCTTTCTGATGACTTTGTACAGTACAGTATACAAAAATGAGTGGGGGTTAACTTCAGCCAATAGAAAATTAAATTGTGGCTATCCTGCATTGGTTTGGGGTTGGGTTTTAATTTACATTTTAGTCAATATTCTAATCTTCTATTCAATAAGACAACCAATATTATGAAAAAGTCGAAAAGAAAAAAAAACTGGAACCCCAAGTTGTCCAATTCGTTGCAAATCAATCCGGGTATAGCATGGCCCAATATAAAAGTGGGCAATTTATTGCAACAGGACCCTAACAAGCTAGATGGCATGGCCCCAACATAAATGCTGGCTTTCTCCCTTTAGGTGGGAAAAACCAAACAGAAAGTGCACGAATATACGGGAAAAAACTTTCAATTTTTTTGGTCAACTTGGAAATATTTGCATGCGCAGCAGAACAACGAACCCATAATTGAATTTACTCATTTAGAGTTGGGTTGCGCCATGCAATGCTTGTCAAACCAATTTCCTATGACCATTGGTTTGTAACGTTTGTTAGTCAAACACAAACTCAAACTCGATCTTTGCTTCCAGAAAATTCTTGCATTTAGCCATTATTTTAAGGAAATAAAATGGAAATAGATGATGTGGAGGAAAGAAGGAAATAATAACCTTGTCAATCACAAGCTTACCTGAAATATTAATGGGCCCGAATTCTTGCTCCCAAAAGAAAAATAGAAGAGGAAAAGTGAAAGAAAGGAATGAGATGACCAACCTTATGTTTGCTTGGATTATTCTCACCGCAAATCCGCGTTAGGATAAAGAAATTATATAGTAGCTTTTGATAAAAATGCATAGGGAAGTGTGCTTTTGCACAATTGAAAAAATAAAATAAATGTTCCCAATGTTGATTACTATCCAACTGCCATTCCTGCATGGCTTGTTTCTGATTCTTGCAATCATTAATCTTAGTAATTATGCAACTTTACTTGGAAAGAAAGTAAGGGTAAAGGATGTCCCTTACTCGCCCTGGGTCAAATTATTCGATGCCCGACAAGAGATTATGATGGGCATGACAAAAAAGTTGCCACGGAACACCGATACTCTTTTATTAGACTTGGTCACGGAATTCCACATGGTCGTCAACCTTCATAATTCTATTAAACCATTGCTATTATTATTTCATTCTAGCTTTTGTTGAGAATGTTTGTTGTATACCATCATGACAAAGTTGTTATCTACCAAAAACAGTGAAACAAGTGAAAACGGCAACATAAGATGGCTGTTTGCACCGTGCAAGATAGGAAAAAGGGACACGCCGAACTGCCGAAGGCATCGAGAACTACAGGGCATGTGCATAATGAATGCATACAGGGTGGCAAGTATATTATAATTTGGAAAAGGCTCCGCTAAATAAGATTGTTTTAACATAAGCAGCAAAAATGTTAGTAGAATAAGATTATATGCATTTTAAATTAAGTTAAAAGGTGAATACATTCTTACTTTTTTAAGGAAATAAAAAGATGTGGCTACTTTGCTAACGAAGTTCAATGTACATTCTCTTGGACTAGAGATTTTTGTCTGGTATTGCCACTTAGAAAAGGATATATTGGCCCACTTACATAATTTTATTTTACTTACTCTGGATGAAGTACTTATTTCTGAATTTAAGTGATGTCCCCTTTTTTGGAACTCAAGTTTATTAATAGTGTTCATAATTTGTCAAGAAAGACGATATAACTAGTATTACACTTATGGGTAATAATGGTCGAACTATACATTAGACTGTAATTAACATAAATTGAATGGAATCGTGTTGCATACAACCAGAACAACCTGTAACTTATTGTTGGAGTTCTTTTGGGTCGAGTTTGATTTTCAAGATTAGAGAATGTACCAAAATTGACTCATATTGCCATCTCATTTCAGACAATAATTTTATAAGTTTTGAAACATTTAATGAATACTTGGGAAGTCATTATTTCGGAGAAAAACGTATTTTTTTGAAAGAGCTTTTAAAAGAAATTAATAAAAATAAGCGATTTTTTTAATGAACTAAATCAAACAAGAACTTAGATGATTTGATATATTGTTTTCGCAAAGCATGATACTCAGGAATTTACTCAGCAAAGTAATGGCAACATAAGTAGTGCATCTTGGAGTTGTAAAACTACTAGGAAATGGTTTCTGGTGCCCCTTTCTGACCAAGGTCCCTCAACCCATGTGCGCAATCATAGCTAGCATTCTGAAATTCGTTTTAACTCACACAATCATGCTCTTAACCACCATGATTATTGATTCAAAAAGAGTTGGCACCGATTTGATTGAACACTAACAGAAGTGTGTGAGATTGGGAAATGAGAAGGTTGATTATTCGGTGCTTGATGTCAGGCTCATTGTTGTTCTAACAGAAGTCGGGTTATTTGATGACAATTGAAAGAACAATTCAGCGACCACAATGAACTAACAATAACTGCTTAACTAAACCTAAGGTACTGCAATTGATGATTACATATCCAAACCAAGAGGTACGTACATAACTGTCTAAAGACAGACTTTATTTGTTGAGAATAAATAAAGTATGTTCGTACGAGAGTTATTAGAAGAGGTACATACATAACTTTCTAAGGACATACTTCGAACTAGATGTTATTAAAATAATACACACGCACACACTACTTGGATACGAGAGTACAGAAGTGCATAGGTCATCTCAGTAGTGGGACGATTTCTCTTAAACTATAGTTATATCAGTTTATACACATCCAGGGTTGACAAAATAGTGAAAATACTCAAGGAATTAAAAGAAAATTAAACGCAATCTCCAATCACTCACAAAATGTTCTAAATGACACTTTGCAACACATTCAAATTTTGGTCCATGATAACCGGCGGGTTGGGGGCCCATTATTAGTTTCATTAGTAGTTCTGCTTTTTCCTTTATTTTTCTTTTTTTGATTTCCATTATTAGTGCATGAATGTGGCATTCATATGAGAAGCTTTTGGCCCACCAAAGAACTGACGGACCTTTTGGCCATTTGCTTAAGAAAGCACAGCAAGTTGTTGAGGATCCTTCTTGATTTCCATTTGTTTATCTTTCTCCATATGGGGTCCATTTCTATCCCATCTTTTTACCCTTCATTCACATTCTAAAAGATAATAAAGATCAACTCATTGGTGGCATCTTAGGTAAATGAGTGAAACTGAAACAGTAAAAATTGGAGGTTCTTTTTTTTTTGGTCATATCCAGTCATTGAAAAAAGGAAAAGGAAGTAAGGAACCATAGAAAAGAAGGAAAAGAAAGGGGTTGGGGGGAACACTAGCATGTAGCATGCACGTGCACAATCGTGCTAACTAGATTTGACAAACAAGTTGAGTTCCAATCTTTCCAGAGAGACACAAGATGCCAGAGGAAGAAAATTTTCCACTACGTTACTCAAGTTCAAATCTCATTGAGGTGTTGCCCATTTCTTCTGAATTTCAAAGTAGTAACTGACATCCAAGTAGCATTTTCGATCGTCATCTACAAACTGAAGCAAGAAAATTGAATTAGTTCTTCCTATTTATCAAACAAGAGTATTCCATTAAAAAAGAAAACAAATAGGTGTCTTTGATTGAATATTTTACCTTGGTTCTTGCCGCATAGGTTCCCCTAACGAACATGCCAGAAGGGATAGCTTCTTCTTCCAATTCAAATGTATATGGTTCCTGCTGGGGGCTAAAAGTTCCCAACATCTTTTTTCTGCTGTCCACTGTTACAAGAAATTCATGAAAGCCATTTAACTAATACGGTCAAAATTATTTAGTCAATCAAAGTAAACACAGAAGGAGTCCTGTCTCACCTCTAACGCCAGTTTTCCAAACAACATTTGTGTATTGGAGACCAGAAACGATGTTGTTGGAGACAGTGAAAGTGAATTTCATGCGGCATTGGCTTCCTTCCTTAAGGATGAAGAGACTCTTCTTAGGATCAGTAGTAAATGGAATTGGCAGGGTGACGTCGGGCCTGTCTGGGCTTGTAATAGTGAGGCTCAATATCTTCACTTCAGCGTCTTTACTTTCTGGATTCCAACACAAGAGCTTTCAGATTTTCAGGGCCTCCAAAGATTAATTACTAGCTGAAATGAAACTTACTGCCACAAACTATGTTTAATTTAACATTTTTCATTGAAAATTATCTTCTTCAAAACAATTTGATTCAAGAGGGTTATTCTACCAACATAAGAAAACAGGAAGCCTTTGCTAATTTAAGTTTATTTCAGTTAATGTTCCAAATAAAATTGCTTATAATATAAAAAATCATTATAATGGGAAGAATTGGTCTAGTGAAATAATGGGAAGAAGACCTTCTTCAGCAAGAGCTTTCAATAAAAAGGTAATGTTCCAATCAAGTTAAATGTCACTTATCTCAATGAAATAATCATTATAGAATTGGTCTAGAAGAGTTAAAAAAAAAAAAAAAAAGACGACAGGAGGAGTTGAAGAGAACAACTAAGTACCACCTCCAACGACAGACATGTCAACACTTCCCAGAAGTTGCTTCTTCCATTTTCTCAAACTTTCATCATCCTTTGAATACAAAAGAAAAGGCTTTCATCAAAAGACAGCTTCAAAACCAAAGGTTGAAAAATAAAAGGAAAAGAAAATCATACTTTATCTTTTTCAAGCTGTTCCTTGAGGGTGACCTGAGGGCCAAGATCCAGTTCTCTGTCAGATTCCAACTTGGAGTCATCATCTGCTTCTGGCTCAGTTTCTTCGGCAACATCAGAGTTGGCACCATCACTGCAAGGGAGCTGGTTTGGTTCCCCACCAACGTTGTTGTTGTCTGTTGCTTTGTTTTTGAGCTCTTCCTCTAAATGAGGGGTTGTGGAGGACACAGCGGCAGACATTTTCAACCTTGGAATTCAGAACCCTCCCAAGAAGAGAAGAGAAGAGAATGCGTGAACTGTGAACCCTGAAGGAAAAAGACACCAAGGGAAGACCCTTGTTCAAAGTTGGTTGGTAACTAGTGCCAAATTTTGAACTTTCTTTGCTAACCTTGGGAGGATAGTTTGCTTGGCAATGGCCAATGGAGTTGAGATTTGTGACTTTGAGATGTATCTATCTGTATTACCATTATAATTATATATATTGAATGACCCAAAGTTAGATTTAAAGGGACACATGACTAGTGTGGGCCTCCAAATGTTATAGTAACCAAAAGCAGTTGGAATAAAAACCGCTGATGGTGGAGAAGATCAGATTTCATAGAAACTTGGTCATAACTACAAGTTTGTCCATTTTTATGCACCAATCATTTACATTACGTGATGATATTTATTTTATCCTAGGTCAGCTACATATAAATCACAATTATATAGAATGAAATGCTGTGATGTGAGAACTTTTTATATTTTTTGGACACATATGGGCTTCAGCCAAAATTAGAACATTACTTACAAGAAATTCCACAGGTATGGTAACCCATCTACATAATCAGCCTAGATAACGAGCCTTTAAATAACAGGAGAATCTGAATCTATAGTTCACAAGCCAACTTTGGTTTGTGTGAAAGAAATATCCAATCTATGTGCTACATTTCTCGTTATGGATTAACCTATGCTTAAGGATAGATAATATGGAAGTGAACAATGTGGTTCGGTGTGGAGCATGGTTTTTAAGCCGTTAGATAATAGTAAAATGAAATGAAAGGTTGAGATTGTATGCTTAGGTTTTACCCATACATGATAGAATTACACATTTTTTTCTTTAATGTATGGCTGATTTCCTCAGGAATTGGAGAGCAATATTTAGTTAATATTTTCTGCCCACAACCTTGGCCCCTGCCCAGCACCTGTAATTTGTCTTTTTTGTGGCTGTTATAGGAGGAATCTCAATTCCTGATGGTTCTGATAAATTGTTCTTTTATCAAAATGAACAAAAAATAATGCATATCTTATTCCAGTATGTTCATTTACTGATTATGAGTTGTGTCCTTGATGCTAACCCACCTTTATTACTTTTCATTGACTTAGAATTTACGAATTTCTTATAACGTTTTTGAAATTTCAGATTTCAGTTTATTAATTTCTCTCGAAGCCCCAGCCCCAATTGATATGATTTGGCATTAATTAATAAACATCTTTAAAATTACTGAAATTAAATTATAAAATGTAATACTAGTTCAACCAAGATGCTGAAGTGTAAGGAGTAGGTAAGCTATTTTTTGTTGTTTGTTAAATCCGTAGACAGTGTAAGAGTGGGTGCAAATATGTCTTAAAATGATTTGTTTCTTTCTTCTTCAATGGAATGAATAATTTGTTCCACTCAGGCAATGAGCAATACTGCCGAAAAATAATATGTAGAATAAAAAAAAATTAGTCTGAATATTGTTAAAAAAAAAAAAAAAAGGAAGCTCAAAGTTTGAAAGGTAAGGAGAAGAATACCATACCGCTATTTTTTATTTTATGACGTTAATTTTTTTTGAGATTTTATTACCGGTTTGATATTTTATCAAATCAGATATATTAATGTTTTAAATTTTTGATAAATTAATTTTATAATAAAATTTATAAAGCACTAATACAGTAAGTTAGTACTAATTTTTTAAGTAAATAATATTGACACCTGTTGAAGTGTTTTTAGATTGTTCTTAATTTTTTTTATTTTTTTAACATTTACAACAGCTTTTTTTATAAGATACATGATGTAATATTTTTCAAATAATTAAGAAATTAGTATAATGTATAAGAGATGTTAGTATAATGTTTTTTAAATAATTAAGAAATTAGCATAGAATAAAAAAAGAAAAAAGTATTGTGTATAATCTAAAAATATTTCAGATAATATCAGTGTAATTTATTTTAATTTTTTAATAAGTAATTAATTTTAATTTTTTTGGTACAATAATAAGTAATTAATTTGATATAATAAAAATATTTAAAAGTGAATATGTATTCAATTGTTTGTTGTATCTTTCGGATTCAAGAGAAAGTGCTGTTCTGCTTTGACAACGGAGGTGAAAGAAGATAGTAACTATGGCAGCCTCTGTTGTGGTGTCTACCTCTGTGTGTTATCGTCCATCCCTTTCTTCTTCTGTCTCTTATTCGAATCCGATCTCCAAAAGAAACCTAAAACAGAGTTGGCAATGCTTCTCCAACTTGCGTCGTTGGAATTCTAAAGCGCTGATTTATCCTCGCAAGTACGTTGCCCGTACTTCAATTAGAGAGAGCGAGAGTGAGAGCGAGAGCGAGAGCGAGAAGGAGTTAGGGTTAGTGGGGGAGGACTCTGCGGCGTTTGAATTGGGGGAACAGAAAATATCTTCGTGGATTTATTTCACCGCAATTTTGGGAGTGGTTCTCTATGTTCTCAACGTCGCATGGATTGATAATTCAACTGGCTTCGGCAAAGCTTTTGTTGACGCCGTTTCAACCCTTTCCGATTCTCACGAGGTCACACTCATTCATTTTTTCCAATAATTTCCACAATTTTTTTCTTTGAAATTTGGGTATAAGGAAAGGTGGGTTGACTTTTCATTTTCAATTATAAGTATGAATAGAGGATGCCAACAAATTTAGTTTACACGATAATCTTTCATTTTACTCATCTCATTTTTCTTTTTTTTTAAGAAAAAAAATCTCAAATAATAATAATAAGTAAAAAAAGGCAACTCTCCAAACATACCCTTCTGGTGGTGGTAATGTATATGACAGGCCATTTCCAGATTCACAGGGTTCGAGCAAGGGCCATACTATGGTCCCATGTTAGCTGTTTGTGATTTGTTGTGAGTGAGACGCACGGCTCCAATTAATAACTTGCAGTGGAACTGGATTGAATTTGAAAGCTCTTCACCCCTTGTTAGACTGGCTAGGCTTGTAGGACTCAGCTTTAGAGCCAGTTTGGATAAACCTTCATAAAAAGCACTTAGAGGAGTAGAAAGTAAAATGAATCAAGGATGTAAATGAATCAAACTTTTCCTATAAGTTAAAATTAACTTCACTTATGTTCCTCAACTTTTTCAGAAGTTCCTTCATTTAACTTCTTCATAAGTAGAGGAGCATAAGTTAAGTTAATTTTAACTTATGGGAGAAATTTAATTAATTAATTTTCTTCTCCTATGAGTGTTTGTTTACTTTATACAAACTGGCTTTTATTCTTCATCAACTGTTAATTTCTGTTTATCCTTAAGAAAAAGTGGAAAGGTGATTGTTGAAAAATATGCCAGGGGAAAGTAGAAGTAAAAGTAAAGTGTGTCAGTGAGAGGAGATGAACTTACCTGAAAATCTACAACATTCTACACGTGAAAATAGTATGGACCACAAACTTGACTGGATCACAGGACTAATCATGGTCAAATGGAAACAACATAGTACCATCAACCTTTTTTCTAAGAGCCTGCAGAACTGAGAGGTGGGTAGGACTGGGAACATGTATAACTTAAAGTGGGAACTGGTTTTTTACACAATGGCTTGAGATCATCATCAAGGTGCTTGTTTTGCAGCCACACATCTTCTAACACAATTCATATGCAGATAGTTGCTTTTCTTTTTGCAGTACTGGTTGTCTAGTTGTCTGTGTCATTCAATTAACAAGTATTGGTTGTCTAGTTGTCTGTGTCATTCAATTAACATATTTGAAGGCTGCAATAGTGCTTGGTTGGTAGCTGACTCTTGATATGGTATTCTGCAGGTTGTAATGTTGATCCTAATTCTCATATTTGCCAGTGTTCACAGTGGCTTAGCTAGCCTCCGGAACACTGGCGAGAAACTCATTGGAGAAAGACCTTACCGTGTACTCTTTGCAGGGATATCACTACCTTTGGCTGTCACTACTGTTGTAAGTTACTACTATGTATCCCTTAATAATTGATACCCATCCCTCTCCTTCTATACAAGCAAATGCTTTATTTAACTTGAGTCTTTAGCATTTTGTTGTGACAAGGGAAGATTTGAAGTTGATTCAAAGTTCAAACTAAATTACTTTGCCTTGTTTGGCGTCATGATGCAGGTGTATTTTATTAACCACAGATATGATGGACTTCAACTGTGGCAGTTCCAGAATGCTCCTGGGATTCATCAACTTGTGTGGCTTTCTAATTTCATTTCTTTCTTTCTTCTATATCCTTCAACTTTCAATCTTTTAGAGGTTGCAGCTGTTGACAAGCCTAAATTACATCTATGGGAAACTGGGGTCATAAGAATAACCAGACATCCACAGGTATAAATCTAATACTATAACTAGATGTAGTTTGACACTGATGAATTCAGGTATCTTCATGATTTTTGTGGTCTTGATAACTTGGATCAATGAATAATCTAATTTTTATGCAAATCTTTCTTTTCCTTTGGTAATGGGTCTCTTGTTTTTCTTGATGCATAAGCTAACATAGTTGGAGTAGTAATACCTTACTATCTTAATATTAAGAGTAATGCTATATCTTCTGAATACACCCTCCTAATTCGTGTTTTGTGCACTCTAAACCCCTTGCCCCATTTGCTTTCATACACATTTCTTGCACTTGACGTTTGCTCTTCAGATGGTTGGGCAGGTTATCTGGTGTCTTGCTCATACGGTTTGGATTGGAAACTCCGTGGCTGTTGCAGCTTCAATTGGCTTAATTGCACATCATCTATTTGGTGTCTGGAATGGAGACAGGCGACTGGCTATAAGATATGGGAAGGATTTTGAATTAGTTAAGAGTCGAACAAGTATTGTCCCTTTTGCAGCTATCCTTGATGGCCGACAAAAGTTGCCTAAAGATTTCTACAAGGAGTTTATTCGAGTGCCATACTTGACAGTTACTGCACTAACGTTGGGAGCTTACTTTGCACACCCGCTTATGCAGGCTGCTAGTTTCAACCTTCATTGGTAGGTAGAATACATCCTGTCGCTTTTATGTAAAATCTGCGGTTTAGAGACAAAACGTTAATGCCTCATGCTGTAGTATGCATCAATAGACGGAGATGAAGAGATCAAAGAAAAGAAAATAGAAAGCAATGAAAGAAATGAATTAAAAAACTGGTAATGACCATGCACATCCAAAACAACATTACAACATATGTAAACTATGCGACTCCCACGCATTACATTCTTCAAGTATACGGGGTAAATGTACATGTAGCTAGAAGTGCTTCCTAAAGTGTTCCTTTAACATTTCCCCCCAAAATGTATTAATGATCTCAGTGCAATCAATCATGTTGGAAAATATCTACAATTGATAAAAGTACGATGGGCAACTGAGTATCATGAGTAATTAATAAAAATATTTTGCAGAATAACATGCAGGTATCAATATATTTTGTAATGTATTCTCTCCGGTATCAAATATAAGAAAAAAAATTAATTTACTTTAATTAAAAGAATTAGTTAATATTATTTAATTTTACTAATCTCATTTAAAATATAAGTTTTTTTTTTCTTTCTAAAATGTTTTTTATTGAAACTTGATATCAAGTATAAAAATGAGGTTATTGAAAATACAATCTTAATTAAATGAAAGATATTTTTGATATAGGTTCATTAAATAGAATGAAATTAGTTGAGATTTGTTTATATTTGAGATCAGTATATATGGTTTTTTTTTGCTTATATTCAAGATCGGAAGAATTATATCAACAAGACAATTATTTAGAGAAAGTAATGTCGTGGGAACTATCTTGAAAATGAAAAAAAATGCTATATTTACCAGAGTTTAATGGTTATACATTGTCAATGTAAAATGTTTTATACTGTCAACCAATCAAAAATTATCGTTGGTATGATTTTTAAAGTAGTTATTGTAAATGTCAACAAATTTATCTTATATGATGATTTGTGATTGGATGATAGTGTAAAATTATTTTATACTGTCAGTACATAACCTATTTTCTCAATCAAAAATTGGTACTTTGGTTTTTTTTTTATAAGAATCAAATTAAAAGTTTGTTTTTCCTTCCCAAAAATGTGGTTGGAAAGGGAGACTTCATTAAAAATGGTCAGTCAGGTTTTTTGGTTGAGATTAGTCATCAATAAGCCAGTAGATATTTTGCACCGATAATATGGTTACAAAGAAAAAGAATAGAAGTTTGTTTTGACCTTTTTTCACAAGAACTAATCTAAATGTCTCACGAATTGATTATTATTATTTTTACCAAAATATTCATAATTATGAGGTTTTTTTATGTTCAATCAATAGTAGTTAGAATATATTAATGTATTAGACTTTTTGAAAGTCTAAACTTTATCTTGTACGGGGAAAATTTTGAAAACCTTAATTTACCTCTTTACATTTGTAATCAATAAAAATTAAAATAATAAATATATTATTGATAAAAGATATTAAAAGAATTAAATATTTGAAAAAAAGATAAAAACATGTTTTATTATTGTTAAAGGTAATTTTGGAAAGAACATATAAATTTAAGACAAATTTTATACTACTAATTAAATTAATTTTTTAATTTTATTAATTAATTAATTGGATCTTACAAAAAGAATTAAAGAAGTATTATATATATATATATATGGGTCAGGATCTGTTGACACTAAGTGTCAAAATTAGTCAAATTACACCTTCAATAAGTTTTTGTAGAGTACAAATTTAACTAATCCAATCGTTGAATTGTGTGATATTATGTTCATGATCATGTATATCAAATTTCACATCATTTGGACCTTTTTAAATATGTTATCTAACATTAAATATTTACATATATTTTAATATTATATTATATGTTAAAATAAAGTTATGCAATAAAGTATTAAATAATTTTGGAATTGTATGAAATTTTGTATATTTAATCTAATTAATAAGCACATTAAATTCAATGGTTGAATTGGTTAAATTTGCATTATACAAAAAAGTTATTAAATGTGTAATTTGACTAACTTTAACACCTGGTATTAACAGATCCTGACCCTATATATATATATATATATATATATAAGATCACTGATCTTCGATATTATATTAGGCATCCAACTAATCTGGTGAAGCCGGAGTTAGATTACTAAAAGTGGTGAAGTTTTCTTTCTGAACTTTTAATGTAACAGCATTCTTAGATATTCAAATTTGGGACCTTTTGTTAAGTTAGCATAATTATACATTAATTCATCTCCGTGCAATGTTAAAAATTATACCATTATAAAGGGATTGTCCTAGATTGCATTTTGGTTATTTCCAAAAAGTTAATATAATTCATTTAAAAATAATTAAAAACAAATAGCAAAATTGAAAAATAACTATATTACGATTTTCAGATTATTAGCTCTTTAAATAATTAAACAAAAATGTTTAACAAGCAAGTAATATATTTTTCTGGATAGCTAAACAAGTTAAAGAGTTGAATACTGAAATAGATATATTTCCTTTCAAAAATATAAAAATTAAAACAAGTGACAATCTACATTTTTAAATTTTAAGATTGATTGGTTTTCTTAAATCGATTTCTTTATCCTATGTACCAGGTACATTAGTAATTAGTTAATGAAGGGCGGGGAAATAGAAAGATTACAATACAATAAATGACATGTACCAGGTATATTAGTTGATGAAGTAAAAAAAAATAAAAACTAGAAAGTTTACAATACAATAAATGATTTTTGTGATTTTGATGCAGTAAATTCTTTTTTCTTTTTGCCAATAATTTTATTTTTATTTTTGACCTCTTAAACTATGTACCGAGTGCATGGAGTAGAAAAGTCGTTCTTAAATTGATTATGATAGTTAATTTTAGGTATAATTGTACTTTTAATTTCTTTAATTAAGATTATCTGTAATTTTGATTTCCTAATTTTTTTTATCCTATAAAATCCCCCTATTTTTAAAACTGATCAAATTTGGTCTTCTTGTCAATTTTCTTCTACCTAAAACTCTCAAATTTTTATTTTTATCTAAATATTTTGGAGTCTGTAATGGATTTGGAATATGAAATAATTTCAAATGTCTGGAAAAAAATAATGAATTTTTCGTAAAATTTAAAGGATTTTATAGGATATGATATTAGGTATGAAGAGGGAACATTTTGAGATATTTTTCTTATTCTAGGTGAAATTTGATGTTTTAGTTTATAAGCTTTGAGTTATTTTAGTTAGTAAGCTTTGAGTTAAAAAAAAAGTTTTAAACAATTTAATTGATTTGATTTGGAAAGATTTTGAGTAAAAATGAAATTTTGAAGAATTTAAGTAAAAAAATGATAAATAAAATAATTTACTTAATTTTTAAAATAGAAAACTTAATTAATTAAAAATCTTGAGAAATTAAAATATTTACATATAGTTGAATTTATTTATTTTTTGTAAAGATCACATGTATTTTCTATAAAAGATAATTCTATTCAAGCTAGGTAAAACTATTATGAATGATAAAACTCTTTCTTTGAGAATTTAACACAGCTGCATACTTAGGACTCAAACTCGAGACTATTGCTTAAGTTGGAACAATCTCATGCTTGTTGATCTATGCATCTGATGGTAGGAGTGTTCATAATCCAATCCAATCCAATAAAAACCAAAAAAAATGATCTAGAAAATTGAAAACGGAGTAAATCAAAAACCCAAAAAAAAAACAATTTTTGGATTTGAGATTTGATTTTGAAAACATATCCAATTTAAATTGAATTTATACATACATACATATATATATATATATATATATATATATATATATATATATATATATATATATATATATCTTATTATAATTTATGACATTATTCATGTTTATATTTATATTTATTATATATTTGTAAAATTATCACATAACTTATACTTGTTTATGAAAAATATATTTAATTAGAGATAATTTTTTAGTAACTATTTAAATAAAGATACATAAATATAATTATCAAGTTATGTAAATTTATTTTTAATAGTATACATTTGAAGAATTCTACTACTATTAGCTATATAATGACTTATAAATGAGATATTTGATTTTTTAAATTATTTTTTATTATATTTTTTATATATCTACCATTTATTAATACTTAATTAAAAGAAAAATAAAAATAAGACTACAACTAAAAACTAATCTAATCCAAATTTAAATTTTAAACATAATGAATTAAAAAAAAAATTAAATGCAAGGATTGAATCAAATTTAAATTTTAACCTAATCTGATTAGATGGTGAATTAAGACAATCGAAATAATTGGATCAGATGATATTTATTTTCAAAATCAATTCAATCCAATTTGTAAACACCCCTATTTAATGGTACATACAATTGAAATTAAGAAAACTAAAAATACAATTAAACCTTAATTTTATGTGTGAATTTGTCAATTAAAAGTAACTTTAAAATCATTATATGTTTGGAGTGCATAAAATATTATGCATTGACAATATAAAATAATTTTACACTGTCATCTAATTACAATCCTACTATATATGTTAAGTTTGTTAACTTTGATAATAAATATCTTAAAAGTCACACTAAAACTAATTTTTTATTAATTTATAATATAAAAAATTTTATACTCACAATATATCACAATTAAACTCAAATCTTATTCTATATGGTGATTAAAGAAATTAAAAGTTGATAGGCATGTCACTGGGATGAGTCCAATCATCTCAGTTTAATTAATGCACTCATAAGAAAAAGAAAGTTTGATGCGCTGACGTATAACCGAACGGGGGAAAATATAACGAAAAAAATTATTCTACACGTTAGGATCATCATCCATTTCTTTTCGGAACTGTTTATTAGAGCTTGATAATAAATTCTTTTACAGAAAGCGTTAGTGCGCATTTTTAAGGTATTTGTCAAAGAATTAAAAGTAAAAAAAAAATACAAATATAACAATTTGATGTTATCAATATATTAGTATTGTATTTTTTAATAAAAAAATTCGTTTATTATTTCTTAATCAATATTTTTAAGATACTTGTTGGGAAGACTTTTTTTTTCTATATATAATAAAATACTATGACAAATATGATTCAATGAATGCGAATTCTTAAGATTATAAACAACAGCTGTTGGAATTTGTTCCAAACTGTGGAGAATTGATCCAGTTTCTAATAAACATATGTCATGCTTATATCTACTTGGCTGTTTTAACATCTACACTAAGTACTGCTAAAATTTTGATAATTCCCTGCAAAACTTTCACAAAAATTCACAAGAAAATAGGTTTTTCTGCAGATTTCTTTTGAAAAATTTTGTTCTCAAGAAAAATCTTCATAGATAATTTGTTTCCTATGAATTTTGAAATTTATAGGAAATTTAATTTCTTACAATTTTTTTTGCAGAAGTGTTTAACAACTTAGTCTTTCTGGATAGCTAAACAAGTTCAAGAGCTTAATACTGCAATAGACACATTATCTTTCAAAAATATTTAAATTGACATAAAAACTCATAAAATACGTATCACAAAATGCAAAAAAATTACACGACTGCACAAAAAAAAAAAAGTAGTATAAATTATTCCATTTTGAAGAATAAATACTTTAAATTCATAACATTCACAAAGATAGATTATACTCGTTTTGAAGAGGGGCCTAATTATTGCGTGGATAAGTACGATTTGTATGAAGTGATCTTGTTTCTTTCTTTTTCATTTTATTTTATTTTGGTATTGACTTGATTATGCGAAGTATTCATGTGATTTCTTATAAACAAGGATATATGGTAATTGTAGCTTTTTGGCATCTTGGTTTATACAATAGTAAGCAAAATGAATTGAAGAATTTTTGTGTGCCCAGAATCTGGAACTTTATATTCAGTTTCTTTTCATATTTGCAGAATATTGGCCTGGAATAAATTTTGCATACATACAAGCGAATTTCCGGGGATCCTCCAATGAGCCTCAGATAAGGTGGAATCGACACAAAAGTAGTATAAGAAATCCAAATCCAATTCCTTTTTTTTTTTTTTTTGATTCGGAGTAGATTGGGAAACCAAAGAAAAAGAAATACAATATTGGAATTGGATTAACTCGAGGACCTAATCCTAATCCAATGCCAAACATTTTCGAAAATAATTAAATATATATTCACTTCAGCTATCCAATTCGTGAAGTGATCTATCTTAGCCTAAATATTGGATTAGCTTAAAATTACAAGTGTTCAACGAGGCTGCTATTAAATGTTGACCACTTTTGGTTGACAAAAACTAGTTTATGATGGGTTCATTGGCGACGGTTACAAGGCCATCACTTAGTCAACGATAAAAGGAAACAAAACAGTGACTTTTGGAGGCCTTCGCTTTTCTGCAATTTTGTTGTAGTGTTTTAACTGCTTTCCACATTAATAACTCCATTACATTTTGTACCTCATTTTCTTTCTATCGCTGTGTTTAGCAAGAAGGAAAAAAATAACGGGGATGAGAAGAGAGAAGAGAGAAATAGGGAAAATGAAATAGGTGAAAAATAGAATGAATTTTTGAAATATTTGGTTTGAAAAAAATAAGAAAAAAAAATAAGGAAAAGAAAAATAAAAAATAATTTTTTTAGGGTACATTTATTACGGTTTTAAATGGTCTAAAACCACAATAAATGCACAATTTTTGACGGTTGTCAACTGGTAGGAAGGAAAAAGCCACAAATTATGTGTTACACGTTGTTATTTTCATTTCCACTCAGTTTTGCTTGGAACCACACTTTTTTATTTTTTCTCTTTATTTTCACTCTACCAAACACACTTTTTTTTTTTAAGCTTAATTTCTATGTAATGTTAGTATAAAAATATGCATTATACTATCAATCAACCAAAAATTATGATTAGTAAAATTTTTAAAATAATTATTATAAAAGTCAACAAACTTATTATATATGATGAATTATAATTAGATGACAATGTAAAAGTTATTTACACTATCATACATACACTATTTTCTCTCTCTCTCTCTCTCTTTTATCACATTATTTGTCATATTTGTCATTTATCTCTTTTACTTTTCTTTTTTTTTTCTTTCTTATTTCTATCTTTTCTCTGCCTACATACACCTCAAAATGGGGTGTATGTTAAGCAATATTCAATACTTCAATAACTTTGTTACTCTTTCCCCAAAACTACGCAGTGCTAAAACCGTGGGACTGTTTGTTTTAAAGTTATGAAATTAATTTTGATAGAATTAATTTTAAAATTTGAATGTAATTTAAATGTGTGTCTAAATTAAACTCAATCATAAATTCACGGTAGAAAATGCGAGAATTGATTTCCCAATATATATCAAATCAACTAGAGCAAAGTTGTTTCATTTATGCATCGAGTCACAAAGCCATAGAGACTCAGCTAACAGTACAAGATTTAGTAGTACATATGTATAGCTATATATATCTCATACATAGAAAGATGCTGAATCATTCCAATTAAGTTCCTCAAGAAGTTGAGTGATGTAATTGAAAATTTTTGAGTAGTAACGTTGAGGAGGAAATGGTGCCCATCACGGCAAGAATAAAGCCGAACGTGATGAGCGAGAGGTTCAGGAGTAAGAGAGGCATTGGTATTTGACCCCAACATATCTTCACGTAGAAAGCACATGGCATAATTAAACAAATGACCACACTAATAAGGGAACCTGTGAGGCTGAGCACGTGCTCAAAATATGGAACAGACAGAGCAAGGGTTAGTATGACCAAAAGTAAAAATGAACCTACGCAGCCCCGAATTATCATTTTGGTCCTGCCACTCATGGAACTTGGAAGCGCATGCTCTAGTTGAATTGCAAATGGTGCGAATTCAAGCGCATATTTGGTCATGGGCGTCACCACGGTTGCCCACAGAGCAATCTTTGTTACAATGCGCTCTGGCGGCATGCTAAGAGTGATCTGAGACTTCACATCCTTACCAAACATCTTCGCACCCATGAATCCCAATGTCGTATAAAGTGTTGTAACTACTACGAAGCTCACAATAGAAACCTGAAATTTCCAAACAAAACACTTGATTACTAAAATGCTTTAACATTTTATTCGAAGAATAAAGAATGTATAAAACAGAACAAATTCTCAACGTGCACAAGCCCACGCACACACAAATATAATATCTAGAGTTAATATATAATTTGGTCCTTAAATGTCACACCTTGATTATCTTTAGTCCCTAAAAGTGTTGGTATATATAATTTGGTCCCTAAATATGTTAACTTGATAAAAAAATGTAAATAAGTAAAATATAATCTCTAAATGTATTCATTTTGCTCACATTTTATTTGCATTTTGATTATATATTTGTGATGAAAGGACTAAAATATGAGCAAGTTAATACATTTAAGGACTAAGTGCATGTTTAGATTATCGTTAGTGATTCACGTCTCACTAAATATTACTTCAAAATGCACCAAAAGCAACTAGTAGTTACTTTCACTGACATGTGTCAGAGAGAATCCAAACACACTAAGTTATACACATAAACACTTTTAGAGAACAAAAATAAATATGATGTCACTTTCAGATAAGTTTATAAAATTTCATGTAGTTAGGTACCTTAGTAAATTTGGAGGGGTCTTTCATGGCTTTATATAAATCAGGGAAAACAATATGTCCTCCATAACCGAAGACGTAAAGGCCAGATACTGATGGAATATTATGGAGGTGGAGGACCGGCATGGTATGATTAGGTTGGGCATATCCCAATAGTGCAGTGGCTGCTACACACACGAAAATGAGTAGAGACATGAGAATACCAACAGTTGAAAGGAAAGATATGGAAGAAAGGTCTCTGATCCACAAAGTAGGCAGGGCAATCAAGACTGCCACCACGGCTAGGAGCTGGGATGTAGAAAAATTAAGCAAGTGCAGCTTCAAATTTGTCCCCAAAAAGACTGTGATCAAGTTATCATGTAATGAGATGGTGTAGGAAACGAGGGACATGAAGATTTCCATGTAGATGATTGTTGCGGCCACCAATCTTCCTTTTGCGCCAAATGCATGCTTCCCAATATCCACGAAACTTCTTAACTTGGGATTCTTTTTAAGGCATTTTCCTAGTATGTGAGAACTATAAGCACACATCACCCCTAGTCCCATAAGCAAGAATACGGACGCCCACCCTCCATTTTCTACAGCATATGGAGTTGACAGTTGCCCCAAACCTGAAAGATATGGAGTTGAACACACATATTGTTGATTTTGGAGTATAAAAATTTCAAAATTATTGAAAACTTTTAGATGATTTATTGGTATCTTTTTACTCCCTCGGTAAATTTAGAAGTCATCTTCATATATATCATTCAATATTGTTTCTCTGCGAGTTTTTTTAGGAAGAATTCAAACTCAATATCACTTAATCTAGCGTATGTTGGTAATTGATAGTGATTATGACTAATTTCGACTATTATCATTAAACATTAAAATGATTTTAATTAGTTGGTGGCTATGTCCAATTCGTGATAAATGCCAGTTGGGAGACATATATGGTGATCTTGCAAATCTTAGAAGCACCACCGGAAAGAGTTTTAGTATATATGTCTGGGATTCTATTGGGTGTTCTAAACATTATTCTCATACTGAAGTTGGATAAAAGTAAATCCAAGAGAATAATCTTACACATGATGCTTACGTTTTAAAATAAGAAAAATGCTAACTAACCAGTGCCATTATAACACTGACTAGGAAATAAAAAATAGAAAATTTTTAGGGTTAAATATGTTTTTAATCCTCCAAAATTTGACCTGTTTTGGTTTTAATCCTCAGAAAAAAAAAATTATTGAATAAAGTCCCTCAAATATTAAAAATATCTTAATTAGATCTTTATATTAAATTCTGCTTAACTTTTCTGTTAAATGATGATCACATCAGCTTCTAAGTAAAGTATTTTATTACGTGAAGTGTCCAGTAATATTTTTAATAAAAAATCATGTAATTACTTTTACTTTAGGGTTAAAAAAATCTGTGATTTAGGATTTAATATGTAATAATTTTATTCAAAAAATGTTATTAATCTGACCTGGACATAATAGTTGACATGAACGGCTACATCAACAAACTAATGGTGACTATGATGTTGATGTGGCCATCATTTAATAGAAAAGTTAAATAGAGTTTAGTATAAAGATCTAATTAGAGTGTTTTTAACATTTAAGAAACTTTATTCAAAAAAAAAATTCTGAGGATTAAAACTAAAACGGGTCAATTTTTTAGAAGACCAAAAACAAATTTAACCCAAGTTTTTGTTAGAAAGTGTAGTAGTGCACTCCCTATGGTTGTCAATACAATCCTTTCAATAAAAGCTTTTTATTTAGATAAAACAGGTCATGTACTAACAGTGTAAAGTAGTTTTACACTGTTATCCAATCACAAATCACCATTATTGTAAGTTTGTTGACTTTTATAATAAATATTTTAAAAATCATATCAATGGTGATTTTCTGATTGGTTGACAGTGTAAATCTTTTTACACTGATAGTGCATGACCATTAAACTCTTTTATTTATTGATTCCTTAACTAATATCATAAGAGCACTAATTAACAAGACTCTTAAAATAAAACTATTAAAATTAATTAAGTCCCTGTTTAATTTGATATTGGAAAATCAACTTTTTAGTTTTTATACTTTTTTAATAAAAAAAAACACATATTTCAATATAAATTTATAGCTGAAATTATTTTGAATATACATCCTAATTATTTAAACGAGGTTAAAAATTAATTTCATCAAAACTAATTCTTTCTATCTAACTTAAAAATAAACCATATAAGTAATCTCTTAAGGTTGATAAATTAGAAGTTGAAAGTCAATTTTGTGTGAGGGGCAGAAAAGTAAAAACCTAATATTTTTCAGTTTCTTGCAATTATCTTTCAATAGAGCATATCAAATTAAAAATTTTGAAAGACACAATCACATATATGTGAAAAAAAAAAAAAAAAGTAAGTCTTATAAACCAATGGATGCATTTATAAGAGAATAAACTATATGGTTATATGCGTTAATTAAAAAATTAAAAATTGAAATCAATAAAATATATGTTTATTCATGACTTTATGACATTTTTACTCCTAATTCATTCCATTATTTTTTAAATTAATGAATCATTATAACTTGATTTTACATTCTCAGTTAAAAGCAGAGTGAAAATGTGTGCAATTAAGCCGTACGCAACCTTTACCTATGAGCATCCCCACCATGTTGATGACAGCATGAGTAAAAGAACTGTTGGCGTTAGCATCACGCTGGGCGTTGACAATGGCGCCTTCTGCGGCACTAATGTGATCACAATTGCATTGTTTGCTTTCCTCTGCGCAACCATTGCAATTTGCCCACTGCACAGGCAAAACAACCAAGTCATCACCATGCACTGACACACTACTATCAACTTCACTCTTTTGCTTCATACACATCTCTTTAAGGCTTATTAGGCTTTTCCTTGAGGATTTCAACATCTTGCCCCACATGCTAATTAATAAACTTACAATATATAATTTCAAGAGGAGAAGAAGAAAACACCAGTTAGCAGGCACTGAAGCAATGCAAGGTGTCTTGCTAACCAAATGCCATGCAAGACGCGTATTTATAGTTGGAAAAAGAAGGCATCAGCCATTCGTGAGATTCGATCCTACGTACATTGGATTTGATTGTTAAAGAATGAAAGTGAAAAACGTAATGCTAACTTAATTCAAAGTTACGGGAAAAATATAATTAATGTATAGTGATTAGATTGAGATTAATTGGAGCCATTTGTTTGATTCAATAATTTCTACAGAGACACCTCAATTCATTTTATCAGTTTGTAAGACTATATAAAGTGTATTTTATCAGTTCATTTTATCCTATCTTTTCAATTCGTTATAAAATCCAAAAGAAAAAAAAAGGGTCATTATAAGCCTCACATGTTTTCAATAATTTGCCTTCATGTTATCACATATCTATATTTATCTAACAACAGTGCACTTTGTATAAAACAATGTGTTGTGCATATATATATATACGTTTTGTAGCCATACAGAGAGGGATGACTTGGTCTAATAAGAAGGATTTGTTTGGGTATTAAAATAGTATATTTGTATTGGACATGATTTACAAAGTAAAACTTGTTTGGTCTTATACAATTGTCTAAATGAATTTAGAATAGTATATATTAAAATGATTTGTTTGGAAATTGATTTTTTTTAAATGATCAGAATTTTATAGGAACTCTTTTAATTACAAGTTTTTATACATTGAAAAATTAAGTAAAGTAATTAAATTTTTATATATTTTAAATTCTTTTAAATTTTGAAAACCCTTATCGAAACAGATGGGGAATTTGGGTAAAGTTAGTTGGATGGTACAAGATATTCGATCAGCTGTTGCTTTCATTCTGTAGCAAATATTTGGAATCACATGCTCAACGTACTCTTCCCCTTTCCCCATCCCCTCCCCCGAAATCACAGTCATTAACACTTTGTTTGGTTCTCATGAAATAGCATGCAAATGAGGAGAAGAGGATGAAAGAACGCGGCAGCCACTATACTTCTATCCTTTGGTAATAGCAAAATAAGCAAGAAATATTCAAAAAAATGGTGGGCCTTACATAAAAATATTTCCACGCAAAAGAGAATAGAAATGCGAAGAAATAGATGAGAGTGTGGTACCGAAAGTATTGTTCTCATGAGTGGAGAGCCTACATAATTGATTATGTTACAACCATAATCGATTATGATATATTTTATAAAGTGAAAACAGTGAAAGAAAACACATAATCGATTATGTAATAACACATAATCAAATATGTGTTCACATATTCGATTATTATAATAATAAAATATATATATATATATATATGTGTGTGTGTGTGTGTGTGTGTGTGTGCGCGTGTGTGTGTGCGCGTGTGTAATAATAATAATAATCTGTAAACATAACATATAATCAAATATCATTCACATATTCGATTATTATAATTTGATATTTGATTATTATAATAAAAAATATATATAAACAATTAGTATATAATAATAATAATAATCTATAAACATGAACACATATAATCAAATATATGGAATGCCATAATCAAATATAGTTAGGCTATGGAATGTCATATAATTGAATATAAGCATACTATATTTGATTATATGACATGCAATTTTTTAATAACACCATTAAAAACATTAAAAAATTACATTTTTATTATATTTCTCTTTAATCGAATAACCTCTTACTTTTTTATTTCTTACCTACTTCTCTTCTCTTCTTTCCTACCTATTTTCTCTTTTTCTATTTCTCTTCTCTTTACCAAACACAATTTAAATTACAAATATGACTTCTAACATAAATACACACACTTGTTTTTGAGGTAGCAAGTTATAATTAGGATTATCTTAAAATACATTAATAGTGTAACTTATTAATGTACTTCAACTAAAAAAATAAGTGAGTGTATATTAACAAATCCCTTTATAATATCTTTTGTGATAATGAATTATAATAATAATAAAAGTTACATATTAAATTTGATCTGTGCAATGTAAAATACTAATATATAATACAAGTACTTGTTCAATGCTTGTACTATAAGAAATTATTAGGTGGTTTGAGATTATTATGGCCCTAATTAATCTCCATATAACATGCAATTAAATATTATTAATTCTTTCTCATAAATTAAAAAACTTAAATACTTCGCTGTAAGATATGCGACCAGGTCTAAAAGTTTCACCTGTGTAAGAAACCAAACATGCACACATGAACACAAACCCAACACCTCATCTTTACACACAACTTTATTTTGGCCAGAATAGCACTAACCCTTTGTGGCTCACAACTTCTCAATACAAGAAGAAAAAAAATATAATAGAACCCAAGACAAACAACCTTAACAAACCCAAGATTAATAAAAGCCCAATCAACCTTATTTGGCTAGAATACCAATAACGATCAAACGTGAAGATAGTATTGAGAACAAAACCCTGCATTGTGGATTTAAGGTACTGTATTAATCATTATCTATATAATTATGCATTTTTCTTTCATTGTAAGAGCCAAACCCGACACTCCACAACTTCTGATATCATATTTTAATTTATTGTAAGGACGATAAAATGCAATTACTCTCTTTTATTTGGACTCATAAACTAGATTAACTTTTTTAATATTCTTACTTAGTAGAACCAAGTATATTTTATTTAGTAGCAGATTAACAAACTCAATTCTGATATCATATTTTAATTCTTGATAGCATCTTTAAAAGTTAAAATGTAAAGAAAATGTAGGCTTATAATTATTGTAAGTCTTCTAGTAGTTTAAATTTATTTTTTATTCTAATAAATATTTGATATATTAATATTATGTATCTTTATTATGTTAAAATTAACATTTATACATTTTTTCTGATTTTATTTCACGGTTTCTTTTGATAAATGATCATGGTTCTAATTTTTAGATTTGATTACTCTTGAGTTATTTTAGTTTGAAATATACGTAATTTCATTTTCTATTTTTGTTCAATATAATTAAATTTCTTTATTTTTTTGTAACTAAGTAAAGTTAGTTTTGCTATCAATTTTTGTTACTTAAACTCTCAAATTATCATTTTTTTTATTATGATGGATAATTTTATCGTTTAAATAAAGTAAAATTACATTAATAATAATTATTTTTAAAATTTATTTATAATTGTAATTAGGTCACTACTTTTATTATTTTTAATAGACATTTAACATTTCTTAACCAGATCCGCTCGGAATATATGGCGTCATGAGTTGGTGCGAAGCGCACAAAAACTCGTAACGTACACGAATTTCATTTCACGCTTATTGGCTTATTGCTAATGACGTGTGATATTCTTTCTGGTATTTTTGTGGGGGCAATATTCCACGGAATACCGTTGAGAAGGAATTTTATTTTGTTAATGGAAAATGCACCACTGTACCGTAGAGAAGGAACTTTACTCTGTTAATGGAAAATGCACGACTGCTAAACATGACCTGACAATACCCATTACCCATAGGTTTGTGCGTGTACGAATATACCGGGTTAACGATCTGGTTACAATGACTCGACATCTATCCAATTAGAAATGTTATAAAAATGAGTTCAGACAGTTTTTTTTTTTTTTTATAAACCACATTTATCTCTTATAGAAAGTAATTCTAGTTAAGGCAAATAAGAACATTATGAATGACAAAGTGTTTCTTTCGAATATTTAACTTAACTACATACTGAAAGATTCGAATTCGAGATCATTAATTAAATTAGAACAATCATGTATCGGTTGATCCATACGTTTAGTGATTGAGACAGATTTGTTTTAGGCTCTTATAGCTCCTATTTGAGTTAAAATTTTGATATGTTCATTTATTTATACTCAACATTAATCCGATCAAGATTCAATAATATATGAAATGAGATCAAGTTAATTTAATTATAGACATAATATATTAATTAATCTTAATATTATGTATTACTAAACTATAGAATTAAAGTATAAAACTAAAATTAAAATATATTTTATAATATATATTATAAATAATATCAATATAAACATAATATCATGTTATATAAAACGTTATTTATTAAGTTAGGAAATCTTATTATTAATATAACATTGTTTAAAAAGTATAAATTTTAAAATATATATATATGAGACTAGCCCAAATTAGAATAATTCAAAATATAATCTAAATTCATCTTCAAAATATATCAAATTTAATTTTTAAAATGCAAGCTCATCAAAATTAAATTCTAAGTCGGGATGGATTTTTAGATATGGACATGTTATAAAGACCCCTTATGTCCAACTCACTGGTAGGCGAAAATGCAACTTAACGAATCCAACCAAACGATACATATGTGATTATGTGCTATGCTATTTATTCCTGCCCTAGCTAGGTGGTGTACTAATATAATGAATAATTGTGTCAAGCATGATCACGACAAGAAAAATAATAATTTTATTCCGAAGATGAGTGAAAGTTAATTAAATAACGATGACGTAACAAATGCTTGTTGGTTTAGATGATGAAAAATTTTATTATTTATCATATTGTCTTCATTGCTGAACTTGAATTTGCTGAGATGTTTCGAGAAGTTTAATCATGAAATATAAAATGTTCTTAAATTCGGGTGTGAGAAGTAATATACCACTTTAGCACATAAGCTCTTGTTAATACTTATAATAAAATACAGAAAACTACAGTGGAATTAATCATGAAATATAAAATTTTCTTAAATTCGCTGGGTGTGAGAAGTGATATACCAATTTAGCACATAAACTCTTGTTACAATACTTATAATAAAATACAGAAAACTACAGTGGAATTATTTGGACATAAGTACATCTAGGTATAATTAGCCAATTAACCCAATTAACTCATTATTTTACTTTCTAAAAAACTTACACTTATTTTTTTCCTTCTTTCTACAATTTGGTTCCACTGTTTGATCCCCTTATAACTACTGAAAGAGATCCACAATAACCGTACTTTAGTTCTTACAGATTATTTATAAACTAAACAAACAAGCTATAGGAAGCCGAACATCTATATCACATAGCAAGGCATTAGGAACACTCGCGGTGTGAAGTCAACGCTAGCATTCCATATTTCCATTCACCGAAAACAACATCAAGTTGAGATTATCATGAGTTTACGTTTGTCTGCTAGATGATTTCCATGACTACGTAAATGGATATCGGCATTGTGACCTATATCCAACCTTCCATGCCGTAATCAAGCCTTATGTAAGAGCATGTAACTTTATTTTTGTGTTATTCACTATACATCATAAATCGACCCTCCAAAACTTGCCATAAATATCGATGCTAAGCATCACCTTTTTTTTTTTTTTTTTTGGGTTCATATGCATCACCTAAGTTAAAGAAAATTGCGGAGCAAAATATATCATTTCTTTTATATTTTCGTCAAAGGAAACAAAAGTACAGGGCCAACAAAGATGGGCTACGATAGGCCCAAAAGGATCCAACCAGTTTCGAACAATGCTTCACAAAAGACAAGACGCACATCAGCACATGGCATGCTGCTTGTATGAGTGTATTTGGTAAGTCACTTTAATAGATTATAAGTTACTTTGATTAGCTAATAAACTAGTTTGACCAAAATAAGCTTGTTTGTTACACAAGCTTATTTTAGTAGCTTTTAGCTTGTTTTCATAAGTTACTTCAATTAGTTTATGAAAATAAGCTAGCTTATAAGCTACTACCTTTTTTTGTTTTTTCATTTTTATCTTCATTAATTTATTTGAATCTTTTTCTATCTTTTTTTTCAATTTCAAAATCAAATAACTAACTATGTTCTTTTATGTCATTTTACATTTATCAGCTAGTTTATCAGTTAATCTTATCAAATATTTTCAATTCAATAAGTTAGTTTATAAACTTTTAGCTAGTTTTACCAAACATTGAAAACAAAAAAAAATTATTGGGCTTTTCTTCTTGTATATCATCTTTATAACAGATAAGAAGAAATCAATGATAAGGCTGTTGCCATCAAGTGCTACTATTCTCATCTCAATTTTTGCTAATTTCACTCCATACTTTGTTGTTTATTTTTTTTTAACAAAAAATATCTCTAATGAAATTTCTGTTATACAAAATTTACAGCAAATGATAGGGGAGTCTATCGAGATACACAGCGAAAATATTTTCGTTGTGTATCTCAACAAAATCTTGTTGAGGTACATAACAAAAACGTACTTTTGTTGTGTATCTTAAAAAGATTTTATTTTGTATATCTCAACAAGATCTTGTCAAGATACATAACGAAAATACATTTTTGTTGTTTATTTTCACAAGATCTTGTCCAGATAAATAACGAAAATGTTACACAGCAGAAATGTAATTCTATTGTGTATTTTGACAAAATCTTGTCGAGATACATAATAAAACGTATTTCTATTAATAAAAGGGGGTGGGGTGAGAAGAAGAGAGATAGTAAAAAGAGAGTGAGAATAAAATAGACTTTTCACTCTTTTTTGAAAAAATTAGAGGTGGAAAAAAAAGCAGTGGAAATAGTAGGGTCCGTTGTCCATCTCTGCTTTTGTAGATTATGTCCAGCTCTTTTTTTGTAGATTATGTTCATCTATATTTAGAAATAATTAGGATAATTTAATGCTTGTTTTGTTTCTGATTCCGTTACTATTCCAATACCGTTCCATTGTGTACATATACAAACCGATATATACCATTCTCTAACAAGAAATATACTGAGATATACTTCTCTAAAATTATTACATCTCAGATAATTTTTTACTGGGGTTTATATTTGATTGGATATAATTTTGTGGAAAATAGGTTGGGTTTTCAACTCACTTTAGGCTTGGGATTAAAAGAATCATAGTTACTGTTAATACACCGTGCTTTTCTTTTCCATCATGTATAGCACTAGTATCCCACGGGCAACGAACGGGCATTTTTTAATAGTTTAGTGTTTTGTGAATATTTCTATATTTATTTTTATATATATATAAATATATTCTTAATATTTTTATATGACATTCTCTATTGTACCTATATCAGATATTATTAAGTATTTTCCATATTTGTATATTGTGTCATTTCTATGAAGTGTTTTGGTTAAAAATATAAAATATTTATAATATTACTGAATGATTCATGTGAATGAACCAACATTAAGGGGAGACTCAAATATAAACATAGTTGCACTCACTTATCATATATGTATAGGACTAAGAAATTATGTATCTTCTTAAGTTTTAGTGAACATTGACTCAAGTCATTTAAGCGCATTATTACTCTCTTTTTTCTTTTGAATTTAAGCTTGAAGAGTAGGTCATGTAGCTTCACTGTCTTTTTCTAGCAACTCAACCCAAGTTATTATAAGGACAATTTTTAGTTCTTCATCTTCAACCACTTGGAGTTGATTGGGTGTTGAACAATTTCCCGGTCTGTAAATAGAACTTGTAGTATGAGGTAGGACAAAAATACCTTCTTTTCATATAAAAATGCATTCTTTTGCTTCATTTGAAGAGGATTTACGTCATGTAATGTGCATTGAGCTTTTTTCATTGCAAGCTATTAATTAAGGACTTATTTTTGTATTATGCAGTGCAAGAGGTTAGTAATCTCATTTTAGGTCATTTAAAAGTTCATATAAAATGAATATTTTTATTGATTTCAATTTTTAAAAGTATGATATAATTTGTATTATATAATGGGTCTTGCTAACAAGAGCACTGGTTAAGAAATTCAAAATAAAAAGTTTTTTTTAGAATTCACGTTAAGAGTGCATTGGAAATCATGGTAAATGCGTAAATGATACTTTTTAATAAAAACTTTTCATTTTTTATTCCTAGGACACTAGTTAGCATTTGTCTTATATAATTAAGATTATTGTACACTTGAGTTTTAGTATTGATCAATTTGGAAGGTGCACGAAATGACTAGATTGGAACAAATTTAAAGAATTAAAAGCTTGAGAGAATTTTATAGTTTAAACATTGAAATATTTGGCTTTATTTAATCATATAAAAATTATGGTATATAAAACATTGAAATATTTGGCTTTATTTAATCATATAAAAATTATGGTATATAAATCTTAACCAATTATAAAATATTTAACTAAAGGGAATGAGTATTAATGCCCAAAAGCAAATTTGGCTAAAGTTTTCTTACTTCAAGTTAAAAGAGTTATTATAATTGCTTTATGTATACAAACACCACACATACACTAGTAAGCTTCTGACAAATCACTAATTTGGCATGTCATGAATTAGAACCATCCATCATGCTGGTTTTCAAAATTTTCTACAAAACAAGGTGTCAAGAACTATAATCCTAGAAGCTCGTGTTTTGGCTGCAAGGGTAACAACATGTCTAGTTCATAGGAGTACGTTTTTTCCCTCCTCATGTGAAACAGAACACGATCTCGATCGAACCGTTTAAAGAATTCTTCTAATTCAGTTAAATATTGTGCTAAATCGGCATTCGGTAAATGCCCCTTCAAAGATAGGGATAGGGCATCGTGGAATTTAAGGTTTTATTATTAGCAGTTTGCAATAAAAAGTTAATATGGCTATCGACACCTTTTATCTTGAGTTTCAGAAAACAGGGTTAATTACAATGGAATTTTGAGAGAAAAATTCTGGAAAGGTAATTGCGTAATACGCAATTGTTATGTCATTTTCTCATTTCTCCATCACAATTGCCAAACTAGTTTGTAATATTGTTAATTACTCTAGCGAGAAACGTAGTTCAATGAAAAAGAAGAGTCCGTTATTAAATTTAAAGTAGCGAGACGATGTCTATTAGAGACGTGTTGAACTGACAATTCCATTTCTAATTGACCACAGGAACAAGAGAACGCGGAAACATGTGCATGACTTTCCCAAAATAAAGTTTATTTTCCGGTCAATATAAACAGGTTGGACCAGGGTTAATCATTAATCAATCTCTAACTCTGCTATTCACCAAAAATAATCTAAATTTACCAAAATAAAATCTCTATCTCTGCTATGAATAAAATAATCAGTCATATTGTTTTTTTATTATTATTATTCTCATGCAAAAATTTAAAATTACTACAAACCCATCTATAAATAACTGATTTTGATTTCAAAAAATAAGCTGCAAAATATATATAATTCATTATTTATTTTTTATTTGTTCTCTATTTATTTCTTCTCAAGTACTTAGACCAACCAACGAGTTAAATAGCGATGGTTGAAGTGATGTTAAGTTTTTAGTTTTGGGATGGTTTGATCTTGAATCAAACATATTTAATGTTCATTAAATATCTTCCATAAAAATATCTTTTTGTTTCTTATTTTAGTTATTTATTAATATTATTGTAAAGTTTGTGATTTATCATAACTTTAGAATGAGACAAAGGTCTTTACACACACACACACACACATATATATATAATGAGACAAAGTTCTATTTTTCTAAATATATTTTACACGTAGTTGTTAAAAAAATCAACTTTCAGACTCTTTGTTTACTTTTAACTTAGCATTGTCTTTTTATAATAATTTACACATATATAATTTTTTATGTCATTTATTTTTAATATCATGTCATACACGTTCTTAGCCAAAAATTATACACTGTAAACAATTGTAAAAATAACATAAAAAAAATAATACACAACGATATTTTCCTTGAATATTTGACCTTATTTGTAATTGAAAAAATAAGAGTTTAAGCGTGTGTTTGGAATTGCGGTGCATTAAAAGCAAATGAATTATCTTTCCATGTTCATAGCCAATGCAATATTTTATCACTTTTATTTTTTTCACGTTTTTTATGTAATTTTTGTCACTTCACTGCATATTCCAACATGCTATAAGTTTTATGTATTGTAACTGTAAAAAATTTTATATGATCAGTCAATTAGAGAAATCATCTCAAATACATTTTTTAAAATAATTATTATAAAATTCAAGTCTTATTGTATGTGACAAATTATAATTAGATATCCAAAAAATAATGTAAGATCTATGAAGAAGTAGGAGTCTTCTAAAAAAAATGAAAGAATAGGGGTAGTTGGGTAAATGCAGCATGTAACATACGAACTAGCTACGACTATGAGTAATGAGGGTTCACCATCTTTAAGGTTAGTTCACATGATTGCCTGAACCCGAAAAAGTCAGCTGCAAATGAAGCCTTCTCCCACTTCATCTTTCGACACGTGGCACTGTTGTGATATTGAATACCCATCTTTCTCTCCAATCCAATCGTCATTAGTCATCACGGACCCTATCTAGGGTTTCTCCCATTTTTCTTCCAAATTTCCATTACCGTCCCCTCCTTATGTTCCCGGGGTCTTTGCCTCCTTCTTTCTCCACCGTCCGATCCATCCCTACTTTTCCATCAACCGCGTTCCCACGACAGTAGTATCCACTTTACGCGTAGCACAAAACTGCTTTTACTCCTTTACTACGATACTTACATTGAATTTTAATTTGAGCAGTTTCCTTGGCCCGGTCCTTATCATTAAACAAAACACAGTCCACAGGCGATGTATGTAGCAAATTAAGCCGAGAGAAAATGACAGGTAGAGAGAGAGAAAATTGATTTTGGAGTTAGCATCCATTAGCATTTCAATTTGACTGATAAGGATGGTTTTGCTGGGAGGGATTCTTAAGGAGGGAGAATACAATACACGTACCTCTCAGTATCACACTTTAGAGTTTACACCATCTAATAAATATATACGTACTATATACATGGCCTACATATGATAGAGATTTTATATAATATTCTAAATTTTGTGAGTCAGTGGATATTTGAGCGTGAGAAAGAGAAGGGGAAGAGGGTTAGTGGGGACTGTGGAGGAGAGAGAGTTAGAGTTAGAGTTAGAGAGAGAGAGAAATGGGAAGGGGAAGAGTGGAGTTGAAGAGAATTGAGAACAAGATCAACAGGCAAGTGACCTTCGCGAAACGAAGGAACGGGCTTTTGAAGAAAGCTTATGAGCTTTCCGTTCTTTGTGATGCCGAGGTTGCTCTCATCATCTTCTCCAATAGAGGAAAGTTGTACGAGTTTTGCAGCGGTTCAAGGTATATATTCACTAAAATGCTAAACTAAAACATGGAATGGATGGACACAGCATAAACAAGAAAATATTAATCCTCTCTCTCTCACACTCTCTTTTTGTTTATTTCTTCAAACACATATGTTTATATGTGCACATAAAACATACTAGCACCGAAAAAGGAACCGCAGGACCTTTCTTGTTCTCCACACCCTTCTCTCCTCTCAATTTTGTTATTAATGCTTTTGATTCTGCTTCCGAGATCTCCAAACCCCTCTTCCTTTGATTTTTCCGGTTTTCAGTGTGATTCAAGAGCACCAGCTAGCGTTTGCCAGCTTCTGAATTCTTTTTATTTATTTATTTATTTAATGTTTTGAAAACAAAATGAAAAAGTTGATTTTCTTTTTTCACTGTTTTGAGTTTTTCCGTTTCTGTGAATGTCTCGGCGTTTTTAGCAGGTTGAGTATTTCTGTGATCGTATTGATGTTAGATCTGCAACTGGAAACACAAAGAAATATAAATACAATAAAAACAACACAAGATCACTGTTGTATTGACTGCTCTATATCTCTTTGCTTGTTTTTTCTCTTCCTTCTTCTTTAGTTTTGTTTTTGCCCAACCCTTCACCTATCTCTTTCTTACCCTCTTTTTGGTTCTCAACCCAGCGATCCAAAATTTCTTTTTTTGCTTCATTTGTGTTTCAACCAGATCTGGTTCAAAAGCTTTCCCCAAAAGCAATTTCGGGTCTGCTCAGGCTTCTGTTTCTGTGCAATTAAGTGTTGGGAAAAGAAGCACATCATTAACTATTTTTCTATGTGAAGTTTCAGCAGCTAGTGTCTGCTTTTGACTTCAGTGTTTAAGAATCACTCAAAAAACCTAACCCATGTCTCCTTCTTTTTCATTTTCTTTTATCCAAGGCAAGCCACTCTCTCATTTACATCTCTGGGCCTAGCTAGGGTTTCTTTTATTTCTACAATTAGTTCTTTGTTTTCTCAGTATCTGTCCATTTCTTCCCTTCTCATGTATTATTTAAAACTTTTGTCCTTTTTTATTTGCCTTAGCTTTCTGTTTTTTCTATATTATTTGTTGACTTATCAATCTTTATAATGGTTGCCTTAATTACCTGGGGTTCTTCTTCGATTCTCAACCATGTCCTGAAAGCAAAATCGTGTTTTCACACTGAATCAATCACTTGTTTTCAATAGCGTTATTGAAAGCAGATGTGCCTCTGATGTTTTGTCAATTGGTCATTATCATGATGGAGACATGTTTATTACAGGTTGATATATACTTATGTTAAATCAGGATCAGAATGGTCTTTTCTCATAGGGCTTCGAGTATAGTGGATAATTTGACCTCTATCTCCTTCTCCATTCTAAGCATAAACGCACTGACATGTTTTTCATCTGTTATATATGTTTCAATTAGAGAAACTAAGATTTTCCAGATATATGTTGGCTTCTCATTACAAATTTGCTTCTTCCAAAGCTGCTTACTTGCTGGTAGAGTTCTCTCTCTTTCCTTCTCTCTCCCTCTCAGAAAACAACACTGGTCCTTTAAGATCTCAGTGTACCGAGATGGAACAATGCTATGTTCCATGCATCTACTTCTGGGTTTAAGAGGTAACACATAAGTGAGCTATCACATTTATTAACCATAGGATATATATCTGGTTTCTTTTTCTTGCCACATTTAGTTTGTTACTAGCTCTTATCTAGCGATAGATGAAAGGGGTCTTATATTCACAATTTCACATCTTAAACTACTAATTATCGATCCAGCTCACAGAAGATGTATTCTGACTCTCCATTTATTACCAGGAATTGGTTTCTCATCTCTATCTATGCTAACTGTAAGTTGTTCATCGCTTGAGAAAACATCTTTTGCCTAGGTGGAGTTGAACTTATAGCAAATTTGAAGTCAAAAGATGTTTCAAGAGAAGGCATAATTTGTCCTTAATATAATATTAAATAAGTTGTAACCCTTAATTAAGCAGTCACTTACTGTACTTTCCCTTCTTTTTTTTCTTGGATGCGTAAGTACTACTAAGTGCATCTGTCCTGTAGTTATGGAATTGTGTACATATATGATTTTCTGAATGTTTATACATTATTTTATGTCAACGTGCAGCATGCTCAAAACGCTAGAGAGGTACCAGAAATGCAACTATGGAGCGTCTGAGGCCAATGTGTCAACAAAGGAAGCCTTGGTATTGGTGATAATCCCATACGCCCTATTTAACTTGTGCATTTAATTTGCCGAATTTGATCACAACATTTTCTTTTTTGTTTTCTTTCTGTCTTTTATACATATAAGGGAATATGGATCTACTTAATATATTTTTACTCATGTAAAAAAATAGAAGGGAATGTGGAGCATAGATAATGCCTCTGGCTGCAACATAATTACTTGTCCTACTTTTAGCTTGTTGAATTATAGAACAGTTTTGGCATTGCCAAGTTGCCGTGGTTTATTTATCCTAGATTTAGCTTGTTGTATAAAGTTATAGACGACTGCAAGGCACGAGCAGGAATATCTATGTATACATATATAACTAGCTAGGTATAAAAGAATTTCAATTGGAGAGGAAACAATTATGTGAAAAAACTGAACTTAGATCGAAATATCCAAGCTATAATCCTATGTTTTGAAAACCAGTTGGTTGGATAGAAAAACCTATGAACCAATCACCTGACCAGTTCAAATAAATCACAGAATCAGTCTAAAAAGAAACCGGTCAAAGAATCGAAAAACCGGTCAAAATTAGCCAAAAACCAGTTTACAGCAAGTCAATAAAAAATAATTAATACAACATTATTTTCATTTTTTTTTTTAAAAAATAAAAATCAACTTAAAGTATTTATCATTTTTTTATTTTAAATATAAATTTATTTTTGTTAATAAATGTTGATGTGTATAATGAAAGCTTATACTTAAGTATCATGACATATAATTTGCACTTTTGTAGGTATTGTAAATGTAAAGAATTTATAAAATTATGTTTTATTTTTAATTTTTAGTATTATAAAGTTATGATATTATGTTTTTTAATATTATTTTATATATTATTTAATTATTATTATTATTATTATTTTATCAATACCGGTTCGATCACGGTTCAATCACAGTTAAACCATTGAACCTTAAACTAGTGTTTTGACCAGTTCAATGACCGGTCTAGTTTTAAAAACATTGCTATAATCCATAAGCTTTTCTAGCTTATAAGTAATAATAGTTGGTGATTGTTGAACTGCAGCGTTTAGCTCCCTATCACGAGTCATGTGTCCAAGAATTTGAAATAGTTTTTTTTTAAAATGAATTCATTGAAATAGTCAAACTAGTTCAGGTTATTATTTGGTTTAAAGACAATAGCCGATTGATCATAAGCCAAATATAGGCTAACACTAGCTGCAGGTAATGTATATGCATCATTGAAAATACTACTTTGTCATAATCCTCCTTAGATTTTTTATGGATGTGAGGTCACGTTTTTTACCCCAAATCATGTTGCAGTTGCATCTACACCATCCGGTGATTTTTTCCCGGACACATCCATTGATAGAATTTTTTGCCTTCATTTATCTTTCACACGATAGAAATTAATGATGCCATATTGCCCTCAATTTTTTTTTTATTAATCTATAGACAAACCTCGGCTACTACTCCAAGCAAAATGCTTGATCTTTAATCTTCAGGCAACGTTTGGATGGAAGGGTTTTCAGAGAGAGAAAGAGGGGGGGGTGGTTAATTTTTCATTTTTAAATTGAGAAAATTATAACAATTTATAAAAATAAATAAAGAATATTTACTGAAAGGATAGATGATAATATCTCTCTTCTTAATTATTTGTTTCTCTAATTAAGTTCATAACTCTGCTCGTGATATTTGAGAAAAGTATTTCAAAGCCAAGTTTACCGGTAAAGCCACTTGAGCTTCTCCATTTTGGGATTGAAGCCTGGAAAAATCAACGAAGTTCGATGGCTAATTAGCTTCACTCTTTTTTTGTTCTATATTTCATGACAGTATAATAAATTTGGAAATGTGACTTCCTAATGGATAAATTGGTACTTTTGTTCCTTAGTTTGAGGTTGAGCTTTAATTATTAGTTGCCTTTTTGGCCACAGTTTGTCCATTCTGTGTACGTGCATGATGTGTTCAAAATTTTTTCTTGCATGTAATTTAACTGATCATTTTTTTTTTGTGTATAATAATCGCACTGAAATTAAAATTTATGACCTCATACATATTATTTCATCGCCCACACTACTATATTGACCCTAGTGAGTATTTAACGTTTAATGTTTATACTCATATTACCGCAATGATCTTTGATGGTTTTGACTAATATTTCGTACTAGCTAGTAGAATTTCTCTTATACTATCTTTCATTCCTTTTTAAGTATCGTTTAAAGTTTTTATACATAAATCAAGAAATGTAATAAATTTTCTTGTTTTTCATAAAATAGTTTTAAAGTTTTCTATTATACACTTTTTCATTTCTACTCTACAAGAATTGCATATTAATTATAAATGTGTAAATTAATTAAAAAATAGGTGAGAAGTAAGGGTATAATTGACAAAAAAATAGTTAATGTTATCTTAAAATCCAAAAATGACAGTTAAATAAAATTTTCTAAAAAACAGACAATTAAAAAGGAAGAGAGAGGATAGTATTTTATATTCGAAATACTAATATACGTGTTTAAAGTTTAACAGTTAAATATGTTAAGTTGTTATGATACACTTGAATTAAGCTCTGCAGCAAAACATATGCACGGCCTAACTTCAGGTTTTTGGAAGCAAAATTCCTTACATGTTTTAGGGAACACCGATTTATTAATGCACATCCATTCAGTTTTTGCACTTACACGATAAATATCCATTATTCATTCATAGTTTTGCACGAATTTGTGCTGTTAACTTGTAAAATATAAAAATTAAGAATAAAATGTACAAAACTTTTAGGTGAGTGGTCCCATCAATATATTGACTTAGATGTAGTTAAACTTTTATGTACTATTTTTTTATTTATTTTTTGTATAATTTGCACACCAAGTGTGCAAGAATCGCTCCTTAATCTTTTGATGATTTTGTACGTTCCAAACAGGTTAGTTGCTATTCATTTACTTCCTTCTCCTTTCAACTATTTAGGGCACAGTTGTCCACGTGCCCAAAACCAATATAGATTTATGAATCATTATGTATGACTTTGTATATCTTCCTTCAATTATGTAACTGTTATGTTTTTGCTTCCATGGTTATAGGAGTTAAGCAGTCAACAAGAATACTTGAAGCTGAAAGCACGTTACGAAGCTCTGCAACGTTCACAAAGGTACAGATGCTCGATTATTTATAAAAGTCTATGCTATATAATACGAATTAAGTTATTAATATATATTTGACTGATACTCATTAGGAACCTTATGGGAGAAGATCTTGGCCCTCTAAGCAGCAAAGAGCTTGAGTCACTTGAAAGACAGCTAGATTCGTCTTTGAAGCAAATCAGATCAAC
Organism: Spatholobus suberectus; assembly: GCA_004329165.1. Lineage (NCBI taxonomy): Eukaryota > Viridiplantae > Streptophyta > Magnoliopsida > Fabales > Fabaceae > Spatholobus > Spatholobus suberectus. The sequence goes on along the minus strand of CM014737.1, from coordinate 55,714,267 downwards.
AAGGGTACTAAAGTTTCCAACGTTGCCAATTTCCATTTGAAATTATTTACAAAAAATTTAATTATTCATTTGGTCTTATAGTTACAAAAACTCTTTTTTTTACTTTCTATATTTAAAAACATTCTCTTTTAGTCCCTATAAATATCATTTTTAATTTTTTTTAATCTCTACATATATCATTTTAATTTCTTTTAGTTCTTATGGTAATGACTAAAAAGGATTAAAAATGATATGTATAAAGGCTATAAGAGAATATTTTTAAGTATAAGAACTAAAAAAAAAAGTATTTGTAACTATAGAAATTAAATGAGTAATTAAATCTTTAGAAAAATAGGATCACACATTCCCAATCATGAGTCACCTCCACAGCTAATTCCATTTAAGACATGTTTAAGCCGTGTGCAATAAAAAATAGAAGAAATTAATTTATCTTTCTCAAAAAGTGCATATATAATCTTAAACTGTTACATATCCCTGAGTCAATGGTCTATGTCAACTCTTCTCTCGGTATGTGTATTATTTTCATAACTTTATAACATTCTACAGACCCAATTCATGCTGGATCAGCTTTCTGATCTTCAACGTAAGGTATGAGAACAATTTTCCTTTCCTTTGTCAATGTTTAATAATTTCTATTCTTCCGCATGTTTCCCTTTCTCACCAGTTCAATTATGTCACATGTGAAGGAACACTTGTTAGGTGAGGCAAACAGAGCTCTCAGACAAAGGGTAAGAAACATTTCAATTAAATAATCGTTCAAATTATGGTTCATAGTTCTAATTATGATACATACATCTGAAAAAAAAAATATTCACGACTGAATCCCAAACAATTTGCAAGAAGATATGATTTAACAATTCAACTTTGAATATACAAAGCCCTCCTCAACTACTACTGAAATTTTGAGGTTACTTGCGCTGCTGTTTTTACAGTTGGAAGGGTATCAAATAAATCCACTCCAACTGAATCCCAGTGCTGAAGATATGGGGTATGGCCGCCATCCAGGGCAACCCCAGGGCGATGCTCTCTTTCAACCATTGGAGTGTGAGCCAACGTTACAAATGGGGTATTTCCTCTTCGTTAAAATATTGATGCATAGTTGTGGTTGTAGATATATTGTTACGTACAGGTTCAACGGTAAGGTAATTGGTTAACTAGCATGCAAAGGGGAAAATAATATACGATGAAAGAATGATGCAAGAGATTGTGGTGTGCATATATAGTTGTTGGGATTTGATATAGACTAGAAATTAAAAATAATGTAGTGGCGCACTATTGCCTGATAATTTATACCTTGCAATTATGAATCATGTTGATTAAAGGATGCATGACGGGCTGATGGCACAACGTGAACCATGTTTTAGATTTTATTTTAATGATATATTTTTAATTTGTTAATTTGTTTAAGTGCAGCTATCAGCCTGATCCAGTATCAGTGGGGACAGCAGGCCCAAGCATGAATAATTACATGGCAGGATGGTTACCATGAAAGAGTGTGAACTGTGAAGCATAAAGATCCTGCCGTTTCAATTTCATTTGAAAGGAAAAAGGAAATTTGTAATAGCACGTACTGGACTTGATTTAATTACACCAGACTCTACCTTCTAGGAACAATATAAGCAGTGTTTTTTGTGTGTGAGCTTTCATAAACAGCACGTAGCTACCTCCTTGTTTCGATCACCCTTTCTTCCCTTCCCTAATAATACTATTGTATGCACCCTGTTTACATTACCTTGTACTATCTACGAATGACCTCACACTTTTGCTTCTGTCACCTCCTTAAAATTAGTGTTAATTGTCACTTCCAGGCCTAGCCATTATTTGATGGGTGAGAACGCTTGTATTGTGAGAACATACACTTCAAGATTTCTCACTTGAAAACTTATCATACAATAGTAAACTAAGTGGCATGGTTACAAAAAAAAATTTAGCTAAATGCACAAAAATAATGACAGGCTACCAGTCTATTGAAAGTTCCCTAATAAACTCGTTGCAAGTTACAACCACAGCTGACAGGAGGCTAAGCAAATCTTTCAAAGGGAAGAAAAAAATTATACTGAATTTCTGCTTGCATCAGTTATTCATCGATCAAATGCTTTCTTTAAAAAATAATCAAGTCTGCTAAATTTGAAGTCAAGCATTTCTTTTTGGGATCCATATTTCAAGTCTGACTAGCTTAGGTCAAAATTCAGTAGAGTTCAAACAATATACTTTCTAATTATTTTTAAAGAGTTAAACAAGTTGTCCCATCAGAATTAACCTATTTTGATAGTCCTATTTATTATTTATATTAAGGTTTAATATATTAGTTGGTCCCTAAATTTTTGAAAATTTTTTAATTAGGTCCCTAAATTAAAAAAAATTATAATTAAGTTCTTGATTTTTTATAATTTTTGTAATCGAGTCCTTAGAGGTGATAAAACCACCATAAATTGTAAATTTTTTAACAGTTTCAAACCTTCACAAACTAATTCTAGAAAGTCAATTACAAAAATTATAAAATATCAGAAATTTAATTACAAATTCTTTTAGTTCAAGAACCTAATTAAAAATTCTCCCAAAATTTAAGGACCAACTTATATATTCAACCTTTTATTAACTTTATAGGATTTAAATCCCGCATATAACATTGTCCCTTACAATCATAACAATGTCTAAAAACTTGAAGGGTTAAATATGTTTTTACACTATGTAAATAGAATAATATTCACTTTTATTTCTTTAAAAATAAATTATCTCCTTTCAATTCTTCATTTATAAAATTGTGTTATATATATAATTTTATTTTCATAAATGAAAAACTAAAAAGAAACAATTTTTTATGAAGGACAATGATCATATCTAACATATTTTTATAAATGAGGGATTAAAAAAATTAATTATTTTTAAAAAACTAAAATAAACATTATTATATGAGTTTATTTTTTATGTACGGTCAATGTAAAATATTTTACACTGTCAACTAATAAGAGATTATAATAGATCTGACTTTTAACGTAATTATTGTAAAAGTTAACAAGCTAAGTGATCATTTGTGATTTATATTTAATCCAAAACTGACTGAAAATGATCGAAAGACTCCGTGCTCATTCTAAACGTAGTTCTTTCACCGTGCTCACGGGCCTTGGATTTGTAGGTACTTGTGGATCAGGGCTACCTGAAATAAGCTCCTAACGAGAATGGACCTCAGCTACTGTATCAGCGACCTTAATTATTTATTAAATTAATGAGAAAATTCATTTATAAACTATTATGTTTTGAATTTATCTTAAAAATACTTTATTATTCTCAACAAATATTTTCAATAACAATAATAATAAGGTTTAATTAATTATTTAGTCCCTATACATATACCAACTTTTTGTTTTAATCTTTATACCTAAAAATTTTATGTTTTAGTTTTTATATGAACATTTTTTTTATATTTTAATTCCTGTTGTTAATTTTCTAACAGTGTAAAACTGTCACAAAATAGAGATGTAAGAACTAAAACATAAAAAAAAGAAAAATAATCGTAAAAAAATTAAAGTGTAGAATTTTTAAATACAAAAACCTAAAGCAAAAAGTTAACGCAAATATAGAAATAAAATAAATAATTAACCCTAATAATAATTATAATAGTCCGATTAATGATTATTTGAAAGAGAATTTTAATAGTTATCGTGACACGTATGCTTCACATCAAACAATCACCATTATATTGAATATCGAGTAAGGCCAGGCAGCCTTCCCCATTACACGCCAGGAGCTAAGCCCAGACCAGGAGGTCGCAAACTTTTTTTTTTTAGAAAATATAATTAAAATTCGAACAAGATTAGCTCCTACGTCACGAAAATCTTATATACCCTAAGAATAATACTTTTTTAGTTTATTACAAAAATAAAATAGACTTTTATCAGCTTATGTTTGATCATCCACTAAAATTAGGAAAAAATTTAACATAAATCCCATTTTTAGAGTGTATGGATGAGAGAAAAAAAAGATTAAGAGAAAAAAAAATAATAGAGAAAGCGATAAATATTATACATGATATGATAAAAAAAAATAAAGAGATATATACAAAAAAAAAAAGTATAAAAATAAGATTGAAGAAAAAGTAAATGTATGATAATAATAATTCTTAAAATTATACTATAATAAAATGTATGGAGTAAATTCAAAATAAATTTTATATATATATTAGTTATATGATTAGTAAAATATTATTTATCCTTTTGAAATTAGTTTAATTGGTTAAAATTTAAAACATTAATCTCTCGCAATATGTTTGTTTTTTACTTCTTTATCCTGTTTTTCTTTACTCTTTGTAAGAATGAGTCTCTCTTTAGACAAAAGAATATTATTTAAAAAATAAAAAAAAATATTAATAGTTAAAAATAGACAAAATTAAGATGTAATTTTTTAAATATTTTTAAGTATATTTTTCAATTAAAATTATAATTTTACTCCAATAATTAATACAAACCTTTAATACTGAGATAAAACTATTGTTTTGATTAAAAATAACAACAGATAATTGTCACTTCCATGGCATCCGGTGTTACGTAACTTACCACGACCGAAATCCGTGTATGACACGCGCTAGATGACGTGTATCCTATCCAATGTGATGTTGTAGGTTGCTTCCAGATAAAGTACTCTCTTTCCTTTTTGCCCTTTTTCTATGTACATCCACATCACTATTGCTGTTCAACGCAACCAATCTAAAACCATCGCCACCCTTTTTATTATTTTCCACGCATTCGTATATATCAATTATCAATTATCCATTATCCCGCGTCAACATGACATAGCATTTTTTGTTTCTTATTATGGGAACCATAGCCATTTCTCTCACCCTTTCTTTCCTCAACACAAAACAAAGCAAAGGTCAATCCACAACAATACTATTTTCTCACAGTAACAACGTTATCCAATTGCCTCGTTTCTAGCAATACAATTATACAACAACTCTTTTTAATTCCACCAATTTTTTTTATTTTTCCTTATATTATTTATTCTGTTTCATCCGATTTTGAGGGAAAACCCCAAAAAAAAAAAAAAGACACGATGAGAGGAAGAAGAAGAAGAGATGAAGATGAGCAATCTCGAGCTTTGTACGAGCTCTCCGCGCTGGTTCTGAACCTCATTCGATCGCCTCCGACGCCGTTAGCGTTGTCCGACGATGTTCCGCCGGCTGGGGCGGCGTCACGGCGTTCGCGGCAGGGTCAGATATCGCCGGCGGGGTTCGCCTCGCTGCTGCTGGGAATCTCGCTGGCTCTGATGCTGTGTGGATCGGTGACGTTCTTCATCGGGTTCGTCTTGATGCCGTGGGTTCTCGGATTGGTCATGCTCTTCTTCGTCGCCGGAATCTTCTCCAGCATCTCCGTCTTCGGCCGCTCCATTCTCTGCTACGCCACCGCGCCAACGCCGCCGCGTAAGGACATTCCCGGTAAGACAAGAAAAATAAAATGAAGATCTTAGATAGTGTCGTCTGGCTTTTGTTTTTGTTTCGTTTCTGCAAATGGAAAAGTTGTTTTCGTTTCCGATGAATTAGATTAATTATTGATAGACCCCTAACATTTAGATGACACATACGGAAAGCAAAAGGAAGAACAAAAATCAGAGAGAATTGTAACTAGGGTAGGTGATTTGTTGTAATAAGAAAAAAGAGAGATAAAAATAATAATAATAAATGTTAATGAAATGTTTAATATATATAAGTGTTCGTATATTTTCACTCAATAAATTATTATGATTTATGAGCTTCTTTTTTCTTTCTTTTTTTAACCTTTCTTCCTTGTCTGTGTTGGGTTGGGGAACACACGGGAAGATTAGCAATTTACTTTTTCTTATAACGCTGAAAGCTTTTTGAAAGAAATAGCCAATAGGATGCTAAGTGATGTGTTTTAGAGAAAGCTCAACACTTCTCTTTTTAACCGGTTTCTGTTTGGTTCTAAGAACGGATCTTTAAAATTAGAGGTTTGAATTTTGGTTGGTTAGTTGGGCGGTCAGCAGATGGAGCCTACCGTTTGCCGGAGGAAAGGCCGTAAGTAAGGCTTGGTTTTAAAATTGGATAAAATTAATTTTGATATGATTCATTTTAAATTGTTAAATATAATTAATATGTGTGGTTAGTTTAATTTTTGTCATAAATTTTATATAAAAATATACGTCAAGGACTAGCATTTTCATTATGTTATTTTCTTGTAGAACAAATTGTACTGCATAAAGTAACATTTGATGCATGGTATCCCCACGCAGTAATTGCAGAATTCTCAATAACTTTACAGTTCAGGGCAGGGGTCTCTAACGAGCATGAAAAGAAAGGATATGCCATATTAGTCTCAATGAATTGGTTTTGATTCATAGCCTACATAAACAGATAAATTGCATCTATAATGAGCTTTCACTTGGAAAAAGAAAATCTTGTAGTAGTTCTGGATATCACGTTTTTTGTTGTAAATTTCAATTTCAGTGTTGCCTGTTCTGAATTCACCCCTTGTTGTGGAGTCGTGGTTTATTTACTTGATTGGGCATTTATCTTCATACGGGGTTTTTATTTTCAATTTCCTATCTTGCTTAGTTTGCATCATGAACCTGGCGGCTTTAATTCTCAATTTTTGTCGTTGGATGCAGCGTGGAAGCTTATGTGAAGTGACAAATGAAGAATGAAAATGAGGAGTACGGTGCTGGGTTTTGTGCTTCCTCACGCAACCTATGGAACATTAAAGATTACGAAGCTTCTCCTTTTAGTGGATGCAGGAATCGTGGTTAAGTGGCTTCTCTGTGCATTAGAAATAGCCAAGTAGAATTCTCAAGAACTACTTATTACCTTGCTATTGAAGGGTTGTTCCCAGCTTCCATCTTCCGTTATCAATTATTTTATTTAACTTTATTCGCACCTTACTAAATTCTTAAGCTTAGGCTGTTGAATTTCCTTTTGTTCAGTTATAGAAAGAGAAAGGAAAATATGGTTTGACTCCTGAGAACAGAGGTTGTATCGGATAAAGAAAAATATTTTGGAATCGGATGGTTACTGTGTCTAATGTCTGTAGCAGCCGATGTTATTTATTTGCATATCGTTGCTGCTGTGTGCTATCTGATAGCCTATGTTTACCAGATATTTTGAGAACTCGTTTGGGGACTAAAATATAATAAGATAAAATAAAATAATTATCTTATTTTATCGTAACTCGTTATTTGTTGCGTCAATAGAATATGATAATATTATCTTATTTTGTTATTTTAGTATATTTTTTATTCTGAGGAGAGAATTGAATTAAGAAACAACATGATAGGATAAGCTTTTTTTCCTTCCATTCTCTCTCTATATAATATTTATTTATTATAATATTTAACATATTACATATTCAAAATATATATATATAAATGAGTTATACACTGACAGTGTAAAGTAGTTTTACACTGTTATTCAATCACAACTCATTATGTATGGTAAGTTTGTTGATTTTTATAATAATTACCTTAAACGTCATATCAACGGTGATTTTTGATTGATTGATAGTATAAAACTGCATTATATTGACAGTGCATAGTTATTAAATTTTATATATATATATGAGTCAGGATTCGTTGACACCCAGTGTCAAAGTTAGTGAAATTACACTTTCAATAATTTTTTGTAGAATGCAAATTTAATCGATCTAACCGTTGAATTTGATGTTCTTATTAATTAGATTAAGTATATCAAATTTCATATAATTCCAAAATTATTTAGTAGTTTATCCCATCACTTTATTTTAACGTACAATAAGATATTAAAATATATGTAAATATTCAACGTTAGATAACATATCGAAAAAAGTCTAAATGATGTGAATTTTGACATACATAATCATGAAAATAATATTACATAAGTCAACGGTTGGATTAGTTAAATTTGCATTATATAAAAAGTTATTGAAGGTATAATTTGACTAACTTTAACACCTGGTGTCAATAGATCCTGACCTTATATATAATAATTTTGACATGTAAATTTAAAGTATATTATTAATTAAAATATAAAAAATTAATTAAAAAAATATTTTAATAATAATTATAATTTCAAAAATCTTATATAATGTTTTTATAATGTTAAGAAAAGTAATTACATAAATTAAAAATAAAATTGTATACTTTAATATATTTTTTGTAAAAAATAAAAAATTAAATTAAAAATTGTTTTTTTAAAATTATATGTAATTTTTTGAAACAGTAATTTTGTCATTTGAATATAATGTATATTTTATTCTATTGTTATCTAGTTTGTTATCTGGTATATACTAAATATTAGATAAAATTATAACTTATCTTATTTTATATCTTATCTTATCATATCTTGACTATAACACAAGCCTAAAAGGATTGGAGTAATGCCTTGCTTGCTGGTGTCACTAATTCGTACCAATTTTACTTTTATATTGCTAAACAAAGTTATAATATTTTTTTCTTTTTGTACAAATGATGTGGAATCTCTAGTGATAATAGTATTATAAGTTGCTTAAAAATAGGTTCAAACTTTTTAAACATTTTCTATCCAACTTCAAATTTTAATTATGAGTTAGTTGAGTTAAATAAGATGAAATCTCAAATTTAATAATGCTTAAGTTTTCCTTTATCTCTTTAAAGTGAGGTAAACTTAATTTCTTTGTGAGATTAGGTGTAAACTTTTTTCTTTAGAATTTAATGTTTTTACATTGTTACTCCATTGTAAATTTTTATGTATAGTTAGTTTTTATTTTGAGAAAATAGGTTATGTACTGACGATATAAAACAGTTTTATATCGTCATTTAATCACAAACTACCGTGTATAATAAGTTTGTTGATTTTTACAATAACTACCTTAAAAATTATACCAATAATGATTTTTAATTGGTTGATAATATAAAATTTTTTACACTAACAATGCATATCCATTAAACTCTTTTTTTTTAATAACTATTTTAAATGACTCTTTTAATTTTTTTTTATTGGATAACTATATAAAATTTTTAAACTGGTACAGCATGGAAATTAATTTTTTTATTTTTGAACTTTTTCATAAAATTTTCAACATGAAAAAATTAATTCATTATTAAACTAAAGCACTAAGGTTGTTATCAACTTGTAGCAAAACTGAATACTTTCAGAACACATGCTCATTTCGTTCTTTCTGTTACGAGAACGTAAATTTATAATGTTTTAGGAAAGAGAATATAATAAAGAGAAAATCATTAATTTAGTCATCTAAAATTATATATGTTACCATGTTAGTCTTTTACAAATTTTAGTCATTGAATTAATTTTGTTACTTTTTAAATTATTATTATATTAGTCTTTTAAAGAATTTATTACCAAATTATTTTTTAAAAATATAATCTATCACTAAATTAATATTTTAAAAATTTAAAGTATTATCAAATTAATCTAGACTAAAGTGGTATGAAAAAAAATATTTAAGAGTATCATTTGGTTAATGGATAATTTTTTTTTTAAATCTAAAATGTTACCTAATTCTTTTAAAGGACTGAAATGATTGTAAAAATATTTTATGAACTAATTTAATGGTAGGTTAAATTTTTAAACAACTAATTTATTAAAAAAATATTTAAAAAATAAAATGATGATAAAAAAAGTGTTTAATTTCTATGTATTATTAGTGTAAAAAAATTTATACCATTAACCAATTAGAAATCATGGTAAGTACAATTTTTAAGATTATAATTGTAAAAGTCAATAAACTTACCATACATTTTAATTATTATTAGATGACTATAAAAATTCTTTACATTGTAAATGCATGTACTATTTTTTTCTAAAAAAATATTTAAGTAACTGAATTAATGACTATTTAAAAAAAAAAAAAAACAACTGTGATAACACATAATTTTAGATAGCTGAATTGAAGATTATTTTTTCTCTAAAAAATTAAGCATTAAAGGAACGTGACCACTTGTATTGCTGGAAAAGAAATAAAAGAATTCAGATTTATATTATGAGAAAAAAGGATGTGTAAATTTTTTTTTATATCGTCATCCAATCACAAATTACCATGTATGGTAAGTTTGTTGACTTTGATAATTATCCTAAAAGTCACAGCAAAACTAATTTTTAATGAGTTTAATGACTATGTACTGTCAGTGTAAAAAATTTTACAATGTCAACCAATTAAAAATCACTGTTGATATGACTTTTATAGTAGTTATTGTAAAAGTCAACAAGCATACCATAAATAGTGATTTGTGATTGGATGACAATGCAAAATTACTATATACTATTAGTACATAACCTATTTTCTCATTTTTAACTAGCTAAAGGTGTAAAATTACACTAACAACGTATATCCATTAAATTCATATATTATTTGTATTCCGTTGATTCTTATAAAAAAATTATAAATTTAAATATGTCCAAGTCGTTTAAATCTCATTAGTTCTATTTGTTTTAATGTTATAAAATTAATGTTTATACCTTTCAATAAAAAAATACTTATTCAAATATAAATATGTTATATTGTAAATTACTTGACTACATGTATTTTTCACAAGAAGTAATTCTTTTCATATTAGATAAGACAACTATGAGAGATAATTCTCAAAATATTTAACACAACTATATATTTAATACTTGACCTTAAGATCACTAATTAAACTATAACAATTTCAACCAATTAATCCATGCCTTCGACAGTATGTAAATTACATTTGAAGGTTTAAAATCAATTTAACCGAAATTTAAATGGATCATAAGTTTTGGATAGCTGCATATGATTCCATGTTTGTTTTACTGTCCAATTGAGTATCCATTATCCAACAACTAGAATAAAGTGCTCAATTTAGGTGCTTGCTATATATATATATATATATATATATATTAAACCAATAATACTTAAGCAGAACAAAAAGTATTTTCGACTGATAATATAAAAAAAAAAGTATTTTCGATGATAAAATATAATTATAAACCCGATTTAAAAAAATAGTATTTTTTAAATGAGTAAAATTATTTTTTACTATGCATAAAAAATGTTTTTTGGTAGTCTTTTATGTACAAAAAAAGTGTTTTATGAAAGAAAAAAAAAATTGATGGGGCAATCGTATTACATAATTTAAAACAGTATAAAACAAAAGGGATTGTAAGGGTTCAGTATCAAATCACCACTCAAATTAAATAACACCAGACTCTGTTCCTTCTTCTTCTTCGTTTTCAACTACACTCGGGAGGGGTTCAGTGTGAAGAGAAAATAAATAGAGTATGTAAACATAAATTGATCCGTCCGTAATTAATTCGATCGAAGAAAACGACTATCAAACTAAGCATAAAAACGAACCTAAGTGGTATCAATGTGTGCAGGTGATTGATTCCATTCTGTGATTCTATCCAAACCAAGGCTGTCCCTACCTGGAATCTCAAAGGCTAAACGGAAGTAGAGTTAAGATTCCATGAGGACATGAGAAAAGGGAAAACACAGTCACTACTCTTAAAAGAATAACAACACATAAATTCAAACCTTAACCAAGCAGAATAGAAAATAAAGCAGTGGGGGTTATTAACCCGAGTAGATATGCACACCAATAGCAATAAGAAAGATGGTAATGAGGCCAAAGAAGATGATTGTGTGGACAAAGATGGACACCGCGCTTGTTTGCATGTTCCCAAACTCCACCACTCTGCTCCTCCCTGGCAATTGAAACAGAAGACCAGGGCTTAGCAACACAAACAGCACAACTGCCATCACCACTGGACCCCAATCCGCCATTATATATTCTGCGTGATTGCTTGTTTCACCCTTTACAACACACAGATGGGTATATAACACAGCCTGATACAGATTATCTGGTGTTCAATCAATATCCAATGCTTCAGTGCCAAGCGAATGAACGCACTTGGCAGATTAGTAAATTACTAGGAAATTGAAGATGCTCTTTCAATCAAAACCCAAAAGAATGGCAATTAACTAGAGGTAACTCAAGGAAGGAAAATTTTAAGATTACCTAGCTAGCATCAACTTAATAGTGAGCTTTTGTTTCGGTGCATGTCATAGTCAGGGGTCGGGTGCCTTGTTGAGTGATGTTTAAGCAACCGTTTCGTGCCAGCATATCCTAAATCTAACTTTTGGTGTGGCTTTTCATTAATGGAAATTGCTAGTAAGATAAGATTGAATCAATTAATTTTTGTCTTTGTAGTTGAAAAGAGACAAATGAATAACAGAGTAGGTAGACACGTTACCCTGTAGCCTCAGCGAGAGCTTTAATTAAATTAAATTTTTTGTTTGCATATTAAAATTTTAATATTTTTTGAGATTTGGACATCACAGTTCATGTATATTTTTATTTTTTAAAAACAATGAAGAGAAATTAATAAAATATATTTTTTCTTATTTTATTATCGAAAAATTATATAAAAATGACGTAATGAAATGAAAACAATGAGCAAATATAACAATATTCTGCATCGTATATTTAACTAGAGATATTACTGGGTGAAGATTAAATTATTTTACAAATAACTTTTGATAAGGATTTTCAATTTTACAATTAAATTATTGAAATTTAATACACACACACACACACATATATATATATATAATTTGTAATAAATAAATATTTTTGTACATATAAATTATATTTTATATTTAAGATAAACAAATTATTTTGTAATACAAAGTTATTTTTATCTATTGATAAATTGTTTTAAAATTATGATTATCAATTACCTCCTAATTGTAAAAATATTAAAAAAATCATTTTCTTTTATACATGTTTTAAGAAAAAAGATACAAAAACAATTTTTAAATTTTTTTTTTCAAAAGATGAACTAGATTTATGAAAAATATTTTAGATCAACAAGAGATGATCTTGCTCTTACATATCTCTCGGTCAATAAAGAAGATAGGATTATGTAATTCTTAAAGAAAATATTTGTTGGTTATTAATTTTTTCTTATAAAATTGCAAAACATTTTATTCGAGAATAATCAAGACACTATATCATCAAAATATAAGATCAATAGAACATCATGTTTGAATCAATTTATTTTGAGAAAATAGGTTATATACTGACAATGTAAAGTCATTTTGTACTGTCATCCAATTACAAATCACCATATATGGTATGTTTGTTGACTTTTAAAATAATTACCTTAAAAGTCATAACAATGATAATTTCTGATTAGTTAACAATATAAAAATTTTTACACTAAGAGTGCATAGTTATTAAACTCATTTTTTTTAAAATAAAATAATGTAAGTGCCTTGATTTTTATAATATGAATATAATTTCAAAATAAATATTTTATGACAAATAAATAAATAAGCATTTAGATTTTTATCAATCATTTTTATTATTTTAATCACCGATTCTATAATAGCGTTAAGTAAATAAAGTGGACAATAGATTAATAAACACACTACACAATAAATAAATAAATTATTTAACATCTAATCCAAATTAAATAAAAAATCACTACTTAACAACTGATACTAAATTAGCAATAAATAAAGAAAATAAATATGGAATCGATTAACAATTTTAATTTTTGTAAGCATGAATATTGAGAAATAAATCTTATGAGGTTTTAGTTATTAACTTATTATTAAAATATCTAATTTATTTAGATCAGCACATTATATTCAAGATAATTAAGGTTGGGCTATTGAATCATATGCTGTCCAAAAGAGAGTTTTGGGCTCAGTGTTTTAAAGAAAATATCAAAATTGATTCCTAGAGAATGGGCGAAGCCCAAATGTAGAAGAAGGCAGCAAAATAAGTGGATTTTAAACCAGACCGGGCTCGAAGGTTTACAATAAAAAAAAAAATGTCAATTGCTATTTATACTCTTCTTCTTTTTTACTTATACACTCTCTTTTTATATTTTTTTCTAATCTTTTTTTTTCAAAAAATGTCCTCTTATAAAAAAATTAAGTTCTAGCAAGCTCAGGAGCAATTTTAGCCAATATAATGGGATGGGAATTTTATATCCATTATACAAGAGCAAAGATACTTCATTCAAACATGAAAAGAGTCTAACTCATCATAGACTCACTCACATCATAAGCTCAAATAACTAATATTCATCAATTAAAATATTACAAATTTTATTTTCATAATTGATATTAATAATATATAATTTAATCCAATAATTAGACAATAATAATCCACAAAATTCCAACAATCCATCATAAGCTCATACACTTCACAAATCCAAATAACAAATATTCATCAATATAATTAAAATAACACAACATTAATTTTTATGATCCATACTAGTATTATTTAATAATCCAAAAAATTCTAATGATTAAATAATGTTAATCAATCCAACTTCATATTTTTCTGCTACATTAGACCATGGCTACTTGACATTACGCGCTGAAAATTAGCTGTATAATTGATTCTCGTGTTCTAAATTGAAGTCCTTTCTTATGATTAGTAAGATAATTTTTATACATATTTTTTAACCTAAATAAATGCCTTTTTTTTATATGGTATATGACAAGTTAATATTTTTTACTTACTTAATTATTTAATTAAAAGGGATTTTATTTCTTAAAATTCTATAATTAATATCAAATTAAATGAGATATTTATCAATCACCAATAAAACAATTTTTTATCAATTAAACTAATTCTTGAAAAGTTTAAAAACTTACATTTTTAAATGCATTTTTTTATTTTAATTTATAATTTTTTCGTGAAAAATAATGTTATACTAATTAAATAAATATCCTCTTAATCATTTTTTTAATATTTTATCCATATTTAACAGTATACCCATGCAATGCATGAGATACCTGTTAGTCTAATATGAATAGTAAGTTATAGAAATAAAGAAATAGTATTAAAGTAACTTGTTTTATTTTCAATGTAATCAAAACTGTTAAGTGTATGGCTCAAATTCTTCATATATTTTTTAAATTATTGATACTGATTGTTATAATTTAATCTTCATTTAAACCAAAAATTATTCGAACAGTTTAAAAGCTTTCTTATCACATATATAAGGAGGCTAAGTCATTTGAATTTTTTTTCATTAAGCTCATTAGTAATTCCATTTGTTTATTGTAGAGTTTTGTAAGAGAAATTAAGATATTATCTTCATCCTTATTATTATCAAAAGATTTTTATTGTACTCTCTTATAGAATCATTTGCCCTTTTGTTCTATGTGCTTCTTTTAGTTTTCTGGTTTGACTTAAATTATCGAACTTTTTTTCTCTTTAAAAATAAAAATTCTTCTAATTGATTTACATAGATTTTTTTTTTTTTTTTTATCGCTTTTGTTCATTATAGAAAAAATTACTTTTATTTTTAATAGATTTTTTTAAAACTGTCTTTGATCTAATTCTTCTTTCTAGAAAAGAGAAACTCAAAAGAATACAAAACTACCTTAATGGAAGGAATAGGAAAAAAAATGGTACAACATATACTCTTATAATTAGGGGTGTAAACGAGTCGAACTGAGCCGAGTAATTGAAGTGTAGGCTTAGCTTGTGAAAAAAAAAATGGGTGACTCACGCTTAACTCATTTATTTAAATGAGCTTAACTAAAAGTTGGAACTTGACTTGTCTAAAAAAAAAACTTGAGCTTGGCTTATTTATCTCATTTATAATTTAATTATTTTTATTTTTATGAATTTTTTAACTTATTTTTTAACTTTATCAATTTAGTATTTAATAAACATTTTATTACTAAATGATAATCTACATATAAAAATATGTGCTTAACAAGCAGTATGTGAAATTCAATTTCAAACGTTCTAAACTATTACATTTTCATAATCCAATAAATAAAAAATTCATAACTTTTTGACTACTACCAAAAAAAAAAAACTTCAAAATTAATTTTAACACTCTTAACAAAGTTCTACATATTTTCATAATGAATATATAAATAACAAATGTTAGTTAAATTTTTATCATCATTTTAAATAAATGAGTTATTCACAAGTCGATAATGTTGAGCTTATAGAATTTGAGCTTGGCTCATTTAAATAATTGGGCTCAATCTCAAGCTTGAGTTTGTTTATTTGATTTAACAAACGAGCTTGATTAAGCATTTAACAAGTCGAACTCGAATAGATCATGAATAGCTCAATTCATTTACACCCCTACTTATAATAGATCTAGTAATTTCATTTCTCTCATTAATAAATTCAAAGATTTATTGTCTCCCAACATTGACCCACTTTGAAGGCACCCACGGCCACGCAGAATTTCTATCTTTTGCAGTAGGGATGAAAATAGGTCAAGTCACCCAACAGGGGTCTAAGGGCTAAGGCCTAGCCTAAATCAATTCAGACCCGGTCAAGCTTTTTTACTAAATAGACCAACCCAAAGCCTTTATAAAAACACATTTATTTAAAAAGGTTAGATTTTAAGCTATTCAAAAAGTCTTTTAGGCATAACAGGTTGACCTATTCAAGTAAATATAAATAATCTTTTGTTAGCATTATTATTATATTAATATTTTTTATGTATTAAAGTCATACGTTTATTTACCTCTTTAAATATTAAGCATTTTACCTACATAAAGAATCAAGCCTATAATCTTATTAATGGATAAATCTATGTCTTATTTAGTATTACAAAATAAACTTTTAAATTAGTTATCATGAAGGTGATATTTGACCTTAAAAACAAGCTTATTTAGAGTCTAACTTGTTTAAACAAGTTATACCGAAGTCTTACCAAGTCTAACATATCTATTTCTATCATTCTCCCATGCCTTGAGTAGTAATGGTTCGAATTTTCATAATTTATATTTTGCTTTACATAAAGTTTTTCTCTATTGGCCTATTAGTCAGTTAATTTATTTAGGAATACGTCATACCTATTTAAAAGCTTTGATATAAAATAGGCTATTAAGCAAGCTAAGAGAACAAGTCAAATTTTTAGAAAAGTCAGGTCAAACTTAAAAAAAAAAGCCTATAATAGGCAACAAGTCAAGCGTAAACCTTAAATTTTTTAAATAAGTCAAACCTATTTAAACAAAGTCTTATTTAGCTAAGCTTATTTCCACTCTTATTTTGCAGTCAAGATTTTACGGTGTGGGCTTATATATAGTAGTTGTATAAGAGTAATATTATTCATATAATAATTTTAGACAAGGAAAAAAGATATAAAGAAAATGTTATATTAAATAAAATGAGTGATTTGATTCAGATATAAATAAGAAAAAAAAAGTAAAGTGTATATAGAAATTGTTGTAGAAGTTTATTAATTGTAAGAACATTGATAATCTAACCGTAATATGGTTGCTTAATTAACTACAAGCATGACGTTATGATGTGCACTTTGCCGATAATTGAAGAAGAAAATGACACAAGACAGAGTAGCGAGTGCACTGCGTGGTGTAACATTTGCTTAACTCTAATTTTCCAGCCATAATAACTCTGACTCTGTAGTCTCATGCAGGTGTTAATAGACGTACGAGAGACCGAAATATACACTGCGCCGTGAATTAAATTGAAAGCTCCTGCGTCAATTTTGAACTCAATCCTACCCCTCTCCCTCTAGCGCTATCCAAAATGAACATACTCTATTCATGAACCCGAAACACGTATATGATATAGAAAGGTTGGCACTCAACCTTAAAGTGAGTACAAGCACATGAAAAATAAACAACAAATGAAAGAGAATACAAAGACTTGATTCAACCCGTAGTTATTACGTACAATATTAATATGTACGAACGGGAACATAGCAAACAACAAGAATTTAAGGGGAAAAAAAAAGTGAAGCAAACATAAACATGAATTTAGTCTAGTCTAGACCGGAATGAGAAATGATTATTATATTATATTAATTTGGCGATGGAGGCATCCTGAATGATGTAACTAGCCGATGTAAAAGTGGACCTTAATAGCGAGCAAGAATAGGCAAATGAGACCAAAGTAGAGGAGGGAGTGAACGAGTATGGAAGCACCACTGGTCTGAAAGTTTCCAAACTCCAGGCACCTTGAGCGACCAGGTACCTGAAAAAGCAAGCCCGGCATTAACAGCACGAATAGCACCACAGCCACAACCACTGGCCCACAGTCTAACATTCTTCTAAAACTTGAATTAATGAGTAGTGTGCGTACGTGTATTGATAAATGATAAGTGCAAGTGGAAATTAACACAGAGTCCTTCAATTCTTGGCTTGTGGTATTCAGCGAATTGAATGAGAGAAAATATATATATGTATATGTATTAGGAAGGTGTGGGTGGAGGCTTCGGTGATTAAGTTACTTTGGATTCACTGACACTGGGCACGTGGTGCTTGTGATTGAGATTTGGATTAAGGATAACTTGCTTGAGATGCTAATCCTAACTATGTGCTTCAGCTTATTTCATGTTGAAGCAAGGGATTAATTATAGTCAGACAGACACTTATGTTTAGGAATTAGGAACTTGGCTTGGCTTGGTGCTCTGTTCTATTATGTTCAGCAAGTTCAATTTGATGTCCTCCCTTTGTTTTGGTCCATACTCCATAGTTCAGAAATCTTCTTAAAGGAACTCCACTCAGCTAAGATGACAATGCATTCACTTGTATTCATAAAAATTATCTATACTAAATACAATATTTATCCATCAAATAAGTCTATATTTTTTCCATGAAAATCTTTATGTTTTTCAAATATCAATTTTCTCAGGAAAACAAATTCTGCAGGATTTTTTTTTAATTTTGCTGTAAAAATTGCAGGAAATTTCTCAAATTTTAAAGTTTATAAGAAATAAATTATTCATGAAGATTTTTTTCCAGGGACTAATTTGCAAGAAATAAGTTTCCTATGAATTTTCATGAAAATTCAATAGTAAAATTCACAAGAAATCAACAAATTTAATAGCGCGTGTTAAAAGAGATTGAAACGATCATAGATATAGAAATATTTTTTAAAATTTGTAATATTATGCTTAATTACTTCTATTAATTAAAAAAAATACTTGATACAAAATTAATTCTATTTACAAAAAAATATTTTAAAACCATAAAAATCTAGTCCTATATTACAAACAAGAATACACAATTTTGAAGAGTGAGATTTTCACTCTCCCCGTTTTCTTAATTAGACTTTTTAATATTTTTTTCCTAATGTACATTTTACACAATATCCTTGTAATTAGCTGAAAAAGTCTCCATCTAGCATATCAAATCTTTTATTTTTCTCTACATATTTAATCATCTTAACCACTTATCAATTTCAATCAACCATCTTTTTATCTATACTTTTAAATTAAATTTAAATATATTTTTTAAAACAATTAAAAATAATTAAAAATAACCTTATATTACAATTTAAATTATTTATTGTAAATTTAAAATATAATTTATATGTTCAAATATATTTATTTATTATAAATTTTAATTATAAATTTGCAAAATATATTTATAATTTGCACGATAGCTAATAAATTTTATTTATTGGCTATCATGCAAATTGAAATAGACAAGAACATTCAGCTAATGGATTAGTAGTTAATTAATAATAGGGAGTTTAAAAGTCAAATGCCAAAATCTTTTGTAATTAAAGATTGAAATTATTGCTTATTGAGAGGGAAAATCACTTTTAATGTCATGTGAGAACATCATTAATGCGCTCAAAATATGTGAGTAGTCATGGGAGATAAAATCATGTGGAAAATGGGTAGTTTTAATTAATGTTTTATATTTCCAGAACTATAATAATTGTTTTATGTGTGTGTGTACCACCATGTCTTTGGTCTGAATGGTACTGGACTCAAATCCCTTAAGCAATGTCTCGTGTTTAAGTTTTGTAGATGAAAAAAAGTGGTTAGGAGGGTAGACCCCACTAAAAGTGACTAACCAAGTTTCCCAACGAATATTAGTTATTAGCAAAACTAGTAGATACTTCACACCTATAACATGGTTATCAAAAAAATATGTACGTGTTCACGCAAATTTTAATGTTTTTAATTCAAATTTTTATAACTCACTTATTTTTTTCTCCCTTTTTCTCATCATTCTCATATTCTTTTAAAGACTTAAAGTGAGTAATCAAAATGAAAAATTGATGTCAAATTGTTGCAATAAATAACATCAACTTACTATTTTTTAATTTCCATATTCTACCCTTTCATCGTTTATTATTTACTTAGCAAAAATATTGTATTTATATTCTTTATTGTTGTATTTTATTTTATTATTATAGTTTGTAGTAATAGAACAAGTCAAATAGAAAGTATGAATTTGATTTTGAAAAATTAAATAAAAAAAGATAAGTTGAAAATTTAATTCAATCTCAACGTGGTGCCCTTGATAAATTTGTTACTATTTATAAAAAAGATATAGAAACGATTTCAATTGGTGAAAAAGTGATTGAACAATCTCTTATAGACCATGTTGAAAACACTAATAATCCTAATTTCAATCAAGAACAAGATAAAAAATTAAACAAAGATGATTTATTAGAAGAGAATGTTAAGCATAATAACATATCAAGTGAAGTTCTTAAAAAAATTTATGGTCCATAACAATAGAAAAATACTAATGAAAAAAATTAGAAATTTAATGATAAAAAATGGACAAATTAGAAATGACAATTTATAATTTCCAAAAACTAGAAGATTAATATGATTTTACAGTTCAAAAAGCTAAAATATTAATTTGAAAACTGATCATTTATATAATATTAAACTTCTTTACAAATTTTTCGTAAGGCCTCGAAATTTTTAAACACAACTCTGTGCCCCACCATTGTCTTCAATTAGAGTGTGTTTCTTTGAGAACAACCAAAACAAGTTCTCAAGCCACAAGAACAAGAAGGGGGACTGATAGGAACCCAAACTAAATCACGATGTGAAGTGTGAAGCCCCGCAAGTCTGAGGCACTTTAATCACTACAGAACTGTAATATTTTTGTACATACTTACGTCAACTCCATGAGTCTCATTCTGCTTGTAATATAAGGCATTGTTACGAAATTATAAAAATAAAGAGATCGCCACACAGTAACAGTACTGACAATTATAGAGGAATCATACGTTGTTTACCTCGTGGCGTACAATATAGGAACATTTGACGTGTACAATAGAATTGAAAATAGAAATGCACTGGGTAAAATTCTAATACTTTGATAAGGTAAAAAGGGAAATGAAGGAAAATAAACGAAAATAGTTTAGAGAATGGAGTTTATACATTTTTTATATAAAAATGTATTTTGGTATAAAGTGTATTTTTGATATTATTTTTTGTAGAAAAAAATTGGGAAAGGAGGACTATTTAGCAAATGAGAGGAGTGTAAATAGCAAAAACTTTTTCTGTTCTTTGTTGAGGGGCGTCTGGTAGGATCGAACGACTGGGAATGAGTGGTGATTTATAACCGTAGATGGAAAAATTATAGAGGGACACCTACCTGTCACCCACACCACACCCGCTAAGTGGCCAAGAGAAAGAAGAGGGGAAAACCAGTGAGTTTATTGCCTGCTTGATTGATTTGTGGATGGTGTAATTTTTCCTTTCTTCTTGCTTAAAGTTTGAGTATGCATCTCTCTGTTTGTTCCAATTTTTGGTACGATGCAGGAAATTAATTTGTGACAGTGGTAAACTATTGTTGTTTTGAATTTGATTGAAATGGTGACAATTGTTTCTTTCTTTTTTTCACCCAAAAACTTGTTGCTTTGTTCACATCAGTACGGGGCCGAATGTGGAATACGGAATGGCTGCATTCCCGTCACGCCACCAAGGTGAAATTGTTACTTTTGTTATGGACTGACTGGCCTTTGTGAATGTGTGGCCCTTTGTGAAGAAAAGGAAATTGGAGCAGTGGTGTGGTGTGTGCAAAACGTGAAGCTCGGTCAAGGAGAGGAAGACAATCCCTACCTCCCCAGTGGCACTTGTGGATTTGGGCTGGGTGAAATCGTGCAGTAGTTTGTGGGCCCAATAATTAGGTTCGAAGTAACACACACCCCTGGGTAACAAGTGAAATAAAAAAAAAAAAAAAAACTGAATTGAACTTCTTTAACTGAGATAAAATTCACATAGATAACTTGCTAGAAAAAGAAAAAGGGAGCAGGAATTTCCAAGAAGCTCAACCACGGTTTGGACTATAGTTAAAAGAGCTTGTTAAGTGTTACAATAAAAACAAATAAAACTACAATCAAATATAATAATAATAATAATAATAAACTATTATTATTATTATTAGTTTATTATTGTTATTATTATTGTGAATAAGTTGAACTTAAAACTAATTGAGTTACACTAAACTCTTTTGTTAGCCTAGTATTCAAAATTTTATTTGGGTTTAAATATCTTTTTGATTCTTCAAATTTGATCAAGTTTGTTTTTGATTCCTCAAATTTAAAAGTGATTTTTTTTAGTCACTCTAATTTACAAGTAGCCTACTTTTGGTCCCTATTTTGTGATTTTTTTAGTCTCTAATAAGGACCAAAAGTGGACTATTTCCAAATTAGAGAATTAAAAAAATACTTTCAAATTTGAGGAACTAAAAACAAATTTGGCTTAAATTTGAGCAATTAAAAAGATAATTAAGCCTTTTATTTGAGGCCCAAACTGTGGGGTTAATAGGCAACCCAATGAAAATTAATTAACATAGTAATTAAAGAATGATATTGAGTAATAATACTAATAACAAAAACAATGTTAATAATGCTAAAATAATATATATATATATATATATTGAGAGATGTATTATGAAAAAATAAATTTCTAAAAAGGGATTCTTAATTATTTTTAGTCTTAGACTAATAAAAGGTTTATTAAAACTATAATAATAATACCAAGTAAAATAATAATTATACTAATAATACTGATAATAATGCTAATAGTAAGATTAATAATATTAATAAGAAGAGAAATAAAATTGTTATTAATAATTAATAGTGATAAAAATGTTTTTAATTAATTTAATTAAACAAAGTAAAAAAAATGGAGTGTAATATGAATTCTCTATAAAATTTTAAAAAGGGAATAAGATTGGAATCATTCAATTAGTATGAAACTTAATAAAGTTGAAAATAAGACTGTGAATTCTAATCCTTAGGGGTGAGCGAATGTAAGGAATGACAAAAAGAAAATTACCTTTATTTTGATTTAATTATTTACTGTTGTTATGCTTGATTTAGAATCGATTAATGCACACAACCTAGTGTATTAGGTGACTCGTAGTGCTCAAGAACAGAGGCAGCTGAATTGTGATTCTCTTATGTGGTTTACAAATAACCCTCAAAGTCTCTATTTATGTTCACTATACTCTTCCCAATTTGGGATGGGTTAAATGTAATTCAGACAATGCAGTGAAAAATGGTCATCATGGTACTTGCACTTAGGTGTTCCTTGATCGTATAGGGTAGAGGATTAAAGGTTTTACCCATAATTTATGATCCACCTCTGTGTTGATGATTGAGTTATGGGGTTTGGTTACATGCTTGGATGTTGTTTGGCGTCTTGGCATTCACAGGTTGGAGCTCGCAACTAATTCTAGTCTAGCAGTTAAACTTCTGGTTGAAAGTTGTTGTGATAACCATCTTTTTGGCTATATGATCCAGGTTTGGGTGAGCTTGAAGAACCGTCCTTGGGATTTGAAGATAAGTCACATTTATAGATAAGCTAATGGTGTGGCAGAATTACTTGTGGAGTTTGCTTTTAACAAACCATATAGGGTGCAATTGCTGGAGGTAGCTCCACCAAGTTGTTCTCTTCTACTTTATAAAGAAGTTATGGGGTTAACTTCCCCTAAATTAATTCATTTGTAGTTTTCTTTTTTGTTAGGGCATTAGGGCCCCCTTTAGTACAAAAAAACAAAAGAACGAATTGATCTCACTAAATGAGTGTTAATTATGTTGTTATATGCATGGTGGTCATTCTTTTACATCAAAGTTAACATCGAGTGAAAATTTTGAATTTTTACATATGGTTAAGAAGAATTATTGAGAAGCCTACTATTGGCAAATTTATCATTTATATTGAGGAAAATGGATATTCTCTAATGTGATTCTAGAACGATACCAACTCTAATGAAACCTGTTAAAAAGAAAAGCTGGACCCAAGAGGGGGGTGAATTGGATCTTTAAAAATTTTAAAGAATCCCTAAATTTTTTTTAATAGTGAATAACTAGATTTTCCAAAAACCTTGAATCATTTTGATTTGGTTATATGAATTGTGTAGAATTGGATCAATTTTATTGATTTTACTATGCAAAGAGCCTTATGAATTTATATGCAAGAAATCAAGATTTAATATACTAGCAAGAGGGTGGATGAAAGAAAAGAACACACAAGATTTATACTAGTTCAATTACCAGCACTGTGATCTACATCCAGTTTCCAATCGAATTGATTGGGATTATCACTATGCAATTCAATTGTTTACAAACACTATGCACAAACAAGAGAATTATAAATAAACACAACCACAAGATCAAGTTTCTTGAAAAACCTATCAAGAAAACTTGAACCTCTTCTTGTAGAACACTACCACAAGAGATACTTGAGATAACCCATCTCCAGAATGAAAATTAAACCAAAACAAAAGGTTAGATATCACCTTGATTCATGATAGATGAAAAACAATGAAGCACAAAACCAAATTCTACACAAAAGAGACTTTTCTTTATCTCCAATGTTGATCAATGATGAGTTATTGATTTTGATATAAAACTTGTAGTGATGAAGAAGAATAATATATTTTCTCTCTAGAAAAGCTCTCTCTCAAATTTAGAGAATTGAAGTTGTATGAAAAGATCCATTAAGGTTCACATTTTATAGAGTTCGCTAGAATAATTAGTTATTTGTACTTGTAATCAATTATTTTGTTTTTAGAAATCTGGAGATAGGAGTTAGAATGGAAATAACTAGTTATTTTGGTTTGTAACTAGTTATTTACGCATGTATTCTGTTACCCTTTTGCTGGAATAATTAGTTACATAGCTTTGTAACTAGTTATTTTCGCATAGGACAAAACAATTTTATAAAATGTAACTGGTTACAAAAATTATGTAACTAGTTAAAGCAAAAATAATTGATTACATAATATTGTAAGTAGTTAAAACATAAACTATGTAACTAGTTACATATCACTGTAACTAGTTAAAACAATGTAAATATGCATATTTTAAGCGTTTTCCAACGGTTTTAACCAATTACAAAGCTAATTTATCCGATTAAATGGTTCTTAAACATAAGATTGAATTGTTCTAAAGCTTTAATATGTAGCATTCACTTCCTATCAATTAAAAACTATATTTTGTCCAATTATTTCTCTTTAAGCTCAATTTTAAACTTATAAAAGAAATGTTACCACTCTTTAAGTCTTAAATTTTGAGCTCATCACCATCAAGAATAAAGATAAATCATGCAAGCCACACAACCACACAACCACACACACATACATAAACATACATTACACCTTTGCACTCATCAAGAGGCTAAATCATCAAAACTATTATTAAACCTCCTTGGGGGCAAGAGTAATCTTCTTCTTGCTTCTTCAAAACTGATTGTAATCATATCATTATTGTCGGACTTGCGTCCCAAAGTAGCTATACCTTATGATAGGGTACAAATTTTGTAGTGGAGGCCAATGAGACCTTAAAGGCATTTAGTGCATGTCATTCCATATGTGGATGAAGCGTCACAACTTTGGGGCATGGTCAAGGTGAATCGTGCACTAACATTCTTGACGAATCACTATAATTTGTCCATGATTAATGTAGTATATTGTCACATACCCGACACCTACTATTGGTGATTATTGATTGCATGTGGAGGGTTGGTGAGTATGAGCTCTTAATCTTACTACTCAATTGTTAGAAAGTTCTCCATGGAGATGAGTCAGCACCTATGTATTCATCTATTATATTTGATTGTTATCTACAATTTGATATATTTGTTTGAATGGATTAATTTTGTTATGACTGTCTGCTAGATTAGGCCCTATTACATGTTCTATTACCACATGATGCTTTAGGTAGGTACTTACCTCCTGTTTTTGTGTTTGTGTGTTGTTTTTCTTTTCCTTTTTGTTTGGTGTTTGTTATGAGCTTCTCCCACCTTATTAGTTGGTAGCAGTCCACATCAATGTGACAAAATAGAAGCTTGACAGGATCTCTCCTTGTTTTTCGGTGACAACTCTCTACCATTTTGTTTTTGTACAAGAAAAAAAATTATTCCTTATTAGATACGGTTAGCTTTAGGAAATTTGTAATATTTATTTTAAATCTTTATGTATCTACTGCTCGTGGCATAATGTTAAAAAAAATAAAATTATTTCGTATTTTCGAGCGTAGGATAAATACCACATAACTGTTACATGGTATTATTATTAATATATTTATATTATTTGGGGTGTTATAACAAAAATTCTTTTAGATTGTCAGTACATAAATTATTTGCTCTAAAAATATAGTTTACAAATAAGTATTTAATAAATTACTTCAATAAATTACAATATTTGATATATTTCATTTTTCAATCATAACCTCTTTAAAAAAAGTTGACAATTAATATTGTTAATCTTAATATATATATATATATGTTATCTTAAAATATTAATTATTTATAATAAACCATAATTGATAAAAGTTAATTTCTTAACAATTTAAATATTCAAATAAACTCATACAATACATGAGGATTACATCTAGTGACAAGTATCTTACATATTATTGGGATATTTTTTAAATAAGTAAAATATATATAAGTAATTTTAATGCATGGAGCAAAAATTTAATATATTTTTTAACACATTCTTTTTAATCACTCTTTTTTTATTGGTTAAAATCTATCAAAACTCACAAAATAATTTAGGCTATACTTTTTTTTTTAACAAGTCTTATAATTGTGTGAGTCTAACAAATAAAAAGTGTGTTAGTGGGACAAAACTTATCTACAACATACCATTGGTATTAGTAGTAGCATTATTTATCCTAAAAAAAAAAAACAATAGCACTATTGTTTGACTAAAATATAACACTAGTTACCAATGGGGGTTGGGTATAGCAGAAGGGGTTAATCCCTCACAACGTGGACCAAGGTTTGAATTTTCAGTTGGGAAAGGTGTCGACATTTTGTATCCAACCACGCCTCGAACAAGATTGCCTTCGAAGGAGGATACTTGCTAGAAATCAAAAAACAATATAACACCGATTAATGAGATCTAAATTAAGATGAAATTGATGATCACATTGAAGATTAACCATAGTTACTAAGATGAAATATAATACTTAACTAGTTTTGGTTGAAGAACAAATGAACGATACCCCAAATATAAATCAATACCTATGATTTTGTATTTAAGTTTTAGGCTTAAATATACTTTTTGTCCTTACAATTTAGCGTTTTTTATTTTTGCTTTTAATCCTTGCAAAAACAAAAGGCTTTAGTCCTAACAAAATTTTACCTTTTTGTTTTTTGTCTTTGCCCTTAGTCTCCGTCACAAAAAGATGATGTGGCTAATAGACTTGATGATATCATCATGCCACCTCAATAAGTGCCATGTCATCAATAATTTACAAGGACTATAAACAAAACAAAAATAAATTGCAATGACTAAATCAAAAAATTGACATATTTGTAAAGGCGAAAAAAATATTTAAGTCTTAAATTAAATATTAAAATAAAATAAAGGCTTAAATATTAATTTTTTCCTTTCTTCGTCTATACACACCTTTTTCCTTTAGACTCTTTTTCTTCTCCCCTCTCCTCTCCTCCTCCAAGTTTCACCCTCTCCTCCTAAACTTCTTGGTTAAGAGACACTCCACTTTCATCTTCCTTTAACCACACATAACTCCATTCAAAAAAAGAATAAATCCTTAACAAAATCCCACAATGGTTCTTATTGTCGCCGCCACAGTTCGCTTCTCCTCCACCTACACCAACACAGGCAACGAAAAGTATACCATCTGCGTCCTCCTCATCGTTTCCCAAATTTGATGGGTAGTGACTTCTAGTATATGTGGTGTGTTTAAATGTGACACCAGGGATTGGGTTTAAAAGTGGCACCATGGGTCAAGTTTAAAGATGGCACTATGTCGTAATTTTCATGTAAGTTGTGGTGACGATGACAACGATAATGATGGTGGTGGTGACAGTGACAGTGCTGTTGGTGGTGATGGCGGCAATGGTATTGGTGGTGGTACTGGTTGTGACAATGGTGGTGAAGGTGGTGGCGACGATGACAACAATAGTGGTGGTAGCGACAATGACAATGGTAATGACGGTGATGGCATTAGCAGTGGTGTTGGTGGTGATAGTGACAACGATAGTGGTGGTGAAGGTGGTGATGGTGTTGAGTTGTTTTTATGGTAGAAATTTATAGCAAGGTAAGGGTGCTGAGTGTGTCAAAGTATTAAAAGTGTGAAAACAGAGAAGAATAATGTTTTAATATTTAAGCTTTTATCTTTTTTAATATTTTAATTTAAGACTTAAATATCTTTTTTGTTCATGCAAATATGTCATGTAACGACCTAAATGTCGCTACTGAACAACACTATTACCACTAAAAACATTTATAATGTCATAATACAATATCTTAAGATCATAAAGACAATATATATATATATATATATATATGACATACTTAAGGTCAACCACCCCAAGTTTGCACCAAATGAAATAACAATATACATTAATAATCCCTTATTATACAAAGTTCTGTCCAAAAGAATACAACCATACCATATACATCTGTACAGGGAAGGGATACAAAACGCACTCTCTAAAGCTAGTCAGGCTATACATCATATACAAAAAGAGAATGAAAGAACTGTCCAAAAAGAACCCAAAAGACACCCGTTAGTCTTCCTCAACCAAAGCTACACCTTCAGTTTTAAGTAGCTTGATTTGCGAAGCCTCGCCATATGCTCCCATGCTATAAGACGTGATCATCACAGTCACACCAACATACAACAGTAGTAGATAAGCCACAACATAAATACAAGGCAAGGGCAAGCGTACTAAAATAACGATATAATACATGATTACTGGAAACAACAACAATCCTTAACATTCACACTCATATATTTATGTAACCTGCATTCATATGGCCAACATTCTCAACCGTGAACCTCATATCACAACAAACTCACTACAACTATATCGATGCATGATGACACGACTTTCGAGAGATTTACAACATCTCAAGCGATCAACCAGGTCTCACCCCCTACTATGGCCTATCCAAGCACTATTCAGGAATTGTCAAACTCTAATCTACGATAAGCTTAATGGTGTGTCGGGCTAAGTGTATGTGGGTGGTAGCTCACCGCGACTCAAGGCCTGCACCGCCTTGGCTCCCTGTAGAATTGCCCATCCATTCATCCCTGAAGGCCCATCTTTACGACCGCACATCTTATCTAGACACTAGGTTGAAGGCCCGTCTGAGCCGCAACTCCTGTCAACCATCCAACTTACGTGCCTACCTGCACAACGACAAGAGGCCTATCACACAGTCTCAGCCAACAACATATGCATGAAATGCATGTATCACAACACTACACCCACTTAACAACAACCAGTCAACATATAAATATATGCATAGCAACACAAAGCCACATGGGCTCGACCAGCACCCACATAGTCCACAACCACTACCAGCACCATGCAGGCCTACACTGGCCCCAAGCATGGTCAACAGGTAAGGCCCTATCCAAGTGGCTCATATCTCGTGAGAAACCTCACACAACAATTATCCATAACAAGTGGAGGTCCTATCCAAGCAACCTACCATTCATATCACACTCTCAACATAATTCTCAACTTAGACTCACATTAGGAGTCTTTCTCAACCATGTCTCACAACTACTACACTTTCCAAAATTGGTTAATAACATAACATGGTATGCGCTCAGCGACCCACATACTCACTCAGCGAAGACCTTCCTTACAGAGAACCAACTTTCCTCTACGAAGGCTTTTCGCTCAGCGACCATGAGTTTCGCTCAGTGAATTGGTTCCAGGGACCTTCTCCAAATTTTTGTCAATTACCTTTCGCTTAACTAGTCGTCCATTCACTCAGCGAATAACCCCTTCAGAGAGTAGCCAAAATTTGTACACCTTCTTCGCCTAGCAGACACAGTGTTTGCCCAGCGACTCACTTGCAACAGAGAACAATAACTCTCCAGGACCCCAATTCGCTCAGCAAGCTCGATACTCGCTCAGCGAAATGCTTCCAGGCATTCTGGAATCCCTACATCTGCTCAACGAACATCGCATTCACTCAACGAGCCACTTTCTAGAAATTTTTCAGAATTCTCATGATCACTCGTTCAGCGAATTGACCATTGCTTAGTGAGTTTCCTCTTTCCTTCAGTCACTCCTACAACTCAAGAACACTCGCTCAGCGACACAAATAGTCGCTCAGTAATTCTCCAACCTGAGAACCTCACTCCACTCCCAAGGCCATTCTCGCTAAGCAAAAGCCACAATTGCTTAGCAAGTATCAGATGACAGTAATATAAATTTTCTTCGAAAACCCCCAAAATCCAAACTTTTTGCTTACTCGTACCCCAAATCGACTCCACAGAGGTCGAATACAACCACACAATAGCCCACAACAACATACTCAATGCATTCAACAATCCATACAGTATTTCAATAGAAATCATCCACGAAAATCAAGAAACTCATTTTCACACATATTTCAACCAAAACTCAGCCAAATCACACATTTCAGTCCAATCCACAACAACATATACATTCATACAACAAGTATTCAACAAGTGTAAGCTTTCCTTACCTTTTAAAGTTTTGGAAATTCGAATTTGGCGAAAGAGAAAATGTGAGAAAGTGAACTTTTAAGCCAAATCCTTAAGGAAGACAATGCTCCTCACCAAAAGGAATGAGATGGGCTACGAATCTTGCTTCTTACTTGGTGGGTTTGAGAGTGTTTGAGAGAGTGAGAGAGTTAGAGAGAGAGATGGGAGGAAATGAGAAAATGAGAAGGAAAATAGCTTCCCCTCCCCCTTCCCTTTTTTGTGTTTTGAAACTCTCCTAGGTGCTCACACTAGCTTTGGGCTCTCTAAGACCCATGGTTTATCTAACCACTTCCCAAGACTCACAACTGGTCCAACTCGATTGTTTCTCCTTCAATAACCCAAACAAACACCAACAATACTCTCATTTGGCTTAAGCACAATTTTCTTAAGTTCCCAAAATTTCAGACCAAAATTCCAAGACAACATCACAAAACAACAATCAACAATAACAACTAATTTATTTATTCGTCTTCGCTTCCTAGATTACATATTATACTTTCACTTTTTATTATTAAAACACTAAATCATACATTGGGAAAACACAACGTTACATGTCACATTTTAATTTTAGTCCTTGCAATTTTTTTTTTGTTTCTAGTCCCTATAAATTATTGATGATGTGACATCCTTGCTAATGTGGCATGATGACATCATCATTAAAAAACAAACGAGTTAAAATTTTTAGGACTAAAGCCAATTTTTTTTTCGCAGGATTAAAATCCAAAAAAAGCTAAATTGCAAGGGCAAAAAATATATTTAAACCTAAGTTTTATTTGTGATAGATTGAATGTTGTAACTTGTAAGCATTTCTCACAAAGAAAATTTATTTATTTTCAAAATAATTAATTTCAAAGTGTAAGTGGTTAAGATTTGAGAAAAAAATGAAAAGTTTAAAAATATTTTAAGTTGTGACTTAGGAATATAAAATCTTAACGTAAAAGGAAATCTGAAATTAAAAATAAAATGTCATCATAAAAAATTTAAAAACAATTAATAGTTGAATTTTTTGAAAATATAAAATATTTAGTAAATAATATTAAAATTACTTTAAAGAAAAAATATAATAAAAAATATTTTCACGTTAAAGAACAATGACTCAGATTTGTGATGTAGAAGTTAATAATCTTGAAAAATAAAGAAAAATATGCAAGTGTGTTTTCTTTTAACTTGTTCCTCTCTCCCATTATTGTGAATGATGATGTCCTGCTTCTCTATTCACGCCCATTTCCAAATTAGCTTATGATATTTAACTTGTTACGTATTGTGGCTGGTACTGAATACTGATATCTAATTTGTTACATATGATCCCACTTACGAGGTGCCTGATTATGTTCTTAATTACCTAAACTAATACCATTATATAGTTCAGCCATATTAACATAATTAACAAAAAGAAGACTTTGAACTCTCTAATCCTTGACTTCAAAAAAATATAAAATAAAAATAACAAGAACTCTCTAATCATTCACTTTCGTAATTCTATGGATGATATTTAATCAGCAATAGACTTCTGAATTCACGATCTTTTGCTTCATTTTTTTAATCCCTCTTAAGCTTACTTGGCTTAATTTCGCAAATAAAATATTGCGAATTTCTTCAAATTCGCCCACCTTCTCTTTTGGTATTTAGTGTTATAATTAAGGATATGATTTTATGAGGGATAAAGTTGCAATTTTTTTTTTTTTCGGATTAGGGACAAGCGGACAAACTTGGAGTTCAAAATGAATGATTAAACATCATCCATAATTCACTAGAAAAGAAAACAAAAATGAATGATTAAACATCATCCACTAGGAAAGAAAATCAAAACCAAAAGAAAATAATACATGTTAATTGTCATATTTTTCACAAGTTAGAGGTTTGAGCGTTGGATTTTGACCACTCTAATGGAGCTGAAGTCAAGGTCAACTCAAAAAGACAAAAACCAGAGCGTGACACTTACGAAATATTCCGGGGCTCAGGCTCGTCTTTCTCAACGAGGTCATGCTATAGCTAATTCACGTCATTCACGAGTTCAGTTCAGGCCAGACCACGCATACAGTATCTACATTTGTTCACACTTTAAATCTTGAGTGTAAATTACGCCGAGATTTCGTAAATTTTTTCTTGATACTCTTCCTTTATTTATTTTTATATTAACTTCTCTTAATTATTTAAAAAATATTATACTGATACTTCTCATATATTATATTATTTTTTAATTATTTAAAAAATATTATACCGTATATTTTTTATAAAAAAATTGTTATAAATATTAAAAAATAAAAAAAA
Organism: Spatholobus suberectus; assembly: GCA_004329165.1. Classification (NCBI taxonomy): domain Eukaryota; kingdom Viridiplantae; phylum Streptophyta; class Magnoliopsida; order Fabales; family Fabaceae; genus Spatholobus; species Spatholobus suberectus. The sequence goes on along the minus strand of CM014737.1, from coordinate 55,681,318 downwards.
TAAATTATGTATAATCTTAAAAAAATCTTAAAAAGTATCAATGTAATTTATTTTTAAGTGCTGATTAATACCGGAAGCGGTAACTAAGATTAAACTCGCGCTTCTGGCTACTATGCAGTAACATGGGGTCCAACGAAATTTCCTCAGCGAGACACATCTTATTTGTAATTTTCCAAAGAAATTTGTTGTCTCCCGTCACTCCCATAATTCAAACATGTAATAAGTGAAATTATATTTGATAGTACTATCTACCAAATATCACAGTCCTATTACATATAAACATCCCATTTTTTATTTATTTTTATATACTTACATGCAAAAATATTTTTAAAATTACAAAATATAACAAAAGTTTATCAATAAAAATTATAAAAAATATATATTTAATTAAAATACACTGTCATAATAAAAGTTTTTTTACAATATTATTGGATAATAAATTATGAGTTTAATGGTTATGTACTGTTAATATAAAAAGTTTTACACTGTCAATCAATCATAAATTACTGTTGATACGACTTTTAAAATATTTATTATAAGAGTTTAACGGTCATACACTATCAGTGTAAAAAACTTTATATTGTCAACCAATCAAAAATCACTATTGATATGACTTTTAAATCATTTATTATAAAAGTTAACAAACTTATAATAAATGGTAGTTTGTGATTGGATGACAGTGTAAAACTACTTTACACTGTCAGTATATGACCTGTTTTCTCTTATTATAAAAGTCAACAAACATACAATAAATGGTGATTTGTGATTGGATGATGGTGTAAAATTACTTTACATTGTCAGTGCATAGCCTATTTTTTCATAAATTATTATATACAATAAATTTATTAATTTTTATGATAATTATCTTAAAAAATAATAATTTCTAATTTGTTCAAAGTAATAAGAGTGCATGAAAGTTAAACTAAAAATAATTATATGCTAATATATTAGAATTGGATAAAAATAAAATAAAATATTCACAAAAAAAAATTTAATGGTCACGTATTATTAATATAAAAATAATTTTTATATTGTCAATCAATTAAAATTTATCATTAATATAATTTTAAAATATTTATTATAAACATCAACAAATTTATAATAAATAGTGATTTATAATTAAATGATAGTATAATAGTGTTAAATAAAATAAAATAAAATTGTACTGCATAAAACGACAAAAGAAAAAAAGTTAACAAACGAGGAACACGAACATCCTCCTTGGTGTTTGCTAATGCTTATCAATAAATTGCACGGGTAATAAAACAAGTAGGCTAATAATGAAATCTCACCAAACCTTGAACCAAGGTATCACTGTTAGTGCGCCAGTTCAAGTCTGAGAAAAGGATCGTGCATCGGAGCTTTCTGGGTTGTTTAAGTTTAACTCTTTCTCGTCAACTTGTTCATTCCTTAGGTTTGTGTTTGTTTGTGGAGAAGCTGAAGCTGAAGCAGAACCAAACAAGTCCTTTTTCTCCGCTTGTCAGTTCTGAGCGTGTGGTGTGGATGGAAATGCAATTTCTCCAATTCTAGTTCCTCTTTCCTTTACGCGATTAATTACTATGTCACCTGGTAAAACCTTTCTCTTCTTAATACTACTATTCATTATTCATTGCTCCCTTCTTTTTTTCTTTTTTAGTTTTACTAGGGATTAGCGACGCTTTATCAAATTGCAACAATGTTGTGTTTGGATTCACGATAATACTGTGGTAGAACTCAAATTGATGGCAAAGCGCACATCGTGCTTTGGTTGTATTTTTGTTTGTGTAAGTAAAACTTGACTTAATTTGATTTTCGTCTCTGTCGGTGCAACTTTGTGCTAGTTTATACCTTTTTAGTGGGAATTACGGTTGGCACTTGGGACCGTAACCCTATACCTGACTTTTTGGTACAACACAACTTTTACTTTATGGACCCAATTATTATCCTTTGTACTCATATAGGGGGAATAATTGATAGGTATATTACAGATATAGAAAAGATGATTGAGTTCTTATTTCTTAGTCCGCTATCTCAGTGTGTGGTCACCATTATGGCACCAAAGTTCTGCATGATCCCCATGTCCATGGGAACGAAGAAAGAAAGAAAGGTACAATGGGGAGAGTTCTGGATTGGTGGACTAATTTGACATTGTCATGGCAGGTTTGGAGTACAACATCGATGATCTGTTTCAAGAAGCTAAGAAAAGATGGCTCAAGCCTGTGGAAGTGCTTTACATTTTACGGAATCACGACAAGTGCGAGTTCACCCACAAGCCCCTTCATCAGCCAGCTGGTAACATCTGGATTCTCTTTATTGAAATTTATGAAAAAAATGAAGTACAGTTTTTCCAACTCATATTTGTTACTGTTACTGATTGTCAAAAACATTGCCAATTGATTTTCTTAACAGGTGGTTCCCTGTATCTGTTTAATAAAAGAGTCTTGCGTTTCTTCCGTAAAGATGGTCATAACTGGCGGAAGAAAAAAGATGGCAGAACTGTGGGAGAAGCACATGAACGGCTTAAGGTCTGTCAAAAGTGTCTTTGGTGTTATGATCATTAAAATTACCTAAAATGATCATTAAAATTTTTCACATGAGGGTGAGCCTGGGCGCAACCGTAAGGTTACTGCCTTGTGACCTTTAAAGGTCACAGGTTCAAATCCTAGAAATAGCCTCTTTGCTTGCGGGGATAAATAAGGCTATGTACATCTACCCTCCCAGAACCTCACCAAGTGGGAGCCTTGCGTACTAGGCTGTCCTTTTTTGGTTTGACATTTATTTGTCTTGCTGCAGCTCATGTAAACCAGTGCCATCTGCCTACTTTAACATGCTTTATGTTTTATGCAAATGCTCCAATTTGCACTCTAAGAACTATGCAGAAAAAAATAAAAGATGAAACATACAATAATTGTACCATACTAACAGATTGAAGTTTTCATACCAATTCAAATTTGAGCTTCTTCTACTTCTTCCCTTTCCTTTTTATTAATTAGAGGAAATTGAATAATAAAAATTTGACTTTGTTGCTGTTATATCTTGTATGCATGATATATTTCTACTTGGATTTTGTTTAGTTTTTTGCTTTAAATGCAAAAGGCTGCAAATGCTTAAGGCAGGTCTGAGTGATGAAATTACAGTCCATAAATCTACTAAATTATTAGGAAGAAATATTCAAATCTCAAACATATTGAAACAAAGTATTTGAAAATAATTAAAGATCCTCATTGGAAATTTCATTTTCAAATATATCTCCTAATTTTCTCTGTACCATAGCTTCCAAAACGCTTTTGGAAAAAGCAGTAAGTATTTAGTTTGTCTAGTACTCTTTATGTGCATGAGCTGTAACAGAGCATTGAGATGTAACCAATTTGTTGTTTAATTTTACTGGTATTCAGCATTTTTTGCTTTTAAATATAATTCACTTATTTTTTCTATATTGATGCCTTTGTGCCAACATTTGTTTTGTGATAGAATTCTATGTATTGATTTTTGCAATCTGATTGATCATACTAATCTGCATGGTTAGGTTGGAAATGTTGAAATCTTAAACTGTTACTATGCACATGGAGAGGAGAACCGTACTTTTCAGAGACGGAGCTATTGGATGTTGGAGCCGTGAGTAAATTTTAACTATCAGCTGGCTACAAACCATATTATTAAGATTACCACTATTTGTTGTATCTTTTAAGATCTACGTACAAACTTACAAAGCTCTTACTAAAGGTAACTTTAATTACCAAGATAAAATTATCTTGACTGTGAAACAAAATCAATCTTCAGTATATGTAACTAATATTAAGATGTGTTCATTTATGTCAAATGATATCCACAGTGTTCACAAATATTCATTCTTGATTTTTTTTTTTTTATAATTTAATCCATAACAATTTTCGCATTCAATCCACAAATGTTTATATTTTGACTTTCATCTAGATTATTAGAACTTTCTCCTATGGTGGAATCACTATCATTTGTATCATTCGTGCTAGTTACTATACTAGAACTAGAATTCTTGCTTTCAATATGTTATTGTTGTGCAATTTCATATTTGCTCATACACTATTGTTTCTTGACAGGGAATATGAGCATATTGTTTTTGTGCATTATAGAGAAACAAGTGAGGTGAGTTTCCAGAACAAGGTATCAGATAAACATAATATGATACTTGTAGTTGTAGCTTATTATGATTTTGGAAAGGTGGGAATCCTTTTGTGAAACACATCTCACTGTCCTACACTCCTACCCTGTTTCTGAAAACTAAGATGTTACTTTAAGCACATCCTCCCTTTTCAGTGTTCACATTTGAAGCTTCAATTAAATAATTTAGTTTATTTGTTTTTCTTATGAAATTTCAACCCTTTGGAGTATTTCTTATGAATACTACATTTCTGCATTCTTTAATTCTTTACTTTCTGCAAATGACTTACATAGTAGTCCATGAGCTGTTTATATTTCTTCTATAAGTTCAATTCTCTCTCTCTGTCTGTCTTTTCAGTTCTAAAACTCTCCAATAAATAAACATGTGTATTTCCAAAGCAAATTATACTCATCTATTACCATATTTTGTATATTACAAAATAATTCTTACATTATCACTCCAAATATGTTCATCAAAGAGCTAAAATTATGATGAATTAGACATTTGCAATGTCTTAACTTGAAACCTTGTTTATATCCTCCTTTTGAAATGTACTTTTCTTTTTCTTTATGCTCAGCATCATTGCTCTCTAAACTACATAGATCTCCCCTCGACAGGTTACTTGCCAATGTTCCTAATTTTAAGATCAGATTCATTTTGGATAGCCATTCTCTAGAGGTCTATAATTACATATTTAGTTTTGTTATTAAAGACTCTCATATTCTAATGCACTGTTGCTTACTGGAACTAAATACTTCATTTTCTGATTGTGTATGACCTCAAATGGAGATATTTTCAAATCTTCATATGAATCATCATTTGGTGCCTCTGAATGGCAATTATCTGGTCACATTCACCATTTGCAAGTAGTAGGTTGTATTATTGTGCTGCTGTTAGCCATGAGACAAAACCATCTTTTGGAGGGAACAAGGTTTGGAGGGTATTTTCCAGAAGGAATTAACTGTACAAATAGCTAGAGGATCAATAAAAGGCAGCTACAAGGGGAGTTAGGAGGTTTGGTACTTAAATAGGGGAAACTGTAGTGGTGAAAAGATAATTTTAGAGAGAAAGAGAGAACTAAAAGAAACTGTATATTAGAATTCTAAAAAAGCCAATTACAACAGAAAGGGGTCAGCTATTTATAGCTGATAGGGACCCTAACTAATTGGGCTTAGTCTAACTGACTAAGTCTAACTAACTGAGAGTTACAAACAGAGTGTTTTACAACATTTAATATAACACTACAAACTACATCTAATCAAGAGTATACAATACTCTAATACCCCCCTGCAAGCTCAACAGGGGAGTGAGGCAAAAGAATCACCCACTTTGAGCTTGGATCTAAAGGCAGTAAAGTGAGTAGGGGAAAGAGCCTTGGTGAGAATATCAGCGCATTGGTTTGTGGTAGGAATATGATGAACATGGAGCTACTTGCTAAGAACCTTTTCCCTAACAAAGAACAAATCGAATTCCATATGGGCGAGCATGCAAAACCGGATTGTGGGCAAGAACAACAGTACTCATGTTGTCACAGAAGATGCGGAGAACAAAGTGACTAACTCCTAACTCAGACAACAGAGTTTGAACCCAAATAACCTCAGCAGCAGCATGGGCCAAGCTTCTATATTCAGCCTTAGTGCTGGAACAGTTTGCTTCTTGGACACTGGGAAATGAGGTTGGGTCCAAGAAAGACACATGCACTAGAAGTGGAACGACAATCATCCATATCTGATGCCCAATCAGCATCACAATAAGTCTCAAGAGAAAGAGGAGAGTGTGGAGAAGCATGGTGAAGTTGCAGACCGCATGAAATAGTTCCCTTGAGATATTGAAGAATACGTTTCATGACTGACCAGTGAGCCTCAAGAGACCTGGACATGAACTGGCAGACCTTGTTAACAAAGAAGCTGATTTCAGGGTGTGTGATTGTGGCATATTGGAGAGCGCCAACAATAGAGCGATAGAGAGTAGCGTCCTGCAGTGGTCAGAGCCTTCTTTGGAGAGCTTACAGCTTGCAGCCATAGGGGAAGAGATAGACTTTGCCTCTGCCATATTGGTTTTGGCAGGTAAATCTCTAATATATTTGCTTTGAGTCAAAAATAGGGAGCCATCAGACTGAGTTTTGAGTTCAATTCCAAGAAAGTAATCGAGATCACCAAGTTCTTTAAGGGAGAAAACAGAGATCAGCTGAGAGATTAGCTTCTGAATAAGCGGAGTGTTGTTGCCTGTAACAATAATGTCATCAACGTAGACCAGCACATAAACCACAGTGGAATGTTGAGAATAAATGAACAGTGAAGGATCACTTGCTGGACTGAAACTGCAGATGAAGAAGAGCTGATTTCGGATGATCAAACCAGGCCCGTGGGGCTTGTTTCGGCCCATAAATTGCCTTATTTAACTTGCAGACTAAGGAGCGATCTGTGCCTTCATACCCAGGAGGTTGGGGTCATATACACTTCTTCCTCAAGAAGCCCATTGAGGAAGGCATTGTTTACATCAAGCTGCCTAAGGGGCCACCAATGAGTAATAGCCGAAGTAAGAACCAAGTGAACTGTGACTGGTTTGATTACAGGGGAGAAGGTCTCCGTGTAATCATACTCAAACTGTTGATGAAAGCCTTTGGCCATAAGACGGGCATTGTATCTGTTGACTGAACCATCCAGGTTTTCTTTAACCCGAAAAACCCATTTACAACCTGTGGGAACTCTGCCAAGAGGCAGTGAGGTGACAGTCCAGGTATTATTTTGCTGCAGTGCATCAAATTCAGCCTTCATAGCAGCAAGCCAGGTTGGATCAGCCAAGGCCTGTTTGGTGGATTTAGGTTCCATATGGGTAAGTAATAGCGTAGGGTTTAGGAGGGGTTTGACAATGCCGGATTTGGCTCATGTTTGCATAGGGTGAGTGTTTAGTGGGCTGGTGGGAGGAGGAGGGTAGAAGGGTGAGGAAGTAGAAGGGATAGAGGTGGAGGGAGAAGTAGGATTGGAAGGGGAGGGGAGAGGTTTGAGGTGGGGTTTGTAACATGGGTATGCTGGCTAGAACTGAGGGAGAAGCTGGAGCAAGGGAGTTGGGTGCTGAGAAGAGTTCTGGATAAGGAAACCTTAATAAACAAATGACCATCAGGAGGAAGACATTTGTAACCTTTGTGAGCTATGGAATAACCAAGAAAAAGACACTCTTTGGACCTAAATTGTTGTTTATTTTTATTATATGGTCTAAGAAGAGGAAAACAAGCACAACCAAAGACTCGTAGAAAACTATAGCCAAGAAGTTGACCAAATAACTTGTGAAAGGGAATGTCAAAATACGTGCATATTTTCATTCACATATGAATGCAAGGGCTTGGCAACTTCGCACTGAGCTCCGCAATATTATGCTTGCTGATAAATCTATTTAGGAATACTTACTCCGAATCCAAGCTCTTGTTGATGCTCTCATTGCAATTGGTGATGCAGTGTCCTCTAAAGAACACCTTGATGTGATTCTTGAAGGCTTACTCGAGGAATATGAGTCTACTGTCTCTCTCATTTCCAGCAAATTTGATCCACTAACTGTTGATGAAGTTGAAACCCTGCTATTGGCTCACGAAGCTCAAATCGAAAAGTTTCGTAAGAAAAATATTGCCTCCATCAATGTTATTGAAATTCCAACTCGAAAACCTCCTGTTTCAATACCTCAAGACCCTCTACAGGTCAATGTTGCTTAGCAGTCTTCCTCTGCTTCTCAATATTCAAAGTATAACATCTCTGATCAGTTTTCTGGTCGCCATGGTGGTGGCCATTATGGACGTGGAGATTGTTCTTCTGGTTGAGGTGGCCGTGGAGGTTGTGGTCGAACTCTCTGATACCATGAAAAGATAATTTCAGAGAGAAAGAGAGAACTAAAAGAAATTGTATATCAGTATTCTAAAAAAGCCAATTACAACAGAAAGGGGTCAGCTATTTATAGCTGACAGGGGCCCTAACTAACTGGGCTTAGTCTAACTGACTAAGTCTAACTAACTGAGAGTTACAAACAGAGAGTTTTACAACATTTAATATAACACTACAGACTACATCTAATCAAGAGTATACAATACTCTAATAAGTGGAAAGGGCATTTTTTGGGAACATTACAGAAACTAAGACATTCTCAAGTGTAAAGGGGCATTTCCCCTTGTAAGAGGAATTCTCCTCTTGTATCTCATTCTTTAAGATAACAGTTTCACTCTTCCTTTCACATCTGCTCCCATCTCTCTTTCTCTCCTATTTTCCTATTTTGTTCATCACTTCGGAATTGTATCAGCAGCCCAAGGTTGAGTTTGACATTACTGTTTCCACTTACATTTTGCAGGGGAAATCCAATTCTGAACCTGTCACACAATTGTCATCTAGTTCCTCTCCTGTGTTTAGTCAGAGTCATAGCTCGTATGCTGCTCACAATCCAGGGACAACATCCATTATTGGTGATTCATGTGAACCTAATCAGAATTTCTCTAGTCCTGGGTCTTTAGAAGTTACGTCTGATGCACAAGCCTTGCGCCAATTGGAAGAACAGCTGAGTTTGAATGAGGACATCTTCAATGAAATTGCACTTGATTTTATCCCAGGTCAAGATCAAACGGTGGTCTATAAGCAAGATAAATCTGCAGCTTTGTCTGGACCAAATGATCAAGGACAACCTTGTGATGTATATAATGGAAGGCAAGGTAAGTTTGACAAACATGAGCTGTTAAGAATTAGTCTTTTTGGGGCGCGGGGGGGCGCTGGGGGGATAAAATTAATACATGTTTAAAGTTGGTGAAATTATCCCTATTTTACGCTATTACCTTATATTGCGTTTAGATTTGCTCAGTTGTAGATGTTTGTCTTATGTAACATATGCTGGTGGCTTCTTCCACCATCATAGCTAATTTGCTGTGACTGTTGAGTTAAATTTATAACAAACCTGCTTATTTTAAGTTGTCCAAGGCGCTGGGGGGATAAAATTAATACATGTTTAAAGTTGGTGAAATTATCCCTATTTTATGCTATTACCTTATATTGCGTTTAGATTTGCTCAGTTGTAGATGTTTGTCTTATGTAACATGTGCTGGTGGCTTCTTCCACCATCACAGCTAATTTGCTGTGACTGTTGAGTTAAATTTATAACAAACCTGCTTATTTTAAGTTGTCCAAGGCTATCATAGCCATATGACCATATCTTCTATTCTTCTAATTTGGCAATGGTACCCTTCTGTATGATAAATTTTCCTTAGGTGAAGTCTAATTCCCCAATTGTTGTATGCTGGTTGTTTCATGTGAATCTTGGAAGAGTGTAGGACGATTATTGTGAATCAGCTAACCAGAAATAAAAAGGTTTGAAACCACAGCCACACAATTAGGTCTCTTGTATCTAGAATCACTCCAGGAGGAACTAGAGATCTTCATAAAAATATATTAACCATGCAGGACAGTCTTTAAATATTTAACGTACAGAATTTCATATGTTACATAATATGTAAAAGTTGTTTTTTCCTCTTTTGTGCTTGATAAATTAAATTAAAAAGTGTTCTAATTTTAATACATTCATTATTGAAGTGTTTCTTTGTAAATTAGGTATTCATCCACTCAACCTTTTATTTTATTTTGTTTTTTTTTTTTTACCAAACTGTCTCATTCAACTTTAGATCAGATTCAATTTATTTGACAAATTCTTTATAGTTTGTTTTCGCTACTTCTTATTGTAATTAAAATCAACTGTAAAGAGAGGAAAGCAAAATCTTCTGAAATTAGTGTATTTTTCTGCAGATGACAGTGGCACTTATTATCCTGATGGAAATGAAAAAACTATATACTGGACAGAGGCATTTGAAAATGTGAGTATTCCTAAGACATACTTCATACTGTTAAGAGTTTATACTTTATGTTTGCTGAAGTTTCCAAATAACTTACGTATGTCTGCATTTCTTGAAACAATTGTATCATTTAGAGCTGTCATTTAAATGCTATTGCGTTAATCTATCTTTTGCAACTTGCGAAGAAATAAAATCTCTATGCTTAAAACAGGAAGAGTCATTATTTTCTTCAGGAAGGGGAATGATTGCCAACCTGGAAAACAATCACTGGCTACACTCTAACAGTAATAATGTTGACAACTGTATGACTTACTTCTACCTTAACTTGACAATTTCCCTTTTATGTATATAATGAAATTACTTCCATCTCTCTTTGATGTCCTATATCACCAGCTGTTTTCCCATTTCCTGAAGACATTGGTGGAGTCAAATTTCATCCATATTCTCTGGTAGAAGCTCCAGCAACTAACTCTGACTACCATGCATCATTTTCTGACCAAATCCAAATTCAAGAACCTCTGGGTGTAGATTCAAGCTCGACTGCTGTGCAGAAACAGAAATTTGCAATTAGGGCAGTCTCCCCAGAATACTGTTATGCCACTGAGACTACAAAGGTTTGTGCCTTTTAATTTCAACTCTTATTATGTCCTATGTAATGATTGATGACTCTTTGCATTAGTGAATGTTATCTGCTGAATGATGGAAGTGTTATTACTTTTTTGGTGCTTACTGCTTAGCTTTACCTATGTTCCTGAAGAGCTTTACAATGCATGCACAACACGGTTCAAATATGTATGCATTTATTTTGGTATAATGTAATTATATATAATAATAATTACATGCAAGCTCTTAGCGTTTGATTTCAAGACTTAACTATTTGGGATACATACTTTGTCTGTACTCTCTCTTTCCTTTTCAACTTTTATTATTTTATATATGATATGATACAGATACTATTGATGTTGTCTATATTTGAATCCTAAACTCCCAAGTTATATGCATAGGTGATCATTATTGGTTCATTTCTGTGCCATCGCTCGGATTCTACATGGGCTTGTATGTTTGGTGATGTTGAAGTTCCTGCTGAGATAATTCAGGATGGCGTAATCTGTTGTGAAGCTCCATCTGATCTTGTTGGAAAGGTTAATTTGTGCATTACTTCAGGAAATAGGGTACCATGCAGTGAAGTGAGAGAGTTTGAATTTCGAAATAAGACTACTAGTTGCACTCGCTGCAATTCATTGGAAACAGAAGGCAGTAGAAGTCCAGAAGAGCTGTTATTACTTGTTCGATTTGCAGAGATGCTCCTTTCTGCTTCAACTACAAAGGATGACAGCATAAAATCTGGAAGTCATCTTTCAACAAAACAGAAAGATGATGATGATTCATGGAGCCATGTTATAGACACTCTTCTAGTTGGCACTGGAACATCATCTGGTACTGTTAACTGGCTTCTTGAAGAGCTGCTGAAGGATAAGTTGCAGCTCTGGCTTTCTGGCCGATTCCATGAGAGAGATGAAGGGACGGGCTGTTCTTTGTCCAAGAAAGAGCAGGGGATTATACACATGGTTTCTGGGTTGGGTTTTGAGTGGGCCTTGAACCCCATTCTCAGTTGTGGTGTGAATATAAATTTCCGTGACATCAATGGATGGACTGCCCTTCATTGGGCTGCAAGGTTTGGGAGGTAATAGAAAACTGAGTTGTTGATATTGATATACAATAGGGATAGCATCTTTGTTTCAAAGCTTTGAATAAAATATGCTTGATAAAATTTGTTTAGAAATCTTTACTTTATCATTTGGAGAATGGAATACAAATACAAAAAGAGAACAAGAAGGACAAATAAAACCTGTTTGTAATGCCTAGCCAGGTAATATCAAATGTTAGAAATTGATTGCTGCGTTTAAGGTGTAATAACCACATGTAACAGGATGCTTTACATATCAGAAAGTTTTGGGCAAGTTTCAATCATTCTTGAACATGTATATGAAGCCTCATCAATCATAGCCAAATGCTTAGTTTTTTTTTATTTCAACAAAAAAGCCTTTTCCCACCATATGGAATCAGCTACATTAATTAAATAATGACATTGTGCTGGGCCAAAAACTGAATTTTCAGAAATGTCATTTAAATCCTAGTGTTTTTAAATGGTTACTCTTGGAGTTTTCCTTGGTATTCTCCTATCTCTTTTGATCAGGCTGTCCTCCATATGATTAATTCTTCTTACCGAGGCCTCTATTGGTTCTCACATGACCAAACCATCTTTAGACCAAATTCTGTCATAAATGATCATATCAAGATTAAAACTCTTGCTTTTAGAAGCCTTTATAAATTATCTGTTCCATTCTAAGTGCTCTGGATGTTGTGTTACTGAAATATTTTATTCCATGATAGGGAAAAAATGGTTGCTTCACTTATAGCTTCTGGTGCATCTGCTGGAGCAGTGACAGATCCAAGTTCAGAAGATCCAACCGGTAAAACTGCTGCAACTATTGCAGCCAGCCATGGCCATAAGGGACTGGCAGGTTATCTTTCAGAAGTAGACCTAACAAGCCATCTGTCATCCCTCACATTGGAAGAGAGTGAGATTTCTAAAGGATCTTTTGAGCTTGAAGCCGAGTTCACTGTCAGTAGTGTCTCTAAGGAAAATCTTGTGGCCAATGAGGATCAGGTTGAACTAAAAGCTTCCTTGGATGCTGTCAGAAATGCAGCTCAGGCAGCTGCACGGATACAAGCTGCTTTTCGTGCACATTCTTTTAGAAAACGGAAAGAAAGAGAAGCTACTGCTGCTGCTGGTCTAAATGGATATTGTATTGGTGCAGGTAGCATTGATGATAACATTTCAGTGCTTTCTGCCATTTCACAACTTAGTTCTGGGAGCTTGCGTGATTACAATTCAGCTGCCTTATCAATTCAGAAGAAATATCGAGGTTGGAAAGGTCGCAAAGCATTCTTAGCATTTCGCCAGAAAGTAGTTAAGATACAGGTAATACCGTAATAGAAATTATGTTGTTTAGGGTTTATAAATTGGAGAGGGGAGAGGGGAGATAAAAGATATAGGTAGACATGCACATGCATGCATCAAGAACTTGCTATTAACCTTGGCTTTTCTATTATTTATTTGGGCAGGCTTGTGTGAGGGGTTACCAGGTTCGGAAGCAATACAAGCTATTATTATGGGCAGTTGGAATCTTGGACAAGGTTGTGCTACGATGGCGGAGAAAACGAGTTGGTTTACAAAGTGTCCGACAAGAAATTGAGTCGAATGAAGATGAAAGTGATGATGAAGATTTCCTCAAGGTGTTCCGAAAAGAGAAAGTACATGCAGCAATTGAGAAGGCTTTAAAGCGGGTGCTTTCCATGGTCCAGTCTAACAGTGCTCGTCAGCAATATAGACGCTTGCTTGAGATGTATCGTCAAGCCAAGGTAAATAAGCCAATAAAAGCAAAAATAAACAAATTATAGGTCTGGTTACTGTTACTATATGAAATCGCATTCTGATCTCACCAAATAATCTGATCCAATTCTTGATTAGTGGGGCCAGCACTAGCAGCATGAGGTTTTAGTCAAACAATAGAAGTATGTTAAAAAGTGTCTAACACTTCTTATGAAGTAATTAGGACTTAATTAAACATGCTAGGCTAGCAACGGTTTTTATGTTTGGAGCGGTCCCCTGTTTTGTGCAATGCAATGCATAACTTATCGATTCTTTTTACAGACTGAACTTAGCAGCAGGAGTGATGAAGCACCGTTATCAACTTCAGATGAGGATTTCAATATGGAAGACGATGATTTGAATCAATTTTGGGAAACGCTCTGGCCTTCCTAGTTTTGTTTCTCTTTGGGGATAAATTTCTGGCTTCGCCGCTTAATATGGTCTGTGAATTTGGATGTGTAAATTAAGTTTGTAAATCAGTCTTGGTTGTATGGTGATAATGGCGATGGATACTTTCTCTTATGTACAAAATGTCCGTTCAATGCTGGTAGGACAGGGTTTCAAATTCAGTGGAGTAAGTTTCTATTTCTTATTTCTTTACTTGTCTTACTTTTCGTGAGTAGAACTAGACAGCAACCAGCCTTGTTGGGAAGACAAATACATAAAAATATTAAGATGTTAATCTGATTTAAAATAATTTAGGATCATTTCCCATTTTAAGGGGGATTCAAATTAATCTAATTTATTATTCGGCATTCCTTTAATATGTAACATCATTTTCTTTTTATCAATTTTGCATAACCTGAAATTATTTTTTAAAATGATATAAAACTTAGATCATTTTACAAAATTTGCCATAGAATGTTATTAAAATAACTTTTTAATAAAATTATGGCAACGCAACACGACTAATATTAAGGAAAATTAATTTTTATGCAATATGTATATAAAGTCCTACCTTCTTATCTAAAGAGTTTGAATTATAATCTTTAAGTTTAAGGTGGCTTTTGCAACCATCCTTTATATATTTGGTTAAAGGAAATTGCCCAACTTCTGATTGAAAATAAAGATTTTGCAAAATTAATTGTAAAAAATTAAACTTGTATGTCATGTTTGTTATTCATGATTTAACTTATATTTTTTAAAATTTTAATATAGAACTAATAAAATGGAAAGCCTCAAGAATGATAAACTATAACATCTGATAACACTCGTCTGATTCTTGTTTTGAAAACTATTTTCTGTTTTCAAAAATTTTTAAAATCAAAAATCTTGTTTGATAAGAGTAGTTTTTGAAAACTGTTTTTAAAAGTAATATCTCTTTTTTAGTTTTTAAAATAAAAAATCCAAAACAGTTCTAAGTTGTTTTGAGTTTTCTATTACTCATGTTCTTCTTTACATTTTCTTCTTCATCCACTTCTAATCTCTAAAAATTTGTTATTGAAAATTATTTTATAAAATAGTTTTTAAAACGTAAAAAACAAAAACACAATCAAACGTGCCCTTCTTCCTTTTTTTTTTTTTCCTCTACTAAAACACATTTCGAAACTGAAATGTATGAATATATGACTCTTCTATTCAATAACACTTATTTATTAGATAATTATGTATAATTAAGAAGTATGTACATTAAAAAGTGAAAAAGAAGTTTTATTCTAAAAAAAATAGAGTTTAATGGTCATGCACTGATAGTGTAAAGTAGTTTTATACTGTCATCCAATCAGAACTCACTATTTATTGTAAGTTTGTTGACTTTTATAATAAATACTTTAAAAGTCATATTAATGCTGATTTTTGATTAGATGACAGTGTAAAACTTTTTACACTAACAGTGCGCATGACCATTAAACTCAAAAAAATATTGGATTGAGAATGAAAGTAAGAATTAAGGGTAATGATTCATAATAAATGAAGTAATTTAATAATAGAAAATGTTTATGTTAGCCTGACTTAATAATAGAAAATATTTATGCTGACATGTTAACTTTTCGACCCATGCTTTGGATTTTATATATTATAAATAAAAAATAGATAGATAGATGGTGATAATAAAGTTTTCATTGCATGCAATTTTTTTGGTGTACACATTGCATGCAATTTACGTGTCGCTAATAGCAGCTACTAATAAAAGTTTACATAATTATGCAATACTAAATCATTAAATACGAAGCGCTAATAGATAATCTGATAATAGCGTAACGATTTTCATATCAATACTAGTAGATTAAATAAAAAGGAGTAGCATCTATATTTATATAAATTAATTACAGCAAATTGTTAAAAAAAAAAAAAAAAACTAACCAATAACCATAGTGGATGAACAATTTTTACGCAAGTACTATAGTCTCCAAAGTAATTATTTAATGTGTAAATACAGATATCATTTAATAGTTACATTTTTTTTTTTACTTCAAAAAAAAAGTGTAAGTATTAAATGATGATTTGGGAATTCACCCAAAAAAAAATGATGATTTGGGAGCATGCATGCACCTAGCTATCATATTTTCGTGGATGGTAAGGACCACATATATCAAGAGTCACATAAGGACCCCACTTATTTTGTGGTGAGGCTAAGTCATTATGATGTGTAGACAAGTTTCCCATGACAAGGTGACTAGCACTAACGCCACTTCCAAAGTTGGTTGACGCTAGAGATGAGGAGAAGACCAACAAAACCAAAAGGCCAACACGTCTCTTGTGGTTTTCATTCAATAATAGAGCTCTTGGCGGTGGGGGAGATTTGAGAACAGAGAAAGACCCTTTATTTTCTTTTCTTTTTTTAATTTTTAAGTCTAAACAAACATTTGTCTCTGGTGACCATGGAACAAGATCGAAGGCTTGAGCTCATCGACCACGCAATTCAAAAGCTTGTACACGACAACACGAACAAAGTCCAAGGTTCCCACCATAGCCATGACGCTCAATACCAACACGCTCTTTCCCACGTTCTCTCTGTCTCTCAGGTATCATCATATTTGCTATTCATACTTACTTTGCCACACCCCACAATCACACACACAAACATCATTATTTTGCACATCAACAATATTCGTATTTATTACCCTGCACATCATATGATTACATCCATTTTCTTTTCTTCCTCTACTATATGCAAAAACTAGTTTCAAATTTTATCCTTACGTATGGTGTTTGTTTATTATATATATAGTTTGTCAATCTTAATATTTTGATTTAATATTAATGGTATGTATGTATTGAATATTTTAAATGGTTGAGATTGGTAACACGCGTGCTGAATTTATTAACAGTTGAAAATGCTGAAAGGAGATGAGATACTTGAGCAATACGAAGCTTCTAGTTCTTCTGAGCCGGTGGCTTCTGTAGTTCAGGAAACAGAAAGCGAAAATGAGGATGCTGGGGGAAGCAGGGGAAGTGAAAATGATGAGATAATCAAAGAGCTGAAGAAGGTGAAGAGGCAGAACTTTGTGACTCATTGTCTTCTTTCGGTGATGATTGTCCTCACTGTGGCTTGGCAACTATCAGAGGTTTCTCTTATTTTGAAAGTCAAAGATGGACTAAGCCACCCTTTTAGATCCTTTGGAAATATGCTCAAAGGGATGGTGAAAGTCCGTGACTTGAATGGCCATGAAGCTGATGACAAAGAACACCCACCTGAATCTCCATCCCTTCCTTCCATGATGATTCCAGGTATGTCAAAGAATGGAAACGAATGAAACTTGCCTTGCCATTTTCTTGTAGTGCTTGATCCATTCTCAATTGGTTGAAGATGATACTGAAGGAAATGGATTTGCACCTCTCCCTTCTAATGTATATTCCCACTTCTTGTAGCATTTGCAAGTGTTGATAGGTGTTGCCTCTTCTTGTAGCATATTCATGCATTACCATTGTATCCAATTTTCCATATTTCCTCCACTACATTTGGACCAGAACTGATTAGGAGCAAGGCCTTCATGACAACTTCACTTGGTTTACAATCTGAAATCAGATTCTACACGTATCAAACAAAATTCAAACTCCCTCAAAGTCAAAGAGGTTTATATCTTTATTTTGATTTTTATTAATTTTTAGTCTTCTTTATTATTTTGTAGTAGGCGTAGGGTTAGTCATTCAATGGAAACGTTCAATTTGGATGGACGCTTGTTTTGAACTGGGCAACTGGATTTTATATTAGACCCTGACCAAGAGTTGGAAGTGAAAAGGAAAAGGAGTGTTTGGGGTCACAATTTGGAATATGTCCTATCGCTATGTAACTTCACCATATTTTTCACCAAACTTCTATGAAACTTGAAGAGCACAGGAACTCGTTGACATTCTAGGCAACCTCGTAGTATTGTGCTCAAGTTTGTTACATCCTATTATCCTAATGCATTGAATCCCCCCTGACCTGCGATTCTCTTTTAGAAGTTTGAGCTCTGATTTGGTCATGGATAGCAGGAGAAAAAGAAGAAGGCAACAGTGTAACTAGCAGAATATTCAACATTAACCACTGAGCAATGCATTCTGACACCAAATTTAATTCGAATCTCTGACACCTGCAACATTAACTTCAGCACCTGGCAGTGCATTCTGTGTTACGGGAAAACACTGCTTTTTTTTATCTTTGCTGGAAGTAGTGGTATATTTGTTCGAGACGTCCAAATGACTGCTATTCTTTTCCGTCATCTATTGGCACTAGATGGCCGGAACATGGTCCTAAAGTAATTGTTAACAATACATCCCACGAGGAACCAAAAGGTGTAGCATCGATTTGCTGCTTAAGTCAATTGATTACTTTGACAACACGTGACGGATATTTCAAAATAATCACACATATACATAGGGGTTATAGTTATTACTAAGCATAAATTTCATTACCAAAGGAAAAAGAAATTGGGTCCTTCTTCATCTTAGAAGGACAATCAAGCTATGGCTATCTCACTAGTGCTGGCCATCCACCATGGAAAAACAACAGTTAAATTTGGCAATAAAATCAGATACAACAAAAATACAAGACATGCATAAACCAATTTTGAGTGTTGTACGGGATGTTTGAAGTAAATATATCAAAGTTTTCAACTTCCAATTTGCATCCATCTTTAACAATTTATCCTGAAAAGTGTTTTGACCAATCGGAATAGAAAATTCTAAACAGAAGAGGCACAATTATGCGTTCAACACGAACCAAAAAGAACCCATCCTCAATTGCAAATGTCTGAAGCAAAACAGCTGTAGGCAAACTGATATGGTCTTTCACGTCACATATCCAATGGTCTATCTTCATGCATAGTTCAAACGGAATATGTCATTCAACACATAAAAGCTTCCCTGTGGTGTTGGTATCAAATGGAACATCTGATAAAAAAAGATCAAAGTTTAGTCATCATGAACAATAACAACATCAATTAGGTAATTAATAGATTGGCAGACAAACTAGAAGCAGGTAAGAAATGATATTGATGACCATGAAGTGACACGGATGCAAATAATTGCAGTTCTATGTGGGCAATAATAATTGGCAATTGCAATCATATCAAGTCCTTCACTCCCTTCTCTGTAATCAAAACCACCTTCATCTATTACCAAAAGACACGTGTCTATAAATATAGATACTACTCCACTTAGGTTTCATACTAAGCAAGACACCCCATAAGTTAAACTATTTACTTGGTGCAAATAATAAGTTTAATTGAAAAAACTTAAATAAATAGTTGAATCTAAAGGAAGAGTAGATGAGTGAATAAACAGATCCAACAAGCAACAAGTTAAGTGTACCTGGCTGAACCTGAGGGCGTGTTGTTCGCCGGCGAGCTGGAGGTTGCCGCTGACGAAGACGAGCATGGCGGCGTTGACGGCGGAGGGCTGGCAGTCGACGGTGGTGATGGAATGCTGGCAGTGTTGGAAGGGAAGGGAAGTGAGTTTGGCGAGGATGTTGTGGGAACCCTGGATCTTCTCACCCTCGAAGGTGAGCATGGAACCTTCCTGATAGAGATTGGCCAGATTGGCGCGGTTCGTGTCGAAGGTCGAGTAGTAGTGCTCCACAAATGCCTTTGCCACCGCCTCTGGATCCATCTCCTTCTCCGCCACTGCTTCACTCTCACGCACACTACTTCTCTCTTCCTACATATATATATATATATATATATAAATACAACTCAACTCTCTCAAAACCCTCTTTTTTTTTTTTTCTAAATGCTAAGAGGTGCCCTTAAGAGGTGTTGGGTCCCACGCCCGTGCATTTCTAGGCAAAAAAGAGAAGAAATAGCGTGAAAACACTTGCTACGTTGCTACTTTTACCAAATTACCCCTTTGGAAAGAATGAGCTTTGGATCTCATTTGACGGTACTGTGATTAGGTGATAATAGATTATTGCTTCATGATAATCGACTATAATCACATCCAAAGAGTTGCATAATATGATAGCAGACTATCACCCTGCATAGTCTGCTATTGGATCTCATTTGCAAATAAATACATTATCTTAGTCAAGATAGTTGACTATCCAAAATGAAACAAGATGAATACTCGATTAATGACTACCTTCAGGACGAGCGTGTGTTCATATAGTCAAATATTGAGCTACACATAATCGACTAATATACATCACAATTGGTTATCCGTGCTTTTTAATAAAAATAGATGTTGACAAGGGCAAAAAAGGAAATTCAACATTAATCTAATTTTTGTCTCTCTTGTCATTTAAACCAAATAATCATATAATATTATTTCTACTCTATTTTACTTTTATTTCTCTACAACCAAACAACTCATATTTCCACTTTATTTCTCATCCATTTCTCTCCGGCCTATTTTTCTCCACTCTATTTCTTTCGTCATTACCAAACACAGGGTCAGATTTATCATATATAGGGATTGGGATGAGACCTTTTTTTCTTCAAAAAGATAATTTTATTAACTAATAGAATTAATATTTTTTTGTGATATACCTTTTTATTGAGTGAAATTCATTTCAGTCACATTTCTCATTTAGTAGGCCTCATTCTTAAACTAATAGAACTCACATGAGTTTTAACCAATAAGAAAGATCATGTTAGAAATAGAGTATTAGCGATGTGAATTAAATAAATCCATGACTCAACCTACTTTAGAGTCATTATCACAAGCTAACACACAGCTGACTAAGATTTGAATTATGTTTCTTTAAGTGCTTAAAAGGAATATAACCACTACACCAAAGTATCTTTATGTTACTTATACAACAAATCTAAGTTGTATACAATATCTTTAGCATAAAATTTAAATGTATAATATATTCTAGTTCATACAGTTCAATCAATGGCCCACCCACTATACTAATCGAGTTGAAGATTAATCTGGCTCTAATAACACTTAGTATGTTAATAACACATCTAATAAGTATAATATAATAAGGGCATTTTTCAATTCAAAATACATAAGAAAACATTACATGCCAATTTGGCTAGAGTAGTTACATTGTTAAACAAAAACAGGAACTAATGCTTATATAATTGATAAATCTACAGTTCATGTAGATTTATAGAGTTATTTCACATGATATCTGTATCATCTTATAGGAAATTAATGAGAAAATGACCTAATAATAAAAAATTTCATGTGATCTATGTTCTTGAGACTTCTATTTAAAAATTACATGATTTCACTTAATTATTTAGGTTAATGTGGGAAAATGAGCAGGAGACAAGGACAACATTTAGGTGCCAAAGAAGTTGTTTTTTAGTTATAGAGAACCAAAAGGACACCCAACATGACAATACCCAAATTGAGCAAGAAAGGAAGTCCAGCATTACATAGACCAGCGTCCGATAGGCTGTCAGCTTATAACTAAGGCAAAACAAGATTTTTAAAGGGTTTTGTTTGACATCATATTGACCCCCGTTAAGCAGCCCTATATTGTGATTTTTCTTTTTCTTTTTTAATTCTTGAATGAGTCTAGTGCTTTTAGTGGTCCAAAAAACCCAAATTTGTTATTTATTCAATGAAATTACATCATTTAGGATTCTTGTTGACTCATCTAAGAACTAGAAGCGAGGAAGAGCTTGAGAATTCATTACCAACTATTGAATCTTGAAGAACTTGAGTATGATTCTTCACTACTCAAGGCTTCTTCTTTATCTTATTCTAATTTTTTGTTTTGTGCTTATTAACTCTATAAGTTTTTAAGTCCCTTAGGATTAAGTTAGGATGAACCTTGATTTAAACTTATTATAATTGATTTCTCTTTTGAATTGGTTTATTGCTATGTGAATTAAGTTACTGAATTCATGCTTAATGCGTTTCTGTGATTAACCCTCATTTGGAAATAGATCAATAATCTAGATCTTGCAATTGGAAAATTGGAATTTAAATTATTCCAATTCAATAACCACACAATTCTTGAGCCTAGGGTAAGGATAGATTGTATGCATCTGTGTGAGTTCCTAAATATAATTCATGTTACTAATTTTGTTCACTTAAGGAATTAGGGTTTTATTGATGGTGGAAATTTTTTTTAAGAATCAAAATGTTCTTGACTCTCAAATGGATGATCTCCACAATGACTCTAACCAACAAATAAATTTTGTATTTGTGGGAATTAGAATCGAAATTAGTTGTGAGTTCTTATTATTCAAACTAGTAACGTTGTGTTTTCAACTAGAGGGTATGAGATAAGTTAAAGCCTTAATTCAAATGTGATCAAGACTCTAATTATTGTGTAGAGTGTTATATTTGATTTTTTAAAACAAAATCGAACAAAAAGTCTTGCTTTGTTGCTTTTAGTAAGCATAAAAACTTGCTAGTAAAGCATTCAAATAACTTTAATCGAATGTGCAAATTCAACCTAAATTACGAAGATTATTGAAAGTCTCAAAAATGTAATGCAACATAATTAAAAAATATAGTACAAGAAAGAAAAGTGTAATAGAAAAATAGAACGTAAGAAAAAAAGAATGACTGAAAAATAAATGAAATGTAAAAATGAAAACAGATAAATTGAAATGTAAATGACAATTGGCAAGAATGTAGACAAATTGCATTAAAAGTGGGTGAGAATGTACACATTACTCGTTGAACTAGTAGCCATTCACTTGGTGTGTTAGGTGTTACAAAGTTTTTGTACATTGTTTCAACTAAGAAAAAATGGCTATCCTAATTCCCTATTTATAGATTTTTCACCCTAATGATCCAAAAACAAGATTTATATACATGTACAACTGCCTAGGATCGACTATCTAAGATATTGTCCATCTGTCTTGATCCACGTGTCTTCAATAACAACTTAAAACTACTTGTCGGATTGAAATAGTAATTTCTTCATGTGCTTTGGTCTTCAAATTACTTGATATCTTTGAGCGCTTAAACACTTAGCATTTTTTCTTCACTCAACCTTAGACGTTTGAATTCTGCCTTCATCCTTGAAATTCCTTTCGAACAAAATCTTTTCATACTGAACTAAAATAGTCAAAATCACTTTCAACATTTTTCTTGTTTTCAATTTTCTCAAAATATCATACCAACTTGAGATTTGTTTTTCCCTTTGTTACCACAGTAGAATGGCCTTAAACATCTAGCAATTGAAAATATTTCTAAATAACACCAACACATTGATGAAGTTATAAGCTGGTCTCACCGAGTACTAGCCATCCTTCGATTTACTCTAGCAAAAAGCATTGGACTAGTTAAAACACGATAAAGGTAAGAACATGGTATTTAGAAGTTCTTTTTTCCACCTATGCAAATCTAGATCTATGAGACAACTAATAGTAGTCTTATTAGGAGGAGGGACTCGCAGGGACCACACATGGTGCACTGGTGCCCATTTTGATTTGAAAGCTAACCACCACGCCATATGAGACATAAGGTGTCATTCCCTATCTCCCTAAAACCACCTTTCTTCAACACTCAGGTTGCTCTTGTAATGCTTCTAGGTATTTATTCTAGGAAAATATCTTACTTTAAGGAATTTAGCCACTAAAGAGTCCAATTTGATAACAAGTCTTCTCCGCCCTTGTTTAGTTAAAAAAAAAAAAGGCTTGGTTAAAAGTATAAAGTTTCTAACTTCTAAATCCCAACCGACCTCTATTTTTAGGTTGTCAAAGATTAATCCATTTCATCTAATGATTCTCCTCTCACCAAAAGTTGCGTACGAACTTCTCAAAATATTCACAAAAGGGGAGAGGAGTTAAAGCATCCCACTTTCATGGCCCAACCTCATAGTTTCGTTGACATATTTTCTTGCTTTTATACGACAGCTCTCTTCTAGATAATCTTGATAGTACCTAGGAAATGCGTATATAGTTCGGGCTTCTTCATTTTATTTTTCTTTTTTTATGGATTGTGTGACATTCTCTTCGTTATCATACAGAAAATGGCACACCAATTAATAAGTTCGTCTGTACTGGTTGACTAATTGATTGTTCATGCTTTCAGAAATTTAAAGGTTTTTTTTAACGAAATATAGCTCCATTTTGTATCTTTGTTTAAAACTTAGAATGGATTGAATGTTAGCATTTTCATGAAATATCTCTTTTTTTTAAGAAAAAAGTTTTTTCATGAAGTTTTTGATCAATTTTAAAAAAAAATATATTCATTAATACATACTATATTATAATTATAATAGTGAATGCAACAGTAATTCATAAACCCAAGTTGAACCTTGAAGCAAGTCTATTTAAGCCTATTCGAGAAAAAAAAAATGAAACTTCAAAGGTTAAGGTAATACTAAGCCACATTTAATCAACAGAGTTGGATTTTTTTTTTTTAATAATTAATAGAGTTAGGTTTAGTAAAAAGGATTAGTTTTCATAACGTAATCACAGTTTAAATTCTTACTGGCAAAGACATTTAATGTTATGTCTTAAATAGGATTATCTTATATAGAAAATACATGCGTAAAAAAAAATAGCCACATCCAAATCAAAAAACCAATCTTCTAGAATCAACATTCTTTTGAAGTTTTTTTTTTTTTTTTTTGAAGTGTGTTATATTGATGAGAATATCGAAGGCAAGTGTTGATAGAGTTACTTAAAATTAAAAATTACCCCTATTAAATAAAAAGGCAAATCATTTATGGGAGGTTCAGGTTGACAACAAATTTGGGTTTTTTCTGGGGGGTTGATACAGTGTAACTAACTTTTAAGTTAATGAAAAGATAGAGCTTACCCGCTCAAGTCTCGACCATTAATTAATGCTAACATTAAAATAATTTGTTTATCGAGTCTTCCCCCTCCGCATTTATCTGTTTCTTTTATTATACCCCACAAGATAGCTTTAAAACCTGCTGAAAGAATGATAACTGAGAAGTTCTTCTTCATCATCATTTTCTTTTTGGTCAGTGTTCATCATCATTTAACTACACCACATAAACAAGTTGCTTGCTCGAAATATCTATTATGTGATCAAACCATGAAGGCATGAGTAAATATTATCTACAAAGTATCAACACCTATTAATTCAAGTAATTGGAACTTAATTCTTTTTAAGTAAAATCTCAAGTTCAAACTCATTTTTTTATTTTTTTTTTACTCTCCGGACTGCAAAGCGAAAGAGCTTCTAACAGTTGTTCTTTGAAAGTGTCTATGCCTAAACATTGAAAACTCACTATGTAAACCAAAATATACAAAATTATGCTACAGCGTGAAAGGTTTTCACATCACAAA
The DNA here is from genome assembly GCA_004329165.1 of Spatholobus suberectus. Lineage (NCBI taxonomy): Eukaryota > Viridiplantae > Streptophyta > Magnoliopsida > Fabales > Fabaceae > Spatholobus > Spatholobus suberectus. The sequence continues at coordinate 55,656,353 of CM014737.1, read as the reverse complement.
TTCACCTACAATGGCCTAATGACACCAGAACATTTCGTAAACAATGTCAAAGGCTCCAAATATGTTTAGACTTAAGCCCTATAAGAATGAATTTCCGCCTCGCTCAAATTCTAGTTATACCAGTATAATTATATAAGGGAGGCCCCAAAGCTTGAAGCATCTAACCACCATCATACTAGGGCCTAGTTCTCGATGACTGACACCCAGAAGAGTGTTAATTTGGTTTCACTGATTTTCACAACCTAGCAGAGTTGTGAATTTAGCAATCAAATTGTTGGTAATTACATGGAAACAATAAATATGAAAACTAAATTTACTTCCATGTAGAAGACCTCATCAAGGATCCTCTCTCGCTCCTCCCCATAGCACACACAAACATACGAACAAAAACTATTCACTTACTGAATACAGAAAGAAACTGCAGTTTTATATCACCTTTTACCAAGGTGTCCCAGGATGAGACATTCAATACAAAACCAAAGTAATGTTTACATGCCTGAGAGCATGAAAAAACGTGAATCACTACAAACCCATATTATTTTTCATCAACTTTGTTAAACCAGCAATGAACATTAGGATTAAGTACAACACCACCAAAGGCCTGCAAATCGCAAAGAACTACAAGACTGGAGGGGGAAAATGACAGATCATTGCTGTTAGAGATACAAGCGAAATCATGCCACCGCTGTCAGGCATGGATGAAATGCAGTACCACATGCTATCCACTGTCGTTTTCTCCCTCGTGGCACCACACAACCAGGAACCTTCAGCCATTCTTTCCTTGCTATGTTGTAAGTAACCAATCGGTTCATTTGTTTTGATCTCAGGGACAACATGAGCAAGCCTTTGTTCCCCAGGCAAGTCATTCTAACGTGCTTCCCATAAAAGTCCAAGCACCATATGTTTGGCATTCTGTCAACCTCCTTCCACAAGAGTGTCATTTTCTGCAGCTCCCATATACATACACAAGTAGCTGCATTCTTTGTGAGCAAGCCCACAAGCATGATCTGGCCATCACACTCAGCCAGAGTGTGGTCGGTCAGATGCAATGGCGCTGGGATTATATGTTGTTTCCAAACCCCAGTTGCCATATCATAGGAAACAATCCCTTCTGGATCTGAGCGCATGAAGTAAAGTGTGCTGTCAATAGAGACAGCCTGAGACCTAAAGTTGAGTGACAATGGTAGCTTCATACTTGCAGGCATGTTTCCTGGACGACTCCAAGAATTTCTGACTGAGTCATATACTTCATATTCTCCATCACAACCCACCCATAAGATCTGGTAGCCTGAACCAGTTGAGTTTCCATTTATTGTCATCCCAACAGCAACACGAGACCAGACCTTAACTGACCGAGATGGCAACTCCTTGAAGGATTGAGTCAGTGGGTTACAAACAAAGAAGTTTCGATGACCAATGTCAAGAAAGCAAACTAAACCCCCAGCAGAAGTCACTGGTAAAACAATCAATTTTGTGGGTGGTGTTGATGTAGTTGGGTGATGCCATTTTTTCAAAGAAGGGTCGTACATGGCTCCTGAATTCACATTTTCATGGGTAATGGTGTAAAACCATGGATTTTCTTGTCGGACTTGAGTACAGTGCTGAGAAAAACTTTGAGAAGTCAGCATGGAATTCCACTGCCGGCAGACAGAGCGGAAGCAGAAAAATGTAGCAATGGGAAGTCGTGCAATCACCGCCTCTAATAAATCTTCAGGAAAATCTTTCCAAATTTCTTGTTCCATAACTTCAGTTGTACAGGATCTTCCAGATGATTTGCCCCTGCTTCTATCTCTTCGAGACTTCTTAGTAGGTGGAGGCTTTAGAGGCTCTGACATCCTGAAACTGCCAGACTTTCCAGCTGTCATTACAAGGCCACAGAAGTCATCTACAGAGCTATCTTCAATGTCAAGGGAGGTCCATCTGTGAAAAGTATAAACAATTTCATAATTCATATGCTTCCTAACATTAAGTAGAAGTTGAACCAACATTCCTACAAAGATCAGCATCACTCACAGATAGAAAAGTGTAATTGAAAAGCAATCACAGAACCATACAACTAAAATACAAATTGATATTATTGTTCAAATTCAGACTGAGCCCACCAGAATTGTAAAATAGATACACACAATCGCACACACAAATAGCCTGGGAGGGGGTGTAGGACACAAATTTGAAATTTCTTGATTTGTCAGAGTATCAATCACACTGAAAAAAAATTATGTAAGCAGTAGCAAAAATGAAACTTAACCTTGACTACAGGATCAGAACTATTTATACCAAGGGAAATTGCATGTAAGATTGTAAGGTTAAATGATATCAAAGTAAATAGCAGGTTAGATGAAACAATATATTTAAAGGATTCAAAAGAAGCATCAATTCAAGCATGTGTTTAATAATTTTGCACAAGCAAAACTGCCCTGCAATACATATCTGAATGTGTATAACTGTATATAACTATAATTAATTTATAACATGACAGTTGATACACTAGATGACTCCACTTAGGTCCTATTTGAATAAACTTTCCCCTAGGTACTTATAGGAGAAGAAAATATGAAGGTAAAATAAATTAAACTTCTTCTACAAGTTAAAATCAACTTATACACTTCAACTTTTATAGAAGTTCTCTCATTTAACTTCTTCAAAAGCTGAGTTACAAAAGTTGATTTTAACTTATGGAAGAAGTTTGATTCATTTTTCTATTTATTTTCTTTTCCTAAAAGTGCTTATTCGGAAGTTTATCCAAACAAGACCTTAAATAACAACAACAGCAATAGTTTTATCCAACTAGGTGAAGTTGGTTATATGGATCACATGACGCGACTGGACTCAGTTAAAAACCAAATTCTCAGAAGTGTACCTAGGTGCCAAAACAGACATTTTTAAAACCATAATTGTAAAAGAATTGCAATTTCACATCAATATATTTAGTGTGTAAGTGTGTCATCTAGCAGACATCTTTATTCTCTAGCATCTTCTTTTTTGGGCGAGTAAACAAACAGTGCTTCTCAGGAATCCCATGTTCATTTTCATGAGACCTAACCAATTTCTACTAAATATGGTGCCGCTAAGGCTCTATTTATACTTTGCAAAAGGGTTGATTAAACCTGATGGAAAGGTTATAACATACAAGTAATCACCCTCACAATTGTCACCACTTCATTACAACATCCCTTTTTGTGATGATATGCATCCTCAGGTCAGAAGTTATTAAGCATATCTACTTAACTTTAGTTTGTTATACCAACAACTTGGAAATAAATTGGTCCATCTGCTATATGTCCATCAGAAAATTTCAAATTATTAGTGTTTCAAAGAAACATAATTTAAAAAAAAAAGTTTCAAATGGAAATCCAAGCAACAATTAGCATTTTCTCTTATTCCTTTTCTTACTTTCTGTTAAGGACAAGAGCCCAGCAGACTTGAATTTTTCCAAAAAGTTTGCTAAAATTTCCATTCAATTATATCAACTTGACTACATAAGGAAAGTGAGTGAGGTTTGAATTGGCAACACAAAACCTTCCCTTGTGTGATACTACGACACAGAAACAATGCACAAAATCCAGAAACTTGCTGCTTATCCCATAATGACTACCAGGAAAAACACTAGAAACAATAGGTGTTCAACTATTAAAATATCCAATAGTTAAACCAAAGAATCAAACAATCTGAATGTGATCTTTGCAAGGATTGCTTACTGCTAACAGTGCCAAGTATGATATGCAGTCCATTAAGTCACTGTTCCTAGCTTTCCTGGTGCAGGTATATATTCCTTGTGTTTTGTTGCTTAGTGAACAAGAATTAACGGCAAGAGAAGAAATTGTATTATCCTCCTTGCATGTCTCCTAGATCCCAAAAACTACCCCAAGAACAAAGGAGGTTTTCAACCAATAGAAGACAAGGAAGTAATGTCAAAATTTATCCGAATATCGAACTTAATATACCTGTTTTTATAACAATAAAAGAGTTATAGAAAAAACATAAGAAACAGACATAGAAGAAGAGTGTGTAGAAATAGAAGGCAGGAGCAGAGGAGCATGAAGTTAGGGTCGAATGTGAGAGAATTACGCAGTAACAGCACACATGGGAACGATCAAGAGAGAAATGTTACGAATTGTTGCATTTTAGGGTATCCTTTCCAGAAAGCATGGAATCAGAATCGCAATGAATAATTGGACTCAAGTGCTTAATTCCGACAGTCACACATTACACAGCACAAACAACCTAACTCACCTACCTGACCAGTTGATTCGCTTCAAAGATTAACAATAAAGTAAAATATATATATATAAAAATAAAAATAAAACTCATCGGCCAAAAATAAAAAATAAAATAAAAAATAAAACCCTGCTGGGCCGGGGAGGGGGGCTAAAAACTAAATTGGGAAGCAATGAACAAATATTGGAGTGAAAATAGATCTAAGAGAGACCTGGGGTGTTGTTGAAAGAGGAGAGTGTGATGAGAAGGTTGAAGAATGAGAGAAGAAGAATGAGAATGAGAGTGGTAAGAGTCCAAGAGGTGCTGAAGCTGACCAATAAGCTGCTTCAGCATGGCCAGCCCTTCCATGCCCCAAAACCAAACACACTCACTCGATTCGCCTGACTCCTCCTTCCTCTCTACTCCCTGAAAAAAACACACATACCCTTCTCTTCCCTTCCTTTCTTTAACAAACAAAACACCTTCTTTCTCTCTCTTATCCTTCTCCCTAATTCCTATTCTTACACCCACTCTTGTTTTCTTTTTCCACGTTGGCACGCAACCAACGGGGTTATGCTTCTATATGTACTCTCACCCGTGCGCTACTTTTCCTTTTCTTTTTTATAACTATCACTACGGGAATCAATGGGATGCCATTCTCAATTATATTAATTCATTTTTCTTTTCTCTATTCTCTTTTCCCTTTTCTTAACCATGCTTATTTAACCACCCACCTCACCTTAACTACTCCGTCAAAATTACTGACGGACGCGCGGTGCCTGTTAAATCCTTTCCCCTCTTTGCAAACAGTAAAAAATAATTCTTACTGTAGAATAGAGTTAAGTTACGAAAAAAAATTATTTTTATGTATTTGTTTTTTACTCATTGGTGATTACGCACCTTTAACGGTGTTCTGTCATGATCTAAGAGAATCTTCACTTGTCTCTTATGGACCCTGGCTAGCGCGGTAACTCTTATTAGTTGTTATGTTACCGGTGCAACTGTTTACTTTTGTTGAGTAGTTTTTCTCTAAATTGATGATTGTGAAAAAAAAAAAAAAACTAAATTAAATATCACACACAACGTAATTATATAATTGACATGGGATTAATTTTTGAGCAGGCATAATTTTTAGTTTGATCTTTTTTATATTAGCTCATGTTAAAATGCTGCATATATAATTCTTGAATTTCTGCAGTTAAGTAAGAATTTCTTTTATGATCAATTTAAGTGAGCCGAATTTGTGAAAATATTTCGTGGTTTTTCCAATAGACACACTATTCTAACAATTTGATTCATCCTTTTCATTTATTTTATCCCTTGATATTTGACTGTCCAGAAACGTAAATCTAATCAAAATTTTAAAGTAAAATAATGAAATAGTTGTTGAAACGTGGCGGGATTTTGGCTGGCCAGAACAATCTTGGTTAGTTTATAAAACACAGTTGACGCGTGGAGTAGAAATAAAATACTTAGTTGATGCTTGAAGTATAAATGGGTGATCCGGGACTGCTTGAGGAGAACATTATGAATAGGTTGGTACACATATAGAAGTTTGCTTGGCACCAAGTTAGGCACCGATTGCACCAAACACTTCTCGTGGCACAACTCGGTGGAATTTGTTGTTAGGCGCCAGACCCATTTGCTAGCTAATAGAGTTTGAGGAGGATTATCTTAAGACCAACTTTAATCGAGTTTGAATGTCTAATTTACGTAAGTATATAAGTTTAACATGTTAAATTATAAAAATAATATAAGCTACATTAACCGTTAGCGTAACGAGGTCTCTGACTTCTGTTTAAAGATATCCGGAGTTGAGCATGAGCATAAGCTCGCCGGAAATAGACCCGAACCTTCCACGGTAAATCTTTTGTATTTCCCTTACTGCCTCACAATAACCGGGGCACGCCATAGTATCATGTGATGTTTTTCTTAATAGAGTATATGATAATACTCTCCACCTTGAAATGGGTAGAAAGAGAAGAAAGATAGGAGGAAAAGAGAAAAAGTAAAGAAAAAATAATGATATATAATTGATAATAGAAATAAAAAGAAAATTGGGTGAAAATGAAATGGAAAAAAAGATGTGAGTTCACAAATTTTCTTTTTATCATACTTTTTTTTTTTTTTAGGGAAATGTTTAAGTTACAAAAACACTTCAGGGCTGAGGCTCTTTCTCGTACCATACCAATTAATGTGATCCTATACATATATAGATTGGATTTCGCTCGACGAATGTATTTATAAGCTAAAGAAATTAGGAGAAAGAATTTGGATTCAATTCTATATGTTGATATTAAGGAATAAGATATGGTGAGGTTAAAAAGAGAAATTCATTAATTATATTTGATAAAAAAAATATCTTTTTTTCTCTTTAATACAAATATATCATGTTACTCAATAATAAGAGAAGATATCAATCCATGCAAATATAAGAATTGATTGAAATCATAGTAAAATAATTTAGCAACTCCATATACTTTATTGGATATACGTGGATTTTGTTATAATTTACTTATTTTAAATAACAATAATTATAATTTTGCACCTAAAAAGATAGAACACATCTTTATTTTAGAGGAATCAAATTCACCTAAACTGTATATTATTTTTAGAGTTACGGTATTTAATATAGAAAATTTGACAAAAATCAACCACGTTTACGTATTAAATTCTAAATATAAGTGTTAGATAATCAATGGTTCAGTATGAGTATACTTTTTTGAAGTAACAAGTATTGATTAATTTATAAGATTAGAAAACCTCATATAGTGGTGGAGAAAAAAAAAATACTTAATGTATGAATAATTAAAGTTGTAATTCTTAAATTCTTGGTGACTTTATATTATGTAAGATATATTTACCTATTCACACGCGCAAAATTTAGGCATGACAGAATTTATAAGTTAAATAATAAATAGATTTTGACAAAAGAAAATTACACGAGTTCTCAAATTTGTTTCAATGGGTTATAAAGTTGAGGGAAAAAAAAAGTTAACGTATCGAATAATTAGGGATATTTAAAAGAGTTTTTAAAAGTTTATTTTACTTTTTAAATGTGATTTATGACTATTTTATACTTTTTTATTTTATCTTAATAAATTTTTCAAAGAAGTATTTAAAGAGTACATTGTTCATACATTGATAGTATAAAATGTGTTATGGGAGTTACTCGGACTACTATTTTCTTAAGTTAGCTTGCTTTTTCACTCGACTTGTGAACCATTGATTTCGCCTATCTCGGTTAACATAGCCTTCCACATCCCAGATGGTATTTTCTTACTTACCCCGATCAGAGTTTTATGCCTACCCCAGCATGGTAAGAAAAAGGCCTGACAACAAGGAAAATGCCTAATAAGGCACCCAAACACACGTCGCCACATGATGCCTCTCCTTAACAGTTTTTTCCTCCAAAATACTCTATATAAAGGACTCTAGACTCACTAGGTACACATAACTCTCTCATTCTCACTCATTCTCTTACGCTCTTACCAACTTAGGCATTAGAGCCCTTGTAAGTGTCATCACCGAAGACGTTCATGGCCACCGTGAAAGCTCATCGAAGCTCTTTCTCGCGCCTCCTCGTGTTCACCACACAACAAAGGTTTTTACTCTGTCATCTAATTACAAATCATCATATAAGGTAATATTGTTATTTTTTTATGATAACTACCTTAAAAATCATATCAATCATGATTTCTAATTAATTAACATTGTAAAACTTTTTATACTGACAATATATAGAAATTAAACTCTTATTTAAAAACTTGTTTAATAAACTTCATAGGTAAACATACAAATAAGCTCTTATATATTAAATTCTTATTTAATAAATCAACCGTCAAGTGGTGTATCCAAATATGTCATTAGTGCATTTCTATTGCTTAACTAATAATTAGATAATGTTGGGGATTAGTCCTTGTAATCCCGTTGCCTAAATCTAGTTAGGTATGACAATAGAATAAACGCAAGAGTGAGTTTTGTTTGCTCTACCCTCCTTCTTGTTTTGGAGATGAAAATTTGATACCCATTTTTTCTTTTATTAAGATTGTGGGAACTAGTCTCATCACTAGGAATGACAATGGGGGCAACTATAAGTAATAGTTTTTCTATATTCACTCATACTTACATAGATTTTCGGTAAGCGACTATTCATAAATTTTATATATATTTATTGATATTCATGAATATTTGTTAAAATATAAAATTTTAAACAAAAATTAAAAAATAAAATAAAACTAAAAAATATTTTTGAAGCATACATTTATACTAAAAAAATGTAGTAATATATATTTATACTAAAAATAAATAAATTTGAAATATATACTTAAAATAAAAAGAAATCAAAGCAATTTACTTTATATATAACTAAGAATATTTAAATAATTCTAAACTGTGGATATCCGCTGGTATAAATACCTTACTACCCACCTTTGTCCCATTAATAAGCGGATATCTTTTTTCAATCCATAGTAAGTTTTACCGCAAATCGTAGCTATCTGCTAGTACGAGTTTTTTTATCATCCCTACTCACCACTTATATTTTTTTTCTTTGTATAACTTTTTTAAAAAATAAATTGTATATCAAACATATTTTAAATAAAATAAATCACAAAAATGAACATTAAAATCATCAAAAGTTAAAAAAAAAAACCTAACATATTTTTTAAGTATATGAACTTATTTTTGTAATTTAATCAATATTATAATTTAATTATTATCATGAGTTTGGGACGGAATTAAAGAAAACCTAATTTTTACATTAAATTTATTTAAAGTAAGTTTTTCTAGTGAAAATAAATAATTATTTATAAATATATTTTTTCGTATCTACCAAAGTCATAAGTTTTCATGTTACCCACGTGATGGCAATCCATGAAACATATATATGGGATGTGTCGTTCACCATGTAGATGTAAATGTTGGGAAATCATTCCCTCCTCGGGTGGTAGTTTCTCAATAACTTATCTTATCTGTTAGTTATAAGAATAATTTTAAAAATTCTTATAATTTTTTTAATTATTTTTTGTTTATTAAATATTTGTATATTTTAAAATAATAAATATATGTATTTTTCATTTAATTATTTATTTATAAGATATAAAATAACTAATAAAAAATATTATAAGAAAATATAACATTATTTTAATTATAATATTCACGCATTTAAGAGGTATGGGGGGTTATTATTTATAATGTTGTCGTTTTTTTTCCCACATCCAATGCATTACACCTCATATATCTCTATATTCTTCTTTCTTAATTTTTATACTTTTATCTTTTCGTACAACTTATTCATGCATGCTCTATAGTCTTTATGGGTATAGCACTCTTTTTTTTTTTTTTACAAGGTATATATATAACATTCTAAATGAATGTGAAAAAGAAATATTCTTATATGATAGCCGTGCAAAGACGCTTATTAGTTTAACGTTTAAAAAAATTGTAAACTGTCATTTTTATCTACTTAAGGCTGTATGTTTTATTGCTAGGAAGACAAGCAAAACAAGTCAAGGTGCATGTGAGATTAATTGTGGGTTGGGCATCATTTTAGTGAATTCCAAATTCCTTCATGCACTTAAATAAAGGGGCAACATTTAGCATTAGTTTGTTCTTCATAGGTATATTTTTTATTAGCGTGAATTAAACATTTAATATAAATATTGTTAGTTTATACTAACAAGACAATATATTGTATTAATAAATGAAATTGGTAGTATTAAATATTGATAAATATTTTCAACACATCAATTTTTTAATAACCCAACCAAAAAAATTTGATGTATTGGAAATATATATCAATATTTAATACATCAAATGATAATACAATAAATTATAATATTAGTATAAAATTTTAAAATTTATATTAACAATTTAGTTTTTGTTAAATAGAATTATATTAATGAAAATAATTGTAATGCTTGTTAATTTTTGTTTGTTATTAAACGACAATTATTTTCATAATAGGAATATATGAGGCGTGAGGAAATAAGTATTTCTTTTGTAATTTAAAATTATTGAACATGGCTTTTCACAAAAGTGTCCTTATCATGCGCATTGCTTAAATTTGAATACTTAATTTTCATCGCAGATTATTAAATACTAGTACGTTTAGATAAAATAGGCCTTAAATTTTGTGAGAAGCTTATGAAGCAAGTACATGTATGCAATTATTTTTCAGACGTGTATATTTTGATAATTCATTCCCCAAAAAATAAAGTTAAATCTAAATAAGTTAAAAACCCATTAAGATAGTGGTGAAAAGTTTAGGTAATATACACAAAGTTTTAAGTTCTAGTTTTGTTGTGGCTATTGTAAAAAAATAAAATTAAATAAGTTAGATATAGTTTTAGTTAATAACTGAATATTACAAAGACTTTTAAGTAAAAAATAAAAAAGAATAATAATATTGCAGTGAATTTGATTTCTTTTGCTTAGCACTTAGAACTTAGCAGTTTATTAATCCAAACCGGTGTCCTTTACTGCCATGCCATTCATTATCCAACCTACTTTAATTTTCCAACCATTTGTTATGACTTCATAAAAATTAGCTGACAAATACTCATGAGTGCCGTGTCCCATGGGTTAGTGCTTACCAACGCCATAATTCACTTTGGAAATCAACGGACAATATTGTGTATAATGCATCCTTGAGGCCCCCTCTTCAACACAGACCGCACGATCGTCGTCACAGCCTTTTTCTCCATGCATGCTGGGTTTCTCGGGTTGACGGAAATACCCCTCCAAAGCCAATTCATATCATTCCATTTTCCATTCAATGGTCATAAGTGTCACGCAATGAGTGGGAATAAGTAGTAGTAATTATGGATGCTCCCGCTTTCCTAATTTTATTTTTTTAAAATAACTGATTCACTTTGTTGTTTAGCAAACAAATTAGTAGTAATATTGCTAAACTACACTTAAACTATATTTTTATTTAAATTATGTTAATAAGATCTAAAAGTATTTAGAAATAAAGTTATATTAATAATTTGAAAAGAAAGTGGTTATCCTTCTTAATAATCTTATTTATTTTGACTTAAATTAATCAAATATCTCATATAATATTAAGATATCGGTGATCTTAAAAAAATTATTAATTCATTTTTCATAATTTGTTCAATATAATTGTTTCCTATAAATAAAAATATAAAGTATACTACTATAGACTCTATTGACTAATAACAATGTGGGTTACAATATATACTAGGAAAATCGACAAATGCGTACTTGGGGTCCGGGAAACAATCAATTGCAATGAGTTAAGGTAGCCCCTACTGCTCAGAATTTTGAGTGTTATGTTCATATGTAGTTGTCACTTGAAAATTACTGAATGATGATGCTTCACTCTCTATCTTGAGTATTACTATCTTGAAAAAGGGAGTGTCTTCAATTAACAAAACGTGTGCCACTGGAAACATTAAAATCACCTGTAACTTTGACCAAATTTAATCTTAATTAATCGGATTATTTGCTTTAAAAGTATTTATGTTAAAAGCCAACTAGTTCTTTAATTTTTTTAAAAAATGACTTGGACATAAATTTTAATATAATATCACAGAGTTTATGTTTTAAAAAAAAATTCTTGCTAACTAGTGTCCTACAACACTGGTTAAGAAATTAAAAATTAAAAGTTTTTTATTAAAAAATATAACTGTACATTTTATTGGAATTTCTAATGCAATTCTAACTTAAAAATTTTCTACTTATTATTATTGATTCCTTAATTAATGTCTTTAGGACACCGATTAACATTTAAAAAAAAAACCTAAAACTCAAATAAAAAAAAAGAGAGACTTAAAACAAATAAATGCCCAATAAGAAAAGGAGACAAGACAAGACAAAAAAAAAAAAAAACAAATAAAGACAAACCTGAGACTTTTGTTGCTCAAACTTAAAATACATGCTCGGACTAACAGACTTGTGACTTAGGACTAATTAAATTTAAGATAATAAACTTAATAAATTTTAATCATAAATACCGTGTTATTTATTTATTTTTAAAATAAAGGTGTTACTAGTAAATGCTTTTAGGATATTAATTAAAGAATCGATGAATGAATTCTTTTATTAAAAATCGCAGTAAAAATACATTAGGAATCACAGTAAAGTTATCTTAGTAACACTTTCCTATATAGTTTTTTAACCAAAATCCTTAAAGATATTGATTAGCTTTTTCTTTAAAATAATATTTTCTCCATCTCATATTACATATCGCTTTAATGTCTTAAAATATTATTTAAAATAATAAAGCATTAATATTTTTCTAATAATACTCTCATTTGTTGATATCTAATATAATACTTAAATGAATTCATAATTTTTAATTTTTTAATAAAATTAACTTTATCAAATAGAAATTATTTTATAATAATAATTTATATAATTAATTATTTTCTTAGAATGTATATCTATAACTATAATAAAGAGGATTCTCTTTTTTAGTCTCCATTTTTTATTAGACTATTATATTTTTTAATTATTTTTTAAATTATTTACTATTTTATGTTTTAACTACTTTTTAAACTATTCACTATATTTTCTATATTTTATTTTATTTTATTTTTTAAAAAATGAAGAGAAGCACAAAATGCTTCTCTTTTTCCTAATTATTATTATAAATAATATAAAGTAAAAGGAGTACCGGGTTTTTATCCCGTACATACAATGTATAACGCTCATATGTGTAGAAGCTCCAAACTAGCCCGCAATTGAAGCATTGTGTAATATGCATCAACATCCAACAACCTGAAAGGTGGAAACCAGTAGTGAATGGAAATGCATGTTAAAAAACAAGGGGGAGAAAGTATTTAGGAATATGATTTGCGATTTAAGGAAAAGAATTGGGAGAATTTGATTGGGAGGTTCGTGATGAAAGAGAAGGATAAGAAAGAGGTAATGATTCTAATGAAAGGGTTTGGACTTAGGGTGGGTTCTTTTGAATTTGAATGATTAGGTTTGAGAAAACCAAAGGGAAATGAGATGCATATTTTGCGGTGAGTAATGATTTCGTTTTGCCTAGGGAAAGGAAGAGAGGCATTTGGTTATATTAGTTGGTGGGTATATAATGTATCATCACTCACTGCTCATGATGATCATCATCATGGATTCCCTTCTTTTACGTGTGCATCCATCCGGTGTTAAGGGTAGGTTTCACTTTGCTTTTTCATCTTATCCTTCTTCCTCACCGCGTTATACGGACAGACCAACTTCCTTCCTACCCTTTAGGTGCATTCAAATTCATTATTTTCCATGTACCAAAAAATAAATTGAAATGTACCAAAAAAATTTATTATTACACAACACCACAAACCCCCCCCCAAAAAAATAAATAAATATTGGGTACGTGCGTGTTAGATATGAATATGATTCACTAGAGTTTAAATAATCCGCTTGTTAATTTGAAAAACACAACCTAATTGCAATTTTTAATGTTGAATATACGCAACAACAAAATGCACCAACATTACATGACATTATGACAATTTCGTGTAGGCAATTTCAAAAACTTATAATAAAATAAAATAAAACATAGTTGAGATAAGGATTTATTCAAAATTTTGTTGGTTGCTCAAGTGTCAATATCATTGCACATACATCTGGTATCTGACAAGTCAAGCACGTAGGCTATATTCTCATTTGAGTCCCATATGCAGTTCTGCTTTTTGCTTCTATTTTGGGTCATCATCTCCTCGATCCAAGGGGGCCTGCCACTACAAGTCCAGGTGCCCTTTTCAGTACTTCAAACAGTGAGCCCATTTCTGAAGTACTGAAAATTGCAGCCCACTATTTTAACTACAAAAATAGTGAGCCCGTTATAGGTGCTTTTCGGGAATCCTGTCTGACAGTCCCAAACCAACAATTACGTAATCGGGCGTGGAAACAGGGCATACAAAAATAGCCCAAAGCAAAACGAAGCAAACTGCGAAACGATGAATATTATACACACCCGCACAAAGTACGGGCTAGTCAAATTCTCACTTGTGCATAACTAATAAACTATATATATAAATACAAAGAATATCTTCAGTTATCTTAGAAAGGAAACAACTACTAGTAGAAAGGAGTTTCAGACAATCGTTGGTAACTCTTTCTCTGGTTTCAAATTGATTTGAAAGTCCTAATGTTTCGGATGAGGATATGTAGGGAGCCATGCGCCCATGCTCGCCACAAAAATTAATGAAGTACTTTAGAAAATTACACATCCCTCCACATATATAGCTAGAAAAACTATAGTTGGCCACCTCAAAGTTTTTGCTCAAGATAAGCCGCTGCATAGTGTGTCTGGTTATAGCTAGCTAGAAAAACTATAGTTGGCCTTTCACTGTGTGACATTATTCAACAAAATGCTCATAAACCCCACGGCATACTTCTGCTCACTTGAACCTTGCCTGCCCACAAATCATGCGGCTAGAGAATGTGACTAGAAATCCATGTAACCTCACATTTTCAACTCTATTGAAGCTGTTGGGCTAGGCTCTGTCAACTGCTCATTCATATCATACCCATTATGAGAACATAGTGATGTTTCGTAGCAGGTGTGACTGGAAAAGGAATTACTCACGCCATGGCAGTTTGAGAGACGTAAAATGGTTTTCAGAGGCCCCAAGGTTTTGGACCAAGGAAATTGAAAAGGCCTGGAGATCTTTTGATTTTAGGAGGGGTGTCGTGTGAGAGTAGTACAAATAGTACTTTTGTGTAATCAAGTCCCATACCTCTAGAGTGTTAGAAAACATAAACAGAATATTAAAGCAATTATCAGTGAAAAATAGTAGCACAAGAGAGTATGAAATTTCAGAATAAAACAAAGCAACAACAACAAATAATGAAGCAATAAGGAGTAAATTAAATTTAGAAGATAAGTGTAGAGAAGCTTAGGTTGAAGCAAGCAAAGCGCTATCCTTAGAGAGAAAATGCCCCCACTGCATTGGTGATTGAATTGATGTGCTCCTCTCCCAAGATACGTCAACCTGCTAGATCAATCGTGTGCAATGAAGGACCCCCGAACCAATGAATACCAATGCTCCAAATTGTTTTTATTTTTCTTTTCAGTAGCAGCAAAAATGCTATTTTTCTATAAGTTGTGTTCTGTGTTATATTTTTTTTTAACAAGTAGCAAAAAAAACTTATATATATTTTCTACTGAAAAGAGGTTAAATATATAACAAATTCCCACAACGTGCACATAAAAAAAATTGAATTTGAGATATAATCTCCAACGTGGAAGTAGCAAGTTGGACCCAATCAATCAATCCCAAAAAATAGGAACTAACTAAGGGACAAGAAAAGAGTGGATAAGTTTTTAAAATTTGATTAAAAAATTAATTTATATTTTAAATTACAAATAAATAAATATTTACCAACATTCCCCCACTAATTTAAAATTTAAACAAATAAAAAACAATGAAATATCAAAATTAATTAAAAACTGAACAAAAAATTTCAATGGAGCATAAGATATTATATTTTCAGTACAACGAACCTTCCGGGTTTGGGCCTTATACCTAGTGTATATGAACTTCCACACAAGGAAATGTAGAGACTCGATTGTTTTGAGCTATATCCCCTTTAACTAGGCTTTAGAACATGACACATATAATATAGGTGTTCATTTGAGTTCTAATCAATGATTGCGCATTACGACCTTGCGCATCTATCTTGTTTTGTGAGTGTCACTTAGAGACTTGTCCTGTCTCACAATGGTGGCCCCACTACCACACTCACTAGGTGAACCCTTCCAAGGATGGTCCGTGACCCCCACCTTTACAACTATTGTCATCGAGTCCATTAAGAGGTATTTTAAAAATAAACACAATAAAATATATATGTAAATACTTCAACCTTATTATTGCCACAATTTAAAGTACACCTCGCCATAGGAATAGGACATGCATCAATTATGCAAATAAATGGTGTACTTTACTCAACAACAACTTTGTTATTACCCATTGAACTCCATTCATGGGATCATCATTCCTTTGGAGGCAAGTGTCCATTGTTGCTACTAGTTGATGGGATTTAGTCACATTCTCCTTGATAATTCAAGAACTTGTTGACACGTAAACCCTTTTCTAAGCAAATCTGCAAAATTGTTTTCAGACCTGACAAAGTCAAGAGAAATAAAACCATGAGATATCAAATTTCTAATAAACTTGTGTCTTATTCTCAAGTGTCTTGTTTTCTCATTAAAGTTCTTGCTAGTAACTTTAACAATAGCAACTTGACTGTCACAATGCATAAAGATAGGAAGTATAGGTTTATTAAGCATTAGCAAATCATATAGCAGATAGAAATTCAGCTTCACTACTAGCAGTATCTAAGGCAATTATTTCAGCTTCCATACTAGAACAAGGAGTAATAGATTGTTTAACAAATTTCCAAGATACTACACCTCCAGCTAATGTAAAAACATAACCACTAGTTAATTTTGTTTCCTCTGAATCAGAAATCCAATTTGCATCACCAAAGCCCTCAATAACAACAGGATAACAAGAGTAGTGAATGCCATAATTAATAGTTCCTTTAAGGTATTTAAATATCCTTTCTAGTGCTATCCAATGTGAATGATTAGGATTATGAGTATATCTTCCTAATCTACTAACTGCATATGCAATGTCAGGTCTAAACTAATTTGTCAAATGTAACAAAGAACCAATAATTTGAGAATATTTAAGAGGAGAAATGCCTTCACCCATATTTTTCTTCAATTTAATACTAGAGTCAAAGGGTGTAGAAACAAGTTTCACATCAAATATAATTAAACTTTTTTAACAATTTTTCAATATAATGTGATTGTGTCAAAACAATGCCATCATGAGTCTTTATTAATTTAATGCCTAAAATAACATTAACAGGACCAAGATTATTCATTCAAAGTTGTTAGACAAGAAAGACTTCACATCATTTATAACATGTGAATTACTATCAAATATTAAAATATTATCCACATAGAGACATAGAATAACACATGAATTATCATTAAGTTGTTTCACATAAACACATTTATCACTATTATTAAATTGAAACCCATATGATAAAACAACTTGGTCAAATTTTTCATACCATTGTTTTGGTGCTTGTTTCAAACCGTATAATGATTTCACAAGCTTGCAAACTTTCTCTTCCATTCTAGGTTCTATAAAACCTTCAGGTTGATTCATATAAATTTCTTCTTCTAAGTCACCATTTAAAAAAGCAGTTTTGACATCCATTTCATGTATTTCTAAATTAAAAACACAAGCAAATGCAATTAAAATTGTAATAATAGTAACTTTAGAAACAAGAGAATATGTGTAACATCCTATTTTTCCTAATGCATGATTAAATGTTTTAATAACTAAAAAGTGGAAATTTAATATATAATCTAGGTGATTAAAAGAAATAAATGAATTATTGTTGTGTATGGTGTGTTGTATGTGGTGATAATTGTCAATTATCTGCGTGAATTTTGGTTTGAATTTAATAAGTTTGAGATATGTGCTTGAGCCAATTTGGATATGTTGCAAGAGTGATTTTGGGTTTTGAGAGAAAAATAGTTGAGTTAAATCAGTTTTGGGACAAGGCGAGTGGCTTGGTGAGGTTTGGGCCTCAGTTGGCCAAAAGTCCGTGTAACAACTCCAGGGAGCTCAGATATAAAAGGAGGAGAAGGGGGAGCCCCTTATTCTCTCATTCTCCTTCTCTCTCTTCTCTTCATATCTCTCTATTTCTCTCTAGAATCTCTCAAGTTAGCACGGGAATTAGAGGATTTCAAGTTTAGTTCAGTGCTTTGGATGTGAGGAGGATCAATCTCTTGAAGTTTTGGCTCAAGACATCAAATTCTCAAAGAACCTAAAATTGGATTTGGAAGCTTTTGAGGTAAAAGAAGCTTACAAATCGGTTGTTTTGTGTTAATAACTGTTGGTATGTTGATTTATTGCCTTATAATCGGTTGAATCTCTGTGGATGTTGCCATTTTCGTTGGTTTTGGGTGAAAATGGGTTTTGGGGGAAAATTTTGAGATTTGGATGAGAAATTGATGATTTTGTGATGAAATGTTGAAATTGTTGTGTAATCTGATGTGTATGAACTTGGTTGAGGTGGATTGATGTTGTTGGAACACCATTGATTCAAAAATTTGAGTTATTTGGTTGAAAAGCTTGAGTTTTTCTGCAAAAAATCGTGTTTTTTTCAAAAATTTGTCATAGATAATTGATTATGGGGATCACATAATCGATTATCTAGAATTCTAGAAGTTGTTTTCATGATTTTGTTTCAGGAATAATCAATTATAGACTTTGATAATCGATTATTTGGGTTTCAGAAAAATTTCTTCTGGTTTTGGTTCAGAAATAATCGATTATGGAAACCCATAATCGATTATCCTTGCTGAAAAATGAATTCTGATGCATTTTTTCTACAGTACGTAATCTGTTATTTCAGAACTAAATGTACCATTTAAGATTCCACAATTTTCATTTCAAAACGCGAAGTATTTTGTATATACACATATAAAAAGGGTATTATACATTTTTAAAGGTTCTATTTGAGAATAATGGAGAGTTGTCCAGTTGAGATATGATTTTCTTTAAATTAAAGAAATGAAATGTTTCGAAGGTTTTGTGAATTTCAAGATTTGCCAATCTTCCAAATGGTTTTCAAAGAAAATCTTGGTTTTCAAATTATAGTTAATTGTTGGATTGAATGTGAAATGGAAGGTTGCTTAGATAGGATCTCCACTTGTTATGTATGATATTGTTCTTCACGGGGTGGGCTGCTTAGATAGGGCCTTACCTGTTGATTTTGATCGGGGCCGGTATGGTGTTGATGGTGTGAGTGGTCATGGGAGGTAGCTGACAATGGACCTCTTTGCCACTGGTTGTATTGATATACATATATATGTTGTATGTTTATTGGCTGTGGTTGAGTAATTGATGGTGTGTAGTACATGCATTCATGCATAATTAGCGGTTAAGGTAACTGACAATGGACCTCATGCCGTGGTACGGGTAGGCATGGAAGTTAGGGGTGAATGGAGCTGCGGCTGAGATAGGCCTCCAACCTAGTGCCTAGATGAGAAGTGAGGTCTGAAAGCTGGGCCTAGGGGATGAGTGGATAGGTAAATCCCGCAGGGGGCCATGGCAGTGCAGGCCTTGTGTCACAGTATACCACCGCCCACATTCACTTATCTTGACAACCATAAGCTTATCCAACTGATCAGAGTTTTAGCAATCCCTGAATGGTGTATGGCCATGGTTGAGGATAAGACCTGACTGATCATCCGAAATGTATAAATCTCTCTCGAGTCGTGTCATTCATACATTAACATTTTGGGGTTAAAGGCATGGTGTGTTGTGTTGTACGTATGTAAACTCATTTTCTGATGAAATGGGATTCTAAATTTGTATGTTGATGAAATTATTATTGTTACCCGATGTGGTTGTTACTGGTGGTAGTAATGGTAGTGTTGTCATTGTTGCTATGATTACTTGGTAATTGTTATTATGGTTGTATTATGTGTTGGTAGAGGGGGTAGTACCATTGTTGTTACTTGATTATTATGGCTGTTTGTAATTGTTATGATTGGTGATGGTGGTGATAGAGGTGTTGTTAATATCGTGGCTGTTATTGTGTTAAAGGTTGTTGTTGTAATGGTTGTAGTAGTGTTATCATTATTATTTTAAGTAAGCTTACCCTTGCGTTGTTTGCACGTGTAGTTCGTGCCTGTGATGATCACGTCTTTGGCGTGGGAGCAGATGTTGGGTTTTTGGCAGGTTTAGCTTCACTTAGTTAGTGATGAGGCTTCGTTTCAGCCAATGACGAGATTGAACAAGTATAAAGAATCATCTTTTTGTTCTTTTCCTTAAAGGAATTAATATTCCTTATTGTTGTTTATTTCTTTTAAAATGATGTATAAAGTGACTAGCTATAGGGAGTTTTGTAATTTGGATTTTTTTCCTTGGTATTGTATATAAATGGGCCTATATACAGTTATTCTTTCATATCTTATATATGTTAAAGTAACTTGTGGATTGATTATTATTATTATTATTATTATTATTATTATTATTATTATATATATATATATATATATATATATATATATATATATATATATATACAGGAGTTTGTTAGTAGTACCGTGGTGACAGAAGGTCATTATAATATGTATCAAAAAAACCTACACCTTCTACTTGTTTACAACTAATAACAACAAACCTTGCCTTAAATTTTTCTATGGATCCATCAGTTCTTAGTTTTTGCTAAAAAAACCCATTTACACCCTATACTTTTACAACCAGGGAGAAGATCAGTTAGAAACCAAGTTTTATTAGCTTTGAGAAAATTCATTTCATCATTAATGGCTTCTTTCCAAAAAGGTTCACCAATGGACCTCATGGCCTCACTATAAGTTTTGGGATCATCCTCAAGCAAATAATAACAAAATTCAGGACCAAATTCCTTAGCCTTTCTAGATCTTTTACTCCTTTTAGGTTCAGGTTCAACATCATTATTAGCATTAGTATTAGAAGGTAAAATAGAACTAGAAACATCACAAACATGTTTAGACAACTTAGTCTTCAAAGGAAAAAACATTTTCAAAAAAACCAATATCTCTAGATTCCATAATTGTATTATTAGAGATTTCAACAACTTTAAAATTAATAACCAAAAACCTATAAGTAGTACTATGTAAAGAATAACCAAGAAAAACACAATCAATAGTCTTAGGTCCAATTTTTCTTTTCTCGTTAACAAGAATGTTCACCTTTGCAAGACACCCCCACACTTTGAGATATTTTAAATTTGGTTTTCTATTTTTCCATAGTTCATAAGGGGTTTTATCTAAATTTTTGTAGGGAATTCTATTAAGAATATGACATGCAGTGTATAAAGCTTCACCCCATAGGTTATCAGGCAAACCAAAACTAATAAGCATAGTATTTATCATATCTAGCAAAGTGCTATTTTTTTATTTCAGCTATACCATTAGATTGAGGAGCATAAGGTGGAGTAACTTCATGAATAATACTATGTGATTCAAAAAATTCACCCATTTCATTAGAAGCATATTCCCCATCAGAATGAAGGATCTTAATTTTCTTTCTGATAGATTTTCTACCTTCACTTTGTATATCTTGAATTTATCAAATAACTCACTTTTATGTACATATAGCAATATTTTGAGAAGTTATCAATAAAAGTGACAAAATGCCTTTTTCCACCATGAATTAACACATCATTGCTATCACATAAATCACTATGAATAAGATCAAGCAAACAAGTTTCCTTTTGTACAGAATTTTGAATAGGTTTTCTAGGTTGTTTAGCTTGAACACAAACTTCAGATTTTTGTTTCAATTCAGTAGATGATTTAAGAATAAGACCAAGAGTCATCATTCATCTAATAGAATTCAAATTAACATGACCAAGTCTACCATGCCAAGTATTGCAACGTTCAACATTTGAAATGGATGAAGAAGAATAGCTAGAATTTTTATTAATGAAAGATGACATGAAATTAAATTTAAACAAACCATCATAAATGTAACCTTTGCCAACAAAACTACCATGTCTAGAAATTACAACTCTATTAGACTCAAAAACAACCTTAAAACTTTGCTAGACCAACAAGGAAGCACTAATCACATTTTTCCTAATATTGGAAACATAAAAAACTTCATCTAAAATGAGTCGATTCCCAGATGACAACTCTAACTTTACTTAGCCTAGACCATGAACGCCTGCTAAGCTCCCATTCCCCATGCTCACAGTACGTGTGCCACATTCTTGATACAAAAAAAAAAAAAGAATTTTTTATCAGCACACACATGAGCATTAACTCCAAAGTCAATCCACCAATCATTTCAATTATAAATAAAATTTAACTCTGGATTAGTAACATGATACCTATCAGATGGAGAATTAGAGCTAGCATTAGTAGTAATAACATTAGCCTGAGACTGAGAAGATTTTAGACTAGAACTAGATGCATTCTCTTTAAGTTGATGACGATGTACAAAACTATCCTTAGCAAGATGATTGGTTCGCCCACAAACAAAGCAAAAAGACTTATTCCCCTAAATTTTACCCTTTGGCCTATTGTTGTTATTAAATGCATTGTTTTTATTCTTAGAGAAATAGGAGTTTTTACAAAACTTGTTTTTGTTAAAACCAAATTTTTTGAAAGATTTAGACTTAGGCTTATTAGCATCCTCCACTAAATGAGCCTTAGCTTGAAATTGAGGTTTTTGAAAATCCTTTTGTGAAAGACAATGTTTATCTTCAACACACAAAGAAACCAACAAGTCATCAAGAGTAAAATAATCAGGTTTATGCTTCAGGCTTCTAGCAAATTCAGACCAAGAAGGAGACAATTTAGAAATCAAGAGACTAATAAGCATGATGTTAGGAAAAATAATTTCTTTCATCTTCATGTCATAAACAATAGTTTCAAACTCATGGATTTGGTCTAAAATAGATTTTCATCTTCCATTTGAAAATAAATCATTCTTTTACAAGAATATCGTCTAAAACCTTTTTCAGCAAAACCATATTTGAGTTCAAGAGCATTCCATAACTCCAAGGTAGTTTTGGTGTGACAAAAGATTTTATAAACATTATCAAATAAAGCACTCAAAATACGACCATGACATAAAATATCTGTCACTGGAAACATCAGTAGAAGAACCATTTTGAACCAAATCATTAGAAGACTTTTCAAAACTTTTTTTAGATTTTCCATTCAAAATAATCGAAAATAAACCCAATCCAGTAAGCCAGAACTTTATTTGTTGTTGTCAGCAAAAGAAATTCTCACCATTAAATTTTTCAGGCTTACTAGACAAAGACTTCAACAAATTAATCCATTGTAGACATATTGTTAACATAAACGATTTTTTTTTTGTTTTCTCTCTAAGATTGTTAGAAAACAAAAATAGAATATTAAAGCAATTATCAACAAAAATAGTATCACAGGTAGCATGAAATTTTAGAATAAAACAAAGCAACTAATAACAAACAATGAAGCAACAAAGAGTAAATTAAATTCAGAAGATGAGTGTAGAGAAGCCTGGGTTGAAGCACGCAAAGTGCTATCCTTAGAGAGAAAACGCTCCCATTGCACTTGTAATTGAATTGATGCTCTCCTCTCCCAAGAACCAACCCGCTAGATCAATTGTGTGCAGTGAAGGACCCTGAACCAATGAGCACCAATGCTCCAAATTATTTTTATTTGTCTTTTCAGTAGCAGCAAAAATGCTATTTTTCTGTAAGTTGTGTTCTATGTGTTATATTTTTTTTAACAAGTAGCCAAAAAAGACTTGTATATATTTTCTACTGAAAAAAGGTTAAATATATAACAAATACCCACAACGTGCATGTAAAAAAAAACTGAATTTGAGATACAATTTCCAATGTGCAAGTAGTAAGTTGGACCCAGCCAATCAATCCCAAAAAATTGGAACTAACTAAGAGATAAGAAAAGAGTGGATAAGTTTTTAAAAACTAATTAAAAAAATTAATTCAAATTTTAAATTCAAATATATAAATATTTACCAGCATAAAGTTGGAGAAGCTTAAGGGGAATTTCTTGTTCAAATTGGTCATTGTTTATTTGAATAGTACATCAATAAAAGAAAAGAGAGCCTAAATTCGTGAAGGGATGTTGCCAATTAAAATTAAGATATTGGGTGTGAGCTTAGTGAGGTGGGTTGGCTTGGTTAAGTACTTCCCACCCATTAAGGATAATTTGGATCTAAGCTATGGAAACTGTATTAAATATTGTGTTTTTATTCACTTTCTTTTTCTTGTCGGTTCATTTTTCTTCCCCAAAAATATGGCATAATTGCTTTGGAGCATGGATAACTGATGACTTGATAAGCATTTTATATTTCATTACTTATGTAGCTTCTCACATTTTCGGAGCCACCTATCACTGTGCTGGATAACTGCTGAACCTATCAAAGCACAGATGCTATAAATTGGAACTATTTGCACCTTTGTGCTCACCAGGCACCACGAGAATGTCAAAGTGTCAGGTAGACCCGACAAAATCTGGTGGCAAATCAAAGTGCCTTAGCCCCACATTACAGGTAGCTAGGCTTAGTCCCTTTTTTCCATATTTGTAGCATCTCATCGGGAATATTTTGTGCCACCATCAAGAACAGAGATAAAGTGGTGGGGATGGGAAGATTCCTGTTAAGAGAATTTCTCAACGCGTTAATCACAACTCACAAATAAGGTCACTTATGCACCAATATATTGAATGGTGCCGCCCTTTCAATGATTCTTATTGCATCGTGATAATAACAGATGGTCGGTGGATTTCATCTCAGCAAGCTCAAACACTGCATGCATGCCATTCTGACTACAACTGCATCCCTGCCACCACAGCAACTTAATTTCCCTCGTGTTCTTCTCTTAGACATTGCTAGTTCCCAATTCTAAATTAATTGGAGATTTTCTATCCTATACATACATATGGATTAAAATTGAGTGACAGTATACTATTGTAAGTATATGTGTCTTTCTATATTGCACAATAAAACAACAAACAAATTCTCTAAACTAGTAACTACTAATTTTCTGTCATGGCAGGCATGTGGCTTTAATTGAACCTCATAGGATTCAGCATATCTACGTAGAAATTCAGTAGGGTTCTTCAATCTTCCAAGTTTGGGAATCTTGTTTATAAATCCTCATAACACAAGTATCACTCTCAAGTAAAAAGCCTGGCGAACTATGCGTAATAAGGCAATGAGCAATGCGATGTAAAAGAGATGGAAATGCAATCTGCCCTAAAATCATGTTATTATGTGTGTAAGCTTTAAAATATGACGTTGATTCAAGTTTCCCATCGCCATATATACTATACGAGTTTTGTTGCGCATCTTAGAGAATAAACATATATGTCATTTATTACTTCTTATTCAGTGTATTTCTGAATTATTTAAATATTAAAGTTTATGTTTTTATTTATTTATTTATAAACATTCTTTTAACACGTTTATCTCAAAATTTTCATTATAAAAAGCTATTTATCAACATACAAAAAATTGTAAGCGTTAGAAATTAGAATTGTCTTAATTGATATAGGTCCTATTTAGATAAATTTCTCTATAAAGAAAAAAGGTAAAATGAATTGAATTTTTTCACAAACTAAAATCAACTTATGCACTTAACTTTTATAGAAATTTTCTTATTTAACTTATCTATAAGCTAAGAAAAAGCTTAATGTATTTTACCTTCTTTTTTTTTCCTCCTATAAGTACTTATGAAAAAGTTTATTCAAACACAATCATAGTCTTTTAGTATGTTTGGATGCACAATGAAATCATGCTGACACCACATTTTTTCTGCACCTCATAGTAGCTTTAAGGCCACAACCATTTTTCAATGCGATCTACTACCAAATCAATCACACTCTTTTTGTAATGAAAATTAAACTTTTATTGGGGTCTTTGTGTTTAGTTTTTGTAGTTTGTATTTTGATTTTGTTCCCTTTGTTTTTGTTGGTAAAATAGAACTTTTGCAAGCGATTGACAATTGAGGAATCTAGTACAATAGAAAAAAAATTGCTAAATTTTTTACTTTGTATTTTGATTTTAGTTCCCTTAATTTTTAGCTAGTATAATAAAAATTTAGCAAGTGATTCACAATTTGGGGAAACTAATAAATTAAGAAAAATTCTACCAAAATTTTGATAAAATATAGAAATATAATTATTTAAGTTCAAAATTTCCTAACTACATTGGGCTTTTTGTATTTGGATCCTCTAATAGGTGATCAAATTAATTATTTAAAGGTTTAATATATTAGTAGGTCCATGAACTTTTTGAGAATTTTTAATTTGATCTCTAAACTAAAAAAACTTATAATTAAGTCTTTGATCTTTAACAATGTTTGTAACTGAGTTCTTGAAGTTAGCAAAACTATCACAATTTTTTTTTTTTTTACCATTTCAAGCTGCCATACACTAACTTTAGGACTCAATTAAAAAAATTATAGAAGATTAAGGATTTAATTACAAATTTTTACTTTAGGAACCTAATTAAAAACTTTCAAAAAGTTCAAGGACCTTTCAATGTATTAAACCTTATTTAAATTGAAAACAGTGATAATCAATAAATATATATTTACATTTTCTACATTTGAGTGTTCAGTGATTGAAAATATTTACATATATAAGATTTTTTTTTATTTGTTTAGATGTTTAATTTTTTTACTATACTAAAATTAAACTTCTCATGTCAAAATCTAAATTTAACAACTCCAAATGAATCTAGATAAAGTTACTTTATGCACCAAAATCTACATTTATATTTTATTTTTGTGTGATACAATAATTTTCTAACTTTAAATGTCAATACTACTTCTCAAATCAGTTAAAAAGAAGTCAAGGAAGATTGAAGAATGCGTATGCCATGTGTTCGAAACGAATGTTTGTTATATTTTAGTTTTATTTGTATATTAGAATTGAGGAGTACTAATAATACACCCTCTAACACACTTCTCCCAACACACACTCTATTATTAGTTAAAATTTATTGAAAATTATAAAATCATGAGAGAGAGTCATTAAATAAGATATGAGACCCACATTTTTTTGGTAATTTTCAATTAATAAGAGAGGGTGTGTTTAAATGAATGTGTGAGAGAATGTGTTGCTAGCATTTCTCATTAGAATTTACACACATACACATAGTTAATGTGAAAAATGGGAAATGCCCAACATATTTTTAGGCCTCCTTTTTAAAATTAGTAACATTTTTTTTTTTACAAAAAAAATGCTTATAACAATATTTTTATGGGCTAAATTTGGTGAGAATGGATATATTAAGAGATAACTTATTTATTTAAAATTAACGACTAATTAAATTTTAAATAAGAGAACGTAACAACAAAAATTAGGAGCCTTACAAATAATAAAAGTAATTTTTTCTCCAATAGGGATCAAGCCCAATTATACATATATACAGACACACACACCTTAATTATCACTACACTAAATTAACTAATAATAAAAATTATATAAATACTTATATTAAATAATTTTTTAAAATTTAAAACAATAGCTTAAGTCGCCTTGTACTTGAACTGACCCTGAGAACACAATCAACAAATTAAAATAACTTTTATCTTCATCTTCAATCATAATATTGATATTTTCCAAATTAATAATACTAGAATTAAACTCAAGATAACATTGAATAGGTGGTCCCTACAATTATTCGCATTGTATATCAACACTTTTTAAGATATAGCTTGTTTGTAAGGATCTTAGTCCTGTATACAAATTCTAATTTTTGCCACAACCTTGCAGCGGCAGTTTCATTATCTAGTTCACAAAAAATCTCCTTAAACATGCAAAATTGAATTACCGAAAGTGCCAACTCATTCCACTGCCCATAAGTCATGGAAGCTGATTTCTTCGACTTCTCTTCTATAGCTTTCCTTAATCCGTTCCGTTCTCGGTAAGAATCAAAACAAAGTTAATTTTGACCATTGAAGTTCAATAGCAAAAAATGCTAAAGAATTTGAGCCATCCAACACACATATTTAATAATATATAAAGTGTAATGAAAAAAAAAAAAACTTACTCCCAAAAGAATTAATACTTTATTTGAAGGGATAGAGAAAATAAAAATAAAATGAAGGGAAAATAAATTAAAGTGAAAAAAAATTCTCTTTCATTATTTGAAAGAAGAAAAAAAAATAGATAAACAATATAATTTTTTCATGTTTAATTGAAAGAAAAGTAATAGAAAAGAAAATATATTTATATTAAATATTTATTTCATTTTAATATAATGTAAATGAATAAATTTATTTAAAAAAACTCTCCCTCTCTCATTTCTATTTTTGTGAGAAGATAAAAAATATTTATGTGAAATTTACCATTTTTTGCAGTTAAATAAGAAAAAAATAATTTTCTCTTTTTTTCTCCATTCAAATTTTCTTATTTCATTTTCTGTCGAATCAAATAAATTAAGAAATTGCGTAAAAGAAATCTGATTTTGACCACACTGTGATAGTGACTGAGGTTGTCCACTCTTGGTTTCTTCTTGATCACATTAATCGTTTGGTCCCACTCCACGGCGAAACTAAAGATATATATCATGCAAAATTAGACTCAACTCTAATAACCACTAGCTGATTATTGATCTTCTTTAAACGATTAGCTTGGCTAATTAACCAAAGTGGGGTCAGTTTTACAAACTATTTATTAAAGTAGGGTTGTTTTAAAATATATTACCAAAGTGGAGTAGTCAATATTGGAAAATGCTAGTCAAACTAGCGTTTTCAGTGCCACGTTAATTTTTTTATTTTTTTTAATTTAATTGCGGAAAAGGCCAGGTGGCTGCCACTGGGGTATCTCACGTGGCAACCACCTGGCACACAATGGACAGTGTTGGTAGACACGTGTGTAACATGTTAGTATTATTAGCGTTTTCACTTTTTATTTATTTATTTTTTAAAAACAGAAAACGTTAGCTTTTAATTTTTATTTTTATTTTATTTTTAAATGGAAAACACTAGTATTAATAGCGTTTTTAGTTTTTAATTTATTTATTTATTTATTTTAAAATGAAAAATGCGAGTACTATTAGAGTTTTGCTTTTTTTTTTTTTAAACGGAGGAGAATGCAAGTTTTGAAATTTGTATTTATTTTTTTAAAATTTGGCAAACGCTAGTACTACTAGCATTTTCGCTTTTTAAATTATTATTTCTTAAACGGAGGAGAACACAAGTTTTGAAATTTGTATTTTTTTTTAAATTTGGAAAACGCTACTAGTAATAGCGTTTTCCATTATTTTTAATTTATTTTTTGTATTTATTTTTAAAAATAAATTTAATACAAAAAAAATAAATGCAGCGAATACATGAGTCGAGAAACATGAAAGATAAAGGCGAAATGATATATATGTAAAGTGCAACACACATCCAGTGGTGGGATTAAGTGACATAAAAAGTTGAAGTTTTGGAGTGTACATAGGAAAACTATAGGGAGAATTTAGATGTGAGACTACTGTAACAATAAAGTAGTAGAGCAGAATCCATTTGTTGGTTAGCGTAAAGCTAGTCTGTATTTATTTTTTAAAAATATTTAATACAAAAAATTAAATTAAAAATAAATGAAAACACTAGTAGTACTAGCGTTTTTCAAATTTTTTTAAAAAAAACAAATTTCAAAACTTGAGTTCTTTTCCATTTTAAAAAAAATAATTTAAAAAGAGAAAACTCTAGTAGTACTAGCGTTTTCCATTTTAAAATAAATTTAAAACGCTATTAATGCTAGCGTTTTCCATTTGAAAATAAATTAATTAATTAAAATTAAAAACTAACGTTTTTTGTTTTAAAATAAATAAATAAGTAAAAACGCTAGTAGTATTAGCATGTTGCACACATGTCTACCAATATTATCAATTGTGTGTCAGGTGGCTGTCACGTGAAATATCCTAGTGGTAGTTGCTACTGGGATATCTCACATGACAGTCACCTAGCCTTTTCTGTAATTAAATTAAAAAAAAAAAAAAACTGATGTAGCACTAAAAAGGTTTGCAGTGCTACTTTAATAAATAATTTGTAAAATTGACCTACTTTGGCCGATCTGCCTTATTAGCTTTCTAGCTAGGACCTATATAGGGACATACATACCTGCCGTGATTCAACTTGATGAATAATAATTTGACATGCTCAGCTCTATGCCAGTAGGTTATTATATGATATAGAGTAGATTATATTGACGCTTTTGAAAAAAATTTCAGATTCTACATGATTTTTGTTTTTAATTTTTATATTAATTTCTTTAATTTTTTGAAAAACATTATATTGTGTATTTTTACAAGAAATTTTTTTATAAATATTAAAAAAATAAAGAAATTATGAACAATTTAAAAAAAAATAGAAAATATCAGTATAATTTACTCTATGATATATGCACTTAATGAAATTAAGTCGATCTCTGGCAGCTGCAGAGGAGCTTAGACTTAGAGACATCGCCAATCGTGCTCACGTGAACCTCTTGCTTTAATCATGCATACGATAGATCTTACAATGTTTATATATTTCTATAATAACTCGAATTCATGAGCTGACTAGGCCATTCAATGCCAACCCCTGCTTGCACAATCCCGTAAAAAGTTTGTTTCAAACTTACAATAATTGTTAAATATATATATCCCACTAAAGTCATATTTCTACTATATATCCACAGTGAAATTGAAATGACCCACCACACACAGACACAAGGTCATATAAATAAACAAGCTTAATTGTCCTTTGCAAGTCCTTATCCCCTCCCATCAATTCAGTGAGTAATATATAATTAATAATAATCAAATGTACTTAATTAACCTAGAACCTCCATTTTCAGCGTGATCATATCAATAATTAGTGAATTAAGTGGTCTAAATCATTGGAAAAGGAACAATTTTCACATACAGTTCTTGTTTTAATAATTCCCTATTCATCATTTCTTTTCAACATCAAGTTGAGTTCTCGTCCTGATACAGTCATACTTTTCCATTATTTTATACATTAATATATAGTCAAAGTGAATGGGTGGTGGACCACTTGTGACACAGAATGTTACTCCAATTTCAATTCACACTAGTCTAAACACTTGTCTTCGATCAAAGCAGCTGCACACAGGGCTCAACAACATCATTTCACACGCGTGTAACTCTTGCAATTTGTCTCTCTCTTTTTTTTTTTAACGATGCAATTTGTCATATTATATCTTCGTTTATTTCGCTGCCCACTAATTCTTCCTTTACTTTGCAGTTCACGCATAAAAGAACAAAATAATTCTAATTTAAAAACTTAAAAATTATAAAGGCAAATAGGAAAAAAGAAAGAAAATACATTGTACTCGGTTTGACCTAATCCGTCAACTACTGTAAAGTATAAATATTTGATCGATGAATTTAATAGAAAAAAAATTAACAATTTCCTTGCCAAATAATGTCAAACACTGGAATAAACAGTAAAAACAAAACTTTGTTTAATCTCACTGATATTTATGAAATTGAAGATACAGCTAGCTTGTTTGATTCGTTTTCTTTTAATTTTTCTTTTTCATGAAACATGTGTCGATTCTTTCTTATGCTGAGCTGTCCCCTTCTATATCAGAATGAGTTATTTATTTCAGAAAAATAAAACCATGTTACAAAAAATTATTACATGAAAAATATATGTGTTTACTTGAGTGGAAAAAGAGCACAGTGGTTGTATTGTTGTGTGAGTGCGAGAGACACGAAGAGAGGTCCATGGGTAGTACGAGGAGTACGTTCAGGTTCAGCACTTTGTGTTGTGTTACTATTAACGGTAATCAATGCAGATGGAATGCTTAGATTCTATTTCAAATCCAAATCCAAATGCTCATTAATTTCTCACCTTTGCTTCTCCCTCTCTGTAAGTTTATTTATTTATTTATTGTTATTGTTTTGTCAATTTCATTAACCACACCAATTTCTCTCTGTTTGTGTTTAGTCTTCTAAATTTGATTTACAAAACCAAAACGCCACGACACAAGAATCAGAAAAGGAAACAAAGACCACTGGTTTTGAGTCCGTTATGTCTTGCTTTTCCTGATTTAGCATACGAACACCTCGAGCTCTGTGTTGATCGGTAAGACACAACCTTTTTGGTTATTCACTTATTCATTCCCAACCCCATTTATGGTTCATCTTCTTCTGTGACGAGGAAAAACCACCGATCAAGTGGGTGAATCACTGTTCATTGCAGCTTTTCCAATGTCTATTCTTGCGGTTTAAAGATGAGAACTTGAAATAAAAGTGGTACCAACATGGAGGTTTTCTTATTTTGGTATTTTTTATTTTTTTTTTAGTGATGGGTATTAATTAGACTGATGGTTATGAGTGCTGTTGTTTGTTCCTGTTCTGCTGTTATTGCTTTTTACTGTGATTTCCTTTTGTGGTAGAGTCAGATTGCAACATCCTTTTTCTGAAAGCTTTCACAATGTGAGGCTGGACTTTTGGCTTAGCCCACGAAAAAAGATGCTTTTTTTCTTTTTTGGGTTTGCCCGTTTCTTCATCTCTCTCACTCTGTACACTTTTGGGGGTTTATCATCATTTTCTTGGGAAAGTGGGATTGTTGAAAGCTTGTAATGGATTTCTCTGGTTTTTTAGTGAAATTTCTCTCATGCAAAAACAAAAGAAAGAAAAAACTTGTGCTTTTTGAGGGTAAATGGGGACCAAAGCTTTTTAATGTACTAGCAAAGTCCCAAGAAAAGAGACCCCTCCTATAACCTAATGAATTGACATTGGCTCCCACAATGCAAAATGTTAACAATTAGATTGGAAATTGAGAATAGCTTTTTTTTCTCCACTTTCTTCCTGAGATTTTTTGAGCTAAGAAAAAAGATGCTTTTTATGGGGTTTAGATTGATTGGTTTCTGGCACTTATGATTGGATAAAACTTAGCTGCGGTAACATATATGTTTTTGGTGACGTTCTACGATTAAAGGTGGGGGTTGTCTAACTTACCCTAAGTAAAAATGGGGTTTAACAACCTCATTCAAAATGATTGATGTAATTAATACCTACAACCAACTATCTTAAATACATCAGAAAATTACACCAATTATTTTAGATGGGATTGTTTAACCTCATTTTTACTTGGGATAAGTTAGATAATCCCTTAAAAGTGGAGTTTCTTGCATTTATGATTTGGAGGTTAGGTTGTTGGCCTTTATTTTTTGTTAACGAAAACAAGGGCCTAAACTGTGGTGTGTTGGCCAGAGTGTTGGAAATTCTGATAAGTCAAGGAGTCATGATTTGTTGGGTTGCTGCTGTTGTGGGGTCTCATTCAATGACCGACTCCTGACATTACTGTGATAAATGTGAATTATTGGATTCTGAAGGTTTCCCATGTTGAAAGGGAAGTTCTGGTGGTAAGTACACAACTTGTAGGAAGAGTTAAAGAGTTAAACATATCACATCAATAGGGGCAATCCCTTCCAATTGCATATCACATCAATTGGGATTGGTACCGTTTTTTGTTATTGCTATGAATGAATAAATTATAAAATGCCCTTGTTAATGTCTATGGAAGGTTAGATTTTTGGGGGGGAGAGTTAAAAATAGTAGAGATAAGTAGCTAAATATAGTGACACAAATTGACCATGTGGCAAGTTGGTACACACTTTAGTCTTTAAGTTTACCAGGGCAATAGATAAATGACTCACCCTATTATTAATGGTGGGGACTGCTTAATATCAGGCTGAGAAATCTTACAACACTAAAATACAGCCACTCATCTGTCTGTAATGTTATGGACGGGATTTGCACAACACTCTGGAGTCCATGGATTTGTTGGATTTGTGTAATTAGCTTCTTTGTTTTGGTTACTGTAAACAAGATAATTCCCCTAGGGGCGTCTCAGCTTGGGAATTTGCCTTTGGTAAACAATATGGTCAAACTAATTTACACTTACCGCTTGCTATTTGCTATGTACTTGTTTTGCTGTCAAGATATTTTCTTTGCTTGTTTAAGTTTCTGGTTTGCTTCTGCATTGGCTCTAGCAGGAAATACAGCTGAAATAGGGCCAGAACAAGTGACTTAATGTTGTCTTTGAAAGATTAATGGATGTTTTCCCTTAGGAATTAGCAGTTCAAAGATTCTTTAAAATTTGGGGCTGTTTCACAATTTTTAGATTCTTAATATGCGTTTTTTAATACAGGTATTCGTGGTGCTTTTTGCTTCTGCCAAATACTATTCCAGTTTCTGTGATTTCTTTGACTTGTTTAATCTCTCTGATAGGATCTTTTATGCTTCTGGAGATACTAAATCAGTTAACAATTAACATTTGAATTGTAGTTAGCAGATCACAGTGACCATTTGTATATGAATTTCTAAGGTCTTGTCATGGAGTGGAATGCAAAATCTCTTGGGCAA
This sequence comes from Spatholobus suberectus, assembly GCA_004329165.1. Taxonomy (NCBI): domain Eukaryota; kingdom Viridiplantae; phylum Streptophyta; class Magnoliopsida; order Fabales; family Fabaceae; genus Spatholobus; species Spatholobus suberectus. The sequence continues at coordinate 55,622,259 of CM014737.1, read as the reverse complement.
TGGGACTGGGAGCACTTATTCTTCTTCAATACAAAAGCAACAGAAAATCCCAGGTTTCAACCAACTGATTGTAGCGGTGGAGCAGATCGAGAAATCAATGTTGGGGTGTTGTACCCCTCAGGTGGTAGTGCTTGTTCTGGCTCTGAACTAATACACGCTTCTTCATCAAGGAGCTCAAAATCGGCTTCCAACAATTCATCATCAAATGGGGATAGCAAGGCATCTATATTGACTCTGGAAGGTTCTCAGGATGATTCCACTGGGAAGAAAGAATTGTGCAAAGGAGAGCCAGTTGAAACTTCTCCAGCAGCAGAGCCCTCTCCTATCTCTGGTGAACCATTGCTCACTCTAAAGCTTGGTAAACGATTGTACTTTGAGGATGTTTGCACAAAAAGTGATTCCAAGAAACCATCTTCCTTTGAGGTTCCCATTTCATCAGGAAAGAAATATAAAACCAGTAGTCAGAATTTACGGCATCCAAGCTGCCAGGTGGAAGGATGTGGCCTTGACCTCTCATCTGCTAAAGATTACCATCGCAAACATAGAGTTTGTGAAACTCATTCTAAATCCCCTAAGGTGATTATATCTGGCTTGGAACGTCGATTTTGCCAGCAATGTAGCAGGTACATCTCAAGAAACTTCTGATTGTTCTCATGAAAATGACATTGAGTAAAAATAATATTTTTCAGGCATATATCAGTAAGAATAAAGATTAGTCAGTCAGATTAAGTTTCCTTTCTTTGTCGGTCATGTTGAATAGATTGGTTACAGTTTTCACTTGAATTATCATGTTGAAGGTTCCATGCTCTGTCAGAGTTTGATGACAAAAAAAGAAGCTGCAGACGACGTCTTTCAGATCACAATTCAAGGCGCCGCAAACCTCAGCCTGACACAATGCAATTAAATCCATCAGCTTTGTCTTCATCACCCTATGGTATAACAGGAACATTCCCCTCCCTTGGGAAATCCATTAGCTTTGTCTTGCTCATTGGTTTAGTTTTGCAGTTTATTCCAATTTTGGGATGCATAGTACATATCATGAAATGATTCTTGGAGCATTATGAGAATGGAACTCCTGATAAAAATATAGACAATTGGAGGAACAAAATGTGGTGATTCTATACAAAATAATGTGAATCTGTGTAAAAATGTGGCCCATTTTTCCTTCAGTGTAATAATATTATCAGAAATTCCCTTTTTCAGTGTTTTCCTTTAGTTTTGCTGTTGAGCTGTGCTTAGTATTTGCAGTTTATTTCAATTTCTGCTAGGCAACTGGTGACCCGTGAATAAAGGGAATTTAATAGCTCACACTTAATTAACCAGAGCATGTGCTAGGTAAACATGAAATACAGTTACTTAGGGTCTTTTTAGAATTGAGTGTTGACAGCTCAAGAGCATGTTTTACATTTGTGTGTGAGTACGATATTCCTAAATTTAATAAAACGCAACTTTGAATTTTTTTTTCCCATGTCAAAACTCAAGTTTAGTTATTCACTGTTACTACTTAGGTTGTAGTTTGTCGGAATTCATTTTTCAAAAATTATTTTTATTCTTTTGTTTACCGGCAATAAAGTATTAAATGTTCGGATGTGATGATAGGACTAAAACTTCATTTTACAACAAGAGTATTACCATATCCATTTATCTAATTTGTGTTTACTTTGCAGATGGGAGGCAAATAATGAGCCCATTTGCATTTTCAAGGACTGCTACAAATTTAGCGTGGCAAGACATACACAGCAGCAAGCTCCCCCAGACAAAAGATTTTCTCCCGAAGCCTGCAAAAGCCTTCAATAAGATGCCAAGTATTGTCTCTATGCTTCCTGATGACTCCGGTGGCCTTCTAACATCCAGAGGCATAGCAATGAAGAGTATTGTTCCAGGTTGTTGTTGACTTCTTGATAATTGAGCCTTGTGATTTATCATTGAATTTAGATAGTTCATTTATCACGTAGACATAATCGTTTTGGCCATATTAATTGTTTAAATGTTGTTTCTAAGTTTTTTTTTCACTTGAGTAACATTTGATCATGTTTAAACAAGAAAATAGCAGCTCCTTTTTAGAGAAAGAAATGCAAGGTTGTCAAGTTAATACTAGAAGTGATTTTTATTTAATATTTTCAAGTTACGTGAGGTAACTAGGATGTAAAAATGCAAAATCTTCGTGAAACATTGGTTCAAGAATCCTCCTAAGTACCTAAAGAGGAAAGAAATAAACAGGTGATTAGTAGGATAGTTAAGATGATTTTTTGGGGATGATTTAAACATTTTATGCTAGAATGATTGGTTTAATGCTGATTTCATAATGAAGGCTTACCTTACCTCTTGGAAGAGGCAATCATTATTCACTTTGAATAGAATTCTTGTTGGCAGGTATAGAAGATCCCATTACATCGTGTGATCCAAATGCTACACAAGATGTTAACCGTGCTCTCTCTCTTCTGTCAACCAATTCATGGGGTGCATATGAGACAAAGTCCCTTTCCCTGGACCACTCCACTCGGACAAGCGGCATCACTCAGTCCGTAACAAACGCAATGAGTCAGCGTTTAACACTTCCTTCTTCAGAATATTGGCACACTGATCAACCACCACCCCCTTCCACTATGTGTATCTCATTCTCGGATTGTGATAGTAGCAATCGCTTTCAAGACTTTCAGCTGTTGAGTGCACCCTATGAATCAGGTTTTCCTTGCAACCAACTGGATTAACAAGACTACGCTTGTTTCAACTTCAACAAGTCTCTCGCAAATTTCTAAGGCTAAAATCGTCTGCCCCAATGTTAGGGTGGTTTAGTCTTTCCTTTGCTTCTTTTTTGAAATGGAGATTAAACTGCATGCTGATTGCGGGAACTCCGTTTTCTGAATGGTGAAATGCCTGTTTTCTTTAAACTTTTTCCTTGTGTACCAGATTGCGGTCATTTAATTTTAACTTTAATTTCTACTTAACCTAGAATGTCTCTACCGACAGCTTCTTTTTATACTTTAGCACCATCTTACTGATGTTACATTGTTACGCACATCACATGATCACATCACCTCCACGCGCCGTCATAATATCTACCGTGTAGAGTTTGGGCTGTTAAAATACATCCCATATCATTCGTTTCCGGAGTTTGGAAGCTTTTCAAGTTTCTATCTTCACTTATTGGTGAAGTATTATTAGCACAATATTAAATCGGAATCGGAAGCAAGGGTGTTTCATTTTTTTTTTAATGAGTTCTTACTATATACTTAAATTTATATGTAACCCATAACTGGAATTATAGTATGTATTTATAATTTCAAACAATTGTATACATATTACCATATATAAAATTAACTACAATCAGATTCTATGTTCCCATGACTCATACACGTTACGTTTTTCTTTTATATGAATATTGTTTAGTAATTTCCGAAATTTGATATTTGATGAGGAAAATGTAGTTTTGGAGATTCTTACATGCCCAATATCAATGAACAGTAACGTTTTGTCTTATGACTAGGGATGACAGCCGGATCTAAATACCCATAAAATTTACCTACAATTGTTAAGATATTTACCTATCAAATAATACAGATAATTACTTACAAAATTGTGAGCATGAATACAAATATAGATAATACAATACTCAACTCTCCTCATACCTATATAATATTGTTATTTATTATTTTATTTGAAAAGTAACTTTTATAATTAATTTAAAGAATTGAATGTATAATATTTTACAATTTATAATTAGGAATTAAATTACCATTAAATATTCTCTTCATTTAACTAACATAATTTACTTCTAACTAATACCCGTCAATTAATTTTTCATCGTTAATATTATAATAACATGCCGTTGAAATTGCTCTTTGAGCGGTGAGAATTAATCGAGGGATACATATAATCCAAGTAGACCTTCGTAAAACCCATTAGAGTCAGGCTTGTCGTAAGGAAATTTGGATAGTATGTACAAAATCTTAACTTTTAACTTAATTGTCACCATTATATCCAAAAAAAAAGAGTAAATATTCGTAAACTTCAACCACACCAACAGCCTACAGCTAGTTTCATGAATATTTGACAGACAAAAAGAGGAAATGTGCTCACCCTAACGGCATTGCACATCCTTTTCGTATAATATTCTCAATTTTATAATAATAGGTTTCGAGTCGGTTTGCTTTAAAAAATAAATAAATACTGTCAATCATTCCTTTTATCGAATTGAGATTTTAACTTTCGTAAATGTTACTAAAATCATAGATTACAGTATCAGCTTCTTCAGTAGTATCCTCCAAAGCTAAATGAAAAATTTTATTAGATAAATAAGGCAACATTGATTGTAATTTAATCAGTCTCGTGTACGTCAAAAGTTATACGACATTCTTATTTATCGGTAAAATTTAATGCTAACAATAAATCAAATTACTACTAATTTTTTATACAAAAATACCGCTAACGCAATGAGACCAATCATGAAGAATTCCTAGCAAACTTTCCGCCAAATCGTTCATCAAGAAAGTCCACCTTCTTTATCCATTAATGTCCAACGTGCCCTCCTAGAACAAAGCATATTGGAAGCTTCTTCGGACTACATACAATGTTGAGTTACTTCATCTCTCTTCCCAATCATCCTCTGCTTAGATTTATAGTCCAAATTCGTATGGAGCAGTACTACGGTGAATACTTAATATTTATAGACATCTAGTCCGTCCCTGAAATTATCTGTTGGTCCTTAATCCATATCAAATTAATCCTTCTTGGGGACTAAGCTAAGATACAAGAATGACTAATGTGATGCGAGTTTCATAAATTCTAAGACTGACTTGTACACATAAATTCGGGGACTATTCTAGCAGAGAATAATTCCAAGGACGAAATTGCCTATTGACTTGATTCTTAATTGACACTGACAAATACCCACTTGACATCCACATTTAAATGTTGACAGGGAAACCCTAAACCAGAAACTTCAAGATTAGCACTCCAGGTAAGGACACTATAAAGACTACCAAAAACCTAGTGTCATCAGCAAATAGTGCTTATCTAAATGAAGCTGTAAAAATCTACAATCAACTAAATAATCTACTGTCAACTTTAATTCAATGACACGACATGAATCATCCATGCAACACCATGAAGGAAAAAGGGTTTTGTAATGCTGATGCATACATCCTAAAAGTGGTAGGTTAGGAAGACACTTTCAACTACCCAAAACTAAAATGTGACCTAATATATCTAAAAACTTGGAATCTTCACATTCTTTTGAGGCATCTATTCATCTAAAGTTATACTTGAACAGAGACAGTTAAGAACCAAAAGAAAACTTAAAACTGGAACCTGCAACAACCTTTATGCCAGGAAAGCTGGCTGACACATGCATCATAACAATCCACAAAGACCAAAATACCATCTCAGTTAATACAACAACTTGACACATATTGAGAAGGTGAGTGACTTGACAACTGCTGCAACATAGAAGACGACAAGACTGACTGTCAGACACCCAAATTGAGCAATGCTTGATGACAACTCTGGACCTTCTCAACCCTCAAACATGTCCTAGTACTCACTGGAACAGTAAATAATTGCAAATTAAAGATTGCAATGGATAGTTATGGTGGAAATTAAAAAGATGTAATAAAAGATTCCAAATGAAAGGAAGGAAAACAGAAGCTTTTCCTTAGAATCCACTTAAAAGGCAACTTCACAACAGCTTGCCATATGAAAATGTTCATTATGTTACAAAGCTGCTGTTGGAAAACCAACAACTGTTGCAACAAGGAATGAAGGCTTAAAAAATGAAGATATTTTACACAACAAACCTGATCACTTTGATCTGCAGCTGGTGAAGAAGATTTTTCTGAATCAGCTGGCTTGTCAGCACCACAATTCTGTCTGTTGCACTTGATTCTGAACGGATAGTTTATGTTATTACACTTTTCACACTTCCAGCTTCCCTCAGGCATCTTTTGCTCTGAATGGCAAATACAAATAAACAAAAATATAATTACCAACGGTTGTTCTTGTATGACATCATTTAAATAGAGATAGATGTGTCATGTGGGAGCCTGGCAAGCTACTTACTAGAATTTTTGTCAGATTTTGAGGCCTGCAGCTCGACATTCACATCCAACAATGTTAAACATTAATAAAAAAATGTTAAAAATTAATGATATTTTCTCCAAGATAAAAAGGTTAATCACAATCAATATGCCTCCAAGATAAAAAGGTTAGTTACAATCAATATGCACAATAGAAATAAAGGAAGCAGACCTGGGATCCAGGTTTGGGTGTGTTACACTTTCTCATGTTGCAGACAGTTCTGAATGAGAAATTGACATTGCCACATTTTGGACATGTCCAGTCATTGTCACGAGTTGCATCTATTTGAAGTAGGGGATGGGAGAAACAAAACTACATCAGCTTCAAATTTGAACAAAAATAGACATAAGTTAAATATAACAAACCTGCACCCTTTCTCTGAGACTTGTCATCACGAAAAAATCCTGGCCTAGCACCCTGCCCGAGCAAGTACAAACTATTAAATTTCACTTTGCAATAAAATGCATATAATTACACAATTTACAAACTACATTAACTTACTAGGGATCATATCCATCTTTGAAGAGGAAAAAATGCATATATGTACACTTAATTTGTTTTAAAGTAAATAATAAAATATATAATTATATGTACGCATAATTAGTAAGCTGTGATGCTGAAAACTAAATGCATCTCGATAAGACGTTTACGACTTGTGATTGTGATAGTATAGAAAAAATATCTAGCTTTTAATATATTTGTGTTGACTACGAACAAAACTAACTGCATAACTTGACAAAGGATTCTTCAGGTGATGTCAAGAAATAATCAAGAGTAACAATATGTTGGTTCTGGCATTAGATGATATAAACAATTGATTTTAATCGTTTGACTCACAGCCTCATACCATTGTCCCAGGTCCAATAGGCACACCCAGGCCATACCGATCCAGCAGTTGGGGCATGCCATAGATTCCACCTGGAAAAAATACCCAACCAAAAAAGTTAATATTAACTGCAGCAGGAGCAAAGCAAAGCAACAAAATAAAAAAAAGTTAAATATAACAGATGCAAGAGTCATGTAACATTAAATCAACAATTATCAATACAAAAAGAAAGTTCCAATTGATTATTCATTTTTACCCTTTACTCTTTCTTTCATTAATTAAAGAAAAACTTAAAAATGAAGCATAAGATATCAGATTGAAGAAACTTCATTGACTTGAATGACAGAAAGAACTAACAGAACATACCATTTCCTATCATTGATCCACTGGTGTAGGGTGTAGGTCCAGATAAATGCAATGGTCTATAAGGACTGCCAGCAGAAAGGCGACTACCATAATTGTAGTGATATGCTGATCCTCCAGAAAATGGAACATCATAGGGAGGAATAGATGATCCATTGAACAGAGAAGACCCATATGGCGTGACACCAAGATATATTGAAGAGGGAGTATTAGAACCTATATAAGGTGCTGAGGATGAATAACCCTGATGAGCTTGCAGAGGCTTGGCAGCAGATTTCTGGATAGAGGTAAATGAATACTTAAAGAGATTTGATGAAAAAAGTAGCATTAAAGGAAACAAAATATAACTACGTGTCCGTCCTTTCTTGTGCATGCATAAACAATTCATTTCCATGCCCTCTACATTCCCCTTCATTTGGGAAGAAAAACTCACAGAACAAAAGAATGAACAGAAAGTAGGAATATAAAAGAAAACACAAGTACAAAGAGAAAAAAGCAGATGACTACTGACAATGCTAATACGTTATTGATAACAATTTTTCATAAAATAAATATACCTTAAAAATCATTTCTGAGATGAAAACCACGTTTTAAAAAATAGCACTGTGACATTACGTATAATATCTTACCGAATTATGATCAGCCGGCCTTGGTTGAGTGCAATTACGCATGTTACAAGTTGTCCGGAAAGAGAAATTGACATTGCCACAGCTGGGGCATGTCCAATCATCTTCCCTACGACTACCTACAAAAAAAACTCTATTAAAATGCACCTGAGTTTAAGTTTAATACTATATCAATATCATCCATAAACACCAAGCAAGAATTTGAATTACAGAAAAGTAGTATAGTGGTGACTGTGGAAGTTAGCAAATATGCCTACCAGTGTATATCTAGATTGCAGAATATAAAATAGCACACACGATAATTTCAAGTATCAACAGCAATGTTGAAGTATCCATAAACACCAGAGAGTTAAAAACAAAGAAAAAAAAAACAACAACATCAACAAAAGCATGACGCACCATCAGTCCTAGCACGCTTAGCAGCTGAGGAATTTCTGTTATCAACCTACAAAACCAATCAGAATGCTAAGATTCCAATTTCCCAGGGTGTATAAGCAAACAGGAGTATATATAACAAATTAAATAAATAAATCAACACGAAGAAGCTAATTCCCAATTAAAATGTTCAAAAAGGAAAGGAATCATGATTACAGCGTTAATAATCGACAAAACCCTAAATCCCCTAAATGAACCGAGATCGATTGGGTTACGGTTCAAAAGTGTACCTAAAGAGGACAATGAATCGAAGAGCATTGGAGAAGCTAAGGAATGAGAGGGCGTTTACCTGAGACATGGCGATGAGCAGTGACTGCGGCACAGATCCTTCTTCTCCTTTTCAGGCGGGGCGGTAAATGTTGAAGGTTGTAGAAAGAACGACACAAACGAAACCCAAAATTCCAAAATAACTAATCTAATAGCAAAAAAAATTGGACTATTCTAATGCAATTAATTTTTTGGTCTAAATAGAGAACGGGCCAAGGATCAGCCCAACCAAAAATAAAGAGGGCTAAGAAGCCCGTACCTAAACAAATGCAAATATCATTAGTCTATTACTTTTTGTACACCTTTTTTTTATTAAAATACCTCAACTCTTTTTTTAAAAATTTCTTCCCAAAATACCCTTACTTATTAAAACATTGATTCTCAAATTTGCATCCATGTAAACACAACACACACCTATTTCCAAAAAAACACCCTAGAATTAAATTTGTGGAAGTCCATTTTATACTCTGAAATTAAATTTTTAGAATTATATTTTACATCTAGAATTAAAATTTTGAAGTCTATTTGTGTATTCTTGAATTAAACTTTCGAAAGTCTATTCATATAGTTCTAGAAACACAACTCCAAATACAATTATATAAAAATAGGCCTCTGAAAGTTTAATTCTGTAATGTATAACAAATAGACTTATAGAAATTTAAGTATGGGTGTAATAAATAGACTTTCGAAAATCTAATTCCATAATATATAAATAGATTTTTAGAAGTTTAATTTAGAAATGTGTGACAAATAAATTTTTAAAAATTTAAATCAAGAAGACAAACTAATAGAGAAGAAAACCGTTCAACTGCATGAAACATTATAGATGTTTTTGGAGGGAGGAGATGAGTAATGTGTTTAGAAAAATTGGGTGATGCAAAAAGAAAAAAATCATGTCATTATCACATCGTATTATAAATCATTATCAAACCCACCACCCGTTACCTTCTCAGGCCCACACTAAATGTCTACGATAAGCCCATCTCGAAGCCTATATTCCAATCCAGCCCAACATTGCTTTTTAAGCAACAACCGGTTTGCTTGTGTTTGTTTTTCTTTTAAAAAAATCGAAAGTTTAGACTCCGTTTAAACTATAGTTAGTCGATGCATAAAACGAACTGCAAAAAGAAGTAATTGTCTTGCTGATCAAATGTTTCTTGTTAGGAAAAGTGTTAACATTTATTCTATACTAATAATAAAACTTTATTATAAAAGGGATATCTATCTTTGATTTATATTTTTCTTTTACCTATGCTACTCTTTAATTGTATAACTGTTTTTTAATTTTCTATTTAACTTTAATTTTCTATTTATTTTTATATTTATCCAAAAAAATATAAATACAGGCACAAAGTAACTTTTTTCTAGGCTTAATTGCACTTTTTTGTCTCCAAAGTTTTACAATTTTGAGAATTTTGTCATTTCAAAAATTTTTAGCAAATTTTGCCTCTAATTAGAAAAATCACTATAAAATTGTCTTAATTGTGGCATTTAAAGGAAAAATTGCTACAAAATATCCTAATTGTGGCAGTTTTTTTATACTAAGGCAAACTTTGTAATATTTTGTAAATTAAAGAGTGAAATTTGCAACAACAAAAAATGAGATGATAAAATTTACAAAATTGTAAAACTTTAGAAATAAAACGTATAATTAAGCCTTTTGTTTTACTAGTGTTTAATAATACTTGTGAGAAACTAAAAATTTTTTATGGCAGTGACATCCGTCTGGTACAAATAAACTCTTTCTTTCCATTTTATCATCACCGACAACAATCACAATTTTTGGAAGTGATCATAATTCTATTTTATTGAGCCCATTTTTACTAAATTTGTTGATTCTATTGACATCGAACCCTCCTTAAATAAATAATTTGAATATGTGCATCTTGAATGAACTATACTACCATAAATGCAATCAAAAATGAATTTAAAGGAAATTTGAAAGAGCTTTTGCATAATTATACTTATCATATAAATACATAAGATGAAAATGATGTTTTAGTTAAATTTATAAAAATAATTTATGTCTTCCTATAAATTGTTTTTAATTCTCTTCAACAAATTTCAGAGTAAACCATACTAAAATAAGTTTATTTTAACATTCTCTCAATCGTAACAATTCCATTTACTGTCTTACGTTTTTATCAAAGTGCTTAATTAAATTGTTTATTTGTACGTGTTTGAGAATTGTATTTTAACAAATGTCAATTTTATCGATTAAATTATTTCCGCTCATGTTTGAGAATTGGTTTTTTAAAATAAATGTTTTTATTTAATTCTCTTAAGAAGTTGATCACGTACTTCAAAAAAAACTAAATTAAACACTACTTTGACCATCATAAATATTGGTGAAGTTATTTCATCAACTTTAATTTTTAGCTTTCAAATATCATAAACATAAAATAGCTTACGTGGATTTTAAAAGTTGACTTATTCAGTTGATCAAATAATTAATTTTTTATGTAAAAAACATAATTCAACATTAATTGTTTCTACATTTATCAAAGAAAAAAAAGAAAAACAGATTGAATGTATGTGATTAATAGGTTTTCTAAAAGGATTCCTCTTAATAAGTGTCCAGAAAGGTTAGTTAAGAAAATAATAAATAGCTTTTATTAAAAATTATTATAAAAATGTTATTTTTTTATTAAAAAATTTATACTTTTATTTCTTTAACAAATACTCCATTAGTTTCTTTTTGTTTGTTTACTTTTGAATGAAAATTTTATTTCTGTTTTATCTATTCACTTAAAAGTTTAAAATAATATTAATTATTATATTTTTCAATTATGCCTTTACTTTTACTTTCTTAAATCCTTTTTAACTTATCGTAAATGAGACAAATAATTGTAAAGGTCATATTATATAGTTAAAATTGATTTTAATATAAATTAGTATATTAATTATATTCCTTAATATGTGTAACATCTTTCCAAGTGAATAGATAAAAAGAACATAATTAGATGCTTTTTTTATTATCATTCAATAATAAATTGTTATATGTAGTATGATTAATAGCTTTAATAACAATTACTATAAAAGTAATATTTAAGTTGATTTCTAATCTACTATCTGTATACAAATCTCTATGCTGGCGACGTATCCAACTAAACTCAAAATAAATAAAGAAAACATTTGAATAAATACTAATAATTTAAGAATTTTAAATAAAAAATTATAAGAAAAATAATTTCACTTCATTTTAAAAGTAAAGATACTTAATTAATTTAAAAATAAAAAATATCTTTTCATACCATAAAAGTATTGAAAGTGAAATTAAGTCTATTAAATATTACTATTTTTTTATAGGTATTGCTTCAGTGCATATTTTAATTAGGGGGTTTCAATGTCCCCTCTCACATTGACAAATCATATTTGGACAAGTGTCCTCACTTACCATGTCAAATAATAATAACTTTTTTTAATATTGCATTTAAGTACTAGGGACTTATTAGCAACTTTTGTTTTATTTTCATTAATTATGATACTAATTACCTTTTTTAGTAGTAATTAAATTAATTACCATACAAGTTACTTTTTTAAAAATAATTGAATTAATTATGATATAAATTATCCTTTTTAATAATAATTGAATTAATTATTTAAAATAAAATAGTATATTATGATTTTATAATTATTAATAAAAATAAAAAAAATTTCAAAACTGACATGTAGTCTTGTATTTTTTTTTCATTTTTTGTAAGCTAGCATTATTTTGTCCTTTTTAGGAAAAAAATTCATTATTCACCTTATTTTATTTTATTGTTTTATTGATTGGGTTTGTACTTGTGTAAGAATTTCTTCATTTAAAATTATTACAATAGTACACCAATAATAATTTTTTTTTAACAATACAACGTTCTACTAAGAATTTACACTATTTTTTAACTTTAGAAGTAGGCAAAAAAAGTTTATTATATGATTTTAGGATAACTTGAGATGAATTTATTATAGTCTTTATTTTTATTTTATTTTAGGATATTGTGTTGGTGGGATAAATTGACATGAGTTAATAAATAGTTTCATTTTAAAAAAGTTTGTTTTACGATACATTTTCTATAGTTAAACTCCACCAGTGTACATTTGACCCGAATCCCATTTTTCTTTACACTATAAGACTTGTAGTATATAGTTGACCAAAAAGTTAACTACAACCAATTGTAGGACTATTAATCAGGAGTTGATACTAAAGTCAGCTTTCTTTACAGTTTAACTCTACTAATGCATAATTGACCTTGAACTTGTGTTTCTTTATGCTATAAAACTTGTAGTGTTGAATTGACCCTAAAGTCAACTTTGACCAACTATAGGAGTAATATTCTAGAGTTAACACTAAAGTCAGTTTTCTCTATAGTTTAATTTTATTAGTGCAAGGTTGACCCCACACCTGTATTTCATCATAATATAAGACTTGTAGTGTGAAATTGACACTAAAGTCAGCTTTGATCAACTACAGGAGTAATATTTCGTAATTGACCCTAAAGTCAACTTTCTCTACAGTCTTAACTCTACTGGTGCACAGTTGACCCTAAAACTGTATTTCATTACAATATAAGACTTGTAGTGTGGAATTGACCCTAAAGTTAGCTTTTACTAACTATAGGAGTAATATTCTAGAGTTGACCTTAAAGTCAGTTTTCTTTACAATTTAACTCTACTAGTGCACATTTGACCCTAAACTTATGTTTCTTTACAATATAAGGCTTGTAGCGTGGAATTGACTTAAAGTTTGCTTTGACCAACGATAGAGTAATATTTCGAAATTGATCCCAAAGTCATATTTCTTTATGGTTCAACTTTACTAGTACACAATTGACCTTGAACATGTGTTTTTTTACAATACAAGATTTGTACTATGGAGTTAAGCCTAAATTTTTGTCTTTGTACATATAATATCACATCATATCAAACAACCCAATTTATTTTAGTAATTATTTTTTTAATGTTAATTTTATATTATGTTTCTTTATTGTGAGGTCTTAATTGTTTATAAATTATTTATTTTAGAAAATTTAAAAATATTAATTGTTTTTAATTTTCATTATATGAAATGAAAAATCATTAATAAATTGAGTAAATAATATAGTTAAATAAAACTTTAACATTTTAAAATATTTATAATTTTTATTTTAAAATTTATTTTATATTTCAATTTTTAAATTTGAATTTGTAGTTAAGTTTTTTAATTGTTAATTACAACAATATATTTATTAATTACTTTTTGGATTTTATTAAATATTTTTTTAATATATATTGATATTATTAAAATTTATTTAAATAAATTAATTTTTATCTTCTATTAATATTATTGAACAATAATATAGAACTTTTTAAATATCTTATCTTTTGTAATTAATACTTAATTTTATAAATCATCTTTGATTGTAATTGACATGAAAGTTTTTAAATATTTCATCTTCAATGAGGTTAATTATGGAATTAATTATAGTTTATCTGTATTAATTATGTTTTCAAAATCTTTGACTTCATAATATTAGCTGATAAGTACACACAAGTATGGTGTGTATCAATAACCTCAACAATAATAAATCATCTATAATATATATAAATTTGGTGCAACTTTTTATTGTAGCGATTTGTCAAATTAATCGACAATAACATCATTTAAAATAAGAGAAAACAGGCCATGTACTAATAGTATAAAGTAGTTTTACACTGTCATCCAATCACAAACTACCATTTATTATAAGTTTGTTAACTTTTATAATAAATGCTTTAAAAGTCATATCAATGGTGATTCTTGATTGATTGATAGTGTAAATTTTTTACACTGGCAGTGCATAACCATTAAACTCTTAAAATAATATTATAATTACACTTTAATATAATAAAATGATTATTATAATGGTATAAATTAATAAAACTCTAGTTTACACGAGATAGTTTCACGATTGCTGCATATAAGGATTGATAGTGTATTATTATTATTATTATATATTATTAATATTATTATATAATGATGGATTAATAAAATACAATACGGAAAAAATATAATAGTAAAGTAATGTTGTAATCGTCAAAAACTTATAAACTAAATCATTAAAATCAGATATAAAAATAAATTGTAAAATTTTTATTAAATAAAAGTAATGAAGTAATATTATAACAATGTAAATATCATATATAAAAATATCCACACTTAAATGCTAATACTAAATAATATTATATTTATACAAAAGTCAAATTATAATTGCTAAAAATTTTAAAATAAATTATCAATATTAACATAAATATAAATTGTAAAGATACTAAAAATGAAAAGAATAGTTAAACACCATTGTAATCATTAAAAAAATTATTAAAATCAAAGAAATAAATTATAACGAATAAAATTAATAATCAAAAAGCATAAATCAAATAATATTATAAACTAAAAACAACACCAAAAAATAAAATAATATATTAAAGTTTTGTAATATTAAATAAGTTTTTTAAACACAAAAATAAATTTTTATTTTTGAAAGGCTTATTTCGTATATAATAAATCTTCAAAATAAAAATGTTTAAAAAATTAAATGATAACTTAGTATTTTATCATCATTTTTGTAGTTGTTTCTTTTTCTTTTGTTTGATTTTATTATTTTTATTTTTAATTCCCTTTTTATCTTAAAATTTTGGTACACAAAGAAAATCGTTAATGGGTTTTTATTCTCCTACATTACTCTTCATGATTATGATTAAAATCAAAGTAAGTATCTAATCACTTTTTATTTAATGTTGTTTTATAGTTTATACACATATCATGTTTTACTTTTTAGGAACATGATATGATTTTAATTAATTATTTTATAATTTTGGAAAATTCTTTACCAATATTCTTTCACAACCTCAAATATTGTTCACAAAGGAATTCTCCATAATTTAATTTAAGTTGCTAATCACTTTTTAGTTAATATTATTTTATAGTTATTCACATATCATGTTTTGCCTATTATTTTATTTTTTTTGAGAATTTGAAGCATTTTACTTTTTGTAAAATCAATATTCAAATTTCATTTTGTTATGATTACAAGCATATAATTTTTAAATTTTATATCAAACACAACTTTTCTAGAACCTAAATTGTATTAGTAATATTCATATTTAGGTAATTATATAATTTTTTCATTTTCATTTTTTATATCTATACTAAAAATTTAATTCTTTAAAATAATTTTCATGATAATATCATATCTTGTGCATCGCATAGATAGTAGAAGCATATAATAGTATATCATATATTTTATAAAAAAGAAATAGTATATCATATTATATTTCTCTATAATAATATATTGTATTTGGGTGAGACATGTAGGTAGTGTAGATAAGTTGTATTGTGTTAGGGCTTTTAGTTATAACTAATATTAATATATAAATATATAATATATTAATATATAATACATTACAAATTATTTATAATACAGTAAGGATATAAAAAGAATAATACATTATAAATTAATAAATAAACAATACATTTAAATAAATAAACATGTTTGAATATAAGAACAAACATATACATTTCACTCAGAAAAAAAAAAAGACACATTTTATATAATGAGGAGGTTAAAGGATTTGACTAACCCATTTTCTTCTTTTTTTTCTTTTTGTAAAATCATTTTATTAATTCAATTATTATTTAAAAAAATTAATTTGTTTCCTAACTCAATTATTATTAAAAAGAATAATTTATATAATAATTAATTCAATTATTATAAAAAAGGTAACTTGTATCGTAATGAATTCAATTACTATTATAAAAGGTAATTAGTATCATAATTTAAAAAATAATCAGTATCAAAATTAATGAAATAAAACAGAAGTTACTAATAGGTCTCCAGTACTTAAATATAATATTAAAAAATAGTAGCTATTATCTAACATGACAAGTTATAATACATGTCCAAATATAATTGAACGATATGAGAAAAAGTATTGAAACCCCCTAATTAAAACATTCACCAAAACAATACTCATTTATTATTGCTTATTTCTTAGCATTGTCCTTGTTTTAAGTCTCTTAACTCTCACCAACTACCTATTAATATTAATTTTGGGAAGCAGAAAAGAAACAAGTCCACAATAGTAAAAGAAAACTAAAGTCAACATTACAGCCGGGTCCCAAAATTCGAGAAACCAACACAGGCCACATATGCAAACCAATTCATTAATTCAAAGCGGCGAAGTCCTACAGATAACAAAAGCAGCAAGCAAAACAACTTCCACTGACTACGTGCAGGTAGATGAAGCATTCAGCCTCCCCATCATGTATAAATGCTCACAAATCCGGTTGGAATTGCAACGACAACAATGGCCAAAGCCATCATCATCACATAGGTCACGGTATTAGGCCTAACCATACTTCCATACGAAGCGTTCTGGCTCTGCGTGGTCGTAGTTTGTGTGTTTGCAGCTGCAGGAGTTACCTTCGAAGAATTTGTGAAGATAGCAGCATCGGGGGAACTTGGAGATAAGCCCAGAAGTTCTGTCCATATTAAAATCATATTAAAGGGTTACTACACTAGTTAGTTAAAGGGGAAATTCAGCATCGCTAAGAAAATTTGAGAGGGGCATTAATGGTTGGCGACATGTGACCAAATTTATCAGTGCAAGTAGTAACCAACCAAACAAGAACAATTGTCCACCTTTGTTTCCATTTCTGTTCCATCAACACTTAATGTATAACTAAAAATTGAAAAATGAACAACTGTCTAGTACGAATTCGGGCATTTAAGAAAAATACACACGCAAATAACTGTATTTACATATAATTTTATATTAAAAATCTTAGAAATATAAATATTGATACTCAGACTGATTCATTTTTAAAAGAGATTCAAATATATTTAGAATAAATTATATTAACTCTCCAATTCTTGAGATTATATATGAATATAGAGCTGTCAAAATAGGCCGGCCCGCTTAGTTCCCAAAAAGAGCTATGTTGGGCTTAAAAAAAAACAGCCCAAAAAAAATCGGACCGTTTTAGCCCGGCCCGACTGGCCCAGCAGGCCAACTAAGCACAGGCTGGGCTGGCCCAGTATATATATATATATTAAATAAAAATATTAATATACTTAAAAAAAATAATTTAAAAGAGGATCACACACGTTTGTAAAAAAAAGAGGCTAATATAAATACTTCATTTTGTAAATAAAATTTGCATAAAAATATTTTTTCAATGAGATTATTAAATAATTAAGTCAATTATATATGAATAAAAATATTCGTTTATGTTAGAAAGTATGTAAAATTTAATTTTAAATATTTAATATGATTTAAATAATTTAATTTTATATAATTTTTGGTAGAAAAAATAATAGTTAAAATAAATAACAATGTTAATAGGTCCGAAAAAAATTTAGGTCAAATTAACCCGATGACCCGCATATGACTGGGCTGGAGCACAAAAAAAAGAGGTTCAGACACAAACCAGGTCAGCCCTGCCCGGCCCGCTAGAGAGCAATGGTCTGCCCAATTTGACAGCTTTATACATGATCTCATATTTTTTAACATTTACAGCTATCCTTCTCTTTATAGAGATAATATTTTTCAAACAATTAAATTTATATACTGTATAAAAAGAATAATATTTTTCAAACAATGCAAAAAGATTATTGTAAAGGTAAAAAAAGAGAGAAGTATTAAGAGAAATTTAACAAAACTTCACAAGGAGAGTTAATATAATTTACTCTATATTATTGGTAATAAACTAGTTCAATTTTTCACCTATGAAAGTGTAAACAATTATGACTTATGAATATACACTGTTACTCTTCTAGGTGAATGAACGTCACAAAGTTATTACCCGTCCGTCAAAAAACTACATCTAATTAATATGAATAAATATGTAAACAGGTTCAGCTCTTTGGATCGCCCTTTGGTCACATATCAATTTAACTAATGACAAGAATCAGATTCTAGTTAATATACGCAATCTTATTGAAAGTACTGGCAACACCCTCCTAACCAATCTAGATGAGAGGTTTCACCAAAAAAAAAAAATCTAGATAAGAGATCTGCGAGTAATTTTGTCCTTCTACCCAATCTAGATGATGGGTCACGTCATTTTTACTACTGTTTTTAGTTGTATTTACAAAATATTTGATAATAAAATTACAAAGCTCAATACAATTTGTCGAATATAAAAAAAAAATGCAATTTTGTCGAAAAACAAGAGACAAAGAAAAAAAAATGAGAAGTGAAGATCTAAAGAAGTAGTGGTTGGGTATGTTTTGATTAATAATTAATAATTATTAAACATGTGTTTTTATTTTGTTCTGTTCTATTTTTTTTTATGTGTACAGTGAAGACAGTGAAATTAGAATACTTCGTACAAATTATCTAAACTCGTCCTACGAATCCGACCGCTGTGGGCTTTTTGGTTTTGTTATATACAATTTCGTGAAAAGGAAGTAAAGATAATAAATGTTATAAAAATGAATTGATTTTTTTAAAAAATTGTAATAAAATAATACAAATGAAAAAAAGAAATCATTGGCCTTCCAAAATTTACAAAAGAACAAATTTTCCACCAAAATTAGAACTTCCTTAATAACATGCACACAAAATTAACATCAAAGGTCCACACTAATTAATAGTAAAACATTGATTTTGATTCACAGGCGTTCCAGAATTTACTAAATGACAAATTTCTCACCAAAGTTAGAACTTCACTTAAATAATTCACACACACACAAATAAATATATAGAGAGAGAGAGGAGGGATCCACTTCCTCCAAAAATAACTTAAAAAAAAATGAAAGATGAGGATAGAAAATAACTTTTTTATTTTCCATTCTCATCTTTTATTTTCTTTTAAAATTATTCTTGGAGTAAGTGAATCATTCCTTTATATATATATATATATATATAACAGATAAGCCAATATTCATTGACCTTCCAGGATTTATTAAAGGACAAATTTCTCACCAAAATTTGAACTTAACCTTAATAACACACTCCCTCTCTCACACACAAAATTAACATCCAAAGTCGACACTAATTAATAAAACTTTGATTTTGATTCGATAATAGTAATAAAAAAAAAAAAAAAGCTATGCAGTGTAAAGCCGTTTAACACTTTACAGTCATCCAATTGCAAATATTGATAAATTTATTGACTTTTACAATAATTACCTTAAAAGTTATAATAACAATGGTTTGTTGATTAATTGACAGTATTAAAATTTTTACAATGACAATACATAATCATTGAACTCTAATAAAAACATATATATGCTAATATAATTAACTTGTCTTGTACTAAATGATATATAAAAATATTTCGAACAAGCCAGAAATGTGAATCAGGTAAAAAATAAATAAAATTAACCAACTGGGCTTTCAATTAGTAACTCTCTCACGCAGAGACACAAAATTAACATCAAAAGTCGACACTAATTAGAAAATTAGACGAGAGAATTTATGAAAATGTTGAAGCTATGTCCCTACCGTTGTTAATGAGGAGGAGTGTATTTGGTAAATACAAAAATATAACAGTTGAATGAAAGGAGGAGAGGGAACTTACTAGGACAGTTGCTGATGCTGGCGTTTTTAACGTTACAAGCAGAAGGGAGCTGAAGCAGCTTGGCCTCTTGAATACCCAAGCTTTTGATCTGTGGGCTACCCTTGTGGGTCTCTTGAATGATGTAGCACAAGCACTCTGGGTTCGTCTCCTTCATCGCCTTAGTTGCATCGCAACATTCCTTTTTTGGCGTCGCTTCCTTCCCCGTCGCGAACTCCAAACACGGAATCACCTTGTCAACCACCTGGGAACACTTCGTCGCCAAATCATCCGCTCCATTCGCTGTGTTCACTGACCCACCCGCGATCAGCAGAAACAGGCCCAGGCCCAGGCCCAACAACTCGGCTCTACTTTGCTGCTGCCGCTGCTTCATCTTCTTTGCTTCGATTTTCAGTTCTGGGACTTCAACGTCTTAATGTTACGTTTCGGATTGGCTCAAGTCTCAAGAATGATAAGAGGAACAGCTGTGTGGGAAGTGGTATGGGTGGTCTTCTCTATTTAATGTCGAGAGACGGTGCTCTAATTAAGGCTCCGCTATGGCATATTGGACGGTAGCTAAACGCCGTTACTTTATTTTTGTCACGACAATTCAACTTACAATTATTTCAATTTAACAAAATACTACTAGTAGTCGTATTATTTTGTATTTTTATTTTAAAAATCATTAAATTTAATAGACTTTAATTTAACGTTGAAGATCCACGGACCACGGGCACGATAGCGTCGAGGATGAGTTTAGAACCAAGGGAAATGTTGGTATTGAATTTTCTAACACAGTCTCTGATAAAGAATAAATATTTGAATTCGTTCATAATAAAGTTAGCATGAGAGACATTAGTTCTTAATAATATAAAAATATCATATTAAAATTTATAACTACAATTTATATTAGTCTTTTTGAATCAGAAATGTCAATTTTGAAAAGAACTACTATGATTTATATTTGTGTTTTTTAAAATTTAAAATAAGTTTATTACATGTTGAATAACTAATATGTTTACTGTAAACATTTTCAAGAATTATTTTAAGTATTTAATTTGAATATATTTTATTATTGAGTAAACTTTACTAAATAATATAAATTTTACATAAATTTTATTTAATATGGATAAATCTAAAAAATAGGTTAAAAATATACATTAGGCTAAAATATAATTTTTGGTTTCTTATCTGAATTTTTGTTTTAATTTAGTTTTACAAGTTTAAAAAGTTTTATTTTAGTCCTTTAAAGTGTCTCTATTAAATTAAGTTGGTCTTTTTATTAGTTTATCACATCAACTTAATCAATTTAGTGACACATGACAAATTGTAAAAGACGTCACATCAGTTTGTTAGTGCAAAAACCTAATAAAAAATATCAACTAGATCCAACAAAGACATTTTAAAAAGGCAAAGTAAAACTTTTTAAACTTAGGTACTAAAACAAAAAATTTAGACCAAATCCAAAATTATATTGTATCCTATGTATTATTTACTCTCCTCAGTTTCTTTTTACTTATCAATATTTTAGAAAAAAAAATATTTATCTGTCATTTTCAAAGTTTAAGATAACATTAATTATTTTTTTGTCAATTATATCCTTACTTCTCACCTAATTTTTAATTAATTTACACATTTACAATTAGTATGCATTTATTATAGAGTAAAAATGAAAAACGGCATAATAAAAAACTTTAAAACTATTTTATGAAAAAAAATATATTATATTTTTTAGTTTGTTTAAAAAAAACTTTAAACAACACGTAAAAAATAATGGAGGTAATACTAAGCTATATCTTCTCATGAACGTGGAGGGGCTGTGATGGCGCTGTCAAGCTGCGCATTAATTATTGAAATAAGGTATAGGAGGTGAGACAGAAATAATTAATAAATGAGGGAAACAGGTAGTCGTTGGAATGAAATTAAGAGCTCACTGCTTCAGCTTATGGTTTGGACCTTGGAATTTGGGGGAAAGACAGACACTATAAATAGCATTGTTCTTCAAACACTACGTGTCATGTCTCCCTCGCAAATTAATTGTCAACGTGGCATAATTTATTAATTTAGGATGGATTGGAAATAATTTATTTGGACTTATATTAAAATTAATCAAAATAATATAAAATTAATTTAATTTATTTTTTAATTATTAAAATAATTTATATATAAATATTTATATAATAAACACTTATTCACTAGATACTCAATTAAAATAGTACTTACTTAGAAGAGTATAGAAACCATGTGTTAGAGCTATATATCGGTCAATTTAGTTTGGGTTTTGAAAGAAAAAAATCTAACCAATTAAAATTAATTAATTTGTTTTGATTTAAATTTGAAATATTATTTTTAATAAATTTGAATCAAGTCAATTTGTATTAAATCAATTCAATAAAAAAATGGATTGATTAGTTTGGATCAATGAGTTAACAAATTCTCTCTCTCGCTCTCTCTCTCTATATATATATACACACAAAAAATATGATAAAAGTAACCAATTTATTATAAAAGTACATAAGTTTGTAAAAATTAATAATGACCCTTAAATTTAAAATAGTAATAAAAATATATTTGTTAGAGAAAATAAGATATGTATTCATAGAGTAAAACTATTTTACATATCATTCAAGTACAAATCCTTAAAAATATAAACATGTGTAAAATATAAGAAAATAAGCTATGTATTGACAGTGTAAAATAGTTTTATACTGTCATCCAATTACAACCCACTATGTGTGGTAAGTTTATTGACTTTGATAATAAACACCCTAAAAATCACACTAAAGCTGATTTTTGATTGTTTGATAGTGTAAAAATTTTACACTGACAATACATAACAATTAAACTCATAAAATACAAGATTTTTTTATCATTATATAAAATATAGGAATGAGCTCAATTTAAGTTAGTTAATGTTAAAAAAAAAAAAAACTAGAGAATTAAATCAACAAAAATCAAGGTTCCTTGATTTGGTTCAGTTCATAGAAATCCGATAAACTCCTAAACGATTTAATTCCATCTCATGTTTAGTAATTACTAGTATTTTATCATGTGCATTACATAGAATAAATATTTACTTTATATAACTTAAATTTATAATAAATAAATACTTTTAAGTATATAAATTATATTATAATTAAAATTTGTAATAAATAAATATTTTTGAACATATGGATTATATTTTAAATTTATAATAAACAATTATTGTAATATAATGTTAATTTGTAATTATTGATAATTTATTTTAAAAAAATATTAAATTCAAATTAGAACTAAAGATATTAAAAATGATAGATTAAAAGAAATAAGATCTTAAATTTTTTAAAAAACACTCTCATTAAAGAATGATAGCTAAAAACGCTATCGTTTAAAATAATTGTTTTCATTTAATATATAGGATAAATTTAAAGCATGTTTGTTTTACCTTTTTTTTTTTTCAGGAAAAATAACTTTATTTTGAAATTTTGCTTTTGAGAATGTTTACTATGTTTGATTTTTTTTTTAAAGGATCTAAAACTGTTATTTTTAAAAGCTATTTTGAGTAAATTCTTTTAAAAAGTTGTAATTATGACTAGTTTTCAAAATAAAAAACGCTTTTTATAATTCTAAATTTTTACTTTATATAAAGTTTATAAAAAAAATAATTACTTTTTTTACAGAACTTCATAATTACCTTTTTTAAAAGTTTAATCAGGCCCTTAGAATTAAAACAAAATTTAAGATAAATTATTTTTAAAATAATTATAATTATAATTATTATAATTTATTTAAAAATATATTTTTTAATTATTTTAGTTATAAAATTATTTTTTAATTTAGCATGATTAATTCTGTTTAATATCTTTTTAATTAATGATAAAGTGACTTTATTTAATTTTAAAAAATACATTTGATCTTAAATTAAATTAAATTAATTTAAAAAATAAGATAAGTATTATCTTATTTTTAATAATCGTAATTTTTTTTTTAGTTGACTAACTTTTTCTTTTTTTGAAAAACTGAGATAAACCAATTGACGCGTAGGCTTCTGGTTTATTGTCCAGCTTCACAATTTGACACGAGCCCCCGCGCCCCCCTCCCCCTCTCTCTATGGCAAGGTCCCAGCCAACTTCACAGCGGTATTGGTCGAAAGTGGAACGCATTTATGATTGGATTGAATTGAGTATTTCTGTAATAGATTATTAAGAAAACGATACTTCACCTTATATTTTATATTGTTTTTAAAATAATAAAACAAAGAAAGTTAGTATTTTAATATGTATATTAAACATGATAAATATTTATTTTATATAATTAAAATTTATAGTAAAAAAAGTAATATATAATTGTATTATAATTAAAAGTTATAATAAATAAATATCTTTGAATATGTAAATTATATTTTACATTTATAATGAATAATTTAAATTGTAATATAAGATATTTTTAATTATTAACCAAATTTTTAAAAAAATAAAATTTAATTTAGAGATAAGAATAAAATATGATAAATTGAAAATGATAGACAACAAAGAAAATCAATTTTTTCGGGAATTCTACTCTTATAAAGTCTACAGGATGTCATTCTTCTCTTAAGCATATTTTTCGGAAATCCAACACGATGCGGACTATCTTGCTAATATGGCGCATGAAGCTCATTTAAGCTTGGTTTTTATAGATTCTCTGCCTCCTTCAGTGGATTTGATCCTCAAGGAGGATGCTAGAGGGTATTCTCTCTCTCTCGTTCTATCGTTTTGTAGTTTGTTTTTATTCTCTTTTTATAAAAGAAAAATATTTTGCTAGTTATAAGTGTATAAAATGTGCTTCCAAACAAAAAAAAATTATTCAAAATGTTTAATTAAGAGATTTGGAAGAGTGAGAACCTCGCTCTTGAAGTTATGTTTTATATTTTATAGTTCAAGAATTCACCCTATATATTAAATGAGAACAATTATCTTGAATGAGAGTGCTTTTAGCTGCTATTATTTAACGAGAATATTTTTAGCTGTAATTTTTTAATGAAAACGTTTTTAGAAATTTTTTAACCTCTTATCTCTTTTAATGTATCGTTTTCAATATCTTTAGTTCTAAATTGAATTTTAATATTTTTTAAAATAAATTATCAATAATTAAAAATTAACATTATATTACAATAATTGTTTATTACAAATATAAAATATAATCTATGTGTTCAAAAATATTTATTTATTACAAATTTTAATTATAATATAATTTATATATTTACAAGTATTTATTTATTACAAATTTATGTGCAATGCACAAGTTAAAACACTAGTAGATATACATTTTAAAATATTTTTCTCTCTCCCTTTTTTTTTTAATAAGCTAGGTGGTATGAAAAATGTAGGCTTTTTATGAGGTGAATCCATTTACCGGGTCATGGGGTTGCTTAATAAGAAGTCCATTTTATTCTTGAACCAAGCTTCAAAATAATAATTAACTCGTGAAGTTTTTGTTAGGAATTTCACATTTTCTACTCTAAATGTCGTCATTATATCTATTCTTATATTGTAAATTATAATATATAATTTAAAGAGTTAGTCTCTTACTTTTCTCACTCTATCAATTTGGCATTTTAATATTTTTCATTTTCTCTCATTTGAATATAAATTTCACACATTACCCCCACAACAAGTCAAAATAATTATATTTCAACATCTCAAACTATCATTCATTTATTTTTATCTATATACTTGATTTTCTTAGTTGCTTATATTTTTCAATCTACCTTCTTTTAATTCTATCTCTAAATTAAATTTTAATAGTTTTTAAGAAATTTTCAATCACTAAAAATAACATTATATCACAATTTAAATTGATTATTATAAATTCAAAATATAATTTATATACTTAAAGATACTGTTTTATTACAAATTTTAGTTATAATATATTTTATATAATAGAAATTTTAATTATATAAAAATAAATATAATCGTGTGCAATGCATAAGATTGAATACTAGTTTAATACAATTATATTAGCTATTTAATCTAATAAGTTTAATTTTTTAGTGGATTATTTTGGTAAGCCTGTGGACTTCTATTTTTTTATAAGCCCATAGACTTCTAAAATTGATGCAAGTTTAATAAATGGATACCAATATTATCCCTTTAGGTGATTATGTAAATCTTAATTGATCAATATATAAAGAACTAATAGTTATGATTCCCAATATACCAAAACACAACACAATTTTCTTTGTCTCCATCAAGGAAAGAGATGCTAGTCTCATTGAGAAACCAAGTATTTTAGCTGAAGGTCACAAACTACCTCCACTATGTATGCCACATGGGACAAAATGTCACACAACATGAAAAATCACCAAACAGAATGGTACATTTTGTGTTGATGTGGCCAAAATTTCCATATGGCCTATAAATTGCTAAGTTGATTGACTATTTGACCATTAACCCAGGTCAAAACAATCTTAAGTAGATAATATGTTTAAAAACAGCTCTATTTTGGTATTTTGTTTGTAAAAGTGTCCTAATTTAGTCAACCAGCCACCTCTAGACAACCCACATAATGTTCATAAAATTTGTGATTTGAGTGTTAATGGTAGATTAAGAATCCTAATCAACCTTGTAGTAAAGTTAGGCTAATTTTTCATTAATAAAATTGGATATAAACGGGAGCTTTAATGGAAATAGTAGCCAGAACTAATTATTAATCCTTATTACAATAAGATCAACTTAATAAAAGTTATTAAAAGTAATTCGTAATGTATTAATAAGTTTAGGAACAAGTTTGACTTAAGGACGAGCTAATTTGACTTAATTTTGAAGCCTTGAAAAACAAATTACGTTAACTAAGGTACAAATTTGTAATTTCACCTTATTAAATTAAAATAATATTTAAAATATTAAAATTTAGTTAAATTAAATTAATTAGGATCAATTTTGAAGGTAAACTAATTTTTAGACTTAAAATACGTCAAATAGTAGTAAACTAGTTAAAATGGTGAACCTAGGGGTAAAATGTAAATTTTGCCTCTAAGATCTTTAGAAGATTCAAAGATTGTGATATTCTAAAATCTTTAAAAGATTTCAAATTCTTGTATAAGAAACAAGTTAAAAAGCCTTGTAAAATTTTTATACTAAAATTTTGAATTTTTAAAAAATTATTAAAGTAATAGATTATTTAATAACTTAGATAAATTTAAAATAAATAGATTTTGGAAGTTTTACAGAGAAATGACCGTAAAATAATAATTATTTAATTGATAATTATTAAGGAAAATTCAAGTGAAATCATTTGTTAATTATATCATAAAACTTTATAATACATGTATTACATGTACCATCTAATAAATTTAACATAAATTTTAAATCTTTAATTAAAAGGTTTAAGAATTATTTAGTCCTTGTGGAGTGCCACATGTATGTGGTGATGTTATTGGGACTTGCAATGATTTGAATGTTGTGTCTTGAGGTCAATATACCCACGCACTAGTTTGTTTAAGTTAATCTTCACATAAAGGTCAAATAATGAGATTTTGTTTCCATGCATATATGTGCACGTGTCCAAGTTGTTGGAAAGCATACATTTTGTCATTTGATAGGTGTTGAAAGACTAGTGGAAGTTGTGATAAACCTAAAGGATGTACAAATACGTGATTCTATAAAGGACAAGGTTATATACGTGTGTTTGTGTGTGTGCGTGTTACCTCCACATGTAATATATATTTGTATGTGTTTGTTTGTGTGTAGTTCACACGCTTTTCAGTAACACTCATGTTTATATGTTCACCCTTGTTTTCCTTTTGCTTGTGTTTTTACTATTATTCGTGATGTTCGCGGTCAACATACAAGGACATTGTGAATTGAGTTTGTAGAGGACATTATGAGGAGAACACGATGCTTGGTAGTTCGTCTTTGAAAGTCGACACATTCGTTATATAAGCAATGTTATCTGCATCTACTTCTTTTCTAACCATCTCGTGTCCTCATTTTTTAAACACATATTCATGGATATGAACCTACCCATCTAGCGAATATGGAGGGCATTGCATTATACTTAAAGGGACAAATTTGTCACTTTTTTAATTAGAGGTAAAGGTGATCGATCTGTGTGAACACATGGAGTTTTGAGGAGGGCCCTCATAAGGTCTCCTAGTACTAGTGTTCAAGAGTAGTGGGGTGGCTTATGGAGTGAAGAATTTTATTTTGGAGATTATCTTTTATTATATTTTGGATAGACCCTTAATGCTCGTATTTTATTTTGATTTTTTCTCCACTAAAAGTTATTTTAGGAATTTTGTATTTATTTCATTCAAATGATGGGTTTGTAGCACCCACGTGTGCATAACAATTTATATTTTCTAAGATAAAATATGTTTTTGGTTCCTTTAAAAAATTTCAAATTCGAGTATAGCCCCTCAAATTTTTTTTGTCTTATTTTAGTTCCTCTAATTTAAAAATGCACCACTTTTAGTCTTCAAAATAACATTTAATAGAGGTTATAAAGTATTATTTAAACCATTTTGAGGACCAAAAGTGATGCATTTTCAAATTAGAGGGACTAAAATAGGACAATAAATTTTAAGGGACTAAAACTAAATTTGAAAAATTTTAGAAAGACCAAAAACTTATTTTGCCCAATTTTCTATTTATCATATGATGGCATTCGGTATTTATGGTCTATTTTATTTCTCTTAATATTAATTGGTCTTTTGTAGATTTTAAATAGAAACGTAAAAAAAATAAAAAAGTTGGCAATATAAAAATATATTATACTTAAACGAATCGTACATAATAATTAGAATCTTTTTAAGTGTACAATGACGGCAATAAGTGAGAATCCAAGATTTTGTACATATTACTTAAACTGTCTTATCACTAGGCCAACCCTAATAAATTACATAATAGACAGAACCTTAGAATTTGAATGAATTTTTAGATAAACTAATTTTAAAATAATATTTTTTTATTAAAGTCATTATAATTTTATTTAAATTTTAATTATAAATTTATGAAAAACTTATATATATTCTTAAGTATTTTTTCTTTAACAAGGAAGAGAGTTTTATCTTGATATTTTACTTCAAATTTTTAGTACGCGAATTAATAAAATGAAACTCTAATTTTGATTGTAAAACAATATTAAAAGAACTTAAAAACTTTATTTAAGTTTTATTCAAAAATTTATTTATTAATTACATGCAATTAATTTTGTTTAATAATTTTTAATTAATTATAAAGTGAGTTTATTTTTTTAAAACATAATTGATATTACATAGAAAATTAATTATATATATATATAACTTAGACAAACCACTTGATACTTGACACAGGCTCGTGATTTATTGTTTACGAGCCCCACGCCTCTACGAGGCAAGGTCCCAGCCAACTGCACATCGGTATTGGTGGAGACAGGACAGTGGAGGCACATTGATGATTAGATGGGAGAGTGGAGGCACATTGAAGATTTCTGCACTAGATTGTTAAGACAACGACACTTTTTGAGCGTCTGAAAACAACACTTACCCTGACAATTCTACCTAGACCCTATGGATATTTACAAAAAATATTCGTAATAGATAGGGTAAATACCTACTCAATAGGGATGGAGGCGGAGGCGAGAATTTACTCGCAAAATATAATGGGGATGGGTGCGGGTATGGGTACTATAGTACCCAACCCGCCCCATACCCGCACACACACACACAAATATATATATATATATATATATATATATATATATATATATATATATATATATATAATATACTAAAAAAATAAGTTCTAGTGAGTATTAAAATATTAAAAATCTTGATTCATTAAAAAAAAAAGATATTGTAAGAAATATAAACAAAAATAAGAGTTTAATTTATATGCATTATTATTGTAAATTTTTTTACATATATGTAAGCTAGAAATTTACTATACTGTTGCATCATATTAATAAATGGGATAATATGATGAAATAATTAAATTTTATTAAACGTCTGTGTAAAAATGTTTTGCACTACAATTGTATATAAATTAAATATCAAAAATAATTTATACTCTTTTAAAAATAAATTATATGAAAAGATTATATTCTTTTCAAATGTATACATGCTTCTAAATATTATTGAAATACTTGTAATTATTCTTATCGTTAAATGTAGATTTTTTAAAAGTAAGATTATTCAAATTTTATTAGTTAATAACTATGTTAAAGGATGGATTAAATGAATTTTCCTTTAAATATTGAAAGTGAAATATTAAAAAAACTTAATTATACAAATTTGATCAATACTTTCATAATTGCTACAAAAATAAAATGAGATTTGTCAAATTGTATTAAATTAAATTTTGAATTTCGCTTAAGGCTACAAATTTTTTTTTTCATGGCACTACACTTAAGTAAAGTGCGGGTAGCGGGTACGGGTATGGGTATATAGGTACCCAGCGGGTACGGGGATGAGGATTAAAGTTGCTACCCGCGTGGGTATGGCGGCGGGTACGGGGATTTTTTTCAAATGCGGGTATGGGGACGGGTACCATAGTACCCTACCCAAACCCTACCCATTGCCATCCCTACTTACACCTTACATTTTTCTATTTTTTTTAAAACAATAACATAAAGAAAAAGATACAATATTTTTCTCTCCATTTTTTTAAGTAGGGTATGAAAGAAAAATGTCAAAAATAAAAATAAAAGAGCAGTAATCATGTTATACATTCTTTCCAGCCAGTGTTATGTAACATGTTTGGATTCATATCCTTAACCTACCTCGCTCTCAAATTTCCACGACAAAAAAATAATAACGTGAAACCTACTCTGACGTGCGTCAAATACTTTAAATCAAACACACATATAATTTAAGAGCAGATTTAGCTTGCATTAGTTTTCCGCGGAGGTTATAGTTTTTGTTTCCTTTTGTATGCTAGCTAGATTTTATATCCGTGCTTATAGGTATTGTGAGCCTTTTGTTTGCTAACTAGATTACAGTTTTTGAGCATTATAGGCTTATAGCCTTATAGGTATAGGTATTGTGAGCCTTTCTACTCCCGCTGTGTCTTTCCAACAAAGGTTTCTTGTAAGACATGTCTTGTTTCACTAATTAAGTTTGATCCGAAACTAATTTTGATAAATTTATATATTAAAAAGTACTAATGTATATATATAATCTAATAAAAATTTCATATCAAAGCTGGACATATATATCATATCCGAAACTAATGAATATCTTCTTCTTTTTTTATCGTAAATAAGCAACAGTATAAAAATGCATATATACTTTTGATGTTTGTAGAACAGTTTGGGAGAACATTTGGTCATAGCTGGACATATATATCATATTATTTTTCTTTTCTTTTTTTATTTTGACATATCATTATCTTTCCGGAAAGCAAAAGTTTGGCCATATTCACTTCAAACACAAGAAAAAGAAATAAATTCGGTGCAATGCACGGGATGTAAAGAATTTATTAATGAAATAAATTAGTTAAGCTAGGAAATAATAAGTAAGAAAAAATTAAATTTATATTAAAATTATTACAACAATAAATTAAAAAAAAATACTAAAGTTATAATAAAACACAATTTCTTTCAAGTAATTCAAATGTTAATGTAATTTAAGGTAAATTGTTCATCCTATGAATTAAATGTTTCTTTTCATTCCTTCATGGAAAATATCAATCCCCATTTGTTATGTTTTATTCATACTTTATATATATGTTAGAAAAAAAAAACATTAAATAAATGAATTAAGTCATAACAGAGTAAGCAGGAAAAAATATATTAATATTAATTTTTTTTAATGGAATATTTAAGGTAAATTGTTCATCCTATAAGTCTAAATTTCTCTTCATACCCATTTGTTATATTTTATTCATATTTTCTATGTTAGATAAAATTGAACATTCAATAAATTAGTTAAGTCAAAAAGAGAAAGCAAGAAAAAAATATATTTATATTAAAATTATTATGACAATGAATTAGAAAAGTATAATTGCACCCTAATAATTTAGACATTAATGTGATTTTAGGTAAATTGTTTATTCCCATAAGCTAAGGGTAAATTTCCCTACTTTCTTTCATAAATTTTTTTTATCCCTATGTGTTACATTTTATTTATAATTTTTATTTTAATAAATTTACATATGCATATTTATAAGTTTTATTAATAAATGTTTATTTTAAATATCATGTGAAAATTAAAACAATTTTTTGAATTATATATAATTTTGTCATTTAATTAAATATTAGATTTTTTTAATATTTAGAGCTCATTATGATGATCTATGATACAACAAAAATAATAAACTACAAAATTTGCAATGAAAAAAACATACTCTCATTCACTTAATTTTAAACACCAACTTTAATCGATGCACGCATTAATCTAAAATAATTGTTTTTATAATTTTAAAAATAATTCTTAAACAACTTAATCCAATAACAAAACAACTCACATGTACTATAGGTTGGTCAAGTAATATGATACTGATATTTTTCTCTAATATTCTTTGGTTATTGTGCTGTGTTAGATTGGATATTGATTTTTAAAAATTTGTAATGCAAAATTAAGATTAACATACACTCAAGTTTAACATTAATTATGATTTGTTAGAAACGCTGACTTATTATTTTATTTTCATAAGTTAGAAATGTCATTTTATTTATGGTTGCTTATTAATTTTTTAATATATCATTTTTGTTATTTATTTCTTTGACATTTTATATATTATTGTATTTATTTTTTTAATAAAGATATAATTAATATTATTATTGTGGTCCATCTATAAACTTCATTTTCTTCTTATTTCAGGTGAAGAAATGCAATTTTGAGATTTCAAGGATAATACATCCTGCAAGGCTGCAACTGCATGATATATTCCAAAACATGTTTCCAATTCCTTTTAGAAAAAATCTAATATTAAGAACCAAAATTCTGCAATAGTGGAATAAGACATAAATTCCAAATGTCACTTGGAATAAACAATATATTACTTTCAAATTGTTCTTACATAAAATTTTAATAGAAAAGAATTGTATATGTGGTTTTGAAAGATAGTTCAAAAATTTTCTAGGTTCTGCATAGAGAAGCAGTGCTTGATGAGTGGAGATGGCATTGTTTAGTTCTGCATGGACTCTGTATGTAGTTTTATTGTTCATTTTTCATTAAAAATGGACAATGGCATTGTTTAGTTTGTTTTCAGGGATGCACTATTTTGAGTGGAGATGTTATCATAAATCATCTGGCAGCGTACTCAAAGCCTAAATATGTTGTTTTTCTGGTATCTTCCATATCATAGATACCAATTTTTCTGGTAGCATGAATATGTTGATAATAAAAACCTCAACTTGTCATTTTTCATTTCTAGCCACATTTGTAATGCTCCAAATACTTAGATACCCTACAACCGGTTTCAAACCAGAATTCTCTACGCTGAAGCTGATTTCTTGTCAGGTTAAAGATTGACCTTATAATTATAGATTGATTCACTTCGTCTGTAAACAAAGCAAAAGACAGTACGAAGATATGGCTGAAAACAAATGGAAGCGACAGAACTTTTGAAACTTCATCCATATATCCCCACAGTCGAGCATTCCATGTACAAAACCAATTACATTTCCAGATCTAGAATTCAAATACACAGCTCACAATTATACACACGGTGTGCTGAAATATTCTTACATGAGTTTTGCTTGCTTCTTGCAACCAACACCTTTTTTTGCTCAATTCCAGCTTATTATTCTACTTCTGCAGTGACTACACTGCTAGCTCCCCTGACTTTGTTGCCACCACCCAGCACATTGCATAAAATGAAAGTCTACCAGCGTTTCCTGCAAAGAGAATTGCACATTATCATAGACCACAATATAACACATGCCACTTCCAACCTTTTTATCTTTCAATGAACTAATTTTGTTTGACATTTATTATATCACATAAAATGTTTTTATTGATAATATGTTTAAAAAGGT
Source organism: Spatholobus suberectus (assembly GCA_004329165.1). Lineage (NCBI taxonomy): Eukaryota > Viridiplantae > Streptophyta > Magnoliopsida > Fabales > Fabaceae > Spatholobus > Spatholobus suberectus. The sequence goes on along the minus strand of CM014737.1, from coordinate 55,588,244 downwards.
ATCAACAACTTTTTATTTTATTATAATAATAAATTTTAATTTTTTAAATCATGTGCTATGTTCTAACATAATGGATCAACCTCGGAATTTTAGCCTTACAGTATATTTTTATATTAAAGTAAAGCATGGTAACTCTTTTAAACCCCAGTCACTGTTGGGATTCATCCATGCAGTTAAAATTTAAAATAAACTGCAAAATTCATTTCAATCAAATAAAAAGTATGATTAGAAAAAACAGTAGACAAAATTATGACAAACAGATTTTGAATAAAGGAATGGGCATCAAGCCTCGAAGGAGGCCAACTTAGTGACTCAGAAACCAGTATATCCTGCTTAGTTATCATAACTCACGGGTCCCTCCAATTCGATTTGTACAACAGCTAAAAAATCAATAATAGGACTAAGATGATTGCATTTCTCACTATTATTAGTAAGAATCCATAGAGCAGCTGAACTGAAAACTATTTATAGTGAAGCCCTTTGTGCTATTTGTAAAAAGAATGCAAGGAGAAAAACCGAATCAAGAAAAAAATGAGAAAATTATTTCACGGAAAGATAGGAAGAGAAGAAAGTTGATAAAGAGGACTCAAGATAATTACTTTAAAGTAGAGAAATTAATTTTGTTCATTCTTACTTCTTTGAGGTCAAAGGATAAGATAAAAAAAGGACATGGAAAATTACTAAAAGGAATTTTTGGTAATTATTTTTTCAACTTAGGAACAATTAATGATTCAACTGGCATGGTTAACCATGTCCAAAGAGTGGTAAGAAAGATATACACAACAAGACCAAGAATCCTTTGTTTGTTATTTTACAGGACAAAGAATCCCTTTTTTGTAATTTCCCAGCAGAAAGATATACACAACAGAGGAATTGATAGGCAAGTATACCACAAGGGGCATATGCTGAAAAAAAGTATTTACTCCCCATTTGCCAATTCTTTGTCCAAAACCCAATCTAATCCTCACACACACTCCCATTCCTAAGGCTCTACTCTTGTTCTGCTTCTACAATTCAAACAGAGTAGTTAGCACTAACATTTAACATTTGGACATAAAACACCAAAAAACTGCCAAGAAGGAAGATTGGTTGCAAGTGATGTATATTTAGAATTAGTAGGGTATATTTATTGAAAGCAACGGTCCAAGATTGGAAGCCTCGAAACATGTCATTCTTCACAAGACCAAAAAAATTTAAAAACAAAAGGGAAAAAAAGAAAAAAGAAAAGAAAAAGTTTAGTACCATGCCCTTCATCATCAAACCCCTTTTACTTTTCCTTCAAATTTTTCCTTGGTCGTTGTTGGTTACAATAATGAGAGTGAAATAAGAGTATACATAGTTGGATAGCCATATAGTATAAGAGTATACATAAAAGCAAATATCATTAAATATTACAACATTGAAAGAAAAAACTGAGTAGACACAATTTCAAATAGAGAACGACAATGTTCCTTCTTGCTGGGTGCACAAACATGAGCATTTGAGAATGGCAAGGATAAACATGGTGCAGCTCAGTTTAACCAAACAAACTCAACTTTCACACAATTGAGTTAAGCCAAAACAATATATATATATATATATATATATATATATATATATATATATATATATGGGTTTCAAATACTTAAGCTCAGTAAGCTGTGTTTCAAATAGAATTAATCTCCAATTCAAAATTCAAATATGAAATCTTTCAGCTCTTACCCTTGTTGTTGATGTGAGAGGAAGGTGACAGACCTTTCTCTTTCTTCGTCAAATGAAATTTTGGTAATCTCGCAGACCCATTTACTCAGTGAATCCTATCTCCTTACAACAAAGTAAAAATTCATAAACAACCGAAAAAATACTCAGTTACACAGCGAACATACGTATATAATAAATCAAAAATCAATCCACCATGTCTAACCTTAGAATCCACCAGCACCATCTCCATGGAGAAGGGTATTTTTTGCCTTGACATGTCAGATACCAACCACAACCGAATAACCCTCACCATTATCCTCTAGCTTTCCTTCTCGAGACATATCTCAAAAATAGTGTTAAATTTGTTAGACATGGTGGTAATCTCGCAGACCCATTTTGTGAGCTTTCTCTACACATCAACTATTTTCATGAAGGATTTAGCCTTAACCAGAGACCTATGAACCTCTTTCTCTTCTGCACCTGCCATGCTAGTCTGACCTCTTCATAGCTCACATCGTTCCTTCTTACAAAACCCTTTTCCTCTTACTTTTTTTTTTTGGATAAATAAAATTGTGGAGGGAGAACTTCACAGTCTCGGGAGTTAGAGCGACATGAGTAAACTCCCTCCCCAAGGAGATGCTTTTTGTAGGAATCGAGCCAGAGACCTCTTATATAAAGTATCCCTGTTCACACTCTCAAATCATGCAGACCTAACACGCTTCCACTAGGCCAAACCCCTTTGGATTCCTTTTCCTCTTACTGAAACACATTTCCTCTTAGTACTCCTTCTGACATTTCCTTTCCTGCTTTGTTTCCCATTTTGCATAACCTAAACCTCTGCTCTCTGACCTCACAACTCTTATATCCTTTTTTATTTTGTATACCTGTGCTTTTTACTTCTTGCCCTATAAGAGATAAGAGACGTGGGCCAACAAAACCTTTTTTACTTCTCATGGCTCACAGAGGTTGTTTTTATCATGTGTTTAGATTATTTCTATTTTCTTTTTATTTGTTTTTATTATTTAAAACTTGTTCATTCCTTAAGTAGTTAACTCTTGCCACGTTCAATTTTGTGTGAATGCATGAGAGGATGACACATGGAAAAAGTTTGCTTTCTTCAAATGTTTATAGTATAGATTTTGCGTAACCTAGACCTTTGCTCTATGAGCATTGTTGCTCTCTGACCTCACAACTCTTATATCCTTTTTTATTTTGTATATCTGTGCTTTTTACTTCTTGCCTTATAAGAGATAAGAGACGTGGGCCAACAAAACCTTTTTTACGTCGCATGGCTCACAGAGGTTGTTTTTATCATTTGTTTAGATTATTTCTATTTTCTTTTTATTTGTCTTTATTATTTAAAACTTGTTCATTCCTTAAGTAGTTAACTCTTGCCACGTTCAATTTTGTGTGAATGCATGAGAGGATGACACATGGCAAAAGTTTCCATTTGTGCTCCTTCAAATATTTATAGCATAAATTCAACAAAACAAAACAAAAACAAAAACAAACCACACACATATAAATAACTCATAAAGATTTACCAACAAGTATAATTAATAAACTTTAGATTGAGTTTCACGCTGCTTGAAAATATTTTTCTAATCACGATGCAGGGGAAATTTTTTCTATGAATTTAAAGCGCCTTTTTTTTTCTTAATGTTTACTATTTTTATATGATTATCCTTTTGAATATAATATTATGAATAAATAATATATGTACTAATAGTGTAAAAAATTTTATATTATTATTCACTTACAAACCATTATCTATAATAATTAATTTATTAACTTCTATAATAATTATTTTAAAAGTCATGCCAAATATAATTTTTAATTAATTAATAATATAAAAACGTTTATACCAACTGTGTATCTCTATTAAACTTTAATATTAAATATAAATTATATATATATAATTTAAAAATAAATATGAAAAACTAAATATTTAATCCGTGTCTTCTACAGATAAAAGTGCTAATTCAATTAATATCCAGTGAGTAGAAAAATGAGATAGTGATGAACTTATCTTGTGGCTCAGGCTAGTGTGCGAAAGCTAGCAATGTCCCCCATGGTGCGATACCTCTTCCCATTCGTTAGATTAAGTGAGAATAAATAAATGGCCACGATTTTAAATTGTCTTACCAGGGATGGGAAGTCATTTGGCGTGTCCCAAGTCTTTGACCCCTTTCCTCTACTTCCCTCTGTCTTTGACACCCACCCTCCCCACAAAATCCCAACCACCACCACCACCTCCGACCGCAAATGTTGGGTTTTCGAAGTATGTGATAGTGCTACACCTTGGACCGTCTGTTGAGAATGCTATCCATCATTTGATGTCAGAGTTGGAGATATTGGAGCAAGGTTGCCATTGTGGGAGGTTGTGTGTTATTGGATGAGTCAGTTTGATAACCCAAAAGGGAAGAAGGGGCTTCGGTGAACGGAATCGAAAATTCGAAATATGTAAAAGCTTAAAGCATATTGTTTTTTGTTTATGACCTTGTCTGTTGGTCTCCTAATCTTTCTGTTCAATATTGCCATAATAATCTTGTCAACATGGTGAATTAATAAGGGAGAAGTGAAATCGGTTGCAGCCACCATGGCAGATGAGACAAGAGGACAGCCATGGAAGAAAGTGTAGGAGTTTGAGTGAGGAAGGGGAGAGAGAACCAGAGAAAAATTTACACCACTCTCATACTGGGTCAGTTACTCTCTAGGAATTTTGTACAATATTTAAATTTAAACAAAATGCTAATTAATTGTATGTTTTTGGAACACAAAAGAAATGGAAGAAAACACAAAAGTTCCACTTCCACTTAAGCAAAACTCACCCAGTGATATGGTAACCGTAACCGCAGCACAAGAATGATTAAGAAAACATCATCATGGGTTCAAAAAGGGTAACATTCAGAAGCGGTCGGGCAAAAATTGCAACGAAAAACTTCACAAAAATGGTCCAAATGGGTAGAAGAAATTTCAACATGGAAATCTGCTTGTAGATACTCCACAAACATGGGAATCTGCTTATAGATACTCCACAAATATGAGCTGCGGTACAGGGTCGTGGTGGTGGTGGTTGGGATCTGGGGGGCAAGGAAGTAGTGGGGAGGGGTCAAAGACTCAATGCAGGCCAAATAACCTCTCATCCCCAGTAAAACAATTTAAAATCATGGCCATGTATTTATTCTCACTTGATCCAACGGATGGGAAGAGGTCTTGCACCATGGGAGATATTGCTAGCATTCGCACGCTAGCCTGAGCCCTTGTACTCCGTACAGTAAACCGATTCATACAATTGTCAAGTTGTTTGCATCTCAGAACTTTATAAGCCATACCTTCTTACCTTCAGAACTCTAAACACGTTTTCGGATTTTTATTTTTGGTCCAGAGAAATTTTCGGAGTTGGTGAGCAAACATCGATCTGAACAACGGAGCACGAGATGGATCCAACCCATGAAACCCTTGGCCCAGCCTCATTAGTTATTTCTTTCACTAATGCCAAAAGCCCGCTGGGTTAATTATTGATGGTCATCTATTCACAACAAAATCCAAAAGTTTGTCATTTCCATTCAGACCCACTTAGGGCAATGTGAGTTGAGTAGGTTAAAATTTATATATATATATATATATATATACATTTTTCATAGTACTACATAATTTTAATTATTTTAAATCACTTAATTGATTTTTTAACCTAATCCAATAGTTCTAGAAAATTTCTTGAATAAGCCCTGCAATTTATTCTACATTAAAAAAACAAGCTGAGGAATAAAAAAGAAGATATAATTATTATTACTTTTTGACAATTGTGTGACTCACAAAAATTGAAGAGTATCAGGTACTCATTTGAGTAATCGATGCTATTATATGATAAATATGAGTTGCCAAAAGATAAAAATTGTTTTTGTAATTGCTTTATGAGTTGCTTTTTTATGAGCAGCTGACTTGCTCTTAAGCACATTCAATGGATGTTGCTTGTGAAAAAACAATTCGAAAAGCAATTCTAATAACAATTTTAAATGATTAGAGAGCAACTGAAGTGAGATACGTGATGATATCGTTAGTTGCTATCAATAGTGACTATTTCTTTTTCATTTTAGATCGGTCTCACTATTTTTTTTTTAATAATTTTCAGTTCAAATATATCATATAAATATAAAAATATTGGATAAATTGTGAGATTTAATTAAGGGTGTGTTTAGCTAGTTTTTTTTTTTAACTTATTTTCTCCTTAAAAGGAGAAGCCGAGCCAAAAACATTTCATAAAAAGCTCTTCAAAAAATAAGCTATTTATTTTCATAGAACAAAATTTGAAAAAAGTTAGCTTATAATTAAGTTGATAGGGGAAGCTTTTTTCCAGCTTATATGTGTTGGGAAATGCTAGCATAATTTCCCTCCTATGTGAACTCAAAATAGACACTAAGTAGAAACGTAAAATCACAGCACAAGAAATTTTTAACGTGAAAAACCTTCTCCATGTGAGCAAGGAAAAACCACGGGACCTATAAGCCTCTTAAAACTTCCACTATAACAATAGTGGGATTACAAAAATACAACTATGTATCTTCAATTTGTGGATAACACTCACAAATTGACTCACTGTTTTTCTCTCTTAAAAACTCTCTCTAAGGAACTCTCTATTTTTCTCTCATGTGAGAATGTGCTTCTCACTTTGCTTGTGTGCTCTCCATTGTGATCTCTCCATCTATTTATAGTAGAGGTCTGCACTTGTAGCATTTAATGCACCCAAAAATTGGTTGGAGGGTGAAAGAAAAATCAACAATTTTTACTACATGTTTCACATTGGCATTGCACTAGTTTCTTGCATTCACATTTGTATTAGGTGGTAAATTCCAACCCACCAATTTTTTTTTGGCTGGACATTTCAACAATACAAAGCTTATTCTCGCAGTCCCCTCTTTGAATCTTAATACAACCAAAAATACCATCTTGTTAATTTTTCACTGTTTTTTCAATTTGAGTGTTTCACCAGCTTCTTCATTGAATAAGACTTACATACATTAGTTTATTTTGAATTATATTTATTTAATGTAAGGTTTTAATTTATTTAATTATTTATTTGGAAAATTAAAAAATATTATTTATTTATTAACTTTTAAAAAATTACATAAAATAAAAAGTCATTAAAGAAATGAGTAAATAATATAGTCAAATAATTTTTTTATATTTTAAAATATTTATAATTTTTATTCTTTAAATTTAATTTAGATGTCGTATTTAAAAAAAAAAATTTATAGTCAAGTTTTGAATTCTAAATTACAACAATATATTTATTAAATACTTTTTAATATATATTGACATTATTGAATTTTGTTTATATAAATTATTTTTTATCTTTTAAAAATATTATTTAACAATAATATAAAACTTTTTAAATATTTTAATTTTTATAATTAATGTTTAAATTTATTTAATTAATATTATATATAATAAAATATTGGTAAATTATCTTTAAAATTAATTTTTGTTAATTAAATTATTTTTTACAATTTTAATATTAAAAAAATTAAATATAGTTATTACTCGAAATAAAAAAAATTAGTAAAATGAGTAAATAATGTAACTAAATAAAATTTTTATATTTATACTTATTTATCATGTTCATTCTTTAAATTTAATTTAGATTTTAGGTTTTTTAATTTTTAATTTATAGTTGAGTTTTTTCATTTGTAGTTATAGCAATGTATTTATTAAATATATTTTGAATTATTTGTTAAATACTATTTAAAATATATTGACATTATTGAATTTTTTAAAATAAATTATTTTTTATCTTTAGAAAAATATTATTGAACAATAATACAATTTTTTTTAAACATTTACTTTTGTAATTAGTATTTTATATAATAAACTATTTATAGAGAGGATTTAAAAATTAAAATAGTTTTTGAAAAATTAAAAATTAAAAATTTTTATATTTAATTACTTTTATGTATTTTTATTATTATTAAAATAAATTTATGTTGATTAAATTAATTTTACATAATGTAATTGAAAATTTACTTTGCCTAATATTTTTTATTTTGTCAATATATATTTATTCTATTCAGTGAGATAATTAGTTTTACATAAATTTAAATTTTTTTTTTTTTTCCAAACAACTTTTAAATTAAAATGAGATTTAAAGCTAAAAAAAGTAAAAATTATCAAATAACTTCTACTTTATTTTTAAAGCTCTTATTTTGAGCTTTAACTTTAAAATAGCTTTTAAGCCAAAAATAAGTTAGGCCAAACATAATCTAAGATACATATTAGAACTAGTGGATTGTTATAAATAAATAATTGAGTTACATTAGATGATAAAAAGAATTCGATATTATAGAAAAGTTTCTATAGATAATAAATATTTAGTTACTAAATATTATAATAAATACTTTTTGGTTTAATACTCCCTCTGTTCTTTTTTAATTGTCTAGTTTTAGAAATTTTTGTTTCTATTTATTTGTCATTTTCAAAGTTCAAGTTAACATTAATTACTTCTTTGTCAATTATACTCGTATTTCTCAATTAATTTTTAATTAATTTACACATTTACATCAAGTATGTATTTATTGTGAAGTAAAAATGAACTTCAAAACTATTTTACAAAAACAATAAAATTTATTATATTTCTTGATTTGTGTATACACTTAAAAAGGAATGGAGGTAGTAACTTTTCGAACAAATTTATAAATATGAAAATTCATGCATTTAATAAATGTACATCTCATTTAAGGAAAATCGAACAAATGCATAATATTAAATTAATATAACATTTAATTATACTATTTAAATTAATTATATACTGTATGCATTAAATATAATATTTAATGTTATGGTGCAGTAAGTTTTTACTTATATATTTTTTATTTGAATACAATTATAGAAAATAATTTTTATGTTAAAAAAAATTATCATTATTTTTTTAAATTACTGAAAGTATCTTTTTAAAAATAATACAAATATAATCTTTTTTACATTCTACCTTTTCTAATCATTAAACAAATTCACTAAAATTTTTTATAATTATTTTATTTAAAATAGAAGTATAAAAAAAAGTTGAAACAAACAAGAAATTCAGAAAAATAATCACTTTTTTAAATATTTATAAAAATATCAAAATAGTGATTATTATTTCAATGGAAGTTTAACTAAATATGCAAATACTAATTTTGTTAACTGTTATCTTAAAAAAAATTAATATTATTTAAAATTTACTACAAATAATTGTAACCCCCTGTTATGATTATGATGCAATATATATAATTGTTAAAAAAATAAGTATAGACAATAGATGCAATTGAAAACAGGTATATATTATTTAATGAAATACTAAATGATGAAAAAAAATTATATTTAAAATTTAATTGAAATTTTTTTCCTTCCAAACGAAATATAATTTTGTAATATCATAACATTTGAATTTTGTATTTGTTATATTCATCAATAATAGTAAGAGTTGTAAATTAAATTTTTTCAACTTTGTAGTTCTATATATTGTTAAAAAATATTATGAATTAGATTAAATTACATTGACACCTCCTGAGTTGTTTTTTAGATTGAACATAATTTTTTATTATTTTTTAACATTTACAATAACCTTTTTTATTGGGATACACAATATAATATTTTTCAAACAATCAAGGAAGGTTAATATAATATATAAGAGATGTCAATGTAGTGTTTATCAAATAATTAATGAAGTTAGTGTAGAAGTAAAAAAATGAAAGGTATCAGACAAAATTTGGCAAAATCATTAGAAATGTCAGTATAATTTACTCTATGAATTAATTTATTTAATATATACAAAATCATATAAGTTATGTAATATGCACGATATTATTTTATATATAACTATTGAAAATAAATAAAATTAACATGTTATAATTAAATATACAAAATAAAAGTGCGATGAATAAAGAATGTTTATATTAAATTATCCACATATAACAAAATTTTGAATAATTTTAAAATTATATTGATATGAATTTAAATCCGCTTAGTTTGAATTTTTGAATAATATTAATTAAAAAACAATATTTTTATTATATACACACACACACATATATATATATAGAGAGAGAGAGAGAGAGATTTAAAATAACTCGTACAATTAAACCTAAATATGAAGAGATAAAAAATTCTATGTATTTATTAGTTGATGTGTCGTATATTAATATACATTTATATTCTTATTTCTTTGGTACATATATTCTTATTCTTATTTTTTTTTATAACACTTTTTTTTTACAAAAATATGTATTCTTATTATTTTAAAATATATTTTAGAGACTAAATTTTTGAAATAAGAAAAATCATATTTTTTTTGGTACAATTTAGGTATGAAATTTTATAATAATTGTTTTTTAATATTTTTTTTGCAATAAATATTATAAATTAGACAAATCATACATTTAATAAATATAAATCTCATTTAATGAAAATAAAATAAATACATTATATTTAATTCATATAACAATTAATTATTTTTTATTAAGTTAACAATATTATACATGTGTGTGTGTATATATATTACTAGTATTATGTAACAAACAAAATATATAAGTATAGTATTTAATGTTATTGTGCGGAGTGTTTTACTACTTTTATAGTAAGAGGTTGTTGTTCTCAACTTATTAAGATCTGTCTAGTGATGAAGGAGTTAAGATAATATGTATAAAGTCATAAGTTCAAATCTTAATGCGATCATTAAAAAAAAAAGAGAGGATGTTGTTCCCCTTATTTACTGTTTAAAGTTTTGTTTAAAAGTTGCACAATCAAGGATTCAAACTCGCCCTTCCCCTTTGAAGTTTCCAAAAATCAGTTATCTTGTGACAGCAGTGCTGAAGTTAAGGCAGATGAAATCATTTAAAAGGCTAAAATTCCTTTGACTTTACCTTGTTATTCAGTGTTTCAACAACATTGATTGAAAAATAATAAATAATTTCTTTTGTTAAAATCAGGTTAGAATGTATTTATAAAAAGAGTCTTGTTAACCAGCGCTGTAAGGGTACTCGTTAAAATATTGTAATTAAAATATTTTTATTAGAATTCATATTGGTAATGCAATGAAAATCACGGTAACTATATATTAATGACACTTTTTAATAAAAACTTTTTATTTTTTAATCCTTAACCAGTATCCAGGCACTGGTTAGTATTTGCCTTATAAAAATAACTAGTATTTTAGTATGTGCAATGCATAGAATAAATTTTTATTTTATATAATTAAATTTATAATAAATAAATATTTTTGAATATTAATTTATATTATAATTAAAATTTGTAATAAATAAATATTTTTGATCATATAAATTATATTTTAAATTTATGATAAATAATTTATATTGTGATATACGATTATTTTTAATAATTGATAATTTTTTTTAAAAATATAGTAAAATTTAATTTAGAAATAAAAATAAAATGATAGATTGATCGAAAGAGATAAGAAATTAAGAAAAATCTATAAAAAAGTGCTCAATTGGAGAAATTCTTTCTATATATAAATTAGAGTAGTCATCTTGAACAATAATATTTTATGTGTTATTTTTTAACGATAACGTTTTTAGTTGTTATTTTTCAACGATAACTTTTTTAGGAATTTTTTTAACCTCTTATCTCTTTTAATCTATCGTTTTTAATATCTTTAGTTCTGGATTGAATTTTAACATTTTTTTAAAAAAACTTATCAATTATTAAAAATTAACATTGTATTATAGTAATTATTTATTATAAATACAAGTTATATAAAATAAGTATTTATTCTGTGTAATGTACATGTTAAAATACTAATATAGTTAAAAAAGCTTCTGTTAAAGAATGGTCCCTAAAAATGTTTTTGTTTAAGATAATTATTCTAATTCATATATATAAAGAATAAAAGTGTATTAATACTATTTTTTAATAAAAAAATTTCTTTTTTAATTCGTCACTTGGTCAAGTGTCGTTAGCGCTTGATGATTCATCTAAGCAGAATCCATTAAGATTTAAGAAGATAACGTAAGTCAGTTTTTATCACTATATAACTCTAACTCGCTCTTTCATCTTGTATAAAATTAAGGATATCCTTCAACCAGAAGCCAAGGACTAATTCATTTAAAGAGTTGACTTCTTTCAACAAATGTATAAAATTAAATTTAGTTCATTCATGTATTAATTTTAACTTTTATTATTAGAATTTAATTACTATGCACCATTAATATAAAAAATTTTATACTGCTAACTAATCGAAAATTAGCTTTAGTGTGACTTTTAAGGTAGTTATTATTAAAGTCAACAAACTTATCATACATGATGGGTTGTGATTGGATAACAGTGTAAAATTGCTTTACACTATCGGTACATAGCCTATTTTCTCTTATTATTGTTTGACCGAAAATTAAATTAACTTGAATATTAATTTATAAATGCCCTACTGCACTCTGGCGTTTGTGACACCGAAAAGAATCAAAATTCCCAAACGGTGATCTAATTAATCCGATGTGGGAAGGAGTCTCACACGTGCAATAGTAATATTTCGTGCACGTGTGATTGTAAATTATTTGCAAATACTCAATTTTTTTTAATAATCGTATCTTAAAATAGCTAGCTAGGGACAACCAATTAATATATATGGTATACAAAAAAGTGTGCACAGTTGACCCTTACATTGTGGTAAAGCATTGGCAAACAGTACAGAACATAGTTACTGATCAGGATATGGATATAAGGAAATAATGCCATGTCATTTTCTTAAAATAAGAGTTTCTATCTGTCAATTGCTTAATGTAAATTATGAAAAATTTATCATATTTAATTTTTTTAAATTTTTACATTAAAATTAACAAATATTAATAAACTTATGTTGAATATGATATATTCATGATGATAGTAGCAACTTCAACGGAAATAGGCAAGAGAGGAAAAACGTTAGCAAGGACTATTTATCATAAATAATTAAGTCAACACTTGATATATATAAAATTATATAAATTACAATGAAAAAATATTTTTATTCTAAAGTATCTTTTTATATATAGTAATATTAATATAAGTGCATAGATATCAATTAGCTACTATTCTATGTCATGATGTGAACTGAAGTGAACGACGTGGTGGTGCCCTAGTGAAATATACCTCCCAACAAACAAGATTTAAGATATCCATTGACAAGAGCATTTTTGCAAAAGAAAAAAAAATTAGGTGTAATTTTTTAGATATTTTCGGTATTACTTTTCAATCAAAATTAAAATTTTATTTCAATAATCAATATTGATCTTTATTGAAGAAATTTATTTGAAAAATTATTAAGATGAAATTCTATTTTTAATTTAAAAATTACACTGAAAATAGATAAGTTTTGTCTTTTTGCAAAAGAGTTAAAGATTCTGTTGTTAATGTTTCTTTTTTGGAGGTGTGTTAATAATAACTTCATTAGTTTCCTTTTTATTTGTTCGTTTTTATAAGAAAAGATTATTTCAATTTATTTATTCATTTAAAATTTCAAACATCATCAATTACTATTTTTTTCAACGATACCTTTATGTCTACTAATTAATATTTTACACATTTGTCATAAATGAAAGATAATTAATAGTAAAAATTATAAAGTTTAATGACTATGCACTGTTAATATAAAAAGTTTTATACTGTAAAATAATTATAAATCATTATTGTTATGACCTTTAAAGTAGTTCTTGTAAACGTTAACAAACATACTATATATGGTAGGTTGTAATTGGATGACAGTGTAAAACTACTTTACATTATTTGAAATTAAAAATATATTGTCAAAATTATATTAGCAAATTAAAAATACTTTTTTTGGTAACTACCATAATTAAGACCTTTGACTTTTCGATGAAACTTTATGGTATCTTTATAATTTTTGGTATGTGACTAATTATGAGACTAATCCTTAGTTTGAGCCTTAGTTACATTTAAATCTCTTCGCTCCTTTTTAAGAATGTGTTTTGTGAGAATCGAACTCATGTCTTTCCTTACTGCTTTGTTTGGTTGAGTGGAGAAGAGAGGAGAGGAGAAATTTTTTTAAAAATTTAGGTGATTTGGTTAAGTGGGAATAAGTGAGAAATTTTTAAATTTTTTGGTGAGTTCCATTACTTATTTTCACTCTATTTCTCACCTAATTTTGTTTACCTCTTTCTCTCTCTTATTTCTTATCTACTGCTGTCCTACCAAACAATCTAAAATTTTAAATTATTTCTTATCTATTTTTTACTTCTTAACTTATTTTTTTACCTCTTTCTTTCCTAGCTATTTCTCTCATCTCTACCAAACAAATGTTACAAGTTCAGCATGTGTTGTTATCTGAATCACACCATTGAGGAAAAAAAATAATTTTAATATAAGCAAATACATTCATTACATTTATTAATTTGTGTGTTATCTTTTAAAGCTGATGCATAAAAATAATTAACATAAAAGGAGTGTTTTTAACACATTTTTTTGTTAACTAAAATTTATTAAAAATCACAAAATTATGAATATAATTTATTTGATAAACAGTCAGTTTTACATAATTTATTGATTCTTAATATAATTTAGTTAATGATAAAAATGTACATTTAAAACGGTGTATTAATAACGTTTTTTTACAAAATGAATAATGTTATTTCTATGAAATTTTTTTTATAACAATTTAGAAAAAGAAAAAATTAATTAAGTAATAAGAAAGATAAAAAAATATATAGGCTATGCACTGAGAGTGTGTAAAATAGTTTTACACTGTTATTTAATCACAACTTACCATATATGGTAAGTTTGTTGACTTTGATAATAACTACTCTAAAAGTCATATTAAAACTGATTTTTGATCAGTTGACAGTGTAAAAGTTTACCCTGTCATCCAATCATAACTAAGGATGTAAAAAATACTCATACCCGCGGATATCCGCGGATAAAATCTACCACGGGTAGAAAATGGGTACTTTAAATGGATACCCGCGGATATTCTAAACGGGTATACTCGCTACCTGTTTATTAACGGGATGGGTACGGATATCATGGTATCCATACCCGCGGATACCCGCTACCCGCAATTATATATTTACTTAAATACCCTTACATATTAATATAGATAAAATTACATAAATTTATTCAAAATTTTCAAAAAAATTGTTAATTACGAGAAAAATCTTATACAATTATATTACAAGAGAAAAAGAACATAAATTTGTGAGCATTTAAACTATATTCTTTTTAGAAAAATTGTTAGAATAATTAAAATTTATGTTTAAAGTGATTATTTTAAATTATAACTCTTTAATTTATAAATTTAAATTTATAAATTCAAAGTGAAATTTGCAACACTTTATAATTATCCACAACACATAAAATAAATTGTTTTTTTTTTTTAATAAAAATACCCGCGGATATTAAAAATATCCGCGGGTATCCGCTTAACGGATACCCGCGCGGGTAATGGGCGGGTACGGGTATAAGTTTTAACAGGCGGGGCGGGTAGCGGGTAGCTACTACCCGTACCCGCCCTGCCCCGCCCCATTGACATCCTTAATCATAACTCACTATATATGGTAAGTTTATTAATTTTAATAATAATCACCCTAAAAGTCATATTAAAGCTGATTTTCGATTGGTTAACAGTGTAAATTTTTTTACACCAACAGTACATAATAATTAAACTCAAAAATAATTGTGAAAACATGATACTACTATAAGAATAACATGTACTCCAATCAGTGAACGTGAATTCCATTCTCATAATCTCATGGTCATTCGCCAATTGTCACCCCGCACCCCTACTACAATTGGGATATTCATGTCTTATTCCCAAAATTTCTTCGAAACGTAACGTATCACTCAATTAAAAAATAAAATAAAAAACCTCTCATGTTCCCAGCTCTTTAATTTTTGCTTACATTGGTTGCGCTGCCAATTCTCGCATTCCCATCCATCATTTGACAAAATCAAACCACCTTTGTCATCTCACCTTCCCTTAAGGCACAAGACTCCCTCTTCCCACTGCTCCATGCTCCGTAACATAACCACATAGACACACACATATTCATAATTAACACCGTCCAGTCTCACTACATACATGCGACACAGAGGCAAAGGACAAAGGTAGCGAGAGTCGAAAAATAAAAAAAATGAAGAACCGGTATCCGGTGGCGGAGAGACGGTGGTTGGTGGGTCTGGCCATCGCAGGGTTGATCGGCGCGGCGCTGTTCATCAGCAGCGCGATCCGAACCTCGGACACGTCGTACCTGTGTCCGGGTTCGGTCGGGATGGGAACCCGAAGGGATTTCGGTTACGAGGCGTCACCGATCCAGCTTCGGGCGATACTCCACTACGCGACGTCGCGCGTGGTTCCGCAACAATCGGTGGCAGAGATCAAGGTCAGCTTGGACGTGCTAAAGTCACTGGGCCGGCCCTGCAACTTTCTGGTGTTCGGACTGGGCCACGACTCGCTCATGTGGGCCTCGTTCAACCCGGGCGGCACCACCTTGTTCCTGGAGGAGGACCCGAAATGGGTCCACAGCATCCTCAAGGACGCGCCGGGCCTGCGGGCCCACACGGTCCGGTACCGCACGCAGCTACGCGAGGCGAAGGCGCTGCTCTCGTGGTACCGCTCCGAACCCGCGTGCGGGCCCGCGAGGGCGTTCCTGCGAGGCAACGAAGCGTGCAAGCTGGCGCTGCAGAACTTGCCGGACGAGGTTTACGAGACGGAGTGGGACTTGATCATGATCGACGCGCCGAAGGGGTATTTCGCGGAGGCGCCGGGACGGATGGCGGCGGTGTTCTCGGCGGCGGTGATGGCGCGGAACAGGAAGGGATCGGGTGCGACGCACGTGTTCCTGCACGACGTGGATCGGAAGGTGGAGAAGGTGTACGCGGAGGAGTTTCTTTGTAGGAAGAACTTGGTGAAGGGTGTGGGAAGGCTTTGGCACTTCCAGATACCTCCTTCTAACCACACTAATGCAAATGCTTCTCGTTTCTGCTAGAACCTTTGCCTTACCTTCCGCCGCTAACAATTAATTACTATAATTCGTCCTCATCTTTTTTCTTTTTCTTTTTTATTATTATTATTAGCATGTTATACATGCTTTCTTATTTTAATTTTTTGTTATTCGAAACTTTCGAGACAAAAGGAATTACCGGCTCATAGGATTGCAGGTGCTGACATCTCCACTGCACCCTTTGCCGACAGGGATGGCCATACGAAGGTTAGAGTGATCAATCTTAATATCTTATGCCGCTTTCAATGGTGCAACTAATGGGGTTAAACGATTCTAATGATGATTGGTGCAATTTAAAAAAAAAAAAAGTAAATTATACTGATATTTCACACGATACTTTTTTTTTTTATCCTTACATTAATTTTTCTTACATTCTTTATATATTATATTAACTCTTTTTAATTAATTGAAAAACATTATAAAGTGTACCCTTGTCTTTATAAGAAAAATTGTTATAAACGTTAAAAAGTAAGAAATTATGTGCAATCTAAAAAAATTTCAGAAATATTAGTGTAATTTATTCTAAAAAAACTGTATCAATCATGTTTAAATATATAGATAATTGCATCAGACATTTTTAATGAAACTGATTAATTTTATTTTTACTTGAGTTAAGTTACACAACTCTATGATACAATTACTTAACTTGTTTTTGACAGGTTATACGATGTTATATGAGATTCAACAACATCAATAAGTTTTTTATTTTTTTGTCTAATAGTGTAATTGTTATAAACTTAAAAATAAATTTTACAATTGTCTCATTATTTTTAAGAGCTGTTGACAATCGTTACTTATATAAACAATATTTTTTGTAAAAAGCTGTCATGCCAATAGCTATAATGGTAAAATTATATAAAAACTGGTTTTTAAGTTTAAGAATTTTCATAAACAATTCGGGAATAAAATATTTAATTAAAAACTAAATAATTATTTTAATAAAAACATGAAATTATTTAATATATAGTTTTTGAAGGATTAATAACTACTCAATATCTTAATAAATGCTTTTTACCTAATGATTTTGGAGCATTCATAAACGATAAACCTTTTTTCCCCCAAATTTCAGCAACGCTGAGGCTTGTGCTTGATGGTATTTCTGCCGGAATGAATTGAACCATGTGCTGTTCTGGTGAGTGGTAAATGAAAATTATTTTAGGTACAAATCGTGGTTGCGTTTTGTACTCTTGTCCTAGCAGCCCGACGTTTAAAAGCCAAGAAGATAATGACAATCAATGAATCAGAAGCTAATATGACGTTATTGTATCTTCTTCTCTTATCTCCAGAAAAGAAAATTTAAGGTCAAATGTATTCTTTAAATATTTTAATTGAAAAGTAAAAAAACTTTTAATTTACAAGTAATTTTTAAATTAAAAATTATAAAATTATTAAACAATTTTTCTTTTACTGCTAAAATTCTTACTTTTAACTTTAATTTTGATGTAATTTAAATACTTAATAAAAAATTAGGCCAAATTAGTTTTGATATGTTGTAAAATTCTTTAAATTAATAATTATATATGTATTTTTATAGAGATTCATTTAATTAATATATTTATTTGTTTGTTGTTTAATATTATTGTATGTTGATTATGAAATTTAATTAATATATTTATTTATAATAAAATCATTTTTTAGCTTTTTATTATGCTCTTTATATATTTTATATATTGCCTATTTTATTAATTAATTTTTCTGTTTCATTGGTCTAACAATTCTCTATTATCATTTCTCTTTCATTTATAGTGCTTAAAATATTTAAGAATTATACAAAAATATAGATATAATTAAGAAGACAATAATTTTAAAATTTTAAAATAACAATCGAATAAAAACAACAGTTTTCTTCTAAAATAATAGATGAAAAAAAAAATAAAAAAAAAAATAACACGAGCAGTTTGCAAACAATGAGTGGTAGCATTAATTTTATAGTTCCTATATATGTTTTCAGTTTTTTAAAAATTAATAACATTTGTTGTATATAAATAAATATTAATTTTGTGTTAAGAAAAAATAATACAACAAAAATTTATATCTCTTTTTTTTTGTTTTAATTTCTTAAGAAATTAAACAATTTTTTATAACATAGTTTTTTTTTTTAAACAATAAATAGTTTATGTTAAGAAAAAGTAATGGAATAAAAAAATTAAAATTTTTTATTACTATAAAATTTTTTTTATGTAATTTATCTATTTATTTCTTTTCCTTTTATACTCATCCAAATAGATGGAGACAAAATTTTCCAAATTTTTCATTCCTATTTCTATTCATTCAAATAACTTATCATTTTCACACTATTTCTTTTTTATTTTTATCTTATTTTTTTCTATTTTATTTCTCTCTATTCCATTTCTAATACAAACAAAACACTTTGTACATGATGTGATATATAGTCTGTCCCTTGAAATATTCATCTTTTGTATTTTGCCTTTATTAGGTAAGCTATGGTCCATATGAAGTTTATAATTAACATAATACTGAAGTGTAATAATTGGCTACAAGCGTGATTGTATATGTTCATAATGCACATAAAAGAATCCAGAAAAGATACTTTCAATCACAAAATATCATGTTTTCCCCCTTCATAGCAACATACTCTTTTTAATTTCTTTAATATAGTATCATGTTTTCCCCCTCATAGCAACATACTCTTTTTAATACATTTCTTTATTGTTTAGTGAAATTTATATGTGTTTTATTAAATAAGAACTAAAACTCATATTATTTAGTATAAATTTGACTTAAACTTTAATAAATAATAATGAGTGTAGTCAAACGTGCTTATTAGCGTGTTTAGATTGATGAGTCCATCGTGTGTTCTCTCACATTTTCACTCCAAATAACAAAAAAAAAAACTTAAATATATTTTAAATTCTTGTAAATATGATTCTATCTGGTTTTAGTCATTGAAATTTTTTTATTACTTTTAGATCTTGATATTTTTTTAGTGTTCTTTTTTAGTCCTTACTATTAACTCTAGTTAGTTTAGTGCTGACATGGCTAACAAAATAAAAAATATTAATTAAAATAATTAAGGTGATAAAGAATATTTTAAATTAAGATAATAAGATAATTTTTAGGTATATAATTTAATTAAGCAATGTATTTATTATTTTATTCAAATAAGATAATCATATATAATTTAATTTTGTAATTTATTTTTAATTTTTAATATATAATGAACAATAATTTTTATTACTATTGATATTGTTCTTACTTTTCACTTTACTAATTTATTTTTAACATTGTACTTTTTTTAAAAAACAATTAATTACTAATTTGATCTCTTAATTTATTTATTTTATTCAATTGGGCCCCTCTATTATTAAAATGTTCAATTAGGTCTCATAATTTTCAAAAAGGCTTAATTAGGTCTCATAGTTTTTTAAAAACGCTTCAATGTTATCCTTTTTGTCCAAAACAATGTCGTTTTTCATTATGTTTTTCACTACGTTTTGCATGTTGTTTTAGTGTAAAATTGGATAAAAAAACGACGTTGTTTTGGATAAAAAAAGATAACATTAGAGTGTTTTTGAAAATTATGGGACCTAATTGAACCTTTTAATAATAAATGAATCTAATTAAATAAAATAAATAAATTAAGGGACCAAATTAGTAATTAAATCTTAAAAAAAATTAAAATTTACTTAGATGCTTATAATTTACATTTAATATATTACTTTTGTCTTTGGAGACAAAATCATTGCTTGTGATATATTAAAAAAATAAATTATATGACAATCAGTCAAAATTAATGAATTAAAATGTAAAAATAACATAAAAATAATATATTAAAGGTAAATTATAATTTTTTTAAAAGTATAATGTTAAAAGTATATTAGTGAATTAAAAAGTAAGAACAATATTTAAAGCAATAAAAATCATTGTTCATAATATATTAAAAATTAAAAATAAATTATATATAATTACCTTATTTATATAACATAATTAATTATCATAATTAATATTTTTCATTTTGTTAGTTATGCTTGTATTAAACTACCCAAAATTAATAGTAAACTAAAAGAACACTAAAAAAATGTTAGAGATCTAAAAAAAACAAAAAATTTACGTGGACTAAAATCAGATGGAGTCATGTTTACAAAAACTTAAAACATATTTAAGCCATAAAAAAAGTGAAAGTTACTCTATGTAGTTTTTAGTTTGACGTAAGGCCAGATTTTCAGGATGTAGAACCACATACCCAGTATAAATTATGAATCAAAAAAAAAAAAACCCAGTATAAATTAATCAAATAAACTATAAGTTACTATAAATATCATGTCAACATACTCATAGAATGGAGACTTCAACCATTAAAACATTTTATTACATGACAAAAATTAATAATAAATTCATTTTATAAATATGCACCATCAATCGGAGAATTGATTTTTTTTTTGTCTTAATTACACTTTTAATTCGGATACTTTAGTCTATATATGGTTGTGGTCCTCCTTAGTTTTTATAAATATGCACAATCAATTGGGGAATTGATTGTTTTTTTTTTTTTGTCTTAATTACACTTTTAATTCGGATACTTTAGTCTGTGTATAGTTATGGTCTTCCTTAGTTTTAGTTGTTCACATTTAGTCTTCATAATTTTCCAATTGGTCAAATTAACTCCCTGACATCAAATTTCATTCAATAATCAGTAGAAATGTTACAAAGATTTCTATAAATTTGCAAAGGAAAAATCATATATAATATCAACATAAAAAAGTACAAAATGGCTTTTGTTACATTTTATAGATTTTGTTTTTATTTAAATATTTTACACATTTTTTCTTTTGCTAATTTATATAAATCAATGATAGATCACATTACAGTTACATTTTTATTAATTATTGAATGGAATTTTGAGGTGAGAGAGTTAATTCGAATAATTGAAAAAGTATGAAGACTAAATGTGAACAATTAAAATCAAAGAGAATAAATCACACATAAATTAAAATATATATACTAAATGCCATTAAACCATTTTTTGAAACAAGTTCTTTTAGAAATCTTCATCCTTGTAAAAGTGAATGCATTCCCGTGTTCAAGCCGTGATATTGGTAACTTTATATTGTTGGGTACTCCCAAATTTGTACAATGAATATATTTAATTTTATATGAACCAGTTAAAAGAAAAGTCCGCGTGATGGAAACGACGCGGAATGATTGATAGAACAAAATTCGAAAGATAAAAGAAAAGCCTGACGATGTTTTAAATTTTAGCTGAGCCTAAAACTCAATTACTAGTTTCATATCGGCCATTATTATTTAGCATTATTTTTTAAATAAAATTAAAAATTTTCCTGATTGGAAAATAAAAATTAACATTAAAAATTGGCACACGTTATTGAGGTGAAACTCCTTTATTGATTAGAGAATATAATATTATATCTAAAATTTGTCCATTCATTTGCTTGTATTTCATTTAAGAAAGAATAACTCAAAGATCAAACAAAATGATTTAATATGGAAGAGAAGTTTTAAAACAATTGAAAGAGAAATGACAAAAAGAAAAAATAAAAAAAGGCACAAGAGTAAGCAAACAATTTTGCAGGTTAAAGATGCCAAACGTGGCAAAAGAGCAAGGTATGGTATTATAATTGAAAGTTGGAACACACCGTCAGATTTTCCTCCCATCCACTTCATATTTATATTCGGCAATGGATTTTCATTTCCGCTTCGTTTGATACCGCAGAAAGAGGGTCAAGGAGAGCAGAAAAGTGACAAAGTCATTGTAGTCCTTTCGTTTGATAACGAAGAAAAAGAGCGAAATTTTTGAAAAATGACGTGAGATTCACCGATAAAAACTTCTTCGCAATTAAGTGAAAAAATGTGACGAAATTATTATGCGATATCCCCTCTTCATATAAATAACCTAAGGCAATGAAATCAATTATGTATTTTCCCCCACTTTTCTTAAACGAAAACCCATTTGCAATAGGGACAAATCAATTTTCGCTCCCTCCCCTGTTTTTCTTATGAATACCTATTTCCCCTACCCAAACCTCCCATTCACACCTCTTTTATATAATAATAATAATAATAATAAAATAAATATAATATTAATAATAAAAATAAATATTATTAATAATAATAGTTAAAATAAAAATAATCTCAAAAAATTAACTTTCTCTTTATTTTTTTTCAATTAAACAATCGTAACTTTCACTTTATTTTTTATTTATTTCCCTTCCCTTCTCTTCTATTTTCTTTTTCTATTTCTTTCTTCTCTATTAAACACAAACTTCGTGCCCAAAAGCAGAAAAGATAGATTACCGAAAAGAGAGATCAGAGAACATCGATTTTTTCATTAAAATAGCTATCAGTTCAAGTCTTCAAGACAATTGCCCTTTATGCTTATTACGTACTACGTAATAAAGATTCGAAAATCTCTACTCAAGAAATGAGAATTTGAACTTAAAATTAAAGGAATGAAATTAGTATATGGCGGTCTAGCAGAGTGTAGATCCATAGAAGAGCCCCGTCTCCACTCTCCATTGCCTGATTATCATCTGAGATAGGGGGTGGAAATGTTGCTACACATCTCACCAGAGTATAGATATTTCATAGCGCGTATCAGTGTCATTTTCCAATTATTCGTACACTCAATAACGCGTAGAAATTAGAAAAATTAAACTAAACTAATCTGCAGTCAAGGCACCAAACAGGACATCTACGACTCATCACCTTCAACTCCATGCACTAGAATATAATGTTTATAATATTATAACTACGGGTAACAAATCATACTAATTACATCTTCGACAAATACGGAGAGATCCAATTTGCAGCACGATTACAGTCTGGTTGCAATGATATCATGGATTAATCAAAGAACAAAATCAGCCTAACCACTCGGAGGCAGACGTGTTAATTCATCCCTTGGAAACACTGCATTCTGTACAAAATCCAACAGACTACAAAAAATATTTCATCCTGTCATCCCTCCTCATGGCATTATATACAGCTTGGACCTGAAAAATGCAACAAAATTCCATGTCAAGTATCATTTGCAGGGAGACACATTCTAGTATATAACAAATGAGAGTTTCATGTTCTTTTACAAATAAATCCGTCTTTTACAAAAAATAAGCTACAAAGGTTTACTTCAACAAGAGGAAAAGAGATAAGCAAACAAGACAGAAAGACCTGTTCACTCGAAACAACTTGGACAGGCCCAATGTTTACGGATACATATTTGCCCCTTGCTGATAACTTCTGCTTCACACGTCCCTGTAACAAAGACGTAATATATTAATGAGAGCTAGTAATGCAATATTCCACACTCTTCCTGTATCAATCTCCTGAAGGCAATCACAACATGCAAGGAAAACATTTATACCTCATAAAAAATCAATAAAAGCTTACCAGTACATTTTGGGAGCATTTGGACGAACGTATTTAAGGCTTGTGAAAGTGGTTTATGACCTTCCTATTAGCTCTTTTTAACTTATTTAAATAAGGTTCATAGATATGCTTATGAAAATAAGCTCTTTTTAGCTTTATTTCAATAAGCTTCACAATTAAACTCATGAAGCTTTCATTTGATAAGAGCTTATTGAACAAATGCTAAATCAAGTTGTTTACCCAAACGGCACCTACATTTAATGAATAATAGGTTCTAAATTCTAATGAACTCAGAGTCGGTCCATTTTGTGAGTACTTACTTACGATGGGACTACACTTCTCCTCAAAGTGTTAGTGACTTGTCGCAAGACTAAGGAGCAATCACATTCATTGTCACTGACCAGGGCACAATTATCAATTTTAATTATTAAATGCTTCTAAGCTCGTATGGGCACTGCATTACTATAGTAGGTATTTTGCACAAAGCAGGTAAAAAGGCATCTCCCCGTTGGTCATCCTGTCCCAAATTCCCAAACATCTTGAGTAAAAGGATACTGAAATACAATTAAAGGCTAGTAAAGTTTGCTTATTTTGGGAGAGCAGATCTTCAACTACCAACCAAATATTAGAGAATAAAGGCAATTTCTATATCCAGTCAAACGATAACAAGCTAAGCCATCTAACACCTGGCTGATGCTAACTTCTAGGTTTATGCTTTAGATCAACAAAACTGAGTTTGTGTGTGTGAGTGCGCACTGACACACATGTAAGAGAGAGAAGCAAGATACTTTTCAGGACTACACATAGATGATGATTATTCAGTTTGAGCCCCATCTAAATTTTTGCTTTAGATCAAGAAGACTGTGTGTGTTTGTGTACGAGTGTGCACTTGCACACATGTAAGGGAGATGAGCGAGATACTTTTCAGGACTATCATGTAGATGATGATTATTCAGTTTGTGGCCGTCTAGATTTAAATCGTGTGTGTTTTCCTTCCCTTTGAACAACTTCAAGAAAAGATTTTAGGGCAATACACCTCATATTGGAAACTTTGAGCACATGCTTCAAAGTGTGTGTGTGTGTTTCTTCCCTTTCAGTAACTTCCGGAAGAGATTTTAGGGCCAATACACCTCATATTGGAAACTTTGAGCACATGCTTGAAAGAGTGTATTTGTTGAGCACATGCTTGAAAGTCTGTGTGTTTCTGTGTGTTTTCCTTCCCTTTGAGCAACTTCCACAAGAGATTTTTAGGGCAATACACCTCATATTGGAAACTTAGAGCACATGCTTGAAAGATTCTATGGGCAATACACCTCATATTGGAAACTTTAAGCACATGGTTGAAAGTCTTTTCACTTGGAAACTTTGAGGGCATGCTTGAAAGATTTTAGGGGCAGTACACCTCATATTGGAAACTTTGAGGGCATGCTTGAAAGATGTTAGGAGCAATACACCTCATATTGGAAACTTTAAGCACATGGTTGAAAGTTTTTTCATTGTGTGTTTGTTTTCCTTCCCTATGAGCCACTTCCAGAAGAAATTTTCACTGTGTGAAACTCTCTGATCACAGCCCTTCAGAATGCAGGATCAAGATTAGTCCCTTTGCCCTTTCCAATGCTTATTATGTATCGCTATATGGATGTATTTCTATTTTCAAGCTTCTTACCTCAAGGGTAAAATGTAAAAATGAGTTATTTAGCAGGTCATTCTAGCTAGTAGTTTGGTATTGTTATAACTATTGGTGACAACTCAGCAACCTTACAAGCCAGGACTATTTAGTAGATAAAATGATAGATATTCACATGTGACCTTAGAACCACCACAGCAGCAAAACTATGCAAATCAAAAGTTGAAGCCCACAATGAACTTCTAAAGTTAGTTGTATAGATATTGGTTATCGATTATTTACACACAATGTGATAGATGTACTATTAGATATTGTTACTACAGAGCTAATTTTGCAACAATCGTTGCAATTATTTGTTTTTTATTTCGCAGGGTATTTTTTTCCTTTTATTTGACAATCAAACCGAAGGTATGAATATATGGTTCCAGCTTGGAATGCTATTTCACAAGCCAAACAAACAAAACTTTGTTATCCATCAACAATCATCACACAACATTCAAGAAAAAGTCAAAGTTACACAAATAAAGTTGGACGTAATAATAACAAACAAATCGAAAAAACTTCAAAAATATATTAGATATGCATATGTCACAGTTTCAACTACCATTACAATTAGCATGGGCCATATTTGTATTGTATAAGAAAGCAAGCTAAGTCGACAAGGGAAGGTAGTTATAAAGAAAACAAATACACATGTTATTTGGGTCATACTATAAATTAGTACATCAATCATCAAATCTTTCTAATAAGGCCTCATTTGGAAGAACTTATGTACAACTTATTTGGACATATCTTATGACATAAGCACTCGTTTACACGTTTGAAAGAGCATATGAAAATAGCTTATGATATGTCCATAAGCTGTTTTCAGCTTATTTCAACAAACTCTCCAGGATAGCAAATGAAACAGCTTATAGCTTAGACAAAACTAGTTTGACCACATTTTTCCTTCTATTATAAAAACAACTTACACATAAGTACTTGTTCAATAAGACCTTAATTAAGCTGTTTATCCAAACGGGCCCTAAATACGTCCAATTTCCGAGGTTCTACAAACATGTTGAGGTATGAATACACACCTGAGGAATTGGCTGCTGGATTACGGATTCCACGGCAACAACCATGGCTTGCACGAAATCCTGACCTCCAGTTCCTATTGCAGTGAATCCCCGAACGGTTGGGTATGAGTTCACCTGAGCAGCACACATTACACCGCGTAAGTATTACTGTGATACCAGGACACACAAATCGAAAGTGTCACAAGGTGCAAACAAAAGAAACTGTTAAAAGCACGCAAATAGTTGAATAGTTAATGAAAATTATGAAATACCTTCTGGTCCAAAGTGAGCCATTCATTGGTAGAATCATCCGACACAGTGCCTCCAATAACCATGTTGGTAGTTTGCCCCACCCTCCCTTCTGCCTTAGACACCTCTGTAACGTAACCAATTATCAAAGAAAATTTCAATTTCCATCAATTAAAAATACGCATAGATTAAATCAAATTGTTGAGAAGCGAGAATTACCGGAAATGGCCTTCAACACGGCTTCTTGAGGGGGACCTTGATCGTCCTGAAACGACGGCGACTCGTTGTGAGAAGAGCAACGGAGGGTTACTCCTCTGGCACGGCGAAACGGACCAGCCCTAACGTTTTTGAAGCGCGAACCTCCTCTGTTACTAAAATGAAGAGGTTGGAATTGGAAGGGTTCCACAAGAATCGATGAACGAAGCATGCTCCTGTACGCCATTTTTTTCTGTCTATTCTCCTCAACACACGATAAATTCGTAATATATATGCATCTCCATCGCACTTGGAAAACACAGATTTTTTTTCGATTAGGACCAATGTGAATTCTCGTTAATGCCCCCGCCTATAAGCATTGATCTGAGGATCTTATTGACTTTTCATTTCCACGCACATAATTTTTTCAATTTTATTATTTTTTCGTTAAAAAAGAAAAATAAAAAAAAAAACCCTAACCTCTGCTCTGAGTTCGGATCCCTTTTCCGATGTACGGATCCGAGAATAACCGAGAAGACTCGGAGCGAACGGCTTTCAGAAGAGCAGAGAAGAGGTACAAGCTCTACTACGACAACAATGGTTCCTCCAAAAACAAAAAGTATTTTACTATTTTATTTACTTTGAACGTAGGTGATTTCAGTTCGTTATTTTTACAAATTCTAATTGCAATTCCCTTTCGTAACAGAAAAAAACAACCCAAACCCGTGGACTTAACGGAGGTCCTTGACTTCAGATCCATTCTAGAATGCCATCTTCGAAACGGTGCGCTTCCTCCGGGTGTTATCGTTCTTCACGACAAGTTCACCTCTCCGGTTTTTTCTCTGCAAAATCGCCCAGGTATTTTCTTTTTCTTTTATTTGCCCTTTATCTAACTAACCAGAAACTAATGGCTTGCATGGCACATTTTCAACTAGAAACTAATCACACGTGCATTTTTAACTAACTAGCTTATATATGAGTAACTAATGAACTCAACCACAGTTGGTGATACTTAATTCGCAGGCTTTTATTTTATTCCTGGGGCATTAAGCATAGAGAAACAATGTAGTTTGATAAGGGAGACCTTGACTGATTTCCCGCGGCCACCTAACAGAACAAATCACAATGCCATGTATGGTCCTATTCATGATGTGTTTGTTGCGGCTAAGGAAGGGAAAGTTTTGGTTGAAGAGAACTCTCCAATTACTTCATCTGAAGCTGGTACTGATATAGATCATGGAGACTGTAAGGAATGGAAGTTTACTACCGAAAAGGAAGCGATGTTGAGGAAGGGCAGATCTGTTTCTGCTTCTGCGATGCTTCGGAAGTTGCGATGGAGCACCCTTGGCCTGCAATTTGATTGGTCCAAGGTAAGTTATGATTTACCACATCAAATGTTTTTCGGTTTTGTTTCTCTGCAAAGCAATTAAATTTTAGTTATGGGCTTGTTTTGTGTTTGGAAACTAGGATCGCTCTGTGTCTAATAAAGTATATTACTGCATTTTTACTATGGAGACCTTGTAGCTGGTTATTGATTGCGCATGATCCACTGCTTAGCATACATCTGTTTTTAGCTGGAGAAGAACTGTTTTTGTTGTTGTGTGAATGAGGTATAAGACAATTGCTTTAAGAACTAGCCAAAGTGTCTCAGACCATGCCTCAATGTCCTTGGAGCACTGCATCCATCTTAATCAATAAATTTCTGAGATTAAAGATTGTTATTACAAGGTTGCTTAACATATATCTTAAATTTTGCTAGCTAGGAGAAATTCTTTCTGCCCTGTTACAAAGATGACAAACTAAACCTTTTTTGCTAAGGTTATTATGGCTCGCTGCATTACCTACATGTGCATCATTGGGTCTTTATTGGGAGTTATAGTTTAATTTCAGCATCTAAAACAAGTCATACCTATTGAATATTCATGGAAATCACTCAATTATTATGTGTGTGTGCAGCGGAATTATGATGTGTCTCTCCCACATAACAAAATCCCTGAAGCACTGTGCGAGCTTGCTAAACAATTGGCAAAGCCTGCTTTGCCTGCTGGTGTTGAATTCAGGCCTGAAGCTGCAATAGTGAATTACTTTGGCTTAGGTATGCTTAGAGCTAATATTTTTTTGAATTTGTTTGTGTGATAGTTCCATGTGTCCTGTTTTACTCCCTCTTTAGTTTAGTTTTGATGCAATGGCAAGGGGCAGCATAAAATTATTCATAACATTGGTGAGAAAGAAATTTCATTTTCTTGTAGTAACGTTTTCCAGTTCTTGAGGGGGAAAAAAAATGAAAAAAACTTCTTAACAATTTTTTAAAACAGTCTGCTTCATATTGTTTACTATTTAACCTCTCACTTTAATTTGATATTATTCCAGGGGACACATTGGGTGGCCACCTTGATGACATGGAAGCAGATTGGAGCAAGCCTATAGTTAGTTTAAGGTATTATGGTAATTTCTTTTGAATATTTTGTATTTTAGTCTCTAGATACCAGTAGGTCAAAAGAAAGATTGAACATGTACTTGGATCCTAATTAGTTTGTTGTTCTTGTTGCCTCAGTCTGGGCTGCAAAGCCATATTTCTTTTGGGAGGAAAATCCAGAGAGGATACTCCCCTGGCAATGTTCCTTCGAAGTGGCGATGTTGTACTTATGGCTGAAGATGCAAGGGAATGCTTTCATGGTAAGCATCACCTATAAACTTAGTTTGTGAAATATTAAATCAGAGAGTGATCCATATGATCATTTGAAGTTTTAAAAATAGAATGATGGGTGTAAGTTGGATAAAGATTATGTCTTATGCTGACTAGTGCGGTTTCAAAATTCTGTCTAACTACTGGAAAATCGGTTTGATCTATGTTGCAGGGGTTCCTCGGATCTTCACAGATAAAGAAAATGCTGAAATAGGCCATCTTGAGACACAGCTGACACATGAAGATGATCTTTGTTTCTTAAAATACATTCAAACCTCTAGAATCAACATCAATATCAGACAAGTTTTTTGAGTAGTATTTTCTTTTCTTTCAAAGTGAAAATTTGTTTTATCAGCTCATGAACCAAAAAATGATGTATCATTTCTATTTAACGTGATTATTGCTTCATTTCTATTTTATATGACGAGTCTTTTCCAGCAAACCTCGCGTTCCTAAAGTACTTTTCCTTCAGTTATTTCTTAACATATTGTCGAGTCGGGGACTTGGGAGGTAACACTTGATAATAGCTTTTTGGCCTGTTTGGTTTCGCGTTACTTCGGCTACGATGCACGTCTGGTTCCCACATTACGGTAAAAGCTACTTTATATTGCTTATGATTTTCACGTTTTTGGGTTCTGGACGCAGATTCAAAAACACATTTTCTTTGCTTCACGGTTAGTAGCTCAAGCATCTCTTGATCCATTTCCAATCAGTGGGTTGTAGTGACCTGGGAGGGTAAAGCGCTGAAACTAGTTGGCTGGGTTTGTAATGTACCAACGAAAAAGCTGTTTAAGAATATTACGTTAGCTATCGTTAGTTGGATGTTGGAACGAGCGGGTATCTGTCTATGTTAACTGATTAGTGATGATTGAAATTTGAAGGAACGATAATAAAGAAAATATAATCAGAATGGGAGCGCACAATAATTGATTAGTGATCACTGAATTACGAAGGGCAGATAATAAAAAACGCGGTCACAATTTTCAAGAGAAACGTTGTTTTCGATTTTTTGGTCATTAAAAGAAATAATGAACATGTTGAGAGTGGGATTTGAACCCACGCCCTTTCGGACCAGAACCTTAATCTGGCGCCTTAGACCAACTCGGCCATCTCAACATTGTTGTACATCAACCCAAATTATTTATTGATTATCAGTTTGTACGATAATCCAAACGACACTTAAGAGAGCGATAAATTTTTGCCTTTCAATTGCATTTTCGCGCATCTCCGTATGCATAAATATAAACGAAACGGGCAAATGTTTATGCACGAACTATCTAGATTAATTTGTTGACTGTAATTTGTGAATACACTTTCTGTGATCTTTAAGTTAAAATCAAGAAAGGTATATTTACCTTTTTTCTGCTTCGTGGAAAAATTAAATTTAAAATAATAGGTTATAGTTTAATATATACACCATAACATTTGAATTAAAAAAAGAGTTTAATGGTCATGCACATGTAAAAAGTTTTATACTGTCATCTAATCAGAATTCACCATTAATATGACTTTTAAAGTATTTATTATAAAAGTCAACAAACTTGTAATAAATGGTGATTTGTGATTGGATGACAGTGTAAAACTATTTTACACTGTCAGTGCATAAAAAAATAATCTCACCTTTCATCAAAAATAAAATAGAAATACTATTTCATACGAAATAATATGTACAGAAAGTGACGAACAAATAATTTGACCGCTCAGAATATGCATCACCATGCATGAATGAGTTGGAATATAAGTCAATTTTCAATAAATTTGAAATATTTCAAACTGAATAACATTGAAATAAACCTGGAACATCTCAAATTCATACCATTTAATAAATATATTTTCGTAATATTTATCAAATAAAAAAAAACCTGTATTATAGGATTGTTAATAACATTTCATCGAAAATATAAATAACATGATTTCAATTGCTGAACTTGATTATAATTTTCTTCATACGTGCAGTTATAACAAGGAAATTGAGCAACTATAAGCCTGTTTGTTTGAGTTGAGTCATTGCATTTTGATATCAATGAACTTTTCAATGGAAGCACTGTATGAGGAACATTAAGGGTGTGTTTGGTTGTAGAAAAATTGAGGAGAGGAGAAGAGAAGAGAATATAACATTTTCTCCTTGTTTGGTTACAGTGGAAAAGGAGGGTTTTTGTACAAAAAAAATGTGAGTCCCACCTTAAAATATTTCTTGACAAAATTGAGAAAGTGTTAGCCGACTGACGGTATGACAATTCGTGAGGCGTGCGATAGCACTACCCTAAAGGACTTATCCGCGTGGTACGCGCAAGTCCCCCAGGATACAACAGGATCCTCTCGAAATGTATCCGAGGCTCAGAACTAAAAAGAAAGAACACGCAGGTCTCGGAACCCAGAGCAGAGTTAGGTTTTTGGTTGTAGAAATCAAAATCCGATCGTTTTCGTATAAAACCGGGACCTTCATAAATTGCCCACAAAACATTTAAAAACCAAAATCGTCCACTAACCCTAACGTTTTAGAAAATGTTCACATAGTGGTTGTATCTTTTCAGAGAGGAGTTATTGACTCGTTCAAAATGCAACGGTTACAAAACCAGGACAAGCTCATTCAAAATTTAAAAACAATTTAATTTAAAAAATTAATAAAACCAAGGCTAAAAATATTTTGAGGCCTATGATCGTACGCGCAGGGGGGGGGGGGGGGGGAAACCGCAGATTTGCACTACAACCGGCCCACGAGGCCAACGATTTACAGCTTTGCTTCATTATATAATAATAATAATAATAATAATAATAACAAAATTAATATTAATAATAAAAATAAATATTATTAATAACAATAAAATAATATTAATGATAAAAATAAATAATAATAATAATTAAAATAATCTTAACTTCTACTCTATTTTTCACTTATTTCTCTTCAACCAAACATCCTCACTTCCACTCTATTTCTCACCTATTTTCTCTTATCTTTCCTTCTTTTTTCTTTATTTCTTTCCTCTCTACCAAACACACCATAAACAAACATGTACAAAGAATGTGTTTGGTTTTATGGTGAGAATATGTGAATTGATTTTGACCGTAATCAAACTTGATTTATACAAAAATATAGATGTTGGATTATCGTTAGGTAAAATTGACCGTCTCAAAATCTCAGTTTGACTAGAAGTGGTGAAAAGTAACTTTTGTTTTGAGTTAAAGAATTTACACTAAATTTTATAGCAAATTTGCTTTCAATATAAAAACATCCAAACATTGTATTTTCAGATAACATCACAAAATCAATTCTATCCTACAAACTCATGGTGATACCATGAAAAAGGAGAAGCAACAATTTGTTGCTTCACCTTCATTATAAAATATTAATTGATTTTTTTTCTCACCATGAATTTATTCCAAAAACACTAATAAATCATTTTACTTAAAAATCAATTTTAAACAAAATCAATTTTATTCAAAATCAATTTTGTAAATACTAATCCAAACACACGCTAAGTAACTTTTCGTTTACCATTAAGCATGTTTTTCGTCACATTGGATTACATGAACTCTTAAAAAAGAATGTCAAATAAATCATCCATAACAGCTTATACATGATAAATGATATGTTGTCCTGGAGGTGGTCTATCTTTTACCGAAATCAAAAATCAAAACCATGGCATAAATTTGTTTCCCATTCTAGGACCCTGTTACCTCCTTTGTTGAAGCCATGACTCATACTTAAAGGCCCATAAAAACATGGCATAAATTTGTTACCCATTCTGGGACCCTGTTGCCTTCTTTATTTAAGCCATGACTCATACTTAAAGGCCCATGAGCAATATTAACCTGCGAGGCTGCCAATGTGGTCCTAGAAATTTCTGATCCGAGCGATTAGCATGGCACGCGGATGGCTAGAATGATAACCATTAGTCACAATACTAATCGCACAAAAGGAGTCCGCTTCTACCACAGGTGGTGAATGTGTCTATTTGTGCTAGTTCAGGATTTTGGATAAACAATTCTAAAAATTTTGAACATAAAATAATAAATTATTTTGTGTGAGATGAAGAAATGGTCCCAAATTTTATCCATTATTTTTGTTCTTCCCCTCTTTCTTCCGTGTTGTTGAATCATCCGAATGTTATGCCAAGTGGCAGAAAAATCTTCTTAATGAGTTTCAATGTTAACTCTTTTATAAAAATACCTTGTCACAAATTCTTAAGCCTGCGTGCCAACGAAATGCAATAGCAACCGAACTAATTGATATTGTTTTTTAACATGATGCCATAACTCATAAGGTAAGAAATTAAAAAAAAATATTTAATATTTGGAAACTTTAAAAGTATTAATACTTTCAAACAATTAAGATAAATTAATAAAAAATAATAATACGTTTTAACATATGCACGTTAACAAAATTCTAATTCTTATCATAAAATTAAATCAGAAAAATATTTTTACAAACATAAAAACACTTCAATAGTATTCGTAATATTAAAAATCATTATAAATTGTCTAATCACTAAATACCTAAAGTATATAATATTTTTCTATGTTGTTAATACATACACATTTTTATTTAATATTTTCTGATTTAATATATATTTAATATTTTTATTGAATATTACGGTAACGTTTTAGGAGAATATATCAACAGTATGATAAATTTTTGGAAATTCTTTAACATTTTTAATTACATTTAAAACAATAATTATTAAACATAAAAGTAATAAACTGTTGGAAATGAAAAAAAAAACTCTTCTTTAAATAATTAAGAGAAATACTATAAAGATTTATCAATAAAATATAAAATTATTTTCAGGATTTTAATAAGCAGTATCGTAAGGATTTTTTAAATTTTATTGTATAAATACTTACAATTTTATTCAATAATCTGATATTAATTTTATAATCAGAGTTTTTTTTTTTTTTTATGCAAGACCGCATGCATAGATAGTTTTATTTGAGTAGAAAAAAATCTACAATATGATAGAATTATTTTTTCGACCAGAAATTTATTTTATATATAAAACTTAATTTTAAAATATTATTTAATCTCATTGTTTAACTAATTACCTTTGATAAAATGAGATGTGATAATTCCTTCCTTAATGGTAAGGCGACATTTTGAAAGAGTTTGTGAGGAACTTATTTCACCTTATAAATATAACAAATTAATGACTTTTATAGGTTTTTTTAATTTATTATGATAAATTTTTTTGGTGAAAGTTATTAAAATATGTATTTTTTATTTTATTCAAGAAATTTTATAATTAAACTTAGAGAAAACAGGATATGCACTAACAGTGTAAAATAGTTTTATATTTTCATTCAATCACAAACCACCATTTATTGTAAGTATGTTGACTTTTATAATAAATACTTTAAAAGTCATGTTAATGGTAATAGTGTAGGACCATTAAACTCTTAAACTTATTATATAAATTCTTATGTGATAAAAATTTATTAAATAAATCATTAACTAAACCGTTATCCAAACACACTCATTAAAACTATAACTAAACAAAATATTGAGTTATCTAATACAAATATAAAAATAACAAAATATAGACAAAAGATGACTAGACCAAAGAACTTCCAAAAATAAACTATAGAATATTTTGAAAGATTAATTATGATAATAGTTAATTATCTTGAGAAAACATGACATATTATTGTGAAGAACTTAAAATTTAGGTAACTACTCACGTGAATCAATTGGTACGAAGTTGTTCTAACTTAATTGATGGTTTCAAGTTCGATTTCTGAATATATAGTTATGTTAAATACTTAAAGAAAAAGTAAGCACTTTAGGTTTTCAAACTCTATGTTTTAGCATTGGAATATTGTAAAAGTGTTGGGTCAAACATTGCAATGTAGGAAGCATTTGTCTTGTCAACACTAAAACACCAAAAATAGGAGAAACAATTGTTTAAATGTTTATATTCCTCATAGTACCTCTTTCATAAACGTTTGGGTCACACTTCACACTTAAAATGTTGCTCATTAGATCTATTATTTGAGCCTAATGCTTAAAGCGCCAAATCTAAGTGCTAAGTGCTTGCGAGAAAATCTCATAACGTTGTAGCAAGCGCTAGGAACATTGGTTGCGATTTTGGGGGCAATGTGAAAGTTGAGATTGAGGCCTAAAAACTCAATGCAAACCTTCTACCTCCATTCTTATCCTTTTCTTTGTTACTTTGCTTTTATCCATGTTTTTCTAGATTCCCTAGGTTAAGGATAAATGAACTCTATGAGAAACTTCTATAATTAAACATTCTTTTATTCAATACAATTTTTATTCATGAACTTGAGTAATTTTCTCCTTTCTTGATGCTTTGTGCTAATTGACCATTAGTTAGATGATTTCAAGTTGTGTTTATAATGAGAAATCTTGTAAATGCGATTGAACTTTAGTTAGATTGTCTTGTATTGAAATTAGTTTGGAGATAAAATTTCTTGATGTAAGTATTCTTTTGGATTTTTTAACTTAATGCTTAAGCTAATTATTTCGAGTCTAAGAAATTAGAACATTGAAGTTAACTGAAATGGGCTTTAAGCCAAGAAATTGGACTTAGACTAATTTAGTAAACTTGAACTTCAATATTTATGAATTAACTTATGTTGCATGGGTGAAATTGTAAGTGGAAAACCATAAAGGGATTTTTTATGTGTGTGTACACCATAAAGACATTTGAGCCCTAATGATCTTCATAATTCATTCTTTTCACTAATGCTCCCTCCAGTTCTATTTATAAGAACCAAATTGAAATGTTGTTTGGTCCATTTTATAAGAATCAATCCATAATGTCTCTTGTATTATTATTATTTTTTTTACAAAAATACTCTTAATTAAAGTCATTTATTTGAGTTCAATAAGTAGTTAGTGAATACATTCAATTTAAACTTATTGGAAGACAAAAAGTCTAATGTTAGAGACTTAGAGGTAGTTTTGATAAAAAAAAAAGTTTAAGATAAATTTAATGCTATCAACTAAATTAATCAATTTTCTTAATTATGATGATATAGTTAATTGGATTTTATAAATAGGATCAAAGAGAATAACTCGAAATCATAAACAAGTAGCTATATAGTGGTTAATTAGAAGTTTAATTCATATTATTAGCTTTCATTACTTGTTCTCTTATTATCTAGTGCATTCAAATGGTAACAACTTATTATAATCAAGTATTATACCAATTTATGTAAGAATGATATTTATACTTATCAGTTTATTAATTATACTATTGCTACACTTTCCATTTGTATCTAACAAATTTTTAAAAAAAGCCATATGTCTACCTGTTTCTAACCCCCTCTCTCTTTCTCATCCTATATATGTCATTACACCTTTCCTTAACCAAATTTCATTTCCCTCTCTAATCCTTGCCACCAAAGCTTCCTCGAAGTTGCACCACCATTGTTTTGTTGGAACTTGTGCTCAATTGTCCTTGGCCATGTTAGAATCTCGCTAATTTCCTATCATTGCACCATCTTCCATGTCGCAAATCTTTTTATTTGTGTTTTCTTGTATCCTTTTTTTCCTTTTTATTTGTTCTATTTTATTTCCATTTTCTTTGTCTAAGCTAAAAAAATGAAACTAATGAATAATTTTTACTTTATTTTAATTTTTTTTGTTTTCAATTTTAACTTTAAAATAATTTTCAAGTAAAATAACAAGTCAAATATACCCTTACTATTTTTAAATATGCCTGTGCGTGGACAATACACTTAAAGTGTGCATATTAAAAAATGTCATATTTACATTGTATTTTGAAAATTTATGAAATAAATAGAATAATTATATTTAGATTAATTATACTTTTAGTTCATTTAATTTAAATTAAATATACCTTTAGATTTTAAGTTATTTTACAGTTACTTAAGTCAAATATTTCTAAAGTTGAAAATTTTTTATTCTATCTTTAATTTATTTCTCTTAAAGCTATCATTTTTTTTTGACTCATAATTTGAGCAAATTAAACTAGTTAAATTATTTTCAATTTTTCTATTCTTAAAGCTCACTAGACAAATTATTTTCACTCAAAATAAAAAATATATCATTTTTTCTCTTCTCTTTCCAATTTCATATTTTATAAAATCCTTTAAATTTATTCAAAATATTGAGTTTTAAAATTTGAAAATTGTTTCATATATATTCTATTATAAACTTACAAATATCCTTGTAAATTAACAATTTAAACGTTTTAAATAAAAAAAATGAATAACTACATAGGGTTAATTGAGTGGGGCATTCATATTCTCTATAAGTATTCTTCCGGTCTAAAAGTTGTCCTTATTTTGGGCTGAAGCATCATTCTCTATCTCTAAATTTATATAACATAAAAAAATAAAAAATGGATGGTAAAACTAAATTATTTAATTTAGGTTAAATGTATAATTTAGTCCTTATACGTGTTGCGAATTTTCAATTTGGTTCTTATACATAAAAACTTATTAAATCGATCCTTATACATGTCGCAAAATATTAATTTATTCATCAGGACACCATTTATACATTCTTAATTTAGTCCCTATATATTAATTTAGTCCCTATACGTGAAACACATTCTTAATTTAATTCCTATACTTGTAGTGCATTCTTAATTTGGTCCCTATAGTATAAGGACCAAATTAAGAATGTACTGTACGTACAAGGACCAAATTAAGAATATGCTATATGTATAGAGATTAAATTAAGAATTTATAAACGACAGAGACCAAATTGATAATCTATGACACCTATAAGAATCAATTTAATAAGCTTTTTCATATAGAGACTAAATTGAGAGTTCACGACATGTATATGGACTAAATTATATGTTTAACTTTTAATTTAAAAACAAAAGAATTTAATTAACCAAAAAACTTGAAAAATTAAAATTACAGAGAAACTAAATTATTATTATTATTATTTTAACGCAGGGCACCGTCAACCGTCCTAAAATTAAAATCTCTCCCAGTTGCCGTTTGGAAAGAGAAACCAAAACGTAAGAGAAAAACATCTACACTACCTTCCAAAACAAAACAAAGCTTCTGCCAGCCACCAAAAGCAGTGTCGTCAACGTGTACAATTCCACAACCACTTTATTTATTTATTTATGCATTTTTTCCCTCTCTTTACCTATGATTGATTATTCTCCACTGCACAAACATTAAATCTTCGACTCTTCATATCTTTCTTTCTCTCTCTCTTTGAGGAAATGATGGGTCCGATGGTGCTGAGCCAACTGGCCACGGGCCTGAGCGTGCTGGCCGGAGCTGTTCTCGTGAAATCGGTGATGGACCAGAAGCCCATGGCCGGCCCATTCCGTCGCTGCCCCACGTGCAACGGAACCGGTCGAGTCACGTGCCTGTGTTCGCGATGGTCCGATGGCGATGTTGGATGCTCCACGTGTGCCGGGTCGGGTCGCATGGCTTGCAGCAGTTGCGGCGGCACCGGAACCGGTCGACCCTTACCGGCGAAAATCGCGATACGCCCGCCCAACCGCCCCTCTTAATTACTTCGCCGATTAATTCCTTCCCCAAGCTACGCTACTACTGCTTTTAGCGTTAGTATAACATTTTATACCCTTTTTAATTTTATGTTACATCAATCAATTATGTAGTTATTATTTATGTAATACAAAGTGCACGTTGACACTTGCAATGAACAGAGAGGCAAATTATTAGGTTGTAATCATATATATTACTGTAATTAAGATTCTTGATTTCTTATAGAAGCATAGAATTTTGCTAGCTCCTCGTTGATTTCCCTTTAACGGTGGCCTAACACAAGTTGTTGCGCTAACAATGAATTGAAGAAAGCGCGTAATTAGTTAATGCGATGTATCGAATATCAAGTTGCTCTACCCTATTGTAGAATTTGCGCACGTGGTTGTAATGTGAATCATTGCATTTGAAATTGAATTGCTCTGTCTCACTACAGTTAAGTGTTCAAATTTGAAGCAACTGCGCAATTGTTGAATACAAGGCGACACTTGTTTGTTGCCGAGGTTGACTGGTTGAATGAATCCGACGAGAAAATGGCCTTTGCAATTTGTATATCACTATGCTTGACCCAATCAAATTGGACCATTTCATGGAATTGTCATTTATTTTGTCATAGTATTTAAATTAAACAATGACTGAGTGGTTTTTATAAGCATAAATTTAAAAATATGCCTAACTACCATTTTATTTTTTAAAAATTTTCAAAACTTAATAACAAGATATAAAAGAGTTGCGCATGTCTTTGATGAGTTGTTAGTGCCAAAACATTAATTTGGACGGGTCTTATTGGTAAAACTATTAATACATAAGCTGGCTCAAAGTTGAAAAGTTAGTTAAAAACTGAAAGCTAGAGGTTCTGCTGACCACCGGTCCTCATTCTCAAGCATAAGATGGAAGGCATATCGGTTTGTTGAATTGTTTAGTTTCCTAGTGCGCCTTTATATATGTGATGTAATTTTGTGCATGTTAGCTGGCTTCCAAGCTCGGAGCAGGTAATCTAGCAAGTGTTTATATTTCTTTTTGTTTTTTGGTGGGGCTGTTAAATCTTTCCCTATTAAACTCCATTAGTGGTGGAAAAGACAACAAAAACAGTCAAAAGAAGAATATGATTAAACAATATCTTAATGCTTATTTTAAACAGAGTTATAATCAATTTCTCTTATCATTTCCTGGCGTCCGTTCCACGAGAAGAATTGAATGCTAGAATATCACCACAAAAACATTAACTCCACTTTTTATAACAATCAAATTAGAGATTTTCTTTAGTCTTTTTTATAAAAATTAATTTAAAATGTCTTATATATTATTAATTTTTTATGAAAATATCCTTTAATTATGAGTCATTTTTCTAAATTCTATGAATAATAGGTGAAATATATTAATGTTTTAGACTCTTTGACTATCTAACTTTACATAATATGCAGAGTATTTTGTGAACCTTACTTTGTCTTTTGATATATATATATATATATAGCCAATAAATCTTAAAGCAATAAATATATTATTGACGAGAGATTAAAAGAATTAAAGGAAATAAAAATATTTGAAATTAAAAAAGAATAAGAACATGTTTAATTAATGTTAAGGGTAATTTTTTAAAAGAATATTTAAATTTAGGACAAATTTAATGCTACTAACTAAATTAATTAATTTTCTTAATTCTTTTGAATTAGTTAATTGGATCTTATAAAAAAGATGAGAGGGAGTACATTCTTCCAAGCAAAATGGTTGATAGATTACAGAATTGAGGGGGGAAAAGTTTTAAAATATGATCATTTGGTACAGCTTTTTTATACTTGGCAAAACCTATACCATTTTAGATTTTGCTTATTGTACCCTTCGAACTGAGGATGATCAAGCGTGAGATATCTGCTGATACTTTCACAAGGAAAGACTCAATTCGGCTTTGATTTTGTCCAGTTAAACAAATCCTCACGGCTAGCAATATACAATCACGTGGTCAAAGACTCAAATTGTCGAAAGCAATTGGTCTTCTTCCAGCGCAGACAGGTAAGACCCTCAAATCTCACTAGTAAACTATAGCCACTTACCCATTTACGCTACTAAGATCTAACAAATGAGATATTTTTACTCTTAGGCTTTTTTATACTTTTTCTCAGAAGAAAATTTAAGTGAGCTGGTATTTATAGATTATTCACCAACAATGTTCTTCTGTCCACACCGAAATTTGAACTCACGTCTTTAAGATGTAAGTCCTATTCTTATAAATTAAATCAACCTTTGTTGCCTCACACTCTTTTGTACTGGCCTAGGTCAGAGCTTACCTTAGCATAGCCTTGGAGAGACTCGATCGCGAGAACGACTATCATGTTAAAAATTTCACACGAGTCAATTTTGTGTAGAATTCTTCCAATGTATCCATTTATTGTCATTTGTAATTGAAACATATTAACAGTGTTCTCTGACTCGATCTTGCACGTTTTATATATGTTTTATTTCTTCTTTAGGACCATTCCTTTCCAGAATCTCCCAGGTTGACTTTTTTTACGTTAATGATATATATCATTATTAATTATTAATGATCATAGTTGCATAATGCAATGCTTATTTAATATACTTTTCAAAAACTTTGAAGTATTCTCGTTGTTCTTTAATTTTCCTGACTTATCTCTTTTCCATGAATTATTCTTTGCTGCAAATAAAAAAGAGGTAACATGATTACACAACTATCAGGGTCCTTCAGTATTTCACTAATGTGGAGACTCCCTCTAATGAGGCTTATACTGTTAGATTTGTTAGAGAAATAAACCATGGCTGAGTTTGCAAAACGTAGTTTGATTTGGTCAAAATATTTGGCTTATCGAGTTACTAAGTCTGCGTTCGAATTTTTGTTTGCTTACCAATGACTCGTCAGACTGAGATTGACATTCAACGTGATTTAGAAAGCGAGATTGACATAAAACAAACACATTCTAAGTAGATTGAATGCATATTTATTAATTTATGCACTAGGAGGGTTTTAACTTGAGGGATAGGAGCAAGAATGGGCAATTAACTAATACGGAGTAGTAAGCACCTAGCTCCTCCTCTAAGCTCAATTTCATTGGCTCACCTTTAAGGAACCATCACAATCTGGTGCTTTAAAGTCCAAGTTGTAGGGGTTATGTTTTTTTCATATATTTTTGGGTCCATGTGAATTGTGCACAGTTTAGATTTTTCGGCCCTTATTGGGCTCCACTACTTATAAGTCCATAACATGTCTATCCGAGCGAGAATAGCCTATTTTCATATTGGCGAAAGAAAAGGAAAGCAAATTGTTGGTGGGCTTATTGTGTAGATTAAAAAAGATGGTGGGTTTCTTGTCCCGTTCCTTTTTATGTGGACCGAAAAAACAAAAGAAAAGCAACTAAAATGGAAAATGGATATTGCTATTTACACTCCCCCATTTGCTAGATACACTCCCCTTTTCTAACTTTTTATATATAATTATTTAAAT
This sequence comes from Spatholobus suberectus, assembly GCA_004329165.1. Taxonomy (NCBI): domain Eukaryota; kingdom Viridiplantae; phylum Streptophyta; class Magnoliopsida; order Fabales; family Fabaceae; genus Spatholobus; species Spatholobus suberectus. The sequence goes on along the minus strand of CM014737.1, from coordinate 55,545,508 downwards.
AACCTTAATTTTTACATCTTTCAAACATCATTCCCTACTTGCCTCGTTTCACCATACTCCCCCCTTTGGTTTCATTGCACTCCCCTACCCATGGTTTCACCATACTTCCCCACTTGTAGTTTCACCATTCCCCCATCTCTTAACTATTATTATTTGACTTTTATTTGGATAAAATTTCTACTACCCAAAAATAAAATCACTGAAAAACATCGAGAAGAAAAACGAGAGAATGAAGTGCAAAGGCAGTACGAGAAAACTAGGAGGAGTGCGATGAAACTACATATGGAGAGTACGTCGAAACCAAAGAGGAGTGCGGTCAAACAGACAAGTAAGGAATATTGTTAAAAGAGATAAAAATTAAGGTTATTTAAATAATTTTATATAAAAAAAATTAAAAAAGAAGAGTGTATTTAACAACTAAAGGGAGTGTAAATAGCAAAAGCCATGGAAAATAAATAGTTTCAATTAGCTCTCTTTCCCCTTTCTTCCTCTCTAACTTTTTTTTTCCTTCTATTTTTCAAATCCCCTGAAATTCCTGGGCATTCTCCTCTGCCCTCACCTTTTTCACTTTCCTTCTTCATTCATGTTGGATCCAAATCACCGAGCCCAAGTTGCCCCACTCGCCACGCCTCATTTGGTACTTGAAAAAATAAGAAGACACTACGATTGCAGCAATGCCAAGGTCCATCTTTATTGATAAGTTACTTAAAGACAAGGAATAAGTAAAAAGTAGCATTAGACCTAAACCTCTTTTCAATGTTTTTTTCTTACTATCCTTCTTAATTAAGAAATTAAGAAAACAAAGTTGGGGAGCGGGGAAACTTTAAACTTTTTCACTCAAAATACTTAGCATCAAAAGCCACCAACATTAGTGCATCATATTCGAATGGTAGGGAATGCCTTAAAGATCTGCCACAACCTCATTCTTATCTTCATGTCTGAGGCTAAATCATAACCTCCATTTTCAACACTATAAAGTGGATAAAGATAAAAGACTAGTCCCATAGCCACACATTCCTTGTCCTTCTTTGTCCTTTGGGCCACTCCACAGAATCCTATTCAGCTAGCCTCTCTTCTCTACTATATATGCAAATCCTTACAAACCTCAAATCCGTATACTGTCCATTTCCATTCTATATAAAAATAATAACATATTATCTATTATAATAAAGTGAATAAAATATTGATTTTTAAATTTATGAAATTTGAAAGTCTTAGTCTGGTATAAAAAGCTTTCAACCTAATGATTGAGTTAATAAAATTTATTCTTTATAATAAGTTATTAAATATATAATTTTAAAAAATTGGTATTTTGTATCAATTCTGTCCCTATACACATAAATTAAGCTCCTTTCATGTTAGTTTTAGTCAGGTTATGAAAAAGAAAAATATGAAATAATTATATTAAACCCATAAATATTTGTGTAGATTCCATTATTTATTTTTGGACCTTTCTCTTTTCTAATGTGACATTATTATGTTACATACTAAGGTGGTACGTATAGTACAGAAAATCATTCATTCATAATTAAATCATTTTTGGCGAACCTCGTTTCAAGGAATAGGATATTCCAATAATTTTTTATAAAATATGTTTAATTATTATTTAACTTTCCTAAGAATAATAAGTTTACAGACAATTTACTGTGAGAAAATTTAATAACTTTATAATCAATTGGTAGAAAAAAGTTTTGTTGGGTGAGAATTTTATTCCACTTTCAAAGCAAAGGCATGAAGGCAAGATAAAATACCTTTACTAATGTGAAATTAGTTAGGTAGTACAGTAAGTTAAATTTCCAATGCTAAGCATAAGTAACAATGTGGGACAGAAAGACTACTTGAATTCTATTACGCTCTAGAGGAGATACAAAAGAAAGTAATAAAAGCAGTAAAGGAAAGATGTATTGGTAAGAGTTATGTTATACTATTCAGTGGTATGAAATCACTCTATTCATATCAAGAAAGTTAAATACAATGACAGACAAAATAAGAAAAATTTATGAGTTTAATTTTTATATACTGACTTTCATACAAGTGTTGTATGGCTGTCGTCAGCTTGTGTAGTGAGATGTACTTTTACACTATAAATCAATAAAAAATCATCATTGGTATAATTTTAAAAATTGATATTATCTTCTACTTTTGTATGTTTAAAATTTTAGGGTAAAAGAATGATATGACATTTCAAGGTAAAAATAAATAAATTCTTGAATCAAATAATATTTACAAAGTACTTACATTTATTTTGCTCAAAAAGAATAGGTACAATCTTGAACCTATGTCTTGTTTGACCTAAGAACATGTCAATTTAAGTTGTGTGCTATATTTTAGAGTAATGATATGTGAACACATCTCTACTCCAAACATCTTATTAACACACATCATTTTTTTTTCTATCTTTCTCTTCCTATCACTTCATATCACTTATCATACTTATATTTTTCTCTCGTTCTCTTACTAGGTATCAACTTGGTTTGGGTTGTCCACCAATCAATTTTTATATTTTAAGGTTGCTAAACTTCTGCACGAACTCATTAGTTAAGACATATATTCAACAAATTAAATTTTAAAATGATGTGGTCTTAACAGATTAAGCACAGCATTTGTGCGCATCACGTAAAGAAATATTTGAAATGACAATAGATTGTAACAAATCCAGCATTAGAGCTAATTAGATCTGAATTGTCAACCACGAATTGCTTCAAGCTGTAAAACACCGACCAAGATGTCTAGTTTGGTGGAAACGAGTCCTTTTAAGGTAGCAAATGGTGGTTAACAATGATAGATGTCTAAGGCTATTAGTAAGTGTTTGAGGTCTACCAGCAACATCAAGCCCTTCATGATAATAGATAGGATTTAGCTAGCAATCCTTATAAAGAGACCATGATTTTGATTTCTCTCTGTTGCGCAGTGATACTTTCCTCATGCAAGCATGTGCTAGCAATTAGTGTGGCTATAATATGGCTAAAAGGAAATTATGTTTTGGCCCTGAACCAATCTCCTAATTATGTCTCTTGTGAATTATAGAGTAAATCTCAGAACCTCCTTCATACACATGCACTTTATGTCTAATAAACATAACCATTCATATGCTGATGTGGGGTCTCTCAGTTTGCCACACACATATCCATTCCTTGCTTAGTCCTCTATTGTTTCCTTTGTTAGTTGCGGAGTCAACAAGCGAAGTTGCAGTCCTTGGAATCATTGACTTGTGTGGGAGAAAGAACAACACTACCTGTGAGTAGGGAGTCGTTTATCTGAATCTCAAAGTACTAAATTATGCAACACTTGGTTTATATCATGACCGATTACTTACTCAAACCTCTAAAAAGCTCAGATTATTTTGTCGGCTTCTTAGTAGTTTGGCCCCCTAAAAAATTATCATTCTGTTTTTCAGTTCGTGTTCATACCATTCATAACATGGTCACATGTTGGTAGGGGCAATTTTGCTCCTAAAGATTTGTAGCTATTAAGATGTGACTGGGAGGGCAATTTTCCAATGCTAATAATGAAAAAAATTTGAGGTTAGTGGGTGCAATGAAAGAATGTCAAAAATTGTATACTAAGATTTTGCAAATTGTTCTTCAGCTTGTGGACACAATTACTCTAATGTGATTGCACCTGCCATACCCTAACTGTCAGACACTCTGTTCGCTTGGTTTTGGATGTGGGCGCAATTCTCGGTAGCGTTAGTGGGTCTTGAGAGAAGTTTCTAGGAGCAAAATTTAGAAAGCTAATATCAGGTTATAGTGTTGCCTAAGACAACCCCTTCACCTTATTTATTCATCAAATAAATAAAAAATACGTAGAACGCAATATCTCAAATATGCCTAATATTCAACTATTCTTATACACTGAAACTAGAAAGTAAAATTGGAGAAAGAAGAACTAGGCATAGTCTTGCACTGGTTTGTCATCCTAAATTCTAGCATGGCATTGAGGTAAAAAAAAGATTAATCCGGCAGCTTTTTAACTTGTCAATTATTGAGGTCCAGAACAGCAAAGCTTTTCAATTATTAGCACAATTGCAACTCTTGCCACAAGATTTTGGGTCCAACAAAAGAGAACTCAAACTGAAGTGATCTTACTTGCACATCAAGCAGGCAAGTGCTTTCAATCAAATAATGTTTGAAGTCAAGACTTGTAATTACATTCAGAGAAATTATTTATCATAGCTTTTACATTACACGTGTCATTTATTTTAAATTTATTGTCTACGTACTATGCCTTTTATTCTCTACTGCACATTTTCATTAATATTGTGGATTTTATCCCTTTTTGTCAATCATATGTCACTTGTAAGGGTATAATGTAGAACTCAACATCATTTACGCTCGTCTTTAATACGTATCCTTTTATATAATAAAAGAGGTTGCTTCATTTATACAACGAATTTTATATGATTCTTAAGTATTGTTAGAGTAAGATTTTTTTTTTTCATCATTCAATGCATAACGCCTTAGTATTGTCGTTTTCCACTTTAATAATAATATTTTGAATGTTATAACAAATATGAATCACCAAAAAAAAAATTTATATGAATCACTTGAAAGATTGTCACATATATATGTTGATTGCGAGCAAAACTTCAATAGTAGTCCGATTGACCATAAAGATTACTAATTAAGGTGTTAGGAAAATGATAATATTAGGAAGTGGGATGTTAAGCTAAGGTACCAATCAACACCTCAATTCAAAAGTATAATAATAAGCAGTCAAAGCGGGAACAGCAGCATAGTTACTGTTGAGAAGAGCAGGAACAAGGGTGAAGCAGCTATAAATTGATGTGATTATGTATATACGGCATGATTTTGATACTGTACCATATTTTTAATTATGATGATCGCCAAATTGGGTAACAGCATTATAGTGCAAATGACTAAAATGATGTACTTATTATGAATTCCTAAAGAATATGCAAACATAATGGTAATCGATATGTTCAAACTAACAATCAATTGCCTAAGTAACTGTACTTATAATACTTTCTTTACGTATCGTTTTCAAAAAATTTTAAAACTGCTATATTTATGTTATAGACTCTACTACTACTATTATTATTATTATTATTATTATTATAATAGTTACTCTTATAATTTAGAGGAAAACTTTACTTTCAACCTTTAAGTAATTTTTTTCTCTGCCATTGTCTACAAGCGGGCTTTTCATCTTTTTCTACAAAATAGAAAATAATGGGGTGAAATATAATGGGTATTGTAATATATATTTGGAAAACTCAAATGTCCCTTATTTTTATATGAGGTACACATACTTCACCCTAATATTTTAATCCTTCTTATATTTTAGTCGACTTAAATATTATTGGAGTATTTTTTTCCAAATGCATCATTTCCATTTTGTTGTCATTATCTATACAGCAAGGTTACCTCACCTCTTTAGAGTGTGTTTGTAAAACAGTTATGTTTAACGTAGCTTATGTTCATCCCAATGAGGCAAAACACTTGCTTCTTCATTTTTCACATTGGGAAATGTGAATATTTGTTTAGCAAGGTATAAACGGCAATCCAAACACACACTTAAAGCTGGACTCAATATTTAACCCAAATAACGACTTTGAAGTTTGAACAAAATGCATATTTTAACTAAGGATAAATTTGATAAAAAAAAAATTGACGATAGAGTCATCAAACATACCAAAAAGATCTACCAAAAAATAAAGCGAGAAAAACTAGCAATAAATTTTCAATTTCCTTGTAACGTGAAAGTCAAGAAAGATGAAAGGTCATTGCAGAAACCACAAGTATAACAATGAATGATCTACTAGAGGAAATTGAAGCCAATTTTTTTTAGTTGACACAAATAAATTTTTATTAGATTTGAGAAGTTTATTTTGATATTCCTGAGAGTAAGTGTGCATTAAAAGAGTAATGTATTAAATTACTTCCTAAAATTATAACAATTAATTAATTTAGTCTTTTAAATTATAAAAATGTCATTTTAGTTGTAACAATTACTAAATAATAATTATTTTAATTAGTCCCGAATGATATTAAATAACAATTATTTTAATTCTTAAAATTATAAAAATAAAAATAATAGATATTTGATGATTTTAGGAACTAAAATGGTATTCTTATAATTTTAACAACTATATTAAACAATTAATATTTGGTATATTCATTTTTTTTAAAAGAGAATTTTTTGTTACCCAATGTCCATGAATTATCCGTATCTTCAAGTGATAGGGATGTCTCAAAATATCACGGCCTCACAATTATTTGCATTGGGACCATTGATGAACCAGAAAAACTCATGTTTTGAATTCAGTGGTACCCCCTTTTAAAATTGCTAACTTGGGTTCCTCTAGAATTTGTATGCTTAAATGGTATTCATGTTTTTGCTTAGATGGTGAATAGTTACGTCTAAGGATTTAATTTTAGTAAAGAGAGGATAAGAGGGATACACTTTACAAAGTGAATACAAAGTTACAAACAATAATTGAAAAATCAACTAATAATATTATGATAAAATTAGAGGTAAAAATGAGTTGAGTTATATTAGTGCTTTTTTTCCCCAAGTTATACCAAGCTTTATATGATCTTTTTTCTTTTAATAAATAAATGGGTTAAATGTCAAATAATACACTAAAAATTACGAAGAAATTGGACTCCAAAGATATTAGCTAACAAGGGAATCTGTAAAAATTCAAGAGGGAAATAAACAATTCTAAGGCTATTTGGACTAGAAAGACCAAAATTGGTTAAAGTGTTGGCCACTTGGTTGATTTCACCTTGTTGCTGAAAATCTGTGATATGTGAGATCAAAGTGAAACAAGGGTGTGAACAAGTACAATCATTTAAGAGTAGCTTTATATTATCTAAGTTTAATCTATTTCTTAAATCTAAAGTTTAAGTCTAATCTATAAATTTAATTTATATAAGTTTTTTCTTCAGGATTGACTTGCTTTTTTATAAAAATTAGCCAACTTTAAAACTTTAAAAATAGGTTAAAAAAAACTTATCTCTAAATAAACTAATAAGTCTAAACTTATATAAGTTATTGAAGTTAAGATTTTAATTTAAGTTGATTAATAATTATATCATCTCAATATATTGAATAATTTAATACCACAACAATACAACCATACAAATAATGTTTTCATTGTATATAATTTAGGAGTGGGGGAATATAGGAGAGGATGGAGAGTATTTTGATGGAGATCGAATCTTTTTAGTCTTTTTATACATTTATCAACTTTTAATCACATAGATCAACTATTAAGAATATATTATTTGTATTTACTTAAATAAATTGATTTATTAGGCTAAAAAAGGTTTATAAATAACCAAAATTAAACAAGACACTTTTAATTAAATAATTTTTTGAAAAAAAGTTATGGTTCGAGTTATAGATAACTTTAAGTGATAAGCCAGAAGATCGTCTATGATTGGTCCATTCAAATGTGTATTCTACCTATTTGTTTAGATGTTGGAGGAGTTTAACTCCAAAGTTAAGGGGTGGTTACTCGCATCGGGAAAGGGGGTGCCTTGGTCCAATCCTGCATTGTCATTTAGTCCTTAACTATTAGAGTATTCAGAATCAGGCTAAAGTCTGAGTTATAAGTCAGTTGAAGAATACGTGAAGGTATATAGTGTAATGAATGCAAGGTTGGCCCATCTAAAACTTGACCTATGATGTACCTAAGTTCTATCGAAGAGTTAAGTATTTAACCTAGAGTCTGAACTTGGCTTGTGATGGACCTAAGGTCAGCCTATATATAGAGCTTGGCTTGTAATGGACCTAAGGCTAGCCTATATAGAACTTGGCTTGTATGGACCTAAGGTCGGCCTAATACAAGGTTAGTCCATATAGAGCTTGACTCATGATAAACCTAAAGTCAGCTTAAAAGCTCGTGACAGTCCAGTTATAATCTAATTTATTCAATAAATAAACTTGATCTAACCTAAGTTCACATGAATAGGTCATAGACTCTTAATGAATGTCCTTACTTATTTTCATTCCTAAATAAAATACATACATAATTATACAATTATAGCATGTCATCATGAAGTTGTTAATTTTTTATTACATTAATTTTTTAATTAGTAGTTATAATTTTATGTTGTATTCTTTAAAGTACACTCTTAATTTCTAATTAGAAGTCATATTTTACATTCAAACACATCTCATTTGCGCTTCTATCCCATTTCCCTAAATCAATCAGTTACAATCATAAAAACCCAAGATTTTACCCCGGCACATTTGGAGTCATTTCTCATTGCTAATGACTCATGTATATACAATTAGGATAAGATGCCGACCAAGCATCATAATTTTGTTTATATGAGCCAAAATGATGCAACTATTGTTTGCAAATAAAACCTAACCCCTCTATCTAATTTTATCTCTACAAAGGCGTAAAGGCATGTCGGTCTTTTGGACGGCCGGGTATCATCGTCATGCTGATTATGTTATATTTAAGTCCACCTACAAGTTATTATCAATTACTACACTCACCATTACTAAATTTACATTATTTTAATTAATAATGCAAACAAGTTTGTTGCTACAATATTATATCTTAATTCATAATGACAAATCCTTAGGAGTTTGGAGGCGCAATTAGATAGGATGTAGCACTCAGAGATGACGTATAACTTGTTCTTGGTCAAGATGCATGCATATACATACGATACAACCAAAATCGAAGCCTCAATTCAGTAACACAATACAAAAGATATCTTTGTCTTTTTGAATTGTGATAATGATACGATGAAAACCGAAAAGGCCACAATATTTTCTTTAGTTTTGTGGCTGGCCTTTTTTTAGTTTTCTTTTTATTGTTTAGGTTGGAAAGCACGCTACATGTTTCTCTTTTTTAATACTTTATATTTATTTTGCATATAATGACGTTGGTTTTCATGATCCGTCCAAGAATAATTATTCGGGAAACTAAGCTTTTTATAAATGTTAGGCCATTCGTTGTACTTTATCTTTTTAATTTAGATTATGTTTCATTTTGGTCTCTTGATTTTTAAAGTGAATTAAGTCTCTTTATTTTTAAAATCAATTAAATTTGGTCCTTTAATCAATATTTTCCTATCTAAAACTATCATATTCTCATTTTCTATTTACATAATTGATAGTTTATGATGGATTGGAGATATGAAGCAATTTAGAAGTTTAGAAGTCAGAAATTTAATAAAAATTCGATAAAAATGAGAAAGATTTTACCAAATATATGAGATTAGGGTTTGAAGAAGTGAAGAAGGAAAATTTTGATATTTTTATTTTAGGCAAAATTTAATGTTTGGGTTGATAAGTTTTAAGTAAAAGAAGATTTAAACTCACTAGGGTTGGTCTAGTGGTAGGGGTTGGGATAGTATACATAAAGTCATAGATTATAACCTCAGTGCGACCATTGTACATAATAAAAAAAAGTAAAAGAAGATTTAAAATAATTTAATTGATTCAATTTGTAAATCTTTTAAATGGAAAATGATAATTTAAAAGTTTTAAATAAAAATTTAATTTAATTTAAATACATTCACAATATTTTATTATAAATTGACATGTATGACAAGATTGTTGAATTTTGTAATAATTACTTTCAATGTCATATTTTTTATGATTGTTAATCGGTTGTTAGTGTAAAAATCTTTATATTACTAATGCATCAAAATTGAACTCAAAAAATTAATAAAATTGGAGTTTACTTAATTTTAAAAGTAAAAAAAGTAAGTAACTAAAAAATTTTAAAAGATCTAAATCATATATAATTTAAATTAAAGAATAAAAAATGTAATTAAATCTATACGTCACAGTAATCACTTCTAGAAGGCTAGAGTGTATTCGCCAAAAAAAAAAAATGCTAGAGTGTTAAATCTAAGGAATATTTTAAAATTTGTAAATATTCCAACTAATTTTTTTTAGTACTCCGTCACATAATAGTGAGAACACTTTATCATTATATAAGTGCGTGTTTGGTGTTGAATTTAATATACAGGTTCGACTTCCATTTTCACATCACAGAATACAATCAACACAGAAGCAACAATTTATTGCTTCTCTCTCAACGCACCAATAGCAATCATAACATGAAACCAAACATACTGTAATTACAGTTAGGGTACTTTTGACTTAAAACAAAACAAATTTCTGCGAGAATAAAGCGAAATGCCTAAGCCTCGTGATTCTCAGCAATGTTCACGCCATTTGTAGTCGTGAAACCTTGATCATGATGGTCCAATTAATATGGACCGTTAGATATAATAATACCAAAACCAAAAACCAAATTTAAGTTAAAATTATATTTAAGTATGCTAATTTTGCTAGAGTTAACAGTACTTCTAGTCTCTGAATTTTTTTTAAAACTTTGATATTAGTCCCTAAAAAGCTAAAACTAACACTTCTCTAATGTATAGAAACCAAATTTGGGATATTTCAAAAAATATAAGGATTAAAACCAATATTTTAAAAGTTAGAAATTAAAATTAAATTTTAGAAATTTTTCAACAACTAAAAATATCATTAACCCTTTTGACTATTTATGTAAGTTTACTTGATTACAATTAATTTTTTAGTTAAAAGATATATAAATAACCAAGCTAGTAACCAAGGAAACCAATCACTTCATATTTTGGTAAAACATGGAATTCATAAATGAAAGGTACAATATTAATTGAAATTTGAAGTGCTTGATCAATTGTTTAATTTCAGATATAGACGAAGAAAAACCTCTAATATATTAAGTATATTTTGAATTACTTCAACAATTGTTTAATTTCAATTATAGATAAAGAGAAATTTCTAGGCCCCTTTGGTAGGTAATCAGAATATGATAAGATAGGATATATAAGAATAGGATAAGAGTAAGATAGATAAGGGTAGAATAAACTTTAATTCTATCTATTGTTTAGTGTACACCAGATAACATTATTATATTATACAAAATTATTTTTTATTTATGTAGTTACTTTTCTTAAACTTATAAAAAAATAAGTTTTTTAAAATTATAATTATTATTCAAATATTTTTCTTTAAAAAATTTAAAAATAGGTATTTAATTTTTAATTTTTAATTAATAATATTCTTAAATTTACATGTCAAAATTATTATAAATATATATAAGATAATATGTTGAATACAATATATATATATATATATATATATATATATAT